>CM072884.1:29618832-30308883 GCA_037013685.1 Acridotheres tristis | reverse complement strand
TCATGTGTGGGAAATCTTGTTCGTTGTCACAATGATCAGAATTTGCATCTGTAACCATAAAGGTTTGCAGCCAAAAATCATTTATGTAGTGGTACCCAAAAAAGTTAAGAAAGTCATATTTGCATAGTGAAGACCATCCAAAAAAACTCAGAAAGTCCTGGGGAGCTCAGAACTGCTGTGCCTGCTTTTTAATTTTTTTAACACTGGCCTTCCCAGGAAAGCAGAGATGCCTCCAGAGACCCCACAACTCTGATTGCTTCCAGCCAAGCAGCAGTGGCATTTTTCTGTCCAGTGAAGCTGGTTTCTGCATCAGCTTTACGAGAGACCAGCCCTCATGTTATTTGTCTTTTCACTCTCTGTAGAAATCTGCACTTACCTCCAGTGCTGGAATATCATCCACAGATGAGTATTGATGTCAGAGCAGTACTTTATGGTATCATAGAACCACAGAATGGTTTGGGTCAGAAGGAACCTTAAACATTATCTAGTTCCAACTTCCTGCTGTGGCCAGGGACACCTTCCACTGCACCAGGTTGCTCAGAGCCCCATGCAACCTTGCCTTGATTGCTTGCTTTAAGGCAAAAATAACTTACTAATATCTTCCTCAAATAGATTGGACACTCTGCCTGCTTCTGAGGTTTCCTCGGGACATACTTTGAGCAGCATCAGCCCAAAGATGCTCCCAAAGACCTCACCTCCTCCTGTGCAATCTAAGATTTGCTGATTCACAACATTAAACAAAATTGAGGTGAGCCTCATCTTCCTGTTGCATTAATGAGACTTGTTTAATGACAGACACCATAAAAATAAAAGGAACCAGCTGTAAGGAGGTCTGATTGAAAGTGCAGCTGCTTTGGAGCAAGGTCAGGGTGGCAGTCTGCATGTGGCAGCTGGTCCTCAACTGCATGCTCATCCAGCTTCAGGACTGAGGGATACAGAGGATGAAACACCAGGCAGTACCAGTCCGCTTGGATGGATTCATCCGACTTGTTGCGGCACGCTGAATTTGCACTTTTGGGTTTATTTTCAACCGTGGGGAAGGCCTTGTCTGCTGGAAGTAAAACTGATCAGTGTGTGCTTGGGGTCCTCATCTGGCTTGAGATGGCTCTAAGATGCAGATGTGTTGCAGAGTCTTTCACCATCACATTCCCAAGCACTTGGGGGAGGGAGCTGTGGGGAAAAGAGGATGGGGCTGATGCTGCACAGCCTGCATAGAATTTGGGCTCTGGGATGCAGGAGTTTCATGCCTGCTCATGACCCTGTTTCATCCTACAGCAGGATTCTTGAAATAATAGGGGTTTTTTTATCCTTGTGGCCAATTTATGAACCAGCTTCTACCAATGTCCCCGTTTTCCTAGGGAAAGTGGCTGCTAATTTTTTCTTCACTTGTTAGACTTGCTGTGTGTTTCCCTGCTGGAGGATTATGAAGAAGGTTTTCAATATTCATACGCTTAACTAGGTTGTGAAAAAAGGGCTGTTAGTTCCTCCAGTTTGATCTCAGATCATTAACTCCATGCTACTGCTTTCCTTTGCCATCTTTTATTCTCCTTGTCCTTCCTAAGTGTTTGTTTTTTATTGCTCTGTGTATCCTTTTAGCAATAGCGCTGGCATATTTATTATTATTAGTTGGCATATGTGCAACAAATGTCACACAAGGATCACAGGAGCCGTTGTCTTGGAGAAATTGGTGTATTTATCCCACATGGGGAATCAGAGGCACCAAAGAAACCAGATGGGCATCAGCTCCAGTCATGCCCCAACAGAGTTGCCCGTGATTTCTTCCTAAGAGGCAGTATGGACCTTGCAGTCATTGACACATGCTTGCTGTGAACTACTTCAGCTGTGCCCTGGAAACCAGGTACTACTCGGGTCTTTATTCCAGCAAACCTGCTACCTTCAATCTTGTAATCCTCCCCATTATGCTATCCAAAACCCCCAGCCTGCTGTGGGCTGGAGCAGTGCTGCAAAGCAAAGAAGGGGAAAATAATAGTAGTAATAGGAGAGACCTGTTCTGGAGATGATAATGATAATAATTTTCTCAAGGTGTCATTTCAAAGCTGCCTGTCTAGGTTTAAAAGCAAAGCAGGCAAAAGGACCAGTGCCAGGGCTTTATGCAGACTTAAGAGTAAGAGTAAAGCCCAGAGGACAAAAAGGAAGGCTGAAATTCCACTTGATTATATTTTTATCCCACCAAGCTGCCTCTCAGTCTTGACGGGGGACAATAGGCACTTGTTCCCAGTAAATGTCTCCCAGCTGACAGCCAGTGCTGCAGAGAGGACTGGGAAGGGGCTCCCAGGGGTTTGCCCGTGGCTGTGAGCCCCCAGGACTCGGCTCAGCCTGGCCACCTGCCTGTGTCCCACCGCACCAGGGGAGTTTGTTTTTCCAGCGCTCCCACTCAGAAACGTTTGGCGAAAGGAAAAATTGTGGAGGAGGTTTAGCTCAAGTGAGCACAAAAACATGTGTCCATGTAGTGTATTGCTTGCTGAGTGGTGGTTCGGGAGTTTTTTTCCTTTCTTTTTTTTAAACATAACTGAGAGATTGGGAATCATGTGAGGACGATGGAGGTGATACCTTTCAGATGGACACAGGGCTGATCAAATACAAGAAAGGGAAGTCTTTTCTGCCTGAAGCAAGTTCTCATCCTACTTCGGATGAATGAGTATAAAGGTGTCAAAGTCTTAGGGAGCCTTTCAAATCCTCGTGTTAAACCCCTGTCTTAAGCTACTGTTGTCACCAGCATGACCATCCATCCTCTCTTCTCATGAACCCACAAGAGAAAATGGGCTACAGTGTCACACTGTGTCCTCTCTTCTTGCCTCATGACTTGGTTGCAGTAGGGGAGAAAGGGACAAGGTGCAAGAAGACTCAGGCTCCTGGACTTTAAAACTGGGGAGAGCTGTCCCCCACCCCCTGTCCCAAATTTATTCTTGCACACAGGCTTCTCTCTCCTACCCTCCACAAATGAAACATTGCTTCATCCAGAGATTAAATGCTGAGCAAACAAATTGCAGGTCAAAGTCTCCCACTCCTTCCCCTGCCACATTCCCATCTGCACATTTTTGTGCGCCATCCCCGCTGCCTTTTCCCATGCCCTTTGTGGGGAGCAGGGTGGGTATGCTGGCTGTCACACAGAAAATGCAGCTCTGCAGATGTGAGCTGCCTTTGGCAGGCTAAAGGGAAGGGAGTTGTTTGGGGAACAGTATGGAAGTCTGGGCAGATAGTTTCCACCCTTCTTCATGAACAGAGATCGGCAGAATTGTTCTTGAAGAGAAAACAATGGTACAGCACATTTTGGTGAGGTTGGTTGCAGGCACTGAAGTCTGAGTCAAATATGTGCTAAGCTCTTTCTTGTGTTTGTGCAGGAGAAATGGGGTGAGAAATAAATCCCCTCTCACCCCATAGGGATGTGTACAAGGAGTAATGCATGTAGATTTGTCTACCCTGGGATGATGCATCCCAAGGAGGAGCTGTGAAGCTTGGCTGGCAGCAAGATGGGCGATGTCAAAATATATTAGATGAAACTCCTGAGCACACTGAGACAGCTGCCAGAAAGGACGACTGTAGGGTAAAAGAGGGAACCACAGGATTTAGCAATTTTGGAGAAAAGCAGAGTATTATGAGCACCCTGGTTTGGGGCAGAGGGTTTGCAGAGTGGAAGGTGGTTTTTTTTCTGGCTCCTTCTGGCTTTATTTTTTTCACTATAACATGGAGACCATTCACTGATCAAACCATCTTGTAAAGTTAAACCCATACCACGCAGGAGCCTGGAGGATTCCTGCTTACATCTCCAGAAAGTGTGGTGGACCTGACTGAAGTCAGCTGGAGGGTACTGCTTCAGAGTGTAGTGACCTAGAACCACTGTTCTGTCTACTAGTCCCTGACATCTGTACTGCCTTGGCCAAAAAGTCCGTGACCTAGATAAAGATGGAGACAAGGGTTGCAAACTGGCATATTGCACTGAGTTTCAAGCACCTGCTGTAGCCAGCTGAATTCTCCTTGGGCTCTTTCTCTAGACAGTTATTTTCTTTTCTGGCTGGGAGCTGATACAAAGACACTAAATGAGAATTTAATAGTGAACTGACTCATCTCGATTTGATCACACTACAGGCATGCAACTCACATCTCCATCTGGGCGACTCTGTCCAGAAAAGTGCTGTGATACCCACATGTGGGAGAGGAGAGCTGGGGCCTTTACGTGCACGAGCTGTGCCCAGAATAGGACATCACATGAGCTGGTTTACAGCAACTCCAGCTGGCTGTGTCCTGGGAACTTTGCAATTTCTCTTTTTCCTTCTGTGGAACTGACCTGAGGTGGTTGGGTTACTCTGGAGTAGAAAACTTCTCACATGCATCTGGGGTCTCATGTGAATTCATGGTCCACAGGAATTCAGGAGGGAGGCAGTGGGAGTACTGGAGAGAGGACCAGTTTACATCTTTCTCATTCAGGTTGGTAAGTTGTAGTTTTGTCCATTAGGGAATAACTTTGTTTCAGTGTATGCTTCTCCTCACATCTGTGTTCTACAGGATGGGCGAGGATGCTTGCAGGACATATGTTTAATCTCAAACTCTACTGGATCCTGAACTCAGCCATTATATTCTGTAAAATAGTACAGAAACTGACATACGAAAAGATCTGGTTGGGTGCCTTGATCTTCTTGTGACTGACTCTGCATCCATGTAGAGTGTTGATGTAGTTCCTGCAATGAAGATTTGTCCCCTCCAGGTGGTAGACATCTGTGCTGGTCTGCTGGGCTCAGGGATACAGGGCCAAGGGTGCCAAGTCTTTTGAGATCTAATTGTTTGATTCTGTAGTGTGATTATCTGATTATCTTTGTGTTCATCCTCCCCGTCATTTTTGATGGTGCTGAAAAGAGCCATCTGTGAAGGACCTTCCCAGAAGGCATCATTGGATATGTAACTTGGTCCTTGGGTTTTTTTGTTTAAGTGTTAGGGAACTCCATCTCCTAGAGTACAAAGCTCATCTGGTGTAAAAGGGACTAACTTAAACATTAGCATGAAGATCTAACAAGACATGATCCAGTCCAATCTCAGTGGCTGCAAGATGTCATCTTGGAGTATAATGGACTGAGACTGATTTTCAGATGGATCTCTGTGGATGGATGGGAAATCCGGCAGAAGATGGGCATCCAATTCCATTATGCTCATACAGCAAATCATTCAGGAGCAAGTTTCTCTCTGGCAGCTCCCTGCCAATGAGGTCCTTATCAATTACTCATCCATTGGCTCACCCCAACCTCCTTTCCTGGGCATCCAGAGACTGTGTATCCCAGAGAACTGCTGGGATTTTCTATCTTACAAAGTCTGAAAGCTGAGCATGTTTTACATCAAGTGCTGCTGGTGTAAAATCTTGAATAGAGCTGTCTACACGAGCTGCTGGACTATCTCAACAGATGAGGAGAAAGGGATATGACTTCTCATATCCCTACCTTGCCACTTATGAGTTTTCCTGCATGGCTCAGTCAAACCAGTCCTTTCCCCAAGAGCACACATAGTGGAAATCTGACAATTTGGCTTCTTCCTACAGTTTTTGTTGCTTCATTGAGTCCGAGCTGTTGACTCAGCAGTCTTTCTTCATGTGATTACTTGAAATAGTTTCCCCCGGGCAGATGGCATGAGGACAGGACAGCCTCAGTGACACAACTTCTCTTTGAGAAGCTGCCGTTAGTGGTGGCTTCCTCTAGGGTGATTCTGCTCTCTACAAGGTTTTTAACTTCTCCTAAAAGCATCTAGGGGAAAATCTTCTTCAGCAGTGGTTTTTTTTAACCTAAAGGCAGCTCTTTGTGAGTGACTTGGAGAAACAGCTGGCAGCCTCATGTGCAGCATGTCATCTGGGTCTTGAAAGCGTTTTTGAACTCTTGGATGAAAGGTTGCTCCTCCTGAAGCATCCCTCCTTCTTCCCATTGGACAGAGTGCCAGCAGAAACCCTGGCACTGAATATGAGCTCGTGCACCACCTCTTATAATATTGTTAAAATCTTTCTAATTTAGACATCTCTTGCCTTTTAGGGTTCCTTTTTTGCGGCAAACCCAAGGTTTTCCTGCCAGAGCCCAGGGTGGTTGTCTGGAGGAGCAGGGAGCAGTGATTGCTGAGGATGTTGGTCTTTGGGATGACCCTGCAGCCCTTTGCTTGCAGCTTTCTTAGCGCTCTGGCCCCTCTCTGAACGCTCCTCACCCTGGGTGCCAGCCAGCATCACTGTCTAAGAATGAGAAGTAATTTAGTTCCTAAGCAACCTCTCGCCTGGCCTCTTGCTAAAGAGTGACTTAGCATTTCCCGAAGGGAAAAAGAGACTGTGGATAGGGATGTATTGAGGCAGGTTCTTCTAATGTGCTTAACCCTCCAGATGCTGGATTAATGAGCATCCCCTGAGTGTTATGGGTCACTGCCAGTGGGGTCAGGGTGCTGTGGGAAGCCAGGTTCAACCTTTCTGGGTGAGCTTGAATAAAGATTAAAGTCTGTAGCTGTTAGGAGTGTTTCTAGGATGGTGAGGACTGGCTTTTTCCTTGTTTGTTCTTGCTGCTTTCATTTTCCTCCTGACCTTAAGATATTTTGCTGTCTGTCAGTTTATTTCATTGTCCCTCACACTCATTCAAAAGCCCAGTAAAGAAAATGCCATTCTATGCCGTGGTGTGGTGAGTACAGGTTTTATCTCAAGTCCACCAATTCTTGAAAAATCAGTGAGCAGGTCAAATTCCTTTCTAACCATCTCTATCTGTCTGAAATATATTTCTACCACCTCCATTAGTCTTATACCTCAGTAAATCAAGATCTTTACTGTTTTTATCCTTCTCACATCCCTGTAAGGCAAAGCTTCAGGTAAACCATGATTATCCCAGGTTGTTATTATGGAGAAGCCAGAGCCAAAGCATCAGGCTCAGTTTGTACCTTCAGGCTTTCACAAAGGACATGCTGACTCCTGAACTGCTGCTTTAATTTAGTTCCTCCCAAACCTGGCCTATTGAGGGTCTCAACTCCTCTGTTGAACTGGGGGGATTGGAAGATGAGAGGGTGTTGAGCAGCTGCACAGAAGGGACAAGCAGCTTAGAAGGAAGATCTGGGATATGAGAGAGCGGGAATCATCCACTGGAGCCTAGAATCAGTGAGGCTGGAAGGGGCCTCTGGATGTCACCTCACCAAAGCAGGGTCACCAAGTGCAGATTGCTTAGGATCTCCACAACTTCTTTGAGCAGCCTGCGCCAGTGTTGGACCATCCTCACAGTTAAAAACAGAGATGATCCTTATGTTTAAATGGCGTTTCCTAGTGGTATTTTGAATCTGTGTCTTGCCCCAGCAAGACCCAACTCCCTGCAGTTACCTAGCACGTGCTTCACCAGTTTGTGTATGAGGACCTCATGGGAGATGCTTTGAAAGAAAGCATTATTAACATCCCAGTAAGAAGCACCCCCTGCTCTGACTGAGCCAGTCATCTCCCCACAGAGGGCTGTCATGTTGGTCAAGGGTGATTTAGGGGTCTTACTGCAGAATCACATGAGGTCAGAGGGGATTGTAGAAGGTCAAGATATGATTTAGTGGTAGCTGAAATAGATACTTCAGTTTTCTTGAAGCATTTCAGCCATGATAGTGTAATTAAATTAAATGCTGTAGTAACATCTAGCAGCAGGGGAGGTGTTGGCTGTGCAGGCACAGGGCTTCTTTGTGGAGCTCAGTAACACACAGAGGTTTGTCATTCAGGATTTGCCCCCATGGCTGCCCCTATAATGGGTGTACTGACGCCAGCATGTCTCTCCTGATCCACTCACATCCCTATCTATGCCAGGGGAAGGGGTCTACTCTCTCCAGGCTGCTGTATGTAAAGCCCCACTCCCCTCTGTCCTCTGTAAAATACAACATACAACTCAGTTGATATATGCAGTGAGGAGCAATTTTTTTTCCTTTATTTTCCCCTACTTGCATCAGTTTTGCAGAGTTCAGAGAAATAAGAGTGACAGCTCAGTACACTGGTGAAGCCAACAGGCAAGAGGGGGCTCTGCCTGAGGAGCAGTTCTGCCAAGGAAAGTAACACTTTCTAGCACAACTGATTGAAGCTGAAGACACAAGTGTGTCCTGACACTATACAAGAGCCTTAACAGCTCTTGAAGATCAGGTTCAAGCCAGAAAGAGCTGATGACAGATTTGGAAGTAGGACCCAAGCATGATCCAGTGATTGTGGATGACCCACTTTGCTGCAGTGACTTGCCTATATATACTAGGAAAGAAACATTATTAATTTTTCTTCTCCTTTATTTACAAAAAATAAAATGGTCTGGCAGAGTCAGAATGCAAGGAATGGGCGGGCACACTGCCTTGTTTGTTGGAATGGCTGACAGATTAAATTAAGGTTTAAAAAAAAATTTAAATTAGGGAGGGAGAGAGAGAGAGAACAAGTGTTTTCTATTGGCAGAGTTCATTCACAAGTCACTCATTTCTCTTGCTCTTCAGGGAGTGATAGGAGACAATTAGCTAATTGGTTTGGGGAGGTGACCTGTCAGTGACTCAAGAAGGAAACGTCTCCTGTGCTATCTGACATAAAGAATATATTTTCAGCCCGTTGTGACAGCTGCAAGCACCCCCCATTAAAATCAAGGATGTAATGGCTGTAATAACGGCAAGCTTGGAATCCATCACAGCGAGGGAAAAGTAATGAAAAACCTGATAACACGCACTAAATTGCAGCCAGAGCTGATATGTTATGTTGTCAGGTTGAAATATTTCTAAATTATCTTATCATTAGCACTGCATAAGTGCCCAAAGCCTTTCTGAGGCTGAAATGTGTCCCCAGTTACCTTTGTAGTTCCTTTAGTTCTGCAGCTCATCTGCCTTCAGAGCCAGGTACCTGCCTGTCTTCGTGATGGAGCCAATGGTTGTGTGTGAAACTGGGAGGACTTGAAATCTGGGATTTTAGCCCAAGCCTTTGGAAACAGGGCTGCTCAATTTGCTAAGAGGTTGTGGACTTCTCACATTTTTCTATAAGTTCTCAGGACCTGTTCTCAGAGTTGAAGGAATGGCTTCTTGTGTTGGGAGGCATTCTGGGTAGGACCTGGGCTGAGATGTTTGAAATATCCCTTTCAACCTTCTGCCCTTAATTTTGTGTGTTTTGGCAAAAGCAGTAGGCTGGGGGGAAGCAATGAGAAGGAGAATGTTTGACCAAGAAGGCAGCATTCCCCTCATGCCCTCAGACTCATGCCTCCTCACCCCTCCACCGATCTCACTGATGCAGCAAAACCCAAAATACTGAAGTGAGCATGTTACAAAGAGACACCAGTCATGAGATAATAAAGTGAAGAAAAGCAGGAAGTCTCCTTCAGCCCAGGTGATGTAATTTTTCCACAAACAAAACTTCATTCATGTGAATGTTTCAAAGAAAAAAAGAATAAGAAAAGCAGAAATGCAAGTAGGGCAACTGCAGCTTTTAGCTGCTAGTGGTTGGAAGGAGTAGCATGTCTCAAGTTGGTGCAAGGAGGTTTTCCTTAGGAAGATGGTTGGTCCTTTCTGAATATCAGATGCCTGAAAATAATAATAATCATCATCATCATCAAAATCATCATAATTATTAAGGTTTTGGAAATTTTGGCTGGCAAAGCAAGTTTCCATCCCTTTGCCCAGTCCAACCGTTCACTCTTATTTCCTTGTGCTGTGCTCCATGCTCATATGAGACTGGTACAACATTTGTGCAGGAGGAATGGCTTTGCTCATGTTGGTGGGGATGAGTTTCCCTGCTGACAGTGACAAGGATCAGCCCTGGGGACAGATTCAGCAGAAAGAAGAGATAGAGTAAATAAGCACACCATGTCTGGGAGGCTTCTGGCATAACTGCAGACATCCTCCCCAACCCTGCTCGGCAAATCCCTGTGGGAAAATATGCTGCTGGGTCTCCTGCATGAATGGACAGGACTTGGTGGAGGATCTGGAAGCATGGAGTCAGTCCAACACCTGTTTGGCTTGATGAGTTTAGGCCAGCAGTGTTTACGTGATGAATTAAGAAGGGTGATGTTTTCCATCTTGGTGGTGTGTCTGTGTTGATGTCAGACGGTTTCACTGCAGCACAAACAGGAGATGGTTGCTATTTTAATCATCACTACACAAGAGTTTCTCGTAAAGGTCATAAAATCAAAATAAACCTTGATGGACTGACCCATCATTAGTGGTGAAAGCAGCTATGCACCACTCAGGCATGTCCCACAGCAAGGCAACAAGATGTAGGCATGGTTTACTCACACAAAAAATCCCTGACATTTTTCAAATCCATGTATTTTTTTATTTGTGTTGCAGAAAATTTTTTAAATTCCTAGTTTACTAGGTATCAAATCTTGTTGAAGTGCATGGACAGCTCATGTTTACCCCTCTGACTCCCAGGTGTTCATCCCTAAGGATTATGAGAGAGAAGGAGTGGCAGAGCTGCACCGTGCTGGATCTCACAGGGACTGAATTCGTGTTGAGAGGGAAATAGAGGCAAATGAAATAATTACAATCACATCAAGCAATTAAAAGGGGGGGTTTATCAGCATTCAAAAGAGCTTTATTGCTCAGCCACCACTTTATCTCTTCACGCAAGCAGTGTTGGAGGCTGTGATTTGAATACTAAAACGGTGAAGCTCTGATTTAGCTAATGACCTCGTGCAACATTTGGGGTTGAAATTCCCAAATCCCTAAATTTTCTTAAGGGCCGATTTTCTTAGAAGTTTTGTCTTCAAACCCTGAAGCCAGGTACCTTGCCTGGTAGCTGGGCCTGGAAGAGAGGCTTTTCTTGAGGAGCTGTGCATCAGGATTAATACAGGTTAATGCATGCATTAACCCAGATGAAGGGCTGAGATCTCTACTGGATGAAAAATGTAAAATTATTTTTAAAAAATTTTAAAGCTTTGCTTTTCCTTACTCAAGAGGAAAATTCAGTGGAAGTGGAGAATAAAAACACCTTTCTGGCCTGACCTGGGCGCCATCTTCCTGGATTCAGAGCATCCCATGCATGGAGAGCTCCCCATAGGGATTCCTCCAAATATTGATCACTGTGGTTAGTAGGGGACACTCTGCCTGATTTTGGCAAGGGTAGGATGGAGTTTTTACATCTGTCTTTGGCTGTTTCCCTGGGGCTGGCTCTTGTCTGCTCCAAGAGAACTAACATTGGTCCAGGCTGTTTGCTGGGAGGTGTTTGCTGAAATCTCTGCATGAGGTTTCTATACATACCTCACTCTGGGCTCACTGCAAACATCCTGCCAGGAAGAGGAAACATTTCCTCTGCCCCAGGATAACCTGCTTTCCTATAGAAAGAGAATTGATGTTTCCGGATGGAGCATATGGATGTGGAAGAGAAGCCTGCACGTGCTCCTGCTGTGCCCCAAGGGTCAGTTCTAACATTGGCCAGAGTCAGTGGGGTAGCTTCACATGTTGAATGGCATTTGGAGTAGGACTTGCACAAGGATGCTCCCTGGAGCAGTTTTCCAGGTGCCAGAAGTAGCTCGGGGCATTTGATTCCGCCCATGCAGCAGCTGTGAGGGCAATGGAGGTCCATGCTGGCATCCAAGGATTGGAGCTGGATGAAGAGGGAAAGCCGCTGAGTGTCATGCCCTGGAAACAAATACTAAAATACAGGGAAAACGGAAATAAAGAAGTGAGGCAGAGAGGAAGACTCCAGGAAATGAGGTGATTTTTTTGTTGTTGTTTTGTGCCCTTTTTTTAAAATAAAATATCCAATAAAAGATTTCCTGCTCCATGAAATTGACAGCACAGGAGGGGAAGCTCTTCCTAAATATAACAAGAGCTGTCTGGCCTCGCTAGACAGCTCCTCCACAGGGACCCCTGTGTTTGATAGGAGGATGGATCAGCCAATTCCAAGGGCACATCCACTGTAGCCCTCTCCTTCTCATTCAATAGTAATGGATTGAAACAAAGCAGAACTGGCTCTTGCCCTCACTCTTTTCCCCCAGAAGTCTATGATGGAAAGCAATGGGCATGGAGGAAGGGAGGCATTGTCAAAAGGGAAGGGCTGGAGGAAACCTTGGGTCTCTCTTACATGCCTGGCAAGAGGTGAGAAATAAAGAGGATGAGATGGGATGTCTCACAGAGTCTGAGGATGTTGTGTATCTGAGCAGGATGTGACTCCACAGGCACCCGTGCTGTGAAGCTGGGTCAGCTGTAGGGCAGCACCTCAGAGAAGGCAACCAGCAGGTGAAAGAGTGTCATAATTGGGATTTTGACAGTGTTGACACTCTAGCATGGGCAAGTGGGAGTATGTGGCACCTGGCTACCTGCTTGTCTTACTGCTGCTGCAATCCATCAATAGAAAGGGGAGCAAGGTGAGATCTGAGTGCAGAAGTCAAGAATTGAGTTTTTCTTCTTGACTCTCCCTGGCATGCCTGGTGCTAATCCAAAAGGGCACTTCTTATAACCAGCCTCAGAGAGCTGCCAAATAAGAAACACAAAAGGCAAAATAGCAGTGGGCAAAGAGCTATGGATGTTTCCCATCTTCATCTGCTATAGCAGGCATTTCTTGCAAAGGAAAAAGGAATAGTAATAGTGGTAAAAAATTTGCTGTTAAGTTTTTAAAATACTCATGACAAAGGAGAACAACAAGAGGAGAAGAAAATTACTTATTTGTCCTTCCTGATGGGATTGCATGACACCAGGACCAGAGAAGTCACCATATTTTAATAGGTGACTCTCAGCTTTCTAGGGGCACAGCTCCATTGATGCAGCTCAGCCTCATCTCTGAAGACCCCAGGTTGAGTTTCCAAAATGTCACATTTTGTTGCTATCTCCTGGTTCAATACTGAGCCAGCCTTTGGATTGCTCTGGCTCAACAGAGCAGCCAAAAGGCTCCCAGAGGAAACCAATGCTTTTATGGAGGAGGAGATGATCCATTTTTTAACGACATTAAAATATAGACAAAAAGCTTTGGGAGCACTGTTATCTGATCTGTTTCTCTGCATTGGCCACAGCTGCAGTTAGGGCATTGCTAAGCCCTGCGTGCTATACGTGTCCTGTGCTGCCTCAGTTAGGGGGATGCCATTCCCACAGTCAAGCAATTTCAAAGTTTTAGGGATTTCTAAACCTTTCCTTGGGACGTGTGATACCAGCTGCATTTTGGGGATAAAGAAGAGGCTGGAGGGCGTTTGGCCATGACCCAGGCTAGTAGATCCCAGGTAATCCTTGGGGAGACATACCGAGCACTGAGTATTCAGCATCCCCAAGCCAAAATCTCCCATATCTGAGCAAGTTTCCAGATCTTCCTCTGGAAAACCAAGAGGATTTACCCAGTTGGCAGATGGGAGATTGCTGTTGTCAAGCCACAGCTTTCTTGTATTCAGCACTTATGGCTGAGCCAAGTTGCAGGGAAGTTGTGGCACCTGGAGGAATGCCAAGGGGCTACAGCTTTCGATGGCTGTGGTAGCTCTTGCAGCCTCTCAGAGATGTAAATTCAGGAAAGCTTAAAACCAGTAGAGTCTGTCTATATGTTAACCCAAGTGTCTGAAATGAGGATCTGTATTTCCACTGCAGTGATGGCTTGGGCCAGGAGGAAGTTTGGCTGTTGAAATCACACCTTATTCCATATAAAACCTATATCTTCTTCCTGTTGTTTCAACCCCTTCATTAGGGCATTGCTGTCCTGTTGCATCTCCCCTCCTGCATTGCAGGATCCAGAGCTCTCTGAGAGAAGTCACATCCTCCTAGCTTCACTTTGAACTTCTTTAGTTAAATGATTCTTTCTTGGAAAAAGGGGGGAAAAGATCAATTTCCTTAAATTTCTTCAAATTGCATAAAATATTTGAACGTATGAGAGACTGGGACGTGCAGCGAGTGATTGCTGGACCTGACCTGAGCTAAGCCTAGAAGAGTCTTATTCTGAAAAAAGCCCATCAGTTCTTGCTCACGTGTGGCATCCTAGACAAGCTTTTCACCCAGTCTTGATCAGCAAAGCCACAAGGATTTTACTCATCCTGTGAGGCTGTGCATAGGAAACACAAACAGATCCTTCCTGGGGTGCAGTTCCTACGCACTCTTCTTGTATAACCTTGGACGGTTCCCGGATGCTCTGCATGGTGCCACGTGATGAAGTAATAATTGTAATCGTTGGTATTTTCACCTTCTTGCCCAAATAACTCCAGGACTTCGTGGAGGAGCTTCCCAGCTGCTGTAGGAACCTGCCTGGGGAGCACACAGGGGTGCTGAGACATGTGGAGTGGGAAAAGACAGCTTTGTACAATCAAGGTGATGTTGTGAGAGGTCATAGGAGGTGAATGGGACAATTTTTGCAATAAATGGGTTTGAAATGGGATTTTTTGCATGTCACAAACACTTGCAATATGTTTTCCTTTGTAGTCCCAAAATGGGATGAGTGTACCATCCTAGAACCACTCTGCATTTCTTTGAGCCTACAGAGGGCAAAATCTCTTCCACTACAATGTAAGAATTGTCTCCAGTGCCAGGAACATGGATTCCTGGAGCCACTGGTAGCCACTGGGCCAAGCCCAAAACCATCTTATACCCCCCAGCACCCCAAAACACATCAGGTTTTACAGCTGATGCAAGCTGGGGTTTTCTCAGCCAGAGGCAGAGTTCAGGGTTTGGTTCTGAAACAGCAGCACTGGATTGATGCTGTGATGTTCATCTTTCCTACCACTGCTTGGAAATGCATTGGGAATCCAAGAGGGGAGTTAAATCACGGAAGCAATTTACTGTAGGTCTTTTCCATGCAGCTCTGAGATGGCTGATGGTAAATACAAGAATATCAATATTGCAGAGTGGCCACAGGTTTGGAGGTCAGTGACACAGCAAGTGTGAGGCATTTTAATGCTGCAGAGGAGAGGAGGGAGGGATGAGGTGCCCAAGACGTGCTGTTTGCAGGTAGAAGCATGCTAATGAGCCAGGGTTGGAGCCTCATCAGCTTCTGAGGCAAATCATAGTGTTATCATAGTGTTCAAAAGGGTTTCAGAGCTCTGTGCCATCATGGAAAGGGTGGCACATCTGCAGAGGCTCCAGGAGCACGAGTGTCCCAGGCTGTACCTGGTGAACCTGGTACTACCTCTCGTTTTAGGAAAGCATCTCTGTGGCATCTTAATTTTGGTAAATTAAGGCAGAAGCAACTGCTGAGAGTTGAAAGCCTGGTTCTAGGCATCCAACAGGTCCATGCAGTGCTGTCATAGCTCCTTTGGAGATGTGGCCTGCAGTCAGTGTGCTCACAGTAGGGCAATGAGGTTCTCTAAGCAAGAGCTAAGAGCCAGGTCTAGGAGGATGCAGGGTGATGGGGATGTCTGAACTCCCTCTGCTGAGGTAAAAAATGCTGCTTGAATTCTTCTCAGAGCACTATGTGAGTAACTAAAAGCTGTGGAAAGGGTTTTAATCTCACCTGGAACATCCCTGTTCATTCTTGATGAATTTAAGAGAGGGAGCAGTAGCTCCTTGACTGCCATGAGTGGCTGTGCTCAGTTCTCTTCAGTTCTTTGCCATAAGCTGGGTCTTGGACTGGCTGTTTACTCCCACTGTTACCCATTCTTCACATCCAGCATTGCAAGGACAGCCATGGCCTGGGAAAATTCAACATTCTCTTTCCCTAATAAAGCAAGAGGTCAAGACTGGATGAGTAATGCAGAAACTTGCCCCTCTGGGGCAATTTGAAAGATTCTCCTTCTCCTAGTAAATCCCCGTGATGCTTTTTTTTTTTCACTATGCAGCTTTCCTTTGTCTTTCTGTGGCTGTGAAGAAGAGCTGAAATGGGGAATTGTCCCAGGTGGATGCAGCTTCACACAACTGTCTGGCACATTGACATCCATCAGCCCATCAGAAACAGGCACAGGAGTAAGCCAGGCAGACCTCAGGAAGTGTGAGTCTCTGCTCCTGGTGGAAGTCAATATAGGATGAGGCATTAAGATTGCCCTCATTCCTGAGCATGAGCAAAGGAAACACGTCTCTGGCTGGCCAGTGGGAGCCTAGCCCTGCTAAAACTGAGACTGGGATTACTCACCTTTCACCCTTCCTGCCCCATCATCCTCTTAGCATGTCCAGGCTTATAATAAATTCAGGTGTGTTAAGTGAAACAGCTGTTTGCAAAGAAGCTGAATTCAGGTGTTTTCCAGGGAAAGCACTGCCCATGGACAAGTCTTGCTTTGCAAGCTCACTGCTTGGAAGGATGGAGACATTGGGTTTGCACCATCATCTCCAGGCATCCCTTGGGAAGCCCAATATCCCACCCTGAAATCCTTTCCGAGCTGGGACATGAAAATAAGTGAAACCTGTTTACAGGCAGAATTTAATCACCTTAAATTATTCTAAGTGGATGGGGAAGCGCCCTGTGATCTCCAAGCCAAGCAGGTCACCTTTAATTTCCTTTTCCTTCCATCAGTAATGCTGGTGGATGGGTGTTTGATTTATTAAGCGCTGAATAACAGGGCTTTGGTGTGTATTGCTGTCAGAGAGATAAATAGGCCCCTTTGAAGGCAAGTTTCAGGGAGGTGGCTGTGGCTTTTTGAATATATATATCCATAAAGCAATGCAGTCCACCCCCTCCTTTGGACATTCAGACTGTACATGGCTCTCCCCCATCTGCCCTGGGCCCTGTAACGTGCTCGGAGTGATGATCCCCTCCGTGCCCTGCTGGGAGCATGATTAATGCCTGCAAAGTGCTTTGAGAACATCAGATTAGTAGGACAGAGCCTCATTATTATATTAGCAATCACCGGATCCTTGGCCTTTTTCATTCTCAGCGCACTTAGAGCCGCATCTGAAAGCCAAATGCTGTTTACTAGCAAACCTCTCAGCATTTGGATACTTTGGGGAGGGCTTTTTGTGTTGTTCACAGGCTTATTTTTAATGATGCACCTGTGGTCCAGACTCCTCCAGGGTCCCCACAAACCACTACCCTTCTTTTCAGGCAAACACTATGCAGATTAAAAATAAAGACCACTGGGTACTCACTGTTATAACTATAGAAACCAAATATTTGCTTCGACTATAAAAGGCAGGAGTGTTTATGAGTACGAAGCAAAAAGGCATTTCCAGCCAAAATGGAATGTATTTTAGTTCTGCAGACTATTTATAGATAGGCAGCCACTCTAAATTTGAATCTTCCCTTCCATAAGCAATTTTTTTGTGCCTACTGGGATGTATCCTCGTCTGGGGTTTAGCAACGTCACTCCAGGGTATCCAAACAGTTTGGAGTCACATTATGAGACATGAGACATGGTGACTTGTTTTGGGGGGGGGTTTATCTGGCAGTTCTGTGAAGCCACAGAAGTAAGCTTGAAAGATGAAGTGTTTCCTTTGACTGTAAATTAATTATTTTGATTTGGACCGATTGTTCTAAGCCTTCCAGTGTGAAAGTAAGTGTAACTTTAAACTGAAAAATCCAAACATAGTTATGAAATGCTAAAACTAATTGTTTCAGGAGCTTGGAAGGGAAATTAAAGGATGTTTTTGGCCGACCAAACTGGAAAAAAAATTTGCAAAATTATTATGAATTAGCAAAACATTTCTTGCCATGTCTGTCCTAACATTTCAGCTAAAAATCAGCCCTCATCCTTGTGCTTTACATTTGAAACTGGTAGAGATAGAAGAGAAAAACAGGGTATAGGTGAGGAAGTCTGCTCCTTGAACAACCTGAAGACCTGCTGGGAGCAGGGCTGTGTGGTGTAGATACCACTTGCCCTTGCCTTGGTGAGCACCAGCATCCAAGCACCTTTTGCTTGTTGGCAGCTGCAGGTATAAAACCCGACACAGGGGCTGTGTGTGCTTCTCTGAGTCCCATCATGACACAACTGGCACTGCAGAGACCTAGAGAGCCACTGCAAGGTCAGGGAGCTTCAGGAAATGTACATGGAGAGACCCGAGCCCCATTTAGCAAAGATGGTGAGTGAGTGCCTACATTCCTGCTCAGCCAACTCTGTAAAACTCCCTCAGTGATTTTTCTCTTGTCCTTGGTGTTTACACCCTTCAAATATTTGCAGACAGTTGAGTTGCCAAGCCCCTGCTAAGCTGCCGTTAAGCCAAGCTAAACACATGAGCTCAGAAAGTCAGTCTCTCTGGCTCCATGATAATAGTTTGCTTTGTTCTTCTTTGAATTTCCTGCAGTTTATTGATATTTTCCTGGGATCCTGGCACCTGAACCTGATGGTGATACAGGAGGTGCTATCCTAGAAGAAAACCAAATGATGAGTAGGGAATCCAGGTGCCTGTGGTATATGAAGCCAGAAGGAGTGCTGGGTTTCATAGGGTCTAGGTGCTTCCTGGTCTTGTTTAACTAAGTGCAGAGAGGAGGTGGCCCCAAGGCCCCTTGGCTGAACCCAGGGACCAGCTAATCGAGGCCAGCTGTTAACCCAGCTCCACCCTGTTTACTACTAGCACTGGATCAGTCTTTGTGGAGGTCACTGGGTGCCTGTCTCATGGTCCTTCCTTGGGCTCATCCCTACTGTCTTGTCCTCAGTAAAGTTATCTGAAACTGAGCTTTGCCAGGCTCAAACCCCTCTGAAGACCTGCAGCATCAAGGGGATCTTCAGAGCTTATCTCCCAACTCACCTGTGTGTGGGAGGGCTACTTCCTCCTGTAGAAAAAAACCCTGTACTAACCCTTATCTCTAGACATAATCAGACAATTTTGGATCACAGACTGGTCTTGCTGGCAGATCTTCTGAGTCTCCATTCTTCCATGCTCCTGTTGCTTCCATGCTCAATCTCTCACTTGATTTTGCTGGCTGTAGCAAGGAGACATCCTTGGCTTGGTGTTGGACTTTCTTCTGCATCCTGAGATGCTAAGAGTGGTTATTAGGAGTGTCTGGGCTACACATGGAGCCCACCCTTGCTGTGAAGGACAGCTGGTCTCCAGTGTTTGCTCAGGGTGGAGAACCCAGCAGGATCTTCCTGCTCATCCTTGCTGGTGGGAGGGTGAGGAGGCCATGTGTAGATCGGTCAGGGATCCATGAGGGGCTTCACTCCTATTTATACAGCTGCAGAAACCACTTGAGCTTGCAAAGGGCATCCATAGAGTCAACACAAACCATGTGCATCAGGGCTGCTGCAGCTTGGTGGGGCAGCATCAGGCTGGGCTGGGAGTGCAGGGATGCACAGGGCTTTCAGGAAGTTCTCAGCAAGTGTAAAGCATGGGATCCCCTGCACATCAGGAGGTGATGTAATAAGGAGTGCCTTCCCTCACACTCCTGCAGAGCATAGGGAATATCCTTGGAAAAACATACCCTACACCCAGCCAGGTAATTTGAGGTATCAGATACCAGTGTAAACTCCCCATCTTTGTTTCCCAAACCCAAGACCTTATGCAGGTTGGGGCAGAAAAGCCATGTACTACATGCATTCACCAGCACAGCCAGAGAAGTCCCATATTTTATTAATGTTGCTTTCTGAAGATGAAATGTCTCCAAAGGAGTCTGTAGATACGGGCCTGTGCAGGAACACAGTGACTCTTTTATCACCTGTAGTTGCAATCCCTGATCATGGCATGCCTGCATGCCTGTGCCCACACCTTGGTCCCCTGCTTGCTGCTGTGAGCCAGAGATAACTGCACAGAAATATGGAGGGAGAGACGCACCAGTGTTTCAGATAAGCAGGAAAATTTGAGTTGAGCAATGCTAGGATGGAGGTGCAGCACCCTAAAACAGATGTGAAAGCATCTTTCAACTTCTCTGTGCACAGACCTGAGCCGCCAGATCACCAAGCTCAGCCTGCCTTGTCAAAGAATTTGGGGACAAGGGCTCACAGAGGACCTGTTTTTCCCTGGCAGTCCATGCAAGACAGTCCTTACAGCCTCGAGTAAATCACTCAGAGAAACTCCATACTCCCTTTGGAAAGTATCTGTGGTATTCCATGACCCCAGATTGCTTGAAGTACACCTCTGAAGGCCACATTTTGCTCAGCAGGTCGGGTCCTTCATGAAGCTTGGCCACAAAACATTTTCTTCTGGCCTGCCTGGTCCAGACACGGTGTTCCTGTTCCAGGATGGATCCCAGATGTGTGTTAGCATTACAAATACATCTCAAATCCCAGCTGCCAAGTCCTCCACCCCCATCCTAGTCCATCGTCTAGAGAGATGATTAACACATCCTGCAATAAAACTCATCAGTTACTGCTCCTTCCACCCCTCTTTGCTGCAGGTTCAGGTTCCCATGCGCTATTTTCTACCTCTCGGTTTGCAGAACTGGTGCAGGGAGAAAAATTACTCCTCAGCCATCATATAACTGCACTTTCCACCCCCAAAGTATTTTTGCAGATGGCAGTTCAGTCATTGTTTTGTAACATCCTTCTGAGTTTGAGTCTTTATTCGATGCTTGGAAAAAAGTGGCACAACAGGATAAAACCCCCTTTTTCCAGGGGCTTTTGACAGACTAATGGTAGCTGCAGAATCAGATCTTGCAAACTCCTACATTTCAACCTTGCATTCAGCCTTCTGCTGCAGTTTATTCTGTTCACTCCCATTCTGGGTATTTCATCTCATCTAACCAGGGTATGTGAGCTTTATGAAACTAAGAATAAGCAGAGGTTAATGTGTTGCATGCCTATCTCCAAGGTCCTTCCTGCAGGTCATTTCTTTAGGGGTGAAATTTCAGATACTTTTTAGGTATCCTCATGAATCTTTCTTTGCTTACTCCCATAGTATCAAAGTTATTTGGCAGTCCCTTTGCTTGAGATAAAGAGCATCACATGAGAATGAGCCACAAAAAAGCATTTGAGCTTTAATATACTCCCTAGCAGGAACCTGATATGATAGTCAGGGCAATGAGCAGGGCACAGGATGGAGCTCCCAACGCCCCCCAGGTCTAAAGGCTTCTTGTGGTGTCTTTTTGTCATCGCTGCACTTTTCAGGTGCTTTCTCGGTGATGAAAGCAAATGGAACTTTTGTGTCCTCTCTGATAACATGAGAGTACTGTAGAGTCTGAGCACTTTGCAGGCTGCCTTTCTGGGAGGAGAGCAGCTTTATCTTTGTGACACTAATGGAAAAAACAAGACCTAATGACAGCTAATCCTGCTCATTTCACTTACAGGCGTGCTTTGCTGCTGAGTGGTGTTTGCGCTGTCAGTTTGGCTTTTGCTGAGCAGTGCCCTGCTCTTCCACATCCCATAGGAGTTAGTTTGAATCAGGGATTTCTGTGATGCAAATGTAGTGATTCTCTTGCTAAGAAACACAGGAGCAGGTAAGAGGAGAGTCTGGGTGTAGGTCTGGACACCTTTGACTGGAGGGTGGCCAGGATGCACCTTTGCTGCCTCATGAGCAAATCCCACCACGTGTGGATGGGTTCATCCACCACCCTGCATCACGTTTTCCATTTAGGTTGCTAGAGGAAGCAGCATGGGGAGAAATCAAGGTTTCTTTCCCAAACCCACAGGTTCAGGGAGGGATGAGCACTGCCTAGGAAGTGGGACCGGGAAGTCTTGTTTCTCTGGCTGTGTCCATTTGGCATAGGGGCTGAATGTTTTCTTTGTGGTTTGGTCTGTGAAGGCTTGTGTCTAGCCCTTTGCTCTCGTGCCAGGGAGTCCCAGCACTTCCATCCTGGAGCTGTCTCACTGAGACAAAGGACATCAGTCTGCACACAACTTCCCCAGCTCTCCCTTTCGCCCTTCTGACGGTTTTGTGTTGGAGTGGAGCATGTGTAAGTGGGTCAACAAAGAGGTCATTTTTCCCAGTGCAAAGTACCCTAATAAATTAACCAGTGAGAATTTTAATAATACATGAAAGGAGAGATGTTTGCTGCATTTGGAAAGGCTTTTCAGCTATTGATGGGGTCAACAGCTGGGTCAGTGGCCGTTGGGATTCCAATGGAGGGAGAGGTGGTGGGCATCGTCCTCCACCGATGACCATATCCGTGCACTGGGACAAAACAGAGCTACCCCTGTTTCAGCCCACTGATACAAGTGTTGTTACCAGTTTTTGAGCACACATTAACGGGCAGATGGAAGAACTGCTATGGAGTGTTGGTAATGTGGAATTAGTACCCACCCTGCTGTCCACTCCTTTGAAGCCTGAGGCACATGGGCTTCAAGCTGGGCTTCCAGCTGGGTTTTCAAAATGAAGAGAGTTGTGTGATCAGTCAGGGGGAACAGTAGACTACCTCAGTTGTGTCTGGCTGCAGCCACTTTTAGTGGAATAATTTAAATTTAAGGAGAAAAGGCTAATCCACAGAAGCCACACAAAACAGTCCTGTTGATCTGGTAGATCTTTGGCTGTTTTGAGGTGTTTTTCAGCACCTCATATGATTTACTTCCCTTTGGCTTCCTTGATTTTAAATAAGTCATTAAATAAGGCAATCTGTCACCATGATCCCAGGTTATTTTTCTGCCCTGTCCAGCCAGATGTGTGGCCATTCTTCAGGTCAGAGTCAGAATATTTAATATTCTCACTGTGCTGTTGGTCAGACAGGAAACAGGAATGACCAGAAACCCTGTAGCATCGCAAATATACAACTGCAAGGG
This sequence comes from Acridotheres tristis, assembly GCA_037013685.1. Classification (NCBI taxonomy): domain Eukaryota; kingdom Metazoa; phylum Chordata; class Aves; order Passeriformes; family Sturnidae; genus Acridotheres; species Acridotheres tristis. The sequence goes on along the minus strand of CM072884.1, from coordinate 30,286,465 downwards.
CTTCTGTAGGCTCTAATTTTTAGAAGACAATAGTGATGTGACTGTTCATTAGGAGTAGGTTGTCTTTGAATAGGCCAACTTCTCATCCATTTGATCTTCTCATCCATGTTGACTAAACTGTACTACTGTTTATTAAGTGACCTATTATGCATTTGAGTTCCCAGAGCCAGATAGAGTATTTGAGCTCAGGAATATCTTCCCCAGGCTTTGTTTGCTGGCGAAAGGTAAAGGCTGGGGCAGACACATTGTGGTTAATCAAGTGCCTCAGCACTATGTTGGCTGCTGTTCCTGAAGGCCATGACAGACTCTGCCAGTGCCCAGTCATCTGCTCTTGCAGCACTCGTTAAACCCTGGTTGTCTGCCTTTGAGGTGCTACGTTTTGGGGAAGGTCTTTCCTCCTGTAAGGAAGGCAAGGGCTTTCCTTGCTCTCTTCCAGATTCTTTGTGGATGGTCTCTGGAGAATGCATCTCCTAAAGCCTTCTACTGCAACCAGAACTCTCAATTGCCAGCTTCCCTTGATTTTCATAAGGGTGCCCATCACTGAAGGGCCATGGAGAGGTTTGAAAATCTGATATTGGAAGAAAAGATGAGGAGAACAATATGAAAAGCACATGGAGGTCCAGGAAGCAGTGGTCCTCTCACCTTTCCACCAAAACATGGAAAAAGAAGACAACAATTTTCCAGATATGGAGAGAAACAGATTAGGTTAATCCTGATTAAGGGACTTACTTCCAATCCAGAAGGCAGAAGAGACATTCAGAAGGGACTCCCTAGACAGCAGTAGGTCGATTCCCAGCATCAATCCTGGGCCAAATTGTGGAGCCCACAGGTCGGATGATGTCAGGCGAGCTGTCAGGCAGTGAGGGCTTAGGCCATACAGCCCCAGCACCTGGCAAGTGAATTAAAACCTGGCAGATCCCAGGAAGATGTCACCCACAAATGGGGCTCTTCATGCCATTTTTCAGGGAGTAATACTAAGTCTCAGCATTTCCCTAAGTGAAGCAGATCTAGTGGCTCCTGTGGGGAGAAGCTGCCAGTGGCACAAAGAGTAATGAAACGGTAAATGTTGAAGACAAATTCATCAGACAGGGCAGTCTGGATCACTTGGCAAGCAGAGCACATTTGAAAAAAATATGTTAGAAGACAGCCCAATGCAAAATTGAACATCAAAGGAGAAAGAAATAAGATTGTTCCTACAGAAAGGGGCAGTGAATCACCAAATGCAGAGTTTTCTGGGTTTGGTAGAAAGAAACTGCGTGAGCAGCTCCTGATGTGAGTTGAGGCTGCAGCAGAAACAGCTACAGTGACCTTTGATGTCTAAATGAAGGGGTAGGAGGTGCATTTATTTTTCATTATGTGCAACAACAGCAAAATGTGTTTAGAGTAGCTGGCTGCTAATATTGATGCCGAAGAGGAAGAAAGGAAACATGACAGTATTGCAGAAATGGTGTTTAGCACAGAAATTCATAGACTGGCAGCTGGTTAGTTTCCTGGAAGAGATGAGGGATTGGAATAGCCAGGTCATTGTGGTATTTTCTCTCTGTGAACATGCTAAGGGAGCTCCAGTCTAGTGGAAAAGGGCATCATGAGAGCCCTTTGCAAGATGTCAAACCCAGAAAGTGACAGATTGGAAGCAACCCCCTGCTTGTTTTTTTCTTTCTGGAGGTGGTGACTAAATATGAGGACAAATGATTGGTTAATGGGGTCCATATGGGCATAAATGTGCATTTAATTAAAAGCCTGTGGTATAAAAGAAATCAGTTTACAATCAGAGTAATTCAGGTTGGAAGGGACCTGAGGAGTCTTGAGCTGCCTGAATCTGTGATTCTCACAAGTATGTGGGAACTTGAAGAAAATTTCCTTTTGTAGGCACAGGGTTGTGGAACTGGAAGTGTTGTGAGGACTCAACAAAGACCCCAGCCGAGTGTTGTCACTGACAGATGTTTTGGCTATTGGGCACATCTGGAAAGACATACCTCACTGTAGCAGGCTTGAAACCAGCTATCTGCATATTTTACCTGGCCACCCTCAATCAGCCGTGCAACAGGTAAAATCTGGACCCTTGCATGGTGCAGATTTTGGGTTGTCCCTGTGTGTATCCTGAATTATCGCCCACTGCCCCCAGCCCGTTAGCCCTTCTGCCTGAGCACGATGCCTGTCAGCAGAGAAGTGGGCAGGGCTGTGAGCTGGCAGGGTTGAGGGAGAGCCTTGGGAGTGTCTGTGTGTGCATGTGCTTTCTGTGAGTGTCTCCTGGAAACCAGCAAACCCCCCAGCAGGTTTCAGAGGGGCTTGACAGAAGGATGAGATAATTAAGACTCCATGAGTTTCATCCAAAAGGGTGAGCTGGAAGAGGAGAGAAGTCTTTTTTAACTAAGGAAGGGCTTTCACACGAGCTTACATGTTATGAAGCATCAGGGAATCCACTCATTCAGAGTGCCCTTTCAAGCTGCAGGAATGAACCTGAGACCCTAAAATCAACTAAATCATGAGAATCCAGCTGATGGGTGAGTGCCATTGGGGCTGATCTCCACAGACCTGTCTTTCTCATAGCAGCTTTTGGCTCCATTTCTGATTTTTGCCCACATTTAATGTGTTTGGCTTCATAGCCTCCTGCCTCTCTTGCCAAAAGGGAAACACCCACGTTTCTCAGAGCAGAGCAAGGGCACCATGTGGAGCCACAAGGGTTGAGCTCTGCCGTGAGGGTTGGTATGAACAGTGCTGCCTCACTTGCCCTTTCCAAGCCTGGCACATCTGAACATCTGTAGAGCGTCACTCCTAAGTCCTTTTAGTGTGGAATGTTGCACAATGGTCAGTGAGCCAGCATCTAGGCTGGCAAGACTCCCTCCTCCTCCTCCTCATAGTATTTTCCCTGTTGTTAACAGTTTTCATTGCAGACATCCATCATCACACACAGTGCACTCAGTGATTTTGTTTCTGTGACTTTGTTCAGTCTCCAGTTGGGGCCAACCAAACTTGAATCCTTCTGAGCATCCTTCAGCAAAGTGATTATTGTGTTGCCCAAAGAGAAGTCTCCTTTTGTGTGCCCCAAGCCGGGCTCCTGTTCCTTTCCTGTGATATCCTGTCATTCTTGTCTTTGGCAATAGTGAGTAAGTCATCTCCATCACCTTCTCCCTGCCACTGATGGTTTCCTCAGCATCTCTCCTATGCTGACTCTTTTCCAGACCTATCTCACTAATTCTTGCAGGGAAACCATTACAGCCCTTTGATCTTCCTTGTTGCCCCTTTTGTGCCAGCAACTGTGATGTTGGCTCTGCCACCCAGACAGCTACCATGAGGAGGTGCAAAGGGTTGTCTAGCAGACTGTGAGTTCAACATGAGGCAAATTAGGCTAATTTCTCCTGTTGCAGAGGTTAGTTGAGCTGAAAGTGGTTACAGTCGATGAGACAGCTCATTAAAGTGGCTGAAAATTAACAAGCCTCAGAGCTTTTCTAAAATTAGATATCATCCCTGGAAAGGCAAGCCTACCCCAAATATACTGCTACAAGCCAGACTTCTTTAGATGACAGGAAAAACATCCTCACACTTTACTATCAGCTTCACCCCCATGATATCTCCAGCTCATCCTATCAACCCAAATTGGGTGGTGGTTTTTGCTGTGCATAGAGCCTGTTAAGCTCAGAAGAGTCTCTGTGTCACCTTGTAAGGCACTTCTTCTGCAGCCTTTAAGCAAAGGAAGTGGCATGCCAAGGGAAGGGGAAAGCATCCTGATACACCTCTCATTCCTGATATCCAGTTCTAAGTTAGTTTGTATTTCCACCTGCCTTCACCTGGGAGATTGAGGGCAGAGTGGTTTAATTACGGGATTCACTGCTTGAGCTGACATGGCTGTATATATTCAACTGATTAAAACTAAATCTCAAATTTGCTTTTTCAGACTCTTTTCCTTGTTCAAAAGTGCTGCTTTAATTCTGCCTTGCTTTGAAACACAAGCAGTGTTTAGAGCTTGGAAAGGGTTAACTGATAGGGAATAGAAAGTAGCCCCTTCCCTTTCTCCCTCTGGGTCTCATGGATGCTCATTGATGTGGGACAAAAGCTCCAAAATGCTCTGCCCTGCCTGGAAATTCTCCCTCAGCCAAGCCCAAGCCTGGTGAAAGTAAACCTTGTCCTCTCTTGAGCATCTTCCTGGGTGTCACAGAGGGCTGGCAAGAGGTGACACAGAGTGGGACAGCATCCACAGCCTCCAGGAGAAGGCAGAGGGGACATGTGCCGTGCTGTTTTGTCCCATGACACCCATCACTGGGCACTTTTGGGGTAACTCATCTATGCAATGAGCTCTTCGTGAGCAGAGACTGGTGTACATTTGCTAAAGAAACCTGAGCAGGAACTGTGGCTCCTGCCAGCACAGAATGGGTGCTTTTGGGGCAGATCTCTGTTCACAGAATCATAGAATGGCTTGGGTTGGAAGGGACTTTAAAGACCATCCAGTTCTAACCCCTCTGCCACAGGCAGAGACACCTTCACTAGCAGGTTGCTCTAAGCCCCATCCAACCTGACCTGGTAAAGTTCCAGGGATGGGGCATGCACAGCTTCCCTGGGCAGTGAAGGTAGGAACTCAAGGTAGCCCAGAGCTAGGACTGAGGGAAGGGAAATTGCTGACAGTGCTGTGGAATTTATTTTGCTCTTTCAGAGGCCAGAAAGCTAGAAAAACTCAGTTATCAAAATGCTTTGCTCCAAGTCATTTATTCATGCTGCGTTCCCATGTCCAGCCCTGCTTGTGTAACGGCCGGGAAAGCTCTTATCAGAGACTGATACCAGAGTCTCAGGAGGGATAAAAAATCTCTGACCAGCTTGCTTTTGCTTCCAGAAACCCAAAGTTGAAAAAGCAAACTGAGCTCTGCTCCTGCTCTTGTGCTCACATGGCTGACTTGCTCTGGTGCGTTGGTCGGCTCTTGAACGCAGGGTTGAGTGTAGCCAGTGGTGGCAGCTGGGTTTTGCAAACAGATCTGGAGAGCAGCAGCCTTGATGTCCATCATGTCAAATATATGTGGCTATAGTATCATGATATGTATGACAAGTGAAATATCACATCACAGGCCGCTGGGACATCCTGTTTGGTTGTTGCAGCCCCGTGTCCTGTCAGCCTTCAAAGAGGTCACAAAGTACAAGCCTGGGTATCCTCTAGATCTCCAGGGAGCCACTGCCTCTGTCTATCCCACACCACCCACCTGCCTGCACCTCCTCTGGGTGCTGCTCCAGTGCCCCACAGAGGATGTGCCATGGCAGGGCGGTGGGAGAGATTTCAGCTAGGAATAACAGAGTGGAATACAGAACAGGGCTGAATAGCAGGAAATAATTCCAGATAACAAAATCCATGCACAGCAGCAGGAATGCACTGGAGGCTCTGCACATTCGCAGCCAGCCCCGAGGCAAGAGCTGGACTCCAGGTTCTTCCTGTGAACCCCTTGCTTTCCTAGCACCTTCCCACTTGCAAAGGTGCCATGCAGCTTTCAGCAGAGGGAATTACCCAGAAAATGTTGCTTTAGTCAATGAGAGTTGAAAAATGCCAGTGCTTCCCATTCCCATGCTAAATGCTGTGGGTAGATGTGGGAAGGGTGACTGCACTGGTCCCACATGAGGACTCCATATCACAAGTTCAACACTCCTCAGCAGGACTGGACCTGATTATTTAAATTTGGAGATAACTGGGGTCAGAAGAGACCTTTGGAGTTCTGTGAATCAACTCCCACTCCAGGTGGGTCTAGCTTGAAGTTAGGGCCAAGTCTGAAGGTAAATCGTGTTCAGAACCTGCCTGGACAAGACCAGGAGTAACATCTCCAAAGATGAAAATCACCCCATCTAGGTTTTTTGTTGTTTTGCCCCTCATTGTGAAGCCTTTTCCTTACATCTAATGAAACTTTTCTGTTGTGTCTCATGCTATCCCCGTGCTTCTCCCAGTAGATTTGGGTCCATCCTTTCTACACCCTCCAGATAGGAGCACTCCTGGACCTCCCAGGGTTTCCCTTGTCCTTCATTCTCAGACAGTCACAGCTTGTCCGGTGGTGTAAGTACAGCCTCTCTGTTTGGTGTTTTGTTTTTCCATCCCATCCTTAATCAGGCAGTCCAGCATCCCATCAGAAATGCTGTCAGTGCCCTCACATCCCAGAGAGAAATCTTTATTTTCCTAAGATTGACCATGCAGCACAAAGCTGCTGAAATCTTTCCAACCGGAGAGCTCCCGTAAGATAAATGCGGAGGGAAATGCTTTCTGCATTGTGTTACTGCTGTGTTGCTCGTCCCATCCACAGCGGGCGGAGGTGGGGAGCGGGTCCTCCAGCTCACACCAGTGCACCTGTAGCTCCGAGCCATCCCACACCCTTCCTTCCCTGGTAGCAATCATCTCCGATGGCGGGAGCTGTTTATGAAGCTTACGGCTTTTAAAATGATCCTAAAAATAAATCGGCTGTAGTCTGTGTTTGTGCCTCACCTCCTTGAAACCCCGTCTCACCCAGCCGTGAGTGATGCTCGGTGCAGGACGTCTCCTGCTGGCTCTGCTGCCCTTGGGTGGATGTCACATGTAGTGATTCCGCGTGTGCTCTGAAGCCTAATTACACCTCCAGGAGCGAGATAAAATCCCGGCAGGGAAGGTCAGTTTCACGGCTTGAGATATGCACTGGGTTGGGGTTTTTTTGCATCACCTTCCCTCTGTTCCTCAGCAAGGAAGAGGCTCTTTGTAGCCCAGCACGGTTTCCCGTTCCCCGCAGGGTGTTGCAGCTGCAGCGCGGTGTGATTAGCGCTGCCAATCACGGCTCCCCCAAAGCGGTGCCGCTAATGAACCCACCGTGAACTCAGGCACGGCTGGAGCCTGATGAGCAGGGAGCAGGGATGGAGATCCCTTGGCAGGGTGCGAGGAGCGGGGCTGAGACCTGTCTGTGCCCAGCATCATTGGAAAGGTGCTGTGGGTCAGGAGAACCACGGGGGGATCTGGAAGGGCAGGAGTGGGGCTCAGGGAGCTCTTGTTTGCTCTGGGCACTGGGGCAATCAGCCAGCATAAACATCACCTGCACAGACAGAGGGGCTTTCTTGCTGCTTGCAAATCTATTTCCAAGCCACATTGCCTTTGAGTTAGCTCTAACACAGGGAGGGGAGAGGTGTTCTTGCATGAATAATAAAACCAGCATCCTCCTGTCCATCAGATGAGATAAAAAGCCCCCAGGGACACAGAGGAAGACAACATTATTATACAGGTCACCAGTAGGTTATTCTACAATCCTGTAGATGAATCCTGAGTGAAGGATGGGGCTTCACTCGCTGATGCTGGTAGCCACAATAGGGGACCGTGCTCTTGCTGTGGGGCTGTGGGGAGGAATGGGCCAGACAGGATCTGCCCCAGTGCTGGGATACACAGTCCAACAGCTGTAATGGTTGCACATGGCAAAAACAGTAGCACCACTGGAGGACCCAAGCCACCCGAAACATGCTCTCAGTGTACCCCTGTCATCTCTATCCCCCTTTCCCAGGCGTGATCTTACCAGGATGGCTAAAGTGGTGCAGACTGGAGGGGACATCAAGGTGACACAGTGACTGGGAAGAGCAGTGAGACCTTTCCAGGTGTTGTGGTCTTTCTCACATGCTCCTGAAGTGTGAACGCCTCTCTGCCACACCAGATGTGCCAGGAGCCAGAGGGAGAATATGCTCAATGGGGTGCAAAACTAATCTGCACTGTAGAGTGAAAACTGTGTATCTGGGACAGACTCATGGCTTTCTGTGGATATGGTGGCACCCCCATTGGCAGCTGGTGGCCACAGGGGCCATGACAGGAGCTATCCTGCACCCAGAGCCTCTCTGGTTCTGAGCAAATTTGGGACACAATCGCCTGCTTGCCCTGCTGTGGAGTTTCCTGCTTGAATAATTGTCCCCAGCTTCATCTGTGTGAGAAATTCCTCTGATGTCATGGCTCATCCTGCCTGCCAGCTTGGATTAGATCCTGTGATTTGTGTCAGATCAGATTTTGGAAGGTTTATTTCACACTACTGGTGTGCAGTGCTGGTGACATGAAGTTGGTGTCAGGGGGAGAAGGAAGAGGACAGAGAGATTTCCTGGGAAATACCCAGTTTTCTCTTCTCTTCTCTTCTCTTCTCTTCTCTTCTCTTCTCTTCTCTTCTCTTCTCTTCTCTTCTCTTCTCTTCTCTTCTCTTCTCTTCTCTTCTCTTCTCTTCTCTTCTCTTCTCTTCTCTTCTCTTCTCTTCTCTTCTCCTCTCCTCTCCTCTCCTCTCCTCTATGTGCTATGAGGGTGTGGTGGTAAAAATATTAGTATTTCAGTTAAGAGAAATGTGGCTCAGAAGTTGATCTTAATTGAAAGAACATCTCTTTCAACCCAAAGCTAACAGTCTCTGACTGCTTCAAACTCCTCACTTCGGAGCTAAAATAATGCTGGGTGGGCCACTCCTACAGGCCCCACCAAGAGCCACCTTTCCATGTTGTCACTATTTGATTCCTTCTCACTATTTAATTCTTGTGTCACTTGGCAAATTCCCTGGGCATGGATACCTGCCTTTACTGACATTAAAATTGTTATTTTTCTTACCTCTTTTGGTTTTTTTTTTCTGAAACAGCATATAGGCTGGATCTCTGTGTTCACTATGCAGAGAACAGGGGAGCAGAGAGGAAGGTGCTGTCTGAATGTCCCTCTCTATAACCATAGTTAATAAAGCCTCTCTCTGGGCTTTTGTCTCAAAGCATTGGATCCAAATGTCAAAGCATTTTTATTATTAGGCACTTGGAGGCCCCAGATTCTCTGAGCTCTCTGCCCTGATGCCACCAGCTCTGTCACAGCATTGCACCATCAGGACAGCCACAGGGGACACGAGGGACCTCACTCCTGGAGTGGTGGGGTGGTATCTCCTACCACTCATGGTGCTATCTCAATTGCTCAAGAGCAGCCACCTGTTTGGTTTAGCTCTTCTGGTTCCTCACCCAGCAGATGGAACAGGAGGGGTCCCAACCACTGCCTGAGCCCCCCAGACATCCTTGCTAAGTACACTCAGCCAGTGAACCCAGCAGCACTGCCTCACCTCTGCCAACCCAGCTCTCCATGAAACAACCAGCTCCAGGTAGTATCCAGCTGGAAATAGCTCCATTTTGTAAACTTTTACTTTGCCATGGCTCTACTGAGGTGGAAAAAAATTGAGCAGCAGCCGTGGTTCTCAGCACCCAGGGCGGATTCATATCGCAATAGGAGCATGATGGGCACGTTTTTAGCAATCAAATCTTTAAAAGAAGTAGTTGCCAAGTGTCAAAATATTTCTCAGTGATATTAAGGGCCTTTGGCAACTGTAATTTAACCGTGAAGGAACCTGATGCTAGCAAAGGACCGCACAGCTGGAAAGTTGTGCTGCAAAGCAGCATTTTATGGCTGTTAAGCTTTTAGCCTCTCAACTCTGTAAAGCTGTTAAACAAACACAGCCCTTGGCCGACAACTTGTGTCAGGGAGGCACAGTGTTTTGGCAGGAGCAGACTGATGGCAACAGGGGCTTCAAAAGAGCTGTGAAGAGAGAGAAAGAAAATGCAGGTGGAGGATGAGATGCCTGTTGGCCATCACAGCCTCATACTGGGAGAAGGTGGTCTTGGAAAGAGTGCTTAGGCTCACATGGAGTTGCATCCTCCCCCGGTTTGGCATCAGATAATGTTGCCACGCACATATGGATCCCAAGCATCCCATACATACCACTGTCATAGCTGCTGGTCAGTAGATGCTTAAACCACTCTCTTGCAGGAAGGTGATATCCTAGGGAAGCCTAAATGTAAAAGATTTGGATGGTATTGGTAGCTTTGAATTGGGAAATAGGTGTCCCAGGAGGATGAGCCACATGCTGCAAACTACATACCCTTTGCTGCATATAATGACATGTTGGAGCAAGCTGCATTACTGCCAAGAGATGCCCCAAGAGCAGCCACAGCCTGGCAAACACAAGCTGAGCCCTGGTCCCAGTAAAGGCATAGCAAATCCGCAGGGAAGAAATAAAATACACTTGCTGAGCCCAACACTCAAAAATTCAGAAAAAATGTCCCCAGAAATAAGGAGGTTCCTGTCTATTTCTTTACTGTTTACTTCCATTCTCTTCTAGCAATGATTGCATATTGCTTTGGCTTGGAAGCTGATCTTAGGAGGCAGGAACAGCTGGTCCTGCTGTGGGGAAGTGTGGTGGGAGATGCCTCCAGCTGTGCTGCCTACAGCCACCTGTCCAAGACAGGCACTCCTTAGACTGCTGCCATGAGCTCTTTTTCTGGCTCAGAAGCTGTATTAGAAGAACACCAGTGACACTTTATCATCAGGAGGGCACCACACAGAGATGGACAGGGTGGTCTTCCCAGGACTGTGGGACTCCTGCCCTGTCCAGTGGTCCCACCCTCCAATGATTCTCCAGCTCCTGAAGCTTTCCAAGAAATGTTGTGCCTGCAAGACCCATTCTTTCGCAACCAGCCTATGTTAAAACTTAGGCAAAACAACCAGACTGTGTGTGTTACACTGTTTTCTCTGCCAGATCTTGACTGTGTGTACCTTTCATTGCTACCAGACAAACCAAAGAGAACTGGAGGAGTTGTAGTTCTCACACTGGTGATAAAAAGAGAGGTAGTGGTAGCATCATTTGTCTTGCTTGCAGCATTTCCTCCTGTTTATTTCCATGAAAACTCTAAATTCCGGAGTCTAGTTTCTGCACTTTGTGGGTTTTGTAATGCAATGTCTCAACCATTAAGGGAGGCTGCTAGACTGGACTCTAGATGGTTGGAAAACAACAAGCTAAGCAGCAAGAACTGGTGCTGGATGTCTGCATGCAGGTGCTGGTTCATGTGGTTGCATAACTCCATCTTCTTGCAGTCCCCTCACTGATGCGTGCCCATGTCTTAGTCCAGCCAGGTGGCTGCAAAGAAATGACTCAGTGTTAACAGGAGGAAGCTAACAGGACATTTACCACCTAGAACTAGGAAAAAAAAGTTCATGGGTTTGTTTCCCAATGATCTGGGTGATCCATTTTGAGAAGATGGACTGGTAAATTATTGCTGCTGCCTGGTGAAATTGGTTTTTTTCCCTCTCTGATGGACACAGCTCCACTGTGTCTATTTTGTCACTCAAAAGCAGCCATTTTGATGAGAAGTGGGTGAGATTAAGCCAAAATCTGCTAGCCTTGCACGTCCTCTTGCTAAGCAATTTGCTGCTTCGCTGCCTTTGGAAGATTGCACTGAAGTTGCTTTCCTGGCACCAGGAGCCGTTTTGAGAATTAGTGCAAAACTAATTTGATTACAAATCTCAAAGACACCAACAAAAGCTATTTTTAAGCTTTTGAGAAGTATGGTCTGAATCAGACTGTTCAGGGAAAGCACCACAGGAGTTCTTACCGTTATTTCAGCCACACAGTTCTCCAAAACCATGGGATCCTGGTGCAATTGGCTGGCTGAGATCTAACACATGCCCATTACCAATATGTAAATCTTGTGGTCAGCAACTGGGAAGCATCATGAGGCACCCAGCCCACTGCTTGCCTTGGTGCCTCTTTTGGATTGCTCAAGGTGTTTCTTCTTCCTTCTTAGAAATATTGTGTGCTTCCTCATAACCCAACCTCTTATATCATCAGAACTCCAAAGCTGGTGATATATAAAAATATAAAAATATAAATAAGATAAATCTCATTAAAAAAGCACCACTGTCCAGAGCCAGGGCAGGACAGTGGGGTTCACATCCCATCCCTTGACATCCTCTGATACAAACTGAGGTCTGTGCCAGGTAATGCAGGAGCGCTGGTCATAATTCACATCATGCTTATCCACATGCACCTCTCAGACCTTTGCTGCCTTCAAAGACAGCCTGAACAAGCTGTTTTAAGGACTATGCATAGATGTAATCCTTCCCTTCCCTAAGCCATGGGAGCTGAGGCCTCTGCAAGGGAGCATAGCTCTGCAAAAGGGAGGAGCTCGAGGTGGTCCCTCAACCCCGTTCATCCCTCATGCAGGTGCCATGATCCTCACGCAGAGTACACCCCAAAGAAACACTGCTCACCTCATGGCATGGGGTGTTACACCTGCACAGTTTTCCCTGTAACTTCAGTTTTGGCCTCTAACACGTTATCCTTGTGGCAATTCCTTCTCCTTTGGGCTCCCAGCTGTGTCTGGCGTGGGGCGGGCAGCAGAGCTGCAGCTCTCAGGCCCAGGGCTGATGTCTGACATTTGTTTTGCTGGTTTGCTTCCAACTCTGCAACCCCCTGAGTCCATTCCACAGGTAGTTTGGCCAGAGCTGACGTCAGCAGTGCTTGGAAGGATCAGTGATAACCTTTTCCTTTGCTAAGGAGTTTCCTATGTGCCAGAGAGAAGAGGATGCTGAAAAACGAATGAAGCTGGGATTCTCTGTGGGTCTCCCTGGCATTATTCCGGATATTTAAAAAAACAAACCAATTCTCCTTTGGTTATATTAATCTTTTTCTCCTGGCATTTAAACAAAGATTGGCATGGTCAGTAACTGCAGACACATCCTATGATAATCTCAGGGGTTTTTCTGAAGGTTAGGACACCCAGGGTGCTGCATCCGAAGTGCCTCAGTTACCCTGAGCTGCTGGAAGGCATTTTGGCATAGCAACACCCGGTAATGCCACTACACAGATTATCCCACATCACAGAGGGAAGGGCATTTGGGTCCTGGGAGCATGTCTGTAGGGTAGGAGCAAGATTCCTCTGAGCCTCAAGACTGGCACCTTTTGGGGACACCTTATGCTGTGATGCTATTTCAGTATTAAATTCTTCTGGATTTTAGTATCGAACTGAAGAACTGAGCTGAGTCTATGCACCACTTGCAGAGGTGAGCACCTGGGCAGCATCCTAGAGCACCCCATGGTGGAGAAGTGCCTAGCAATGGTTTTCCACTCTCACAGATTCAGCAATGGGGTTCATGCTTGTCTTGTCTTGGTTTCAGGCATGGAAGAAACGCTGGTTTGTCCTGCGCAGCGGTCGGATGAGTGGAGACCCTGATGTCCTGGAGTACTACAAAAATGACCACTCCAAGAAGCCACTGCGTGTCATCAACCTCAATTTCTGTGAGCAAGTGGACGCGGGCCTCACCTTCAACAAGAAGGAGCTGCAAGACAGCTACATCTTCGACATCAAGACGAGTGACAGGACCTTCTACCTGGTGGCTGAGACAGAGGACGACATGAACAAATGGGTTCGCAGCATCTGCCAGATCTGTGGCTTCAACCAGTCCGAGGAGAACACAGGTACCATGAGAGACAGGCCCATGGCTAAGAGCATCTTCTCTCCTGTTCTCCCAGTGGGCCCAGGTTCTCTTTCAGATCAGACCTGTAGGAGGGGGGTGCAGCTTGCCACAGGGCTGGAGGAGCTGAAGTGGGAAATGGATGGACATGTGGGAAACTTTCATGAGACTTTCCTGCCTTTGACATCTAAAGAGCTGTCTTGGCTGCTGTGACAGCCAATCATTTTTAGCCTCCATAACTGTAGACCTTTCAGTCCCTCAAAAGAAGTTGGTGGTGTTTGGGGACTTTTTTAGCTGCAGCCTTTGCCCCTATCCATCACCAAAATCCCTTTGAGAGTGGTGGAAACCAGCAGTGAAAATCCTCCTTGCTCAGAGGTTTCAATCCCTTGATGAAATAGAGGGAGAAGCTTTACTGGAACCATTTTCTTTTCCAATGCAGTTGTCCCCACTGCTTGCAGGCTCTCATGTGGAGGACAGACATACTTCCTGCACCTGCATCCCCATCTCTTCCTGGAACCCTCAGGGAAAGCATTGGGAGGAGGGAAGGAAAACTCCAGGGAGTTTATGTGCAGTGAGGAACCTATTGTCTGAGTTGTGCTCCACCATCCAAACTCAGTTGCACTTGGGCAAGCCTCTGCATTAAGCACTGGTGAGCTGCCTTTGCTTTCCCAGCACCACAAGGGCACACATAAATCCTGAGTGAGATGGGATAGGGAAGTGAGCCTGCGGTGCATCTCTGCAGTCACCTACCCATCCCATTGTATGTGGTAGCACCTCTGGTATCTTTACTTCATCTCATCCGTGGTCCAGTCTCATCCCAGAGACTGCAGGCCTGTGTTCTGTCTCCATGAAACTCCCTATAATAACGTCCAGTTCGAATCTGTTTTGGTCCCTGGTGGAGCAGCTGCCATCCGCAGGAGTTGAAAGCCTGCCAAGAGCTTGTCAGGCAGGACAGCAAACAAAAGCATCACAGCAGCGCGGATGCGATCTTCACTGACTGACGCATGAAACAGGATGTCACCTTGGCAATGGGTGCACAAGTGGCAGAAAGGATCCTTGATAACGTTGCCAGCCAGGTCTTTCAGGGAAAGGTCAGACTAAATAAATTACATACCGTTCCAATGTCAGCAGCGCAGCCCTTGAGGTTCAGCAAAATTGTTCAGGCCCCTTTTCTAAGAGCTATTTCATTGCAGGATTTTCCATTTTACGTGTGTTCAGCTGGGGGAACTGTTTTTCTTCTCATTTAGTAAAATGAGCTTTCAGCCCAGCGGCAGCAGGATCGATACAGGACTTCAGTGAAATATAAATCTGGGCAGCAAAAGGAAAAACAATCTCCTGCTTGCAAGTACATCTGTCCCAAAGGGCACACAGGGATCATCAGGCTGCAGAGATCCAAGCACTATTCCCTGCAGTATCATGGAGTGACATCAGCAAAAGAGGAACAAAAATCCCTATTTGTAACAGAATCACAACTCATTAATACTGTAGGGAAAGTACCCACTTGAAACAGTACCCAGCTGCCAAAGTGTGATTTTCTGAGTAAGCCAAGAAAAAGCCTGCAATGGCGAATGCAGCAGATGTGTCCAGATGCTGCAGCAGAGAGAGAGCATGAATTATTCAGGGCTGGTGCTTCACCTCGGTCCTTGCCGAAGCAGTGATCCCATGCTCACCTTTCCTTCACCAGCCCAGCTAAGTAATAGCAAATAAATCCTCCGTTTCCCAAAGTGGGTAATGTTCATTTGAAGAACCCATGGCCTGAGGCTGGGCAAAGAAGTTGAGGGGTCATTGGAGCATGATGGGTGTTGGGAGTCTTGTCCATCTTGGCATATGTAGGCTCCTCACACATCTTTGGTGAGGTGTCAGCTGGAGGGAGTAATGAAACAGTTGTAGCAATGTTTGTAACTGCTGATGAAGAGGATGCTCCCTCTTCATCACCTCCTTGAAGTCAAGGCTGGATGGATGGGAGAGGATCAAGAGTTTGTGCGAGACCAGGACAGTAGGTGGATAGAAACAGAGCTTGGGACACTTGGCATTTTGTTCTTGGACCTTTCTCCCATCATCCTGTGGCCTCTGCCTTGGAGAATGAGTCAATAATTGGATGAACCAAAAAGGGGGAGAAAAAGGTAACCATGATGAGCAGGAATAGCTCCATGCTAATTGTAGCAATTAATTAACTAAACCTCCTTCTCCCAGCAGACAGGCAGCATGGTGGAACAAGATCAGAAACTGCCAGGGAAGCCACTGTGCATATTTTTCTGGTTGTACTTGTTCCTGGGTGTGTGACAGCGTTACACTGGCCCAAAAGCTTTGCTGGGTCTGGCCCCCAGCCAGGCTGTTCCCTGCTGGGCTGTACCCACATCCCAGCTAGGGGAACACTCCATCACCAGCAAACACATTCGCTGCAGTTGCCATCCCATGCTGAATTACTGCCTCCTCGAAGGGACACCCCACATCAGCTGAGCCCCAGACACTGGTCACTGGTTTGTTTATAACCCAATGGTGATGGAGGACAAACTCATTAGCTTTTAGGGAAGTTTGGGCAAAAGCCTGTTGCACCAGCTCCCTGTGATGGTAGGGAAAAGGCAGGGTAAAAAGGCTTTTTAGCATGATTTAGTAAGCAAATGGCAACCTGGAAGCAGCAATGCAAACCAATGTGGGACTATGCTTAGGTGCTGCCCATGTTCCCAAAAGGAGAAACAATTAAGAGGCAAACAGATTTACACCCTTTGATGCTTCTTTCCATGAGAGAGTGTAAATTTTCTGTCACTTGGTTTTCACATTAGTCCTTCATGTCCTGTCTAGACAGGAGGACTCTCAGGATTAAGAAGGAGGCTGGTCTTTAGGGCAGTTGAATGTCAGGCTATGGCTCAGTGCTGGTTTGCTGATCTCCAGCTGCATTATACATCTGGCTCAGCGGAAGGAAGCTCGTCTCAGCCTCAGGGGTCTGAATGTCAGTGAAGCAGAGGGTCCTGCCGGCTGTCCCAAGGAGCAGCTGCTCAGCAAACCCCTCCGGTGGCTTTGTTCCTGCCCCGATCTGAAAATAGTTGCAGGACAGCACGATTTCATTTGCCAGGAGAAGGGAAATTAAATTGATTCTAAAGTGTTTACCCAGAAACTCTTTGTTTCTGTTAACACCTATTTACTTTGAGAGCTAATTACTATTTTTGAACAAGCAGAACCTCACAGGATCCCGGCTCCTCTGCGTGTCTGAGAAAGCCAACCATTCTCAAGGAAAGTAGTTTTGCTCCTATCTCAGTGCTGCTTTTCCACTGCAGTTTGCACTGCTGCCGCCTTGAGTGATCCAAATACAATGGGGGGAGATCAGCCGAGGACCCTGGGCCACAGGCTACATGAGAAAGGCCAGCATGTGGGTATTTCAAACCATCTGCATTTTTCCTGCCCCAGTGGGAAGGCAGCCAGGGCTCAGCTGTGAACTGGATTTTCTCATATGCTTTGTTTGTTGAAGTTAAAAAAAATACCAAATCCTACTAAACATATCTCATGTGCCTTTAACCCTTTCTGAAGCTGATGCTTCAGCCAAAACCCCTCCTTGTCCCATCCCCAGTATGACAGAAGTGCAACTACAGCAGGCTGTAGTTCAGTTTCTCACAAACCAGTGTGTGCCCATGCAGTGAGCATGTCCTTGCAGGGGCCCTGTGCAAGGATTAGTTATTTTGAAGGAGTCAATAACTTTATTACTTTAATGTCAATTTACTGTGCCACCCCCAGCACCTCCCTGGAACTCCTCTTCTACCTCCTCCATGGAGAAGGGGCTCTTTCAGGGGCTTGGATCTGTTGGTGCTGACTAAACATGGGTGAGAGTTCAAAAGCTTTTTCATGCACATCATTAATGCCCCTGTGCTAGAGGTTTAACCTAGACATGAAACCAGAGAAGGGAATATTTGTGGGTAAGTAGATGTCCTTGCTCTGAACTGAAAGCTCTCTCCGCTTGGAGTGGGTGAGGAGGGCGTGGGAAAAGGATGGCACTGGACTCCTGCCCTGATGGGTGTCTGGCAGCAGTAGCCTCTCCCACCCAGGCATGTTGTCTTCTCTCTCTCCCTTTTTTTTTTTTTTTTTTTTCCCCCATCTGGGACTTAGTTTCTTTTATTTATTTTTCTGGTTTCTATCGGGGAGTTGCTCCAAGGCAGCTCTGGGTTCTGGCTAACTCCACACTCCATCTCCAAGGCTTGGCATTGGTATTTTACATCATGACAGGTATCAATCCCCAGCAATCCCAGCAATGTCTCGCTGAACATAGATCAGGGCTGAGCATTAAAGTTTAATGGAGATGTGTCTCTCCTTCCTCCTTCAACTCAGACATGCTCATTCTAGCAGTTTAGTGGATCAGCCTCTGGATATCAGTCACTTTCTGCTCGCACTGATGTGATCTGCACCTCACATGCGTGGGTCTCTTTGGCTTGGTTCTGCCCCAGACCCTCTACCAGTTGCCCTGTTCCAGCCCATGAGAGCAAATTTATTGCTCTCACTTGACTTACTTTGGTTGGGGGTCCCATATGGTCTGCTGGCTGGCTCTCCCCAGCCTGCTGCCTGCAAGTCTGTGTTATGAGCCCATCTGGCTGCTCTTGCACACTACTCACTGCTCTCCCAAAAACACGTTTGTCCTAGAAACAGGCCAGTGATACCTCCAGCCCCACTGATTCCTCGCAGCCAGGTTTTCCTGGGTGTTTGCCCAACAAAGGGAGCTCAAGATAGACCAGAGAATAAAAACAGCAGATACCCCTGAAGACTTGTTGGGAGGACAGGAGCTGCTCAAAACTCAGTGAAGAGTCTGTGGGCTGCAAGACTTGAGTAAAACCAGGTTTGAACATTGTATAGCACTCACCTCTCCCAAACACTCCCAAGTCACCAGTGTTCCCTGTCCCTGCATGCTGGAGCAGGGCACCAGGGAGCATGTGCAAGGTGACAGTTCCTGCATTCCTGTCACCACTACCTCTCCCAAAGCCAGGAAGAACCAAAGCAGAGGGGAAATACACAAGACCAGGTACTTCCTTGCTGTCATGCCTAGCATATACCTTCTTCCTTCCCTGCTTGTGCCCCGGGGGAGTTACAAGCCCAGATCCCGGCCAGGGAGTGTGCAGAGGCTGGGATGAGAAGTGGGGGCAAGGAGGGATATGTGGGGGTGTCTTTGTGTCCCTAACAGCACCCAGGCCCTGCTGTGTGTTGTTTTGGGATCTGCAGGCAGCAGTGCCACCTAAGGGCAACGGAGCAGGCAGCCCCTTGTGGAGCCTTGTGCCCTCAAGTGGGCCATGACTTCCTAGAATTATAGAATGCTTCAAGCTGGAGGGGACCTTAGAGATCATCCAGTTCCAACCCCTCACCATGGACAGGGACACCTTCCACTAGACCAGGTTGTTCAGAGCCCCATCCAGCCTGTCCTTGAACACTTCCAGGGATGTGGAATCCACAGCTTCTCTGGGCAACCTGTGTCAGTGCCTCACCACTGCACAGGAAAGAATTTCTTCCTAATATATAATTGAAACCTGCCCCCTATCAGTTTAAATTTATTCCTCCTTGTAACACTTGACTTTTTAGCTTCTTTTGACACAAGTCAATTGGTCTTGACTCCATCTTTAAGCCCTTGTATGAGTTGTACTTGGATATCAGCTCACATGGAGGAGGCCAGTTTGTCCACTGGCAGATAGTACAACAAGCAATGAACAAGAGTATGTTTGAGTTGAGCTTGACCCATGGGATGGACGGGACATACCTGGTTGGATTCTTTTCAGATAGCTCATCTTCCCATGTTTATTCACCTACCCAAAGACCTAATGTCCCCTGCCACATTTGGGACTTGGAGGTAGCTTGTGTTGGGACAGGAATATGGAGCCTTGAGCCCTGTACTCTGACCTGCTGTTCCACCATACATGCAGATGCAGTCTTCTCCTCAGTGTTCCCATCAATACTTTCAGCACTCAGTGTCAAGGAGCTCCTTTGTTTAAAGCACCTATGTCACCTCTAGATCCACTGGTTGCACAGCTCAAGGGCATTTGGCTCAGACCCCTCTCATGTTTTCTTCCATGTTCTGAGTGTTCCTAACAATGGAAACGGCTGTGGCTGCAGATTCACTCTGGAGGACAAATGCAGATGTCGTATCTCAGCCCCATGTTTGACCCAGCCTCGCTGGAATAGGTGGGGGAGACCTGGTGGCCCAAAATCATTTTGCACCAGGCTCATGGTTAAATTTCAGGTGCCTGCAAGCACCTTCTTGCCAAAGTCACAGTTCATTCCTTAGCCTTCCTGCCACTTTAAATTTGTTCCAAACTTCCCTGACCCTGGTTTTCCTGCTCCACAAACAGCAAGTTATTTTAAGATCTGACACTGTTCAGCTTTTATTTCTGTGTAAACAATACCGGAGATGGAGTGGTATTGGCACAACAGAGCAGCTTGAGAGCAGTTAACTGCCTGCTGTCTTTTTTCCCCATTTTTCCCTCTTTCCCTCTGGAGATAAGCTAGTTGAGGTACTGAGTCTGCTGAAGAGCAGACTGCCACTAATGACCTGGAATTTGCTTCCTAGAAGACAGAAACAGGGAGAGATCCTTGCTGATCTCTACCAGCTGGTCAGGGTGTCCTTGCTGTGATTCCCCTGGCAGTTTGGAGAGGGAACTGATGCTGCTAAGAGTGAGACATGTTTGGATGGTTGTAGTCTGTCCACTTCTAGGGAGAAAATGAAAAAATATATGTCTAGAATGAGGCTAATCATTTGCACCCTGAAAGTGGCCATTTCTTTCCCTTGGTTTTCCAAGGAACTAGCACTGATGAGCTCAGGGGTCCACTTTCTCCTGAAACTCATCCCACCTGTCTCAGAATTGCTATCAAGGCCTTTGCTATCAAGCTGTATCTTCAATGATTTCATTTTCATGATTTCATTTACACCAGACAATGATCAACCCCTGCTGTTCTTCCATACCTTATTCTTCTTGCTGTACTCTGCTCTTCAGCATGCTGGGTTCCCAGAAACATTGCAGGACCAGAGTCAGCATGCACTGCTGTGGTGGTCACTCTCCTTGATACCAAGAGGAAGTTTCCTGCCCATACAGGAGCCGAGAAAAAGGACTGAGGCAAGGACACAGAGGGTTTTAGCAAGGGAAAATGTCTTAATGTGGTTACTGTGCTAAAAAAAAAGAGAGAGTAAGGCTAGTAACACACATGGACTTTTTCTAGGGAAAAAAGGCCAACTTTATTGAATGGACAGCTTGTATTTAAAGCATATTACGCAGAGCTAGGACAGGACAGTAGTTCATTGGACAATTGGGAAAAACATCCATGGGATCGTACTTCAGGATGTGTCCTATAGGAAAAACACTAGATGTTAATTTTTACTATGAATTTCATTTTGTTTTTCACCATATTATCACTTTGGGAGACTTTCTCCCTAACTGAAGCCATAGTCAGTTTATTAGCCTGGACTTGAGAGTCAGGAAAAATTCAGGCCTGAAAAAGAATTTCCAAGCTGTAATTTCCTAGCTCTCTAAATGTGTGTGCCCACATCTTAGGGTATCTACGTGATTAGAAAACCAAGCCTCTGGCTTCAGGGCATCTGATGTAATCAAATCTCTGACATTTGCAATGCTTCACAGTTTGGGTTTTGGAAATTAGGAATTTTTAGGATTTTCTTATTTAGATGTTTTTACTGTGACTGTGGACATTTTGAAGAAGTAGAACTGAAAAAAATCCAGAAGATATGTGAGCTTCGTGTTTGCAAACCCATAACACTGCCATCCCAGAGAGCCCATTGGAAGATGTCTGTTGAGCCTCCTTTGACCATACCCAGCCCTGATGGGAACTGGCAGAGGATGCAGCTGTTCGTGGGAGCACAAGGTTTATAGGCAAAAAATGCTCTTATCTCACTGTAAATAATAAAACCATCAACCAGCAAAGAAAAATTTATGCTCAGCTTTCTAAAAGGACCAACAGCCAAATACTCCAGCTCTTCTTGACTGTTTCCCAGCTGGCGCCCAGCTCAAGGGTATCCAACTGGCTACTTCTGAAGATAAATACAGAGCTGGAGGACTGGGGCCTTTGGGGAAAATCCTGCCCTTTCCTGGCCAAAGTCCCACTGGGTTAGCAGAGCTGAGGCTGAGATTTGAGCTGGGAGAGAAAGAAGAAATGTGAAGTTCAAGAAGTTTGAGGTTTTTTTAGAGCTAAAAGCATTGTCCATCCTTTCCAGCACAGGTTTCCTAGCAGAGATTGACAAGCTGAGTTCACATCTCAGCCCTGGCCAGGGCTGTCTCCTGACCTGGCACCCAGAATCAGAAACCCATTTAACTTAATTCTTTGTTTTGCAATTTGCTTTTATGGCTATGAGCCCTGTCAGATGAGCTCTGTTAGTTTATTGGGCACAGAGGAATTTTTAGGGTGACTTACTGACCGTGGAAAAATGAGCGGGGCAGGCGGTATCAGCAATGCATCAAAAAACAAAACCGTGAAAGCCCTTGGAAACAAAAACAGCTGATGGACTTGGAGTGAAGTGACACTGTCTGAGCAGAACCAAGGGAGAGAGGCATTTTTGGGTGTCAGCCAACTGAGAGGAAACTCACAGTCAGATTTGCCTGCGTTTATATTTCCCAGAGGGATCTTGGGACTGCTGTAGCCCATGTGCCCCAGTCATGCACTTTGGGATTCATGGAGCTGCCATGAATCTGTGTCTGCAGAGTTTCTCAGGCATCAGGGTGGGACACAGATCCGCAGGTGATGCCAAATATGTAGGAACCAGCCTGGGAAATGCAAAGGACAGAGACCCCCAAAATGCAAGTGTAAGCAGGTTGGACAAGGGAAAAAAAATCACTTTTGCAAAGGATAATTTTCTGGCAGTTTTTCACAATGTGACACCCTTTTTTCCCCCCCCAGGTAAATGTATTTCCCCATTTCTTCCCTCCATACATTTCCCATTGTTCCCTCCAAAGCTTTGAGAGGGACATGGTTTTATATGCCCTCTGCACTGCTCTGTAAAACCTGATAAAAGCCAGGACAGATTTACATTCTCATTTCCCGGACCCCAATGCCTGTTTGCTTGCTGGTTTGTATTGCTTTATATTTCCAATTAAAACCAAGCCTGAGCAAAGGGAAAGCTTTCTAAAGCCTTTAAAGCCTCCAAGTGAAGGCACATGGAGCAGGAAGGAGACGTGAAGCTGTCTATTCCTGTGAACTTTCCATGACACCAGTCAGGGTTTGTTTCCAGGCTCATTCTTATTTATGAATGCAGTAGCATTTATTACTGATTTTATCTGTAAAGATAACATTTCTTCCCTAGATGGTTTCTGTGCCTCAGTTATAATTACTGGCTGCTCCTCAAACATACTTTTGATTTATTTACTCTGGTACAATACCAGAGCTGTAATATTGGCAATTACTTAGGGCTGTGGGGCTTACACCTGATCCAGGGATGCCCTCCTTCCACATCTCAGTTTTCCTTCCAGGAAGGCTGAAAACATCTCTAAGGGTCCATCAAAGTGTAGCTGTAGCCACGAAACATGTCTTCTGCTATGCCAGGGGCTGCACAAGCACTGAGCAGAAAGGCAGCCTCTGCTTGAAAGGGTTCATCACGAAGGTACAGTACAGATGTGTTGGTGCATCTTTTCTGCTGCCTGTAGCCATTTGCTGCCAGAGGTACACCAGCAATGGTGCCTGTTCCCTCCAAGCTGGAAATGGTCTTTAAAGGGACACTTGGCCACAACTCCTGAAAAACCTGTTTAAAAATGAGACTGTCCAGGAAAAATAGGTGTTATGTATCTCTTCAGTTCCCCACTTGCCCACAGTCAGCTGCTTCTCTGTAGAATTCAGAGAGAAGGGAGTTACGGTTTCCACCAGGCATCTAAGGACCATCATAGCCATTTTTCCATGCTTACAATGACTTTAAGCTACAGAGGATGAAGCAAATACTTAAAACTGTGTGGAAAAAAATGTCCAGCTCCCCCAAAAAGCAGAAAAAAGCCACCAACCCGAGTCTTCATCCTCGGAGATACCCAAAACCTGTCTGGACACAGTTCTGACCTGCTGTAACTGCCCTTGCATCCCTCTGGGTCAAAAACCTTCTCCTAATATCCAACATAAACCTCATCTCAGCACTTGCTGGGGATGTAGCTTGCTTTTATACTTACTGGGTTGTTGTCACATGCCGAGGAATGTGACTTGTTTGCACCTTTGATTGATTGCCACCATTTATATCTATTTATTAAAATGGAAAATAACATTTCACCTCAAAAATTTCATCATGTGCTCTCTCAGTTCCACATGACCTAATCCCATCCCGGCCAGCACAGCTGCTTTTGCCAAGTTTTGGTATGATTACCTTCCATCCTTTCATTGCCAAGCTGTCCCTGTGCTTGTATGCTGTTGCTTTTGAAAGTAAGCTGGAGTGGAGTGACTCATTGCAATTGCTATTTTATTTTATTTTTTCCATAACTGACAATGAATCCTCTTTTTGAAGTGTTAGGCAGGTGTCTGGGCACTCGCAAATCCTTCATCACCTGTAAAAGTGTAGTGAACGGCTGTTGTGCTGCCTGTGGCGCCATCCTCACCTTCATCACCTGCCCTGCCAAGGACCACCTTGTTTGACATTGATGTGCAAGCCCTCCCCTCAAGCCTGCATGTGCTCTGCACAGGCTAAACCTTGATATAAAGCCTTTACGATGATAATTATTTTTGCTGGCTTGCCATGATGGTTCATATTGCTCTCCAGTGAATCATGATGAAGTCTTTCAAATACCCACTTGAAATCCATAAATTCTGTGATGAATCCTTCTGCTGCTTGACGGTTGCTTTGATGATTAGTGTTGGGGTCAAAACCTGGTCAACATATGGTCTTCAACTGAAAACAAAAAGGGAGCTTATAAAAAAGAGGGAGAGTGACTTTTTACGTGGGCAGATAGGGATAGGACAAGGGGGAACAGTTTTAAACTAAAAGAGGAGAGAGTTAGATTAGATGTTATGAGGAAATTCTTTACTTGAGAGTGGTGAGGTGCTGGCACAGGTTCCCCAGAGAAGCTGTGCATGCCCAGATGGGGCAGTGTTTAAAGCCAGGTTGGATGAGGCTCTGAGTAACCTGGTCTAGTGGAAGGTGTCCCTGTCCATGTCACGAAGTTGGAATTAGGTTGTCTTTAAGAAACCCTTCCAACCCAAGGCATTCTGTGATCCTATGAAAATGCTGCCTTTGTCTCTTGAGATTTGTCTGGAAAAAACCTCCTGATAGAGCAGAAGACTGTTTTTCCCAGAAAGCACTGTGGTATGTCCTAAGTCTTTACGTTGTTTTTTTTTTTTTACTTTTTTTTAAGTATCTCAATCCCAGTTTATTGACTCTTGTGGCTTTTCCTCATCCCTGTGATTCTAAGAAAAGGGGGTGGATTTGTGATTTTCATTTGAAGTTCATTCATGCCTTTATAGCTTTATTATGGTTTTTAAATACCATTGTATCTCCTCTTTGGTATCAACATAACTCTTTCTGAGCATCTGAGATCCTATTGGCTTTTCTGTTATGCTCCAGAAACTCACTTCCACCATTTCTTCTACCTCTAAGAAGAACTCAAGAGTACAGACTTGGAAATGCTTTGAGTTTCTTTGGCACAATGTTGGAAGGACCACCCTGTCCTCTTGCCCACCAGTAACTTTTTTATGGAGATAAATGCATGCTGTCCAAGTCCTGGGCAAACAGAGCTTTGTGTACTAAAAAATCCACTCATATCTCAGGGATAAGAACACATGCTACTGGTCTGGAGTCTCGTGGTGCCAACTGAAGGGAAGGCCAGCCCTGTGTGACACAGTGGTTTGTTTTACAGCTAAAGTGGCTCAAATAATTAGTACTGCCATGACTGCAAGAATGCCCTCAGTCGTATTAGATAAGTTAAACTATTTGCTTTAATAAGGTTTTTGAGTGATGAAGTGACACATAAGTGGGTTTTCCCTGAAGGTGCATTGCTGCATGAGTGATCCCTGTGAAGTTCTCGGCTGTCTCCAGAGCAGTTGGAGTTGGGAGGTTGGAGCAGACTGGCTTCTGGTCTTGTTTGGTCCCAGTAGTCCCTGCATTCCTGTGGTTGTAGCCAAAAGCCATTATAACCTGGCATATTCTTCTCATCATCTCTGGAGAGAAATGGGTCTAATGTACTGTGTATTTGTCACCATTCCACTTTTCATCCCATAGATGAAGGATGAAGATAGATCTCACCCAGATCTGTCTCAGCAGCCAAATACACTAAGTTCAGACATGCATCACGCCAGTAATTAAAATCAAAAATTAAATAAATCCCATTCCTGTGAGGAAGAAGGAGTGCTCAGAAGTTGCCTATATGGAGTCAGAACAATCTGGGGAAATTTTGTCCTTGCAGCAGGTGAAGCAGGTGACAAGCCCAAAACAAGCTCCCTTTCAAAGGCAGTGAAAATTCAGCATCTTCGTTTTCACTCCCTCTGGTATTCATTTTCTTACTCTTTCAGTGTCAATTTTGATTTACACCTTTTCATTCTGAATTTGAATGAATTTCAGGAAAAAACAAGAATTGCACTTCCACATCTAAAAAGCACATGATTATGATTTTCAGTTGAAGAGGCGCAGTCTGCCCCCAAAAAACGATCAGCTCTGATGAGAAAGAATTGAAATACCTTGACCTTCTCCTCTCTTGCTTAAAATTAACTTTTATCCTCTGAAGGTTTCTTGCAATTTCTGGCTTCAAACGATCCCTTGGCAAGCTCCTATTTTGATTAAATGGCATTTTCCAGCTGGAGGATGTCAGAAGATTTTCAGCTGGCCCTAAGCCAAGTGTGAAGCCCCGGGTGAGGCACTGGGCAAGAAGATGTGGATTTTGCTCTGGATGCTGGTTCCAGTGTGGTGGGTGCAAGGATGGGTGAGCTGCAAGGGGGGTAATGTCATCTGGTGCTTCTGGCTTTTAAGAGCTGGTTTGAGCAAGGAAGAGGAGGATGAGGAAATGCTGAGTAAGCCCATGGGATGGTTCCCAACCTATGAGCAAGAATCAGAGCAGGGATGGTTTGCTCTGGTCTTTGGATGCCAGTGGATGTTTTGTACCTGAGTCAGGCAATGAATGCCAAAATCCAAAACTGTATAACCATGAAGGAGATTGTGATATATCTGCCTTAGCTGAGTCTCCTGAGGACCAAGCTCTACATTACGCTCCATTGCTCCACTAAACGCAGCTCTACTGCTGCTGTGTGTTAAAAATAATCACAAAACCTGCCCGTGCTTTAGTGCACAGGGTTCAAGCAGCAACATCCATGCTGGGAGTTTGCTCTGCTTCTCTGAAGAAATATCCAGCAGGGAGAGACTTGCTTGTGCATGACCAGATGTGACGGGGAGATGGAGGGTGTCCAGGCAGAGATAGTCATGTGCAGGGAAAAGAAAAACAGTGTAAGATGGAGCTGAACTGATGGTGACCAAAGTCTACCAATTGAGAATTCCAGCCCACTCTGCATCTCCTATAGCCACCCTCAGCTCTTTCTTGGGGTGGTCCCACGGGGACACAGGCCATGGCAGATGGGGAATGTGGGGACAGGGACACTACTGGAACTGACACTAACACAAAATCTCTGGTGGGACGAGCTGCCAGCCCTGTGTTTCTGAGTGCAAGTACCACTCCGAAGTATTGCACTGCTTTCAGCCCACAACAGTTCTTGCCTTTGGCACAAGCCACACTCCCCACTCCCTGCCAAACCAGTACAGATGTTTTAACACCCACCAGAACCCAGATAATTACAAACAGAATCGAAAGACTGGTCAGAGTTGTTTTCTTTTAATTGCCTGAACTCTCAGCCGTTCTCAGGCGAGATGCTTCCCACTTTCTGACATTGCTTTCAAAGACATTTTTGTGGGACACATTGCTAGTACTCGTTTTATGATTAGGGGAATGTCTAGAAGCCCCAACCAGGAAGAGGATCACACCATGCCTGCTGATGTAATAGTTACCAAAGAGTGAAACAAGTGCAGGGAAGATGAGTACAGCAGCTGGGAAAACACTTTCATGGGAAATTGGAGCTAATTTCTAACCAGCAGCTTTTCAGCCATGGCATTGCAAAGCTCAGCTCTTTTTCAGATGGGTTTGGGGTGTGTTTTCAATGGGACAGAACCGTGTGGTCAGCTGGTGGGCACAGGTCAGAGAATGCTGCAGGTCCTTCTTATCCTAGATCCTCGTGGGAGACAGTGCTTACCATGGAGAGATTGTGAGCAGCTGAGATAAAGAAGCAGCAGCATTTTCTGTTGTAACAGAGGGAAGCCAGCAACAAACACTTTCTTCCTGGTCTATGCTGGTACAACCCTAAGATACGGGGGTGTGGCCCATAATAAGAGCCTTGGTTCTCTCAGACCAGTTGCAAGCAGCCAGGTTTGAGTTTAACAGACAAGAACTGATTCAGCATCAATGAAACCAGTTGTCATGTGTCTGCCCTGAGGCCACTTAGAAAGCATCTGTCGGGAGGGGGACCAAGAAAACCTTCCCAGGCTTCACTCTACATGAGCCACATTATGTCTTCTCATCTCTTTTCCATCAGGATACTTTGAGGTCCTCCTGGACATGCAGGTGAATTTTGTCCTTGCATTTGTCATCACTGACTGTTTGGGAGGGAGCTGACCAGCACAAGCCCACCAACTGTGGTGGTATCAGGCTGTCTTCGTGGCTCTCCCTTCAATACCTGATATAAAATTCCTTGTCCGCCATGCCCAGACATGAAAATTTCCATCTGACATTATTCCAGTTCATTTCTGGTTGCTGTGGAGACCAATTTAAATGAAACTCTAGTATTTTGAAAGAGAATATGAGTCTAAGTCATTTGCCATGCAAGGTCCCATGCTAATAGCATTAGCATATTATTTGATTATGGTGATGTGTAGGGAATAAATTCCAAGTCCTTTTGCCATCATTGCATCTTAAAAGAAGAGGAAGAGAAAAACCTCTGGGCTTTAACCGATACTGAAGACCTTTACTGCATGTGAACTCCTGATTTCTGAATGCATAAAGCTTTGGAGGTCACAGGCATTTTTAACCTCATGGCAATGTGAATAGCTTGCTGGAAAGGACCTTTTCTTTCTCTGCTTCCACTGAGCACTGTTAATAGACTGTCTAATGGGCAGGACTCGGGTTTTTAATGATGGGCAGAAAAATCCAGGATGGCTTTTTGAGCTGTTTGTATTTTTCCTGGAGTGCTGGTGTTGCAGAACTCATTGAGAGAGCAGCTGGGCAAGGTGCAATCCTCCCATTGCTTATACAGGCTTTTGCTTTTTTGCATTTTGCCCTCTAGTATCTTAAGAATGGCATTGCCTTCAGGATTTCTTCAGATGATCCAGTATGTGGACAGGGTATGCCCATGCACTTAAATTAAAAAAGAAAAAAAAAAGAACAAGAAAACAAACAAAAAAACACATGGAAAAACGTAGCAGATAGGCTTGTTCTGAGAGAAAAGTCTGCAGAGATGAACAAGGGAAGCTTACTTAGAAAAAAAAAAGTCAGTCACCACCCCTATGAGCATTTTTTCTGGAGCTGGACTGGCTCTTGCTTGCATTGATTTCCAGGCTGCTTTGTGGCTGGTTCAGGGACACAATATTTTGACCATGAGGGTTAATGACTTCTGTCTCCTCTCTGGATTTTTGCAGGGCTGAGCATGATGGGCTCACCTGAAGCTATGTGAGAAATGTAGAGCTGTACTGCAGCCACCTGTCCCTATCTTTACCCCTTACCCCTGCACCACAGTTCCCACCTCCTTTTTCCTTTAACTCATCATTTAAAATACCACACACAGAGCAAAAATAACATTAATCTCATATAGAGGAGAGAAAAACAGGGTCAAACTCCTGCAGTTAGGTCCCATGCAGGTGCACCCAAAGAAGGGGACTCTGAAGGGAGAAATTTGGGTATGCTCTTTTTTTCCCAAGCATTGCCTTGCTGAGCAATGGTAAAGCAGACCCATAACAGTGCTGCTGTTTTATTGACTCCCCGACAAACTGAGAGTTTTAATGTTTCTTCCGCCAAGGTAAGGTGAGATTGAAATAAATTACTTCTGTAAAGAGCCGGGAATGGCAGTTCTTCTATAATACAAAGTGCAAATATTTGGGCCTCTTGTGCGCTGCCTTGAATAGAAATGGTCCTAAATCATGCATAAGTAAAATGGGTTCACATTTTCTCCAAGTGAAAGTTTTTCTCTGCTCTCCTGGAACATTAAAGACCTCCACTCCCACTGTCTATAAAAAGGTCTATAAAATTCAATGTGAGCTGTTAAGAAGCCCTGTCAGGGATTAGACCAGGATTCATTCTTTTTGCTCCATCCCTGCTAAGTAAGGTGTGCACTCATGTTTGCTCAGGCAGGGAGAGGTGCCCACATACTGCTTGCAGTGAAAGATAAGAGGACAAGGAAAAATTCGTTCCGGACCTAAAAGCAAGTTTTTCCTGGGCTAGGAGAAGTCAGTGGTGCATCAGCTTCTGGACTTTTTGTCCAGAAAAAGCACTTGGGTGAGACGGCTGTAATGTAATTTCCAAGGGGAAACTGGGTTAGGAGATGCCAAAATCATTAGTCATCATCATCATCATAAATAGTAATAACCAATTATAATAACCAATAATAATATCCAATGCAATCCTCAGAAACAGGATGACAGAGCTTCATGTCACACAGCAAGAGAGCCGGTTTGATCCTGGGCCATCATGAGTCTGCCTCTAGGGGAAAAAAAAACTTTTCTCATATAAATGTGTCACCTCTTTCTATAGCTCTTTGTTTTCAACAGTTTCAGCCCTGTCCTGCAGCATTGGCCTCCACAGAGTGCTTGTACCTGCAGGCAGATTTGCTAAGGATGCCCCTGGCATCTGCATAGTCACATGTGCCACCCGCAGACAGAAAGCAGCTAATGCTACACCTCATTGCCTTGGTTTTGCCACCTTGTATACTTAGCCTGACAAAGGCAAGAATACCTACCTTGAGACTACTTTGTGTTTTTTACAGTTACACCACATCATCTTCGCCCTTTTCCTCTGTTCCAGCCTTTTCTTTATCCCATTTAATCGGACAGATTTTGCATCCCCTCAACAGACTGGTTTTGCAATATCAGAAATGATGATCCATGAAGCAGAGTGAGGTGAGGTTAGGTCCATGCAGCAAACGAGGCCCAGCCCAGCCCATGCTGCCACCCTGGGACTGTCCTTCATCCCTGGATGTGAGTCACTGTCCCACTCCAGGACTCTCTGATAAGGGTGTCCCGTGGGATGTTCTAGGGCACACATAAGTCACATTTTTGAGCATGCACCTTCATCTGCTTTTATCTCCAAGCACTCACTAAGCTCCCTTATAATAAAAATTTAAAAGTGCACACCAGGCATCTCAGTCTGGCCAAATGTTAGACTCCCAAGTATTGACACGAGTCAATACTCCACGATCAGGGGACAGATTTGCTCTTCAGATGGTAATTGTCATGTCCAGGGCATGTTGATGTGAAACACAGATGGGTCACTGTCACCAAGGGCTATTTCCCAGGGCAGAGATGGGATTTGGGGCACAGCCTCATCTTGCAGAAGCAAACCTGTGTTCTCCAGGGAAAAGCATTGCATTGTTTCTGTTGTAGTCTCCCTCTCTTGTGCTCCTTTGTCCTTCAAAGAATTGATTACTGTTAAAATAAGGGAGATATATAATGCTTTGAGGTCAGGACTTGGTTCCTTTCCCTCTCTTCTCACTAACTCATTCTCCAGCACTGTGATTTTTCCCCCCATTTCCCATGCTTCTCCGAAGCAAATGCTCTCTTACTTTGCCACTATTTTTCAGTTTCATACAAATGCAAGCTCAGCACTGACAGTAATGGAGAAAGACGATGCTATTTATTGTAATCTTTTTCTCACTCTCTCTCCCATAACTCTTTCTTGGGTAATTCTCTCTATCCTGTGTTAAATGCTTAAATAATTGGGAGATTTCACTGTTCTCCATAGAGAAAACGTAAGGAAACTAGCATAGGCTAAGTAACATTTAGATAACTGAAATTGTACAACTGAAGCCATCCCCTGGGCCCTCTGTGCAGCAGATCCTTGTCTGTAAATGGGTGATGCTCCTCCTTTCCCTTGGCTACTCTGTCCTGACCAGTTTCCCAAATCACATGGAAATGAGCATCAGCAACTGGAAAGGAAAAGCTCAAAACCCCTATGTCACTGTTGTCTCTCTGCTCTTCAGCTCTTCTGCAGTCAGGGATGAAGCTGTGCCCTGTCCTTACTTTTGGTAAGCCCAACTGCCCCTGCTTGGCACCTAAAATTCAGACAGTGATAAGAATTGAGGTGCCTATGTCCATGCACACACCTCTCAATTTTGAAGGGGAGGAGAAATTATCCAGATCAGATGCTGTGTCCCATGAATCTGCTGGAGAAAACCTTTAGTGATCTGCCAAGGCATCCTCAGGCTGACAACAGCTTTTCCAAATGCCATCCAGCTTGTAGGCGATAGGGAAAGCTCAGTAAATAAACCTTCCTCGGGTCCCATGCTCATCCTCATGGCATCCCAGGGCCTTTTGGCAGCACTGTGGTGTGTTGACTCATCCACTGGACATGTTGTTTGTTCTCTTCCTGCCAGGAGAAGTATATGGATGGCTTGTTTTGGTAGGGTTGTTTGTCTTGTTTTAATTATTTCTTGGTATTTGTGCTTGAGGAGAGAGCTGGCAGCAAAAGCGGGGATGCAGGGACATTCCCATGAAGAAGGTTCCCCCTCTTTTTGCTCATAAATGATGGAAGTGCTCCAAAGAGTGAGGAAGATGATGGTGCATGAGCACATTCTGCTCTGTGCCATCCTAGGGATTATTTCTAGTAGATCTCCACTATTCCCTCGCTAAAGAAACTCTCACTTGCTGCAAATTTTAACCAGCACAAAGTCAGCAGTGTGGTCTAAGGCACTTCATGGCCAGAGCAGATCTGAGGAGCTCTTATCTGTGGAGCTCTTGGACTAGTCCTTGCCAGCTTGGTGTTGGGGATCATGGGAATTTTGTGCCACTCAGGGATGCCAAGCAAGCCTGGCACCTTTGCTGCGATCTACAGGAGCCCAGGAATTTATCCACAGCATCATTTGAAGATACAGGGAGTTGCAGTCCCAGCCTCTGCCTTCAGGTGGGGAAAGCTGACATTGCAGCTCCAGTGGAAAAGGACATTCAGAGCAACAATTTCCAAAGGAGGCTGAGTTATTGTTTTGCTCAGATAAGCCCAGGAACACTGTGTGAAGCTGTGTGCACACAGCAATAGTCGAGTTCTCTGAGCAAGGGAATTCAGAACTGTCAACAAGGAGGGAATTACTGCTTTGGGGGATTGAAAACATTCATAAAAAATTCCTGGCTTCCAGCCTAGTCCATCCCATTGTTGGCTGAGCTCGCAATTGTGGATTTTTGCTTTGAGGATGATTTCCAAGTGTTTTTCCCCACTTTGCTGTAACACATAGACAAAAAGGTATATCTTAACCTGGACTAGTGAGTTCCAAGCCTTCAGCCAAAGGCCACTGACACCATGGGGTTTTGCGGGGCTGTGCTGGTTTGTCCCCACAGAGCTGCTGGCTTCTTGCAGGGACCAGTGCAACAGCTGTAGCCTGAGCCCAGCAAGATGTATGTATGTAAATCGTGCTGCTGACATTGGATTTTAACTTGTGGGCGTCCAACACTGCCTTTTCCAGACCGTGAGAGTCCAATTCCCCAAACTCGGAGGAGAACTGGCCAGGAAATGTGGGGTTAAGATGATACTTCCCACATGGCCTCACTACATAACTTTAACTCTGTCCCCCTGGGAATGGCAGTAGGAATTGCAGAGGATCTTATCCCTCCTTGGCTGTACTTGATACATAAACTCAAGATATCAACATCGAGCCAAAGGATTAGAAGATTACATCTATGCTGTTAAATGAAGGAGGGCCCTGGGTTTATCCATGGCCCCAAAGTGGATGGTCATGAGGGATTGAGAATCATCATTCTTTTTGGCTTGTGGAGAGATTGAGTTGAGTATCTTTGGTCATGATGCGGGTGGGACCGATGCCTGGAGGCATCCAGAGGGGATCCCATGGAGATTACTCACTGAGCACTGCATGGATGTGGGAAAGGAGCGTTTGTCCTCATTACTTGGCAGCTGGGCGCTGCAGCCAGGGCAAGCTGAAATGGATTAGGGGTCTCTGTCTCGTATTCATCCTCTGTGCCTTACCCTCATGGGGATCTGTCTGGGTTTCAAGTTTATGTGGTGTCCTGATTTTTCCTTTAGCGTGTGCTAGTCTTCAAATACTATTTTTCTGCCATGATTTCTTTTCTTGCCTCCTTTCCTGCCCTCCAGCAGGACCCGCTGTCAGCATGTGACCTAGACACATGAGCTGTCCTTTATTCTAGTGCCAAAAAACCCCACAACATAAAAAATCCAGACCAATCTTGGCAGTCTCCTTCAAGAGGATTTATCTTCCCAGCCCTTGAAATACCCTCCCAGCCCTGCAAAGCAATCCATCTCTCACCTACTATTACGGAGTTCATCTCACAGACCTAATGGAGTACGTGAGCCCTGAATTGGCTTCCACTAATGCTCTTGGTGGCTGGGTCGCTGTGGGAAGTGAGCTGGGAATTCATTTTGAAAATCAATGAGGATGCCAATAGAGCAGCTTTCCCTAGGGAAGTGACATGCTTTTACTAGGCATTGCCTCCTGCCCCCCTTCATCC
The DNA here is from genome assembly GCA_037013685.1 of Acridotheres tristis. Taxonomy (NCBI): domain Eukaryota; kingdom Metazoa; phylum Chordata; class Aves; order Passeriformes; family Sturnidae; genus Acridotheres; species Acridotheres tristis. The sequence goes on along the minus strand of CM072884.1, from coordinate 30,252,602 downwards.
CCCATTTTCATTTATGTGGTTGGAGTAACTGTGGAGTAATTCATCCTAATTTCAATGAGTGCAGCTTTTGCACTGTATTCTCTGGTTTCCCCAAATCAGACTGATTTTTGGGGAAAAATTAAGGTCTCCTGGCAGCGCAGAATGCCAGGGCTCCCTAAAGTGTTACGATTTGAAGTTGCTGTGCCCTGGAGTGTTGCTGGGGACTGTCTCCTCTTTGCAGCCCCATCTCTCCCCTCAGGCTGTGTTAGCACAAATAAATCAGTGTTATTTCTAACTCCTGGGTGTATTTTGCCTTGCCATGACATTTTGATGCAATGGCAAGTGCAGAGCCTGCAGGGATAGTGTGAGAGGGCAGCTCAGAGCTATTGGAGGGACCCCAACACAGTGCAGTTCATAGTTGTCCCCGTAGGTGACCTTCATGCTGGGATGGGAGCACAACACCAACCTGTCATCCTCACCATGCCCAAAGAGTCTTGGCCGAAGCACAGTGCCATGGGCAGTTCTTGGTGGTGATTTGGGAGGTGGCAAGATGGGGTTCTGAGAGGCACTCTGGGTGCAGCACCCCTGTTTTTGGTGCCATTGTGGGTTCTCATCCTGGTTGATCTCAAAGCACTCTGTTTGGAATTTTCATAGCTCTCAAGACTCCTTTTCCAACAGGGATCATTCTGCACTGCTATGGGATTAATATTTAATGAGAATGAGGGTCAAGACACTGTTTTGTCCGAGGACACCGAGACGGCCATTTACTCCTATGAAGAGCCCCAGGGGATCTTTAATGCCCATGCAAAAAAGACAAGAATCAGAGTTCTAAGCTGTCATCCCCCACCATTAATGTCAATGTTAAATATCGATCCTTTCTCTGTTTAGCACAAACCAAACAACACAGTCAAGCCAGGCTCTTTGGCTTTTATTAATGTACTTTTTGTGCACTGGGTGAAGTTTGCAGTAACACCAGGGAAAAAATGTAGCAGCAGTGAATGAGCAGCAGACAGATTGATTCTGTATCTTGACATGAATCAGAAGTTGGTGAAAAATCACCCTGTGTGGAGCTTCTCCTTGTCTGAGCCACGACAGCCGCTTTGTAGAGAACTCATTTCTCTGTAGCATAAAAGGAGTCGGGAGCAAAATTTCTGGGTAGGATCTGGAATTTGAGGGCAGGAATAGGAAAAAAGAGGTTGGTAATCTATAAAATGTCCCTCATCCTTGTGTTGGATCATGGGTGCCTGAAGTAAAATTTGAAGAGCTGGTGAACATCGTGTCAGGGAAACCTGAGATCTATCCCAGAATTAGCGGTGGCTAGAAAATATGTGGATTTCCCCTTTTTATTGGGGTTTGGTTTCTTTCTGTTTTGTATCCACACCAAATAAATGTAAATCACACTTATTATATGAAATGTGACTTCTGCAAACCACAGTGAACAGTTTTCACATGTCAGGAATGCATGGATGGTCTTCTGTGTGGTCTTCTGCAACCAGAGGTGGATCCAAGTTTCCAAAATATTCTGCAGCTTATGGGTTTTCTGGGTGTTTGGTTTTGTTTTAGCTTTTTTGGTTTTGGTTTATTTTATTTATAAATGAGGATTTACAGCTTGGCTGTAAAAAATTAATTTGTGGTTTGAATTAATGAAGCACACTTATGAGAGGGCTGGAGTAGCTGGGTGATTATTCCTGACCTCTGGGATATACTCCATAGAAATTAATTTAATATTTTAAAGTCTATTTCTCCTTGAGCAGGGGGACTGGGCACTAAGAGTCTCGCCTTGGGTCTGCATCCCTTTTTATTCACAGAAAACAGCAGCAAGTCTCTTGAGGTCACAAAATCAGTACAGAATTTGGAAATGTGAGAATATTTTTCATCTCTGCTGTCATTATATCTATCCAGATCCCCACTCTGTTCCTCAGTTAACCCAAGTGTAAAGGGATAGCAGTGATGCCCTTACGAAGAGAGATGGAGGTGACTTAAATCTCATCTCACTGGGGTGTGAAATCTCCTCTCTTTTAAATGAGATTTTAACAACCCGCTGAGCTGCCCATGAAATAGGCTGACATCCCAGCAAGCCACTAAGCACGTGACAAAATATTATAAAATTATGAAATATGATTTATTATAAAATATGATAAATATTTCTTTCCATGCATGGTACCTATAGTTGCATGTGCTCTGAGTAGAGAAGCAGAGAGAATCACTTGGAGCCATTCGCAAACCACACTGACCTCCATAAATGCCAGAGTATTTACGTAAAGAAAACCCAGGGAACATGGGAGAGGGGTGGCTACATCTAGCACTCACAGGTGTGTTTTTTCCCTGCACAGACACCCTGAGGAGCATTGCCTCCATGAACCACGCCCCACGCTCGTCCCCAGCAGAGCTCAGCAGTGCCAGCCACCACCTGCTGCGAGAGCGCAAGTCCTCAGCGCCGTCCCACTCCAGCCAGCCCACCCTGTTCACCTTCGACTCGCCTGCCAGCCACCTCCAGAGCACCCTGTCTGCCAGTGCCCCCCAGGACTACCTTTTTCTCCACCAGTGTATGAGCAGAAAGTCAGAAAATGCAAGGTATTGTAGCCCACCCACTCGGGGACAGCTGAGGGGAGGGCTGGGTATGAATGGCTAAGCCCACCTCCATCCTTGGAGGTCTGCAAAACCCGTCTGGAGAAAGTCTTGAGTGATGGTCTCGTCTCGTGGCTGGGAGGAGGAGAAGGTCAGAGTGGTGACCTCACAAGCTCCCAGCTTTCCTGGCTTTTCATGTGGTGTTAAAAACTAGCTGAATGGCCAGACCCAGAGGGTGGTGGTCAGTGGCATGAAGTCTAGTTGGAGGCCAGTCACTGGCAGTACCCCAGGAGTCAATACAGGGTCCGGTTCAAAGGGATATGAAGTTGCTGAAGGGCCTGGAACATCAGGAAACACTTTTTCACTGTGAGTGATCATTAGCACAGGTCACCCTGTTCAGGAAGTTCAGGAGTCTCCATCCTTGAAGATATTGAGAAGCTGTCTGGGCACAGTCCTGCCGCAGCTCTAGGTTGCCCTGCTTGAGCAGATGACTTCTACAGGTCCCTTCCAACCTCAACACTTTTGTGATCCTGCTTTTAACCAGGAAAAGGACAAGCCAAGGAATGGGCAGGGTTTGCTCCACTCTGCCGTTCACCCCTTCCAGAGTTCCCTATGCTTCGTGGCAGCTGGTGGTGCACAGTGTGGGATTTCTGAGCCAGCGACAACTCCCCGCCTCCAGACCCAGCCGGTTGCCTTAAATAGCCAGGAGTTTTTTTGACGTGAAGAGTTTTGGCTCGCGGGAGCGGGCGAGGAGGGAGGGAGGGAGAGACAGTCGGAGCCCAGCTGGCGTGGAGTGAGAGCAGAGCTCAGGCTGCAGCCTCCACTGGGCTTTCCTGCTGCAGCTGACTTTCCCCACTCAGAAAACAACAACAGAAAAGGCTCAGAAAAATTAACTTCAGATGGAGTTAATGCAACAGTGTTTAAAAAAAAAATGGCCCTCTTGTGCTCCAGCTGTGAGGATACCTAAAAGCCATCCTCCAGGACTATGAACGGGGCTGGGACCTGGAGGAGAAAGGAGCAAGCACCAGTGCTTTGGTGAGCAGAAATAAACTGGCCAGTGGTTGCTTCTGCAGCTGGGCCAGAAATAATCATCTGATCAATGCCCAGTGCATGGGGCCAGGCTGCAGGACTGCTGGGAATCCCTCCCCTTTCTGCTCTGGAGCTCTTACTTTACTCATCCATTAAATGAGGGTAATAGTAGTTAATTGGCAGGCAGTGCAGAATAATTAACCCGTGAGATGTTTCAAGTGCTCGCCCAAAAATACCCTGACAGAACCCAAACCACTTCTGTGTGAACTGAGCTCCAAAGGTGGCAGGGATTCATTTGTCTTATCACAGGATCACTTGCCTTTTCCCCTAAATAAGTTCTATTTCTGAGCGCCATCTCGTGCTGGCTCCATGAAACAGAGTCCCTGTTGTCCTTGCAGAGCATCAACCACACCGGAGCAGTATAAACCAGCATCTCCCAACTTTTCCCATCGGACTGGCACTTTCCCAGTGATTTGCCATGACTGGAATCTCTCCCCATAACCATTTCGCTTTTTCTCACCACAATGATTGATAGAGGGCAGAACTTTGTTCTGTGGGGGGGGTGTTTATGTGGGGCTGGCTGAGTCCTTTCTGACTGGGAGAGCATGGTCCCCAAAAGCCTGAGCCGTGTAAGGGATAAAGCAGGGATAAAATAGTAGATGAGGAGAATACCTTGAGGGGAATCAGCAGAGGAGCAGTGGCTAACCAGCAGTTGTTAGAGGCCCGAGATCTTTGTGCTTAGCCTCTGTTCTGGCAAGTGTCCCCAGGCATCACCACATGAAAATTGAGGAATCATTACCAAGGCATGGATCTAGTGACACTGCCTTGCTCACCTTGGAGGACTCAAGGGCTTTTACAAATTTGAAATGAACCCTGAGGTTCATTCCTCCCCCACCCCGTGCACATCAGGGCTGCAAACCCCAGATCCTAGCTGGGGACTTCTATTACTTCCCCAGTCCTTGTCCTGCAAGATGACAGGATGATGACATGGCTGGTGGCTTTGAAATAATCCCCATCAGGAATATTTTGTCTGCCTCCTGTACTGCGGATGGGTGGTCAAGGCATGATGGCAATGCTGACAGATTGGCACTTTGCACCTGGGCCCTCCTGGGATGTTGTCAACTGCTGTGAAAATTGCCCTTTTGGAGCTCGTTCTTGCCCTGTCATGGAGCTGGATGCATGTACCTCTCACCTATGACAGAGGCATTTTGAAGGTGTTTCAGGTTTGAGTGGCCTGGGGACATGTTTGGAGGGATCTGAGGTGTTCTCATTGCTCTGGGCTTGGGCAGTGCAGGTCAGTAAGGTGATAAACAGAGGGGGCAGAGCTCTCTACACCCAGAACCGGCTCTCTCCCCACCTTCAGCCCCTTTCTCCCCTCTCTCTGCAGGAGTGCCAGCTTTTCCCAAGCCACAAGGTCTGCCTTCTTCATGAGGAGTGACACGGCGGTCCAGAAGCTCTCGCAGGGCAATGGGCACTGCATGAACGGTGTTGGTGGGCAGCTCCACGGCTTCTACAGCCTGCCAAAACCCAGCCGGCACAACTCGGAGTTCAGGGACAGTGCCTACGACCTCCCGCGCTCCTTTGGTTCCTACACCCACCCCAAGTCGAGCCTCACCAGCTCCGAAACTGATAATGAGGAGGTCTACACCTACAAGACTCCCAACAACACCCTATGCAAGGAGTTTGGGGAGCTCTCCACGGACTCCTATGACATCCCTGCCACCCCACTCTCCATCTACCAGATCCCCAGGACATTTACACTGGACAAGAACCACAACGCTCTGGCTGTGGCTGCCAGCGACTCACCTGCTGCACCACCCCCACGGCCCCCAAAACCCGGGCAGACAGAGCCACGGTGGGGCAGTCCACCCCAGCGGCCCCAGCCTGGTGAAAATTTAGGTCTCACCCCCATGGCAGCCACCATTCCCCGGAGAAACACACTGCCAGCAGTGGAGAACAGCAGACTGCACCGAGGTGAATTTGGGGGTGGGGACCTGGGGGTGTCTTTGTGCTATCCAGCAGCCTTGGGTGGATCAGTCCCACTGGGTTGTGGTAGGGCTGGGGTGTAGGTGGCATCAACCAGGAGGTTGAACACAGAGAGGCTCTCCCCAGCCAGGATCTGGCCCTTTTTTTTGTATTCAGTGGGTAAGGAGAGGCATCCACAGAATTTTGCCTACAAGTGCTGCTCAGCTGGCTCTTGGCTGTGTTGTACCTTGAACCCAAACCCCAAACGTGCTTGCTTATGCAGCCCTTCGCCAGATTTTTGTGATTTCAGCCATTTTTAGCTTACCTTTACTTTAATTCGTAACCAGATTTATCAGAACATACTTCAGCCTGGAGCTGCTGTGGTTTTGCTCACCCAGGTGGGTGAACAAAGCCTTGGTTTTGCATATTTCCAAAACGCAACATCCCCAAGAGCAGCAGAACCACAATTGCCATTGGCCGTGGGCAGGCTGTAGGTGTACATGCTCTTTCCAGACTTTGTGCCTAGGATGAGATAGCTGCAAAGTAACTTAGAAAAGGTGGCTGGGGAGAAAATACACTGTAAATTATGCACACAGCTCTCTGAAATGCTTCTTCCACCTCCTCCTACGTAAATGCCCACACTTAGGCTGTGATTAGACTCATGCTCAGCAGTAGACAGACTGGTCTAAGAGCTTAGCACCCATCCTTTCCTTACTGGAGGCTGCCAGCCTTTACATTTACTGAGCAAGCTCTAACAGAGCTCTTCCTTAACCCAGTTTTGTCACCATGATCTGCCTTATCTGACACCTTTACCTCTGGGATTTTGCAGCACTTCAACAGAGCCAGGGTTAGGTTAGGTCTGCATGGCACGTGCAGTTGTGCTGGTGCATCAGAGAGACACAAATTGGGAAGGAGCATAGCAGAGAGCCTGTGACATGCTAAAGACCATGTCTTCTCATCAGCATCTCAATCAGCAAGAGCAGATACTGCCCTACCAGTGCCTGGATTTTGTTTTCAGGGACCCTTTTTTATTGGCAGTTGTGGTGAGACATGTGCCTTTGTGGTTGTGTTGCAGCTTCTTCTTGTGAGACGTACGAGTACCCCCAGCACGGGGGCGGCAGCGCTGTGCAGTCAGTGGAGTCCATGAACGATGGCTACAGCTCCTACCTGGTGAGTTGGCCTTGGTGTGGGCAACCACACTGCAGGCACCACTTGCACCTTGCAGATTCAGAGACAGGATGGTTCCAAGTTGACCCTTGCAGCCCAGTCGTGCAGAGCTAAGTCAAGAAGGGGTCTATTAATGGTTTCACTTAAAACCATGATGGCCTGCAGAGAACAGATGGAGTGGCAACTTCCTAACTCAGCATCATGGGCAGAGCTTTGCTTCCACACAGAGTATCTGCCGGCAGCTTTGGCCCAAAATAAAAACTACCCAAGAGTTTGCCTGCTTTCTGAAACTCTGGGATGCTGCTGAGCTAAATTTTGACGTGTTGCCAGAAGAGCCTCTTTTCTGCACTTTCTATGATTTCCTGAGCTGGAAATGACATTAAAGCAGCCTTTCATATTGCATTTTAGTCATGGACAGAGCCTAGGGAAGAGAGACTTTCCAGGTTAAGCATGCTTCTCCAGCTCACGCTGATCATGAGAAGATGCTGGTCTGGGTGATTAGGGCCTTTCTGAAAACTCAGGATGTTGCAATGACTTGGAAGCAAAGGAGGTAGGCCCTCTCAGTCCAAACTGATGGCCAAGGAGGGGACAGATCATTCCTTCCCTCTGTGCTTAGATCTTAGAATGAGTCTCCCCTCAGATGTTGTTTGGTTATGGTGAAATGAAGGGTTTGTAGTGGATGGGGTTGAGCAGTGCCTGCTGCTCACAGCACGTCCTCCCACTTGTCCCCCAGCAGGCCAAGGCAGCGGTGGCCCGCTCGCACAGCACCGACTCCGAGGACAACTACGTCCCCATGAACCCTGGTTCCTCTCCCCTCATCCACGCTGAGAAAGCCAACGACAATGCCCAAAATCTCTACATCCCCATGAGCCCTGGGCCGCATCACTTTGACCTGGTGGGGCTGTCCTCAGCCACCCTTCCCGTGCATAAGGGAGGAGCCGTGGCTCAATGCCACCGACGGCTGAGTGAAATCCAGCCCCCACCAGTCAACCGCAACCTCAAACCCGACCGGAAAGGTAAGAACAGTTGGTTTGTTGGTTGTGCACAAATCTTCCCAGGAATCCTTCTGTTCTGATACCTCAGACTACATCTGTGAAGTTGTGTCCAGTCCTAGTTGGGTTGTGCTCTGCTACTGCCAGTACAGTCAAACCTTCAGATGTCCCCCATCCCCTTCCTCTTTCAGGAGCTCTGTAATGCAAATGTAGCTTTCATGGTGCTTGAACAGTCCTTCTCAAACCTTCCAGGCCTTTACAGGAGATGCATGTCACAGGCAGGATTTCACCCCCTTGGCCTGCACACCTCCCTATGCTCCACCCCAGAATCTCAGTGTTATGTTCAGATGACACAAATTTTTCCTAGTTTCCTGCTGGCTGGTTCCAGGCAGTTCTTCCCTCAGGGCTTTGCTGACATTCTCCAAATCTCTCCCTAATCCATTGTCTGACAGGTGGCCAAGGAGATCCTGAAGAGGAGGGCTCCCATCTCTAGAATGTCAACAGCTAACCCCATAAGCACTCTGTTCAAGGGCTGGGGTTGGAGTGTAGCACTCTTCCACCTAATGAACCATCCACGATGAGAAGAGCTTTCATGCTAGCCTGCAGATGTCCTTTCCCATTCCCTATGGCAAAACACTCCACACAGAGGCAGTTCAGGCTTGGCAGAGCCTGGTCTTGTCCCCATCTAATGCATTAGTTGCCACAGATATCTCACGAATGGGTTTGGGATTTTTAGCAGATCTCCATTCCCTGGAAGGCACATTCCCCTTTTGGGGCCACCCATTCACTTTGAGGTTGTGGAGCAGAGGGAGAAATTCACTGTTTTCTCTGAATTCTGGCATAAATGAGCATAGGGGTTTTGGTTCGGAGTATTTGTCATAAGCAGGGAGCGCTGGGGGGCTGATCAGTAGAATGGGAAGTAATCAGCCATCCGTTGTGGACACTTTCATGCCAGTTATGGATGCTGATTTGTAGGAACATGCTGCCTCTAAATAAAGGCTTTTCCCCTCCCCAGCAAAGCCATCACCGCTGGACCTGAGGAACAACACTGTCATCGATGAGCTTCCCTTCAAATCGCCAGTCACAAAATCCTGGTCCAGGCCAACGTGAGTAATGGCTGTGGGATGAATTCTTGCTTTGCTTCAACAGCAGCTCTCTGGTCTCGTTCTCACTGGTGTCCACATGTAGCCGTGCTGTCATCTCTGCCATGGATTAAACATTCCCCACATCACAGCTGGTGGCAGGAAGATAAATTAATTTAGGTTGGGATTTCACATGAAAGCCCAGCATGTGGCTAACAAGCTAATTAAGATCCCTTGAAGACATTTCCTGTTTCTGGGAAGTGACAACTACTGGAGAGCCATGGCTCTGACCTGGGAACTGTGGTCCACCACGATTCATGATTCAGCTGAGCCAGACCAACTCAGCCACGCTGTGTGGGGGGCATGATTTCACGTCCAAGCTATCCCCCCCAAAACCCCACTGTCGTCTCAAAGCACAGGGTGACACTCAGGATCTGACCAAGGGTGTTCTGATTACCTTGAAAGCAAAGCTTAGCCTGAAGGAAGTCAGCAAAATTAAACTAAAGCACTTCAGAGCTATGTCTGCCAGCCAAAAATAACAGGATTCGCACAATTCCAACTCTGCTACTAATTCATGGTCTGATGTTGTCCAGTAAAAGGCAGAAGCAAAGCTTGGCTGCTATGACTCCTCTAATAAATTGGATTGTGTGGAGACTGACTGCAGGGCATGAGCGCTGTGTGCTGAAATCACTGCGCTGGGAAGCAGCAAGCAGGGTTTGATTGACAAGAGATCTGACCCTGGAGAAGCTAATGGATTTTTCCCCCTATCAGCTAATCATATGACCCTGCTTTACTGAAAGGCAACGAATAGCTTTTTGAGACACATGCTTTAATGCCAGAAGCTGATTTCATTATTTTGTTAAGTGTAATTAGATTTGGCCAATTGAAAGCAAGACAATTCCTCAGAGGATTTGTTTTCCGGCAAAAAATTTGGATAGGGCCTGTACAGTAAACAAATCCTGTAGCTGTGGTGAGGCTGGAGGTAAGAGGCTTCACCAAGGCTGCCCCTCCATCCTCCACAATTAAATGTTTCCTGTGAGATGGAAGAGTTCGTGGAATCTGATTTGTGTAGATGAGGGCAAGAGAGTTACGGGTACACGGCAAGCAAGGTGCTACTAAAAATTCTAGAAAGAAAAAATTCTTTCTAGAAGAACTTCCTCTAGAAGAGGAGACCAAACCCAGGGATTTCCAACCTATGGAAAGGACAGGTTGGAGAACCTCAATGCCACCAGCTCTTCTTCATGCCCAGACTGGATCACGGTGATTGTTGCAGGCACCAGGAGCTGCCCTCTGCCATCCCTCCTTGGCAAAGGCCGAGCAGGACCTGCAGCCATCAATAACACATCAACCCTTGTTCTTGCAGGCAGTCCTTCAACGCTGGCTCTCTGCAGTACTGTCGCCCTGTCTCCTCCCAGAGCATCACCAGCACTGACTCAGGAGACAGCGAGGAGAACTATGTGGCCATGGTAAGGGCCCCACAGCTAAGACAGATGGTTCTGGCGGGACATATGCTCTCCCCAGCTCTGCAGGTGCATTCCTAGCTCATGACATGGAAGTGCTCAGATAGCACTGTGTGGAGTACATCCTTATGTGCATCCCTGATTGCACAAAACAGGGTGTTTCCTTCTGAAAACGACATGTCTCATTGGAGTTTTAAATGTGTATGAGAACAGAAACATGTATCACCTACTTTGCCAGGATTTAAGAGGGGATAAAAATTTATAAGGACTGTCAGGGTGTATTTTCCTAATTAAAGTTGATTTTTTTCAATTTTTTCCCCTAATAGCTGCTGACATCATGTTTCTGTGGGAGCAGGGGCTATCAGAGCAGCAGTAGGGAGTGGCACTGCTTACAGGGAGGGGATTTTGTCTCTCTTGGTGAAGCTACTGACTTGAAGCATATTTTTGAGGCTGTGTAACTAATGGGGTAGAGGAAGTCTGTGCTCTTTGCAGCATGGTTGTGATTAGCAAAAATCCCAGAGCTGGCCTGGCCTCGCTGAGGTGTGGTTCCTGGGACATGCTAAAGCCCACGTCTGCTGTCAGGCATGTGAATAAAATCAGCACAAAGGCAGCAGAGCTGCTCTGATGCATGAAATCAAGAGCATGAGTTGAAATATTTGTTAGCACAAAATACAACATTTGTAGTATCCCAGCAGTTTTTGCACATCCTTGTCCCAGAGGCAGATGAGCAAATACACAGGCTCTTTTAAAGGTGCATCCAAGATGTTTCATTTCTGGATTTGTGTTAATTTCCTTTTTTCTTTCTTCCTTCCCACTTTAATCCTCATTATCTCTCCTGTCTCTTCCCTGCATTAGCAAAACCCCATTTCTGCTTCTCCTGTTCCTAGTGGTACCAACAGTCCAGCGCCTAAAAAGAGTTCGGGGAGTGTGGATTACCTGGCCCTGGACTTCCAGCCAAGCTCACCAGGGCCACACAGGAAGGTATGGGAGATTCTATAAACTTGTGATTAAAAGTGATGCATTTTAAGGGGTTCTATGCACATTGGCAGTAGCATGGTCCAATGCCCTGGACTGTGGTCTCAAGAATCTCTGATGCTCAGAGGGCTGGAGCACCTCTGCTATGGAGACAGGCTGAGACTGGTGGGATTGTTCAACCTGGAGAAGAAAAGGCTCCAAGGAGACTTTAAACCATTTGCCTAAAGGGGCAACAAGAGAGCTGGAGAGGGACTTTTTACAAGGGCATGCAGTGACACTAGGAGGGGTAATGGCTTCAAACTGTCAGAGAGCAGGTTTAGATTAGATATTAGAAAGAAATTCTTTATTATGAGGATAGTGAGGCATTTGAACATGCCCAGAGAAGCTTTGGCTGCCACATCCCTGGAAGTCTTCAAGGCTGGGTTGGATGGTGTTGCTGCTGCTAAGGATTAACCCTGTGTGCATGAACACACAGCAACACGGTCTCCTCTCAAGACAGGAAAGAGAGAGACAAAGTTTGTTGTAACACACGCTCCTTAAATATACTCAAACACTACTCCAGAGAGAACACAGCCCATTGGTCAGAGCGGGCAGCACCTCTTGCACACATGTTTTCATTATAAACAATAGTGTTCTCAAAATACACACTCTGTAAACAGTAGCAGGTGCCTTTGTTTGTTCCTGGAAAAACCTCTGCACCCAGGCCAGCTCCTGGGAAAGCTCCATATTCACACGAAGCCTTCCCATGGGCTACTTGAAGCCTTCTACAGGAAGGGGCTTAGAGCAACCTGGTCTAGTGGAAGGTGTCCCTGCCCATGGCATGGTTGAAATGAGATGATCTTTAAGGTCCCTTCCAACCCAAACTATTCTATGACCTACTGCTATATTTACTCTAGCATGTCTGCAGCTTTGCTGGAAGTGCAAAGCAGAAGCATGGATGTGCAGGGTTCAGGGATGCTGATGAGACCACAAATTCAGCTGGAGACCATATACTGAAAAGCTGTCAGGAGGTATACCAAGAAGTATCAGAATTGGTTTTTTTCCTCCTTCAAAACAACAGGTCTTCCAATACTAGACTTGTATTTTGCGGATGAAAGGTGAAGGATAAGTGTTGTATAAACTTGTGTGGCAACCACGAGTTGGCCTCACTTTCTCAAACACTGCCTTCTTTCCTAGGCAAAGCATCCCACTGGTTATGTCCTTTTATTGTTTGACAGTTGTGCCTTGACGGTTTCTTTCTGCCCAGCAATATTTCTGCAAGTATCACCCATTTAAATTAAATTCCATTCTGGAAAAATGATTTTAGACCACTAAAAAGCATTATCTGGCTCCAGTTACAAGCAAATGGAGCCTCTAAAATGCTTGTAGAGTCAGAAAAAACTCCAGGACTCCAGAAGCTATGGTAAAAAGTATCTCCTTGTTCTCAACACATCTCTTGGGTGACTCTGCAAACATATGTGTTGTTTTGGGGATGAAAATTCGCTAGTGCCATAGGTGGGTAGAGTCAGCACAGCTAAAAGGTATGGAGCTGGTACTTTTATGTGTACCTCGTACCTCTAAGAATTCTGGAGTTCTTTACAGGAAAATGAGCAAGATGTAAGGCTGAACTCACAAAACCAGCAGTTAGAGAGCACAATTACAACCAAATATCCATGTCCCAGAGTTTGTGAGAAGGTAGAAACACACGTGCTCTTTCTACCCTCCATTTGCACTGCAGTCTCATGCCAGCAAGAGGCGGAGCAGATTTAAATCCTTCATCCAGGTGTCTTTGAGAGGTTAGAGGGTGGGTGATGAGATGTGGAGTCATCAAGAAAGCAGGAGTGGTACTGGTGGACTTGGGGCACCCACGGTGCTGCTGCAGAAAGGAGTGAGAGGGAAGAGCAGGGATCTGATGAGTGACCAGCTGGTGCCCTTTTCTCCTCCCACAGCCCTCCACCTCTTCAGTCGCCTCAGATGAGAAGGTTGATTACGTGCAAGTGGACAAGGAGAAGACGCAGGCGCTGCAGAGCACCATGCAGGAGTGGACTGATGTGCGGCAGTCCTCGGAGCCTGCCAAGAGCACGAAGCAGTAGTGCCGGCGGCAGGCAGCCAGACAGGCAAATGTCCTGTTGGTTTCCCCCAGCTGTGGCCCCGCTGGGCAGCCAGATCCACTTGGGGTGGATTTCTAAGACTTGTTTGTGGAGGCGAGGGGGTGTCACTTTTTTTTTCTCTTAAAACAAAACAAAACTTAATTTCAGGGGAAGATTTGGCGGATACTGTTTGCCAGTGATAAAGACCAACTATGTTCGGTGGCTAGGTTTGTGCTTTAGCTGCTGGATGCATTATCCAGGAACTTTGACTTAGCAATACCAGGTTTCACCCTACACATCTTTTCCTTACAGCTATTAAAGCCACCTTGTATGTGCTAACACTGCATCATCTCTCCCCGTCTTCCATATCGTACCCAAAACCACGCCATGCAGGTTTGCAGCATCTCCCATAGGATATCATTACTCAGCTCTGATTCTCCACTCCTTATGGTTGTCCTCTTCTCTGCCTCCTCCCAGTCCCAAAACTGAGCAAGGACCATTGCTTTTGAAATTACTTTTGTTGTCCTGTCTCTTGTAAATAATATGCTCAAAACCTCTGAGGGTGTTCTCCTCCTGGCTGGACAGCCCCCAAGGTTTTGGTTGTTGTTCAGGAGCTTGATGAACATCTACACCATCCCATTGAGCTGACTTAGGAGCCCAGGACTTACCCCATCATACACACACATACATGCCAGCACATGCTCACATGGGGTGTCTTCTGTTTATATTCTCCATCATCTCTCAAAGTCAGTGGACTGGAGAGATTGGCTTTGGAAAGGGCTGGAGGGATTGGCTTTGGAAGGTGGAATTTAAGCACTGACCCACTGCCTGTCTGAAACCAATTCCTGTGAATCTGACCCTAAAAACCAAAATTTGCCTTTTGTGGTACCAAAAGAAGCCCATGGAGTGAGAGTCCTATATCATGGCCATTGTGAGAAGCTCTGTGGTTGAGTATGAGGGGGGCAGGGAGGCTCTGGAGAGCCTGTGTATATGGACTGGCATAAGGATGAGTGACAAGGAGGGAGTGGAAGGCTGCTGCGAGGACTGGGAGAAGGCAGGTGCTGTACTGCAGAGGTTGGTGCTGGGTGAGGAGGTCTGGTGGAATGTTTCTTGGAAGAAAGAAGAGGGGTAATTGAAATGTTGGTTGATGGTGAGGTCATAGGCTTGGGAAGAGGCCGGTCAGGAGAGTCAGGGCAGGGCATTTCAGTGTGAGCTTTAACGTAGCATTGTGGTTGGTTTGTGGAGGGTGCAAAACGCTGAACTGTTTTCCCCTCGTCTTCAGCAATGTTTCCTCAACACAGAAGTGGGGCTTGCTAACATTAATGACCCTAGGCTCTAACTATGGGTGGGAGTCTGCTGTTGTCCCTTGCCAGAATCCTTAACACATCCAGGCTTTGGGATGGCTTGCCAGGCAGCTGCTGAGCACAGAGAGAAAAGAAGGACGAGACAGTTTAATGCAGAGATAATAATTCATGATCTCATGAAAACAGGAAGAACTAATGATTGCCACGGAGCAGCCTGATTGCCAGACAGCAAGCGCTGACACGAATAAACAGGCTGACCGCAAACCAAGAGCCAAATGAAGGAGACATTAGAAAGATTAGGTAATAATATTTATTAAAGAGCTGGAGCTATTCTTTCTGCAAGCTGCACCCCTCCCAGTGCCGTGGGCTCTGTGTTCCACCAACACCACCAAGTTGTGTTGATTATTCATGCTTAAGCATTAACACATTTGCTTAATCTTGGTGTGCGCTTGGAAAGGGCCAGACGTGACCCGCATGGGGATAGGATACCTTAAGGATAACCCTTAAGGGCTGTGTGCTGCTGTGTGCTGGTAAAATAAGTCTTGAACTTCCAACACCATTTTGTATTTTCTTCTCACATGCCATGAAAGGGAAGGATGTTAATGGAAAGGCTCTGACAACCCTGTTAAGACATTGAAGTGTTGGACTTTTATAGAAACAATGAAGCAAATATCCTAATGCTTATGCTAAAAATAATAATAATTTCTAGATGGGAGAAAAACCCAAAGCCCCAAAGGGGAAGATTTAGCACAGTCAGATGCTTTCTGAAGGTCAGGGAGTGTATTACAGCCTGCAAGGGCCATTGCCCCCTGCTGGGCGCTTGCACACTTGCCTGATGAGATGATGAAACAAAGACTAGAATGCAGTACTTCGTATTTCTATTGCCCCTTTCATCTCTGCATCTCAGGGGAACTAAACATTGGGCCTGATCCAGACCCCACTGAAGTGCGCATTCATCCATCTGGGAGAGAGCTCCCCATCCCCACCATAAAGAATGTCACTCTACTGGGAAGCTGACTTTTCCTATTTCTGCTTCTAAGCTGTGAGCTTTAGTGGCTCGAGACACAACACAGTGGGTTTGAATGCAATTTGCTGAGTGGGTTCCCTGTGCCTCTGCACTGGGACTAGGTGCATCCAGTGCCCACTCCCATGTTTAATCCAAGCCATTAATTAAGACTGGAAAAGCCTTTTGTAGTACTGGAGAACCTAGTCTTTTTTTCTCTCTTTTCACAAATGCCTTTGTTCATGAGGCAACCATTGGTATGGGATAGCTCTTTTCCCAGGCTCAGACACTGTGTTTTGATAATTTGCTCTCATGAGCATCCCTAGTAACTGGTCCATTGCATTTGGCAGACCAAGGAGCAGAACAGCCCAAAAGCAGCTACTTAACAGCTGCTGGTTGCTGGTTCCTCTCTGCTTTGCAGTGAAGTCTGTGTTTTCACTGAAACAGATACATTCCTCTATCTTATCCCCTGCAAAGCAGCAAGCAAACAGCACCACCAAACTGAGCAGAAGCCCACAGACTCTGTGCCATACAGATATGACTGTACCAACCCCTCCTGAAAGCCTTAAGTAATCAATGGCTTCAGTGGAAATAGTCACCCATGACGATTGCTGAGCTGATTACAGCAGTCCCTGGTGATTAATGTTTGTGCAGTATTTAGTCTTAAACCATATTGAAAAGCAGCTGCTTTAATTACACAGTCTGCCAAGAACTTTGTCCTGAAGGCATTGAGTTTATCACATCCACTTTATACTTGGATTCTCAAGTATGACAGGCTCCTTTGTTAGAACTAGGTATTTAAGAAAACTGAGAACACTGCAAATTATTCATTTAAATTAAACTGACTTGAGCCTTCACATCAGAGTCTGCTTTACAGCTCTATGGTTTGATTTAGAAAAGGGATATGCTTGCATGTGTGTGTGTTCATGGAGAGGGGTTGTCTGTGGGACAAGCATCGTGACCTCAGTATTTAGTTTTATAAAGTACCAGGTCCATGGCTTAAAGCTTTCCCCGAGCTTGAAAATGACTAAGCACGTGGTTTTGAAGGCAAAAGTCTCCAAAAGTGTGTATCCCTTGTTGTGAGTATGCAAATACTGCTCACCATTCCTCTGGTGACAGTGTGGAGCTAATTTGCTCTGAACTGGCATTTGAGTGTTCAGTGGGAAATACATTTCCAGCTCTAAATGGATGCCAGGCTTAGGCTTTGTCTCAAGTTGGCAAAAAAAAAAAAAAATGTGTGAGTGCAGACTGTGCCAGGCCAAAGCTGAGAGTCTGGCAAATAGGGCCAGATGCAGAGTTGGAACCAAAAGGCAGGGAAGGCTTGACTTGTTTGGGTGCTAACTGGGATGGATTTGAACTCTGGGCCATCAGCCACTGGCAAGGGTGAGATATGGGAGAGCATGAGGTTGAGATGAGAGAAAGTAGGGGAGTTTACCAGTAAGGTTTGGGTCTTGGTCCTCACCATGTGCTCCTTTGGCCTGAGTCTCAAGCCAGATATGCAGAGATTGTGGGATGTAGAATGCTCAGCAAAAGCCGTGCACTGGTGGGATGGGAGCTTCCACCACTCTTGGGCATTTCACTCTCAAGAGGGTCATTCTGCCTGACAATGTGATGCCTGTGCTCTGGCATTCAGAGATGCTTGGTCCATTCACCCAGCTCTGAGCTAGGCAGGAGAAACCCTACAAGAAATGTGTGGGGACCAGGACATGCTGGAAGACACCTTGCTGACGGGCTCCCATGAGCTGTTCATGGGGCAGCAGTGCCATGGTTTCACAGGGTTGTCCCTTGAGGTCCCATCTTCATCCTTGGAGTTTTTCAAGACCAGTCTAGGTCAACCCCATAGCTGACCCTGCTTGGAGCATCTCTTCCACACTGAAACCCTGTGCAACTAGGGTTGAGTGGAGACTCTTCCGTGTGAGGGAAGGGGCCCAAGGGGTTTCCTAGAGCCCTGTAACATCCAAAACAGGGACAAGGCCACTTCTCTGGCCATGAAGCCAAGTGGCAAGGCACACAGTTCAAGCCCTAAGGCCATACTCCCCAGTGATAGGACCTAATCTACACTGGACTATCCCTTGCACCTGGGAGAGGGCTGGCGGGCCCAGTCATCCAGGACATGAACACACATTTCTAGCTACTGGGACACAGCTTTAACCTGTAAATTTTTTATGCTAGATCCAGAGCTCTCAGCAGCCCCATGCCCCTCCACACCCTGGCATACCAGGAAAATTTGGTTTGTTTTGGCTATCCAGTAATCATGGCTCCTTGAGAGGGGGGAAGGTACAGCCATGTCCAGGTCATATGGAAGATATTGATATTAAAGTAGTTCCCAGGTCCTGTCTGATCTTTCTGGCCTAGGAGGCAAGTCAAGGATGGTTTTCTCAAGTCGTGCTTGCACTGTATTGGTGTTTTCCCACCTGGTAATAGAAAAGTTCCATTCCATGTAAAAGCTGACGCCCACACTGTGTGTCCCATTGGAGGGATGCTATCTACAAGAGATGGATGCAGTGGGGCTGTGATTATGGAGAAGCTCTAGTCCTACAGGAAGGGGGAAGAGCAAAGCCTAACCTTGGCACTAGCCAGAGAACACACATGGCCATCATAGAGCCATCAAGAAAATCAGAGGGACCAGTCCAGCATCAAATCACAAGGGCCAATAAGCCAGTTCAGAGCCTCTGATGGGTCTGAATGCCTCTCTTCTCTGCCCAACCTTCCCACATGTACACAATGATCTTGCAGCTGTTAATGAGGCTCTTGCAGGTCAAGACGTGCACTTCTTGATCATGATTCCTTCTTGGCCTGGAGCAGTTCATCCCTCTATCAGTCTGTCCTTGGTGTCTCATCATTGTAGTCACACTTTTATCTCCTTGTTCCCAACTCCTAGTGTTGTACTGTTGATCAGGTTGCTGATGTAGTGTCTACTCTTACAGAAAGTTGATATGTAGCAAGGTGTCACAATACAGCTGTCCCCTTCTAGCCCACGGCCAGCTGGTCCTGGCATGTGGTGTTCAAGTTTTAACACCAGCCAGTAACATCTGAAACAGAAGCTGGGCCACATGGCTCTATCTCTTTAGCTAAAAAAGCTTCTCAACAGACTTGCTCCCAATCAGCAGGCTCTTAATTTTTGGTGTAGCCCATTGATGCCTGGAAAGGCTGACTTGGAACAGAGACTAGATAGAGCAAAAGGAATTAAATAGGTGTTTATTGAAAGGATACACCTTGGGCAGTGCAAGAGCCTGGCTGGGGTTACACCTAAGTCAAATTCAAGATGGATTCTGGTTACGAGTTTTTACACTTTTATAAGTTTTGGTTCATTTATATATTGGGGTCAATTGTCTAACTATAGCTCCAGGTTATAAAGTCTGAGCCCCCTGGATTTCCCCCTTTCCCTTTGCTTTGTTTATACTTCTTGGGTACCAGTTGTCCTTGAGTCTCTAGCTAGAAAGGGATTGTTTTGTCTAACTACCCTGTGAAGAGAACTCACTAACGCCTAATATGAAGTTTCAGAGTTACACACTAAGCAGCAGAGAATCTGAAAAATGTAAAAGCTAAAACCCAAGGCATCACATTGCTAACATATAATGGGTTTATTTGTAGGCCAGTGGGTTGACCATATGGAAGAGGTTTGCCCCAAGACCAGGAGATAAGAAACCATTATTTTTATTGTCATTCTCTGGGTGACACCACACTGTATCTTCATGTGGGACAAGAGGATTCATGTGAACTCTGTATCTGACTTTTTCTCCGGCTTGTAAAATGAAGGTTTTTAGTACTTATTTCCCCACCTCACAGATGTGTCATGAGGTGCAGTTAATTGACATCTAATAATGCAAAGAGCTGTTTTGAGTCTGCAGGCAGTGGCTGGGCAGCATGTGATGCTACCCTGTTGTCATGCCCAGCATCATACACTGCACTGATACATCCCGCTCTGCAAAACTCATTAAAAACCCCTTCATCCTTAATTACCAAGGTGAAAAAAACTTGGCAGGAATTTCCTCTGAGTGAGGGGGGTGAGGGAAATGCCATTTGCACAGTTTTCAGCGTTCTGCTGCCACATTGACCCTGAAAATATCATGGTTTTTTTGAGAGCAGTTCGGATGTGGTGGTTGAACCACATTGCAGAGAGGGGAAGGGAGCAGGACCCTGGGCTCCGTGGGGAGCCTGATGAAATCCTGTAGGATTAGGACCAAACCTTTAGAGTAGTTATATCCCACTCAACCCAGCCCTTGGCAAAGTTGACAAGTCCCCACTGACTTTGGGCATCATTGTGTGGGAACAGACCCAGTCAAATTAGGGTAGTTTTCTCCATTTGTTTCTTAACCTGCTGCAAGGAGAGGCTGTGAAGCTGTTGCATCAGCAGCCTATCCGCAGGGATGTTTTGTGTGTTTCAAAGCCTATGACTGTTCTTAAAGAGGAGTATCTTTAGTTTTTTGATTTCCATTTGTAGAAGGAAGGACAAGAGTAATCTGTGGCAAACTGTACAGTATGTGTCTTCTTGTGGTGTCACTGTTTGAGTGGTTATTAAGTTTTCAAATCACTGTGGACAGCTAATCACTTAAGTTATTAATTTATTCTTTGGGGGGGTTGTTGTTTGGTTGGTTTTTTTTAAAGTAATTTGAAACAATTATTTATCCTGTAAATCAGTCTTGAGTGAAGCCTAGATAATACTTTTTTTGCTGTTAATAAACATGGTACATGCCTGACGTGAAGGTGATCTCATTTTTAAGTACTGTATATGCAACAGAAAAGCAACAGGAAAATAAAAGAATGATAATAAAAAGACATTGCTCCCTGGTGATTCCCAGCATGGATTCAGAGCAGGAAAAGAAAGGGGAAACTAATAACCAGATCAAGTTTGATTATGTAGCACCTTTAAAGCTTTCAGAACATTTTCCCAGCATGTTGGCAAGTGTCTCCTACAGCTTCAAATGTCCTGAATGGGTAATGAGGGCCTTTAGGATGTAGCTAGGGTTTTTCCTGATACCAGAACCCAAGCTATGTATTTTTAAGCTGCTAATTGAATTTCATACAGTGTATCTCCTCTGCTGTATGCAGTGTGAGGAAAAATGCTGCCTTCCTCACCCACCAGCAGCTCAGCTCAGCACCTGTGAGCCTCAACTCAGGACGCCAGATCACCCAGAGAACCTCAGCACAAGGACAAATCTTTTTCTCCAGAGTTAGAAGTTCAACCCTCCCTTTAAGATTTCCTATTTAAAATTTTTAAAAAGACAACTGGGAGAAGACACCTTCCTAAGATGTCTTCTAAGGTTACAGCTCCTGTAACAACTCTTTTAGACAAGACTAGCATCATCTCACATCTGCAGCACACATTGAATCCCAAACCTAGAGCTGAGACTCCCCTATGGGCTCTCCTTGACCAGACTCATGTGTCACAGACAAAATGAGCCATACTATCACATATACCATAGCATATGCTCTATCAATATGCCATAGGCAAAAATGACTGGCATTACTAACACCAGTATCAATATAGCATGTACTGTAATTGGAGCAGCATAGATAGTAATACACCATACTCATACTATACTAGACCTCTGTAAGGCCTTTAATATGGTCCTTTATAACATTCTTAGCTCATAATTGAAGAGTTTGATGGATGGATGAATAAGGAATTGACTGGATGGCCACATTGGAAAAGCTACAGTCAATGACTCAGTGTCCAAACAAGCAATGAGTAGTGTTCCTCCAAGATCTGTACTAGGGCCAATACTATTTAATATCTTTGTCAAAGACAGAGTAGGACTGGCTGAGTCTAAAAGGGAAGTCCAATGCTAATAATCAGAGGAAATTAAGAGGGACTAAACCGGTCAACCTCATTACACTACTGACCCTCTCCAGGCTGCCATCCATGCTGAGAACTACATTGCCTCTGCTCATCTCAGAAAATCTTGATGAAAAAAACAAGACATATTCAGGAAAGAGCTTCGCTGTGATACAGCCTCTTCATTTTCCATGTTGTTTTGACTATCTGCCTTCATTACTTAGATTATGATCTCATGAAGTTAAAGACAGTCTCCTACAAAAGCGCCTTCCAGCAAACAGCACAGAAAATGCCTTAATTTATACTCCAGTATAAAAAAAGGAGGTAGCATGACAGCAACAGGAAAACTTTTGGCAACTTCTTTGAACCGGAAATAAATAGAAGTCTGTTAATAAAACCAGGGAACGCTGTATTTTCTGTGACAGCTTTGGGTCTTCATTTATTTCCTCTCAGCACCTGACTTTAAAAACAACAAACACTGCTCATCTGCAAGGCTCCACTGTTAGTATTGTGACCTTCTGGAGGGCACACAGCTCTGCACTGAGGTTCCCATTCCACTTCTGCATGATCCCCTCTTCCAAGCCACTCTGCAGGACTGTCCCATGTCCTTGAGGAGGGATGCCTCAGTTTCCCCATCTCTTTTTTGACCCATCAGCTCAATATCTATGAATACTGCAACAAGACACTGAGTCCGTATGTTGAATTAATTTCCTTTATTTATATATAGGAAAGGCAATAAAAGAATATGATAGTATACACCAGATACTTGACCCCAAGTGTCCTCTCTAGCAGACCTTCTGCTCACATTATCTATAGCAGTGTCTGTGCTTTGCCTTTTCCTCCACAAAAACACAATACTCCTACCGCAATACCTTATGGTCACGATTAGGTCCTGTACTTAGGACCTAAGGCACGAGTCTCTGCCACTTGAGCCAGAGAAATCTCTACTACAGGTGTGAGGGAGGAGCAGACAGGGGAAAACAGCTGGTGAGGGACATGGGAGGGAAGCTGTGGTCCTGTAGATGTGCTGCTTGGGGCTTGAGTTGGCCATGTCCCATCAAAATCAGACCCTGTCCCATTATTAACTTATATAATACATTGGTTTACATAGTATATATTGATATTGGATTGATATAATATATCTGGTTGGGCTACTCATCTTGCAAATAATTAAAAAAAGAGATCATGAGTTAAGGGGGGCTCTGTCATCCGCTCAGTTCAGGGTATCCCAAGGGAAAACCAAAATTTTAAAGGGCAGATCCAGCCCAGAAAGCCATCAAATGACAGCAGCAGAAAGAGACAAATCGAGTCCTAAAGACACATCTGGAAAAACAGCTGTGCGTCTTGGCCTGCCATGCACACTAACAGCATCCAGAGGTCATCAGTAACACAATGGGTCTTCACTGGAGCCCAGAAACTCTGAATGGATCTGGTCAGTCTCTCTTGGATGGAGGGGTTTGTGCCCCTCAGTCTCTTTTGGCTGTCTTGCAAAGCAGCATAAACCCTCTCTGGTTGACCTGCCACTGCTTGTCTTACAAGCTCACTACGTCACAGACCACCACTGCTACATTTTGGCATTTTTCAGACTTTTTCCTGCCTTCAGAGTTTGTCATGTTGGGTTCCCAAACCACATTAAAAAGAAATATAACAACTGAGCAGAGGCCGCCCCAGCACAGGCTGCAGACAGGACGTGCATGGGACATCTCCATCCCTGGGGCATTGCTGGGTCCATCTTTATCCCCACGCCTGTCCCCATGCCCGTCACCTCCCCAGGCTGGTGGCATGGCTCACAGCAGGCAAGACATGGCTATGCTGAAGCAAAAGGGCACTTCTCCGAGCTGTCAGCAGCTGCTCATCTCTGCATTAGCTTAGGTGCATTAAGGCATGAAGACCAAGTGCATAGGAAGCAGCGAGACCTCCAGGTGCCTCCAAATCAGCCCCTGAGACCTTTTCCATTTAAATGTTTCTCAAATCCTCCTCCAAGATGCTCACTGTCATCGAGGTGAGGAAGAGGAGCTCCTGGCTTCATCTTGGCCCCAAGGACACTGCCCATCTGGTTTAAGCTGTTGGCTAAAAGACGAGTCCATGGAAGGAGCCGGATCCACCCCCGCCCGCTGCTGGGCTGCAGCCCCCAGACGAGCTGTCATCATCCTTGTCCCTGTCCAAGTCTCTCCACCACAGCGGGGATTTCGGCAAGGCAGAAATATAGGCCGCTCTGTTCCTCGCTTCTTTTTCCTGCTCCTGGGAGAAGGAAGGGGGAAAAATAGCACAAGGATATCAGCAGATAGAAGATCCAGGTGGGGGGATGCTCCCATCATCCCTGAGGAGCCAAGAGCCTGTAAGGCTCCCCTTAGGAGCTTCCTTCAAATTAAACTGGGGTGTAAAGGCCATGTGCTCTAGAGCTCAGCAGGAGGGATGCAGCAGAACACTGCAGCTCTTCAGTGATCAAATCCAGCCCAACCGTGTCACCTATGGGAAGGGAGGGACCCCTCAAATCACCCCACATGCAGGTCATGTCATATGAGACACTCTTGTTTGGAAAGCATTGAAACTCCATTGGCTGAATGAAGTCTGTTCTAGTTTGTATTCCTAGCTCACTCATCTGCCTAGGGAAGCTGTGGATGCCTCATCCCTGAAGTGTTCAAGGCCAGGTTGGATGGGGCTTTGAGCAACCTGGTGTAGCTGAAAGGGTCTTTGCCCATGGCAGAGAGGTTTGAACTGGATGGTCAGTAAGTCCTTTCCAACCCAAACCATTCTATGATTCTATGATAAAAAAGGGGAAAAAAAAGACTTTGCTTGCAATGGTTCATCATTCAGCATTAGAGGTGGTAGGAAGGGATACCTAGTTACCAGTAAGGGAAGGTGGGAAGGAGAGGAACGGGTAGAATGTAAGGAACAAGTATTTTACAATGAAGATGGTGATGCACTGGCACTGGCACAGATTTCCCAGAGAGGCAGTAGATGCTCCATCCCTGGGAACATTCAAGGTCAGGCCAGATGGGGCTCTGAGCATCTGAGTTGATGTCCCTGCTCATCCTGCAGGGGAGGTGGACTAGATAGCTTTTAAAGGTCCCTTCCAATCCAAACTATTCCACCATCCTATCTTTCCCAGGCATTTCAAAGAAAATTTCAGGCTGTGCTTCCAGGAACAGACAACAGCAAGTCAACCCCAAGCTCAGCACCCAGTTTCATCAGGAAACTATAACCTGTTTATATCTGGATCCTAAAAACAAAAAGGGATTTGGCTTAAGGGACAGGCTGGGTATCTGCAGGATTTTAACCACAGGACAGGATCCCACTGCTGCCTGGGGGGTGGGAACGTGTCCCATGAGCCAGACAGCCATAGGACCGCACCCTGCTGTGCACAGCAGCAGGAGTTACCTGCAAGAAGAGGATGTTATCTTTGGAAATGGCTTCCATCAAGTCCTTGTGGAGGGAGGGTTCACCATGCAGGCGGCCAGCCTCAGCCAGAGCCTCGTGCAGCAGGCAGCTCTGCCGGCCCGGCCGCTGCCGGTAGAAGAGGACATAGGCAGTGTCCTTGGGGAAGAACGAGGTGACGTTGCTGACCGACTCGAAGGAGGAGAAGGAAACTCTGGTGTCATTGAAGAGGTACCACTGGATTTCCAAGTCCAGCTGCTTGTCAGAGGCTGGTTTTGGCACACCATCCTGGGGCTTCCCGTGGGGGACAGTGTTAGTGCACTCCCTGGAGTAGCAGTAGTAGTGGCCACTCTCAGAGGAGATGCCTGAATGCACCACCACACTGCAGAGGTCATACACTACAGTCATGAAGCCACTCCCTGGGACAGCACCATCCTTCCCAGGCTGGCAAACCTCCTCAGTCTCTTCTGGAGCAACAAGGATGGGTAGCTTGAGCACTACAGGGATGGAGACATTGTCCAAGATCTTCTTCCTCTTCATAGTCCGTGGGTCGAAGGAAAAACGCAGCAGTGTGAGGATGAGGTAGTGTGGACCCTCTGTCAGCTCTGCCACCTTCTCAGCATCCTGCAAGGATGCACATTTCTCACAGTGGTATTTATTCTCTGCTGTCAGTCTCTCTGGGGATAGAAAATAGTTGATTAAATCTGGGACAGATCTGGAGTCCTTGGGAGCACATTCCTGCTCCCTGAAAGTCGAGAGAGGGTCTTTGGCTGCATCCACCCCAACATCATTGCCACGTATGGGATTTGCTGCTTCTCCTGGTTCCTGGAAACCTAATGTTTCCACCAACACTGATGGGGCTGCATGGTCACTGGCCATGGGGGCCTTCCTCTGGATCCAGGGAGAACCCATAAGCTGGCCTGCATTTTCTGGAGGCTCAATGAACTGTGGGCCAATTTCTTCCACTGGTTGAATAGATGTGCTCCCGTGCACATTCTTGTCCGATGGAGGAAAAGCCAGAGACAGGTCTGTGAAGGCTTCTTCTCGGGAGGAAACATTCAGGCACTTCAAGCAGCGGATCTTTGTCATCATTTTACCCCCAAACATCTTCTCAATCAATGTCTTGTTTAAGTAATGATGCTCTACCGCCTGAGACATCAAGCTGGATTCCTTGAGTTTCTGGTAGATCCTTTTCCCAGTTTTTTCTTCTTCATGCAATCTTTGGCAGAGGAGAAAAAGGCTGTTATGCATCAATACAACACCAAGAGGTAGTTTCTAAAGTAGGGCTCCTGTTCTTCACCACAAGTGGTTAATCCCAGTTAACCTGCCTGTACCCAGAGGTTTGATGCTGTGGGAGAAAGGTGGGAAGGAGTCAGACAGGATCTGGGAACCTGAAGTCTTCATGTGCCACTGACCCCACACTTCGAGAGGAACACCAGAGATTTGACATTTCTAGGTAAAAGGCAAAAATCAACATTCTACAGAGGAGGCTGAGTGGCTTGTCAGGTGAATCTCTAAGGTTGGTACAATTTTAGATTAGATATCAGGAAAAATCTCTTCACTGAAAGGGTGAAGGGTGGTCAGGCGCTGAAACAGACTGATCAAGGAAGTAGTGAAATCACTGTTCCTAAAAGCATTAAAAAATGTGCAGATTGTGGCATTTAGGGATATGATTTAGTGGTGGACTTGGTAGTGCTGGGTTAATGGTTGGACTTAATGATCCTAATGGTCTTTTCCAACCTTAATTACTCTAATTCTCTGAATTCCTTGTGTCCTCAGAGCAAAGGCAGAAATATTCAAGTTGAACTAAGTTCTGACCTTATCCCTAAAATTGTCCAAACAGTGTTTTAATAAGGAGCCTCAGACCAGTCCCACTATCCCAACCCTCCACTCTCCCAACTCCTCTGGGTCTCAGCCACATGGTCCTGCTGGCCTGTGGGTCAGCACTGAACATTACACTGGGGTTTGGGGATGCTGTTGTCACCAGGCTCCAAGATCACAGCACCCATCACGTACCGGTCCAGCAAATACTTGAGGTACTCTGAGCAGTCCTGCTGAGCTCCAGGGGTGAACCAGGGTGGCCAGGAGGCAGAGAGGAAGCTCTCAGGGGAGATGGCAGGTCGCTGGCAGCAACACAGAAGAAATGCATTTAATCCTAGTGATTTTTCCTCAATGCACACAGGGGGATGGAGAGGGGAGAGGAGTGGTTTTTTGGCTGGTTCACTGGGAATACAGTGAAAACACTGTGCTGGCTCACAGTGTTTTGTGCCTGATAAGGTCCCTTTTTTCCCCCCCCTACAAAGGGTAATCCCAGTGCACAGGAAGACTTTCTCGGTTTGCTGCAAGCCAGGATGGTAAGGATGAATCTCAGAAATTATTTTGCATATACTTCTATAAATTATCCGTGTGTTTATCATTCAATTTTTAAATGGTTTATTGGCCTGATCCAGATAATTCTACTTAATTCAGCCTGAATTTAATTTGCTACTCCATTTAATTTGATCAGGATCTCTCTCACCAAATCCTTTCATAAAAGAAAAAAACAAAGCAAAAAAATCCACTAAACTTCCACCCAACATTCTGATCACTGCAGGCAGGTAATCTGTGTTGCCAGATAATATAATTGCTGTCATTAGGAAGCAGATGTCTAATTAACATGGGAAAAGACCCATCTTTAGCAAAAAAGTAACTTCAAGAACAACTCAAAGAAGAAAAATAACCAAAAGGAAATTAACAGGAAACTATTAACAATCGGCTACACAACATGCAAATATGCTTCTGTACTTGCTCATCACAGAACACAGACACCCTAACCTGCCATCAAAACCTAGACTTTTCTATGACCAAATATTAAATTTAACAGGATGTCTATATTTCCCCCCCAGGTCATCTGTAGTGGCATAATACCACAATGCTACCAGCCAGCTCTGCCAGTCCATGTTTGGGAAATGGAAAAGCCTGGATGACTTGCTACCCAGCAAGGCAAAATTCACTGTCTTCCCAAAATCTTGTCTTTCTAGGGACAGAAAGATATATATTTTCAAGAGAGGAATTAGATACGCCTTAGCTGTATCTCCAGGAGTCACTCCATTAAATTTCACATTTGTCATGCAAATATTTACAATTAGTTTAAGGGTGTTATTTTTATATTGTTTTCCCTCACATACAGAGGATTCAAAGATCTGGAATCTAAGGGGGTTTTTATAATTATCCTTTTAACAGAAGCACTTTTAAAGCAATTTTCACCAATTGCTACTGCTTTGCTGAGCAGCAGTGGGACAAGCAAGCTGCTCCAGTCTTCTTCCTTGCTGCACAGCAAGAAAGAAAACCTCTGCTTCACACCAACAGGCTTCTCAGCTGACCACAGATATAAACTATTACCTAATGGATTTCATTGTTAAAACCATTAGCTATTACATCAGCCCAGCCCAAGAAGACCACAAGTTAAAGACAGGCAGACTGGTGTGAACATAGCTCACTTTCATGGGTGATAGGAGTTCCCCTCCACCTCTCCCAAAATTAGCCTCCTTCATATAAACAAAATTTGTCCCATAACAAAAACCCACCAAGTTCCACATCTCCTTATCAGCCCGTTAGAGCCGGCAGGAAGCAACTTGGAGACGAGCCTTTCCGCAGCCGACAGTCCAAACAAATAACTAGGACATGAAATAATTACCTGACTGTGCTCCAAAAATGCAAAGAGCCACTGCAGCTTTGTCATCAGGGGCTGGGAGTTGCCCTCAGTTAAATTCAACACTGAATGCCGAAAGCTGTGAAAGAAAAGCAGAGATGCAATCTGTGAGATGGAAAATCAGCGTGGGACACGAAAGGCTGGTGTGTCAAGCAATCCCTGGAGCAGGACAGAACGGGAGCAAGGGAGGAAAAACTCACTCTGAAGCCATGAAAAGAGACTGTATGATGCTGTTCATGTAGCAGGTGTTTCCCAAGTTAATTAACCCAATCTTTCCCGTCTCTGATTTAGATGCCAAGCGTGGGTAGAAGCACGCCAGCTCGTTCTTCTGGGAGGTCCAAGCATTTTGTCCCAAGAGGTGTTTAATCCGGTCTTCATTTGGAATGGGGAGAGCCTTGGAAAGAGAGAACTGTGTTACAAATCATTACCTGTCCTCATGAGGGGAAGCTGAGGGGCAGGCACCGACCTCTTCTCTCTCGTGATCAGTGACAGGGTACAAGAAACAGCATGAAGCTGTGTCAGGGGAGGTTTAGGTTGGATATTAGGAAAAGTGTCCAGCACAGGGTGGCTGGACACTGGAACAGGTTTTGCAGGGAAGTTGTCATGGCACCAAGCCAAGAAGCATTTGGACAATGCTTTCAGGCACATGGTGTGATTCCTGGGGTTGTCCTGTGCAGGGTCAGGAGTTGAACTCGATGATCCTTATGGGTTCCTTCCAACACAGGGCATTCTGTGATCCTAGGACTGATCTTTTCCCATGAAAAATTAGTAATGGGAACTGCAAAACTCCTCTGCTAGAGGTGTTCACACAACTCATTTTGCCTGCTCTTCACATGAACCTGCCTCCATGCATGGAAGAGCTTACCTGTTTGTATTTGTCCTTTAGAGGCATTTGAGAATAAGTTATAGCTAAAACCATCAGGCACCATCAGGACTTCTGCAGGCCACCATTATAGAAGTAACTTCCTTCAACCTGCCTATACAGGGCTCAGACTCAGATTTCTAATCCCCTTTCCTCTATGACCATCAGAGGTGTTGAGGTCAGGACATCCCTACCAGCAGGACAGTCCATCTATTCCAGGCTACCAACAAGGATGCCATTTCTATATGGAAAGCAGTAAAATGACTGAGAAGGGCATGACTTACTTTAACGGCTTCTAGGACTGGTTCATAGAGGTCTGGGAATCCTGAGAAGCGGAAAAACATGCAGTGGATGAGCTCAGCCAGCTGCTCCAGGGAGCTGGTTGCAGAATTGGAGTCCTCCTTCTTCAAAGAGGCCACCAGCCTGGGGATGTGAGGGAGCAGCTGGAAAAGAAAAATTCACTACAAAAATTACTCCATTATTCACAGAATTTTAATACATTTAGGGGAATGAAATTCACCTGCAGGCAGAAAAGACAGTGAACAGGAGCTGACTTCAGTGCCATTCTAGACTTCATCCTTCACCCTTTGAACTCAACAGCAACTCTCTTGTTGATTTTGGCAACCTTAGAGGGTTTTGTGTTGCGTGACACCTGTAGGCTTGTGCTGCTGCTTTGCTGAGCTGCAGTTGCTACTCTTTAGTCTCCCCTAAATCCCACACCTGCAGTGGAAAGGATATGCTGACTGCCAAGTGCAGGGATTCAAACCTGCAAGGCAGATGGGATTAACCTAAAAGAAATGTTGTCTGCTGTGCTCTCTGTTATTTTATACTGAATACACTGAGCTGGAATTGGTATGGTTGGATGGGTGGCCACAGGCATATAAACAGCACATCTTTATTTTGCTTTCATCTCCAAAATGTGAAAATGCACAAGCAGATGCAAATGCAAACGATCCATTGCTCAAGGGCACCCTCTGCTGACCCTGCAGCTGCACACAGAATTAAGAACCTATTTCCAACCTCACAGATGTGCTAGAGAGACCCAGGCACTTACACAACCTTTTCAATATTTATATTTTAAGTTATTTTTAGCCCGGTGTAATCCTGGAATAAAGTATCAGGAGTCCAGCCATTTCCTGGTCCTCTCTTCTTCCCTCGGTCTTCCTCTCCTCTTTTTCTTTCCCTTCAAAATGTTGAGATTTTAACTATTTCCCTTCCAACGTGAAAGGTTGTTGAGGAAGCAAATCAATTGCAGCACCTTTGCATAAATCAGAATTTTGCCAAGCTGTGATGGGAACAATTCTCAAAATCCTTCCAAAGTGCCAAGGCAAACGCAAAAAGACATGGTTTGGCTGTGTTGAGTTTTGGGCTTTTTTAATAAAGGAGGAAATCTATGCTTATGGACTACAGATGGAAACTTCAAGCACAGCTTTTGGAGCATTTCAAAATTTGATACCCAACTGAAGACAACACATTGAAATGACTCTATTTTTAGAAACAAAGAGTTTCTCAAGAAATTCAGATTTCTTCAAAGAATCTCCAGCTGAGGAATGAAAAAGTATCAGTTGAAAATTTTGGCTAGCTTTGCTTTTTTCTATCTGTTTATTGTGTGATCTTTAGGTGAAAAGCCAAATATAAGGGCTTTAATGAGAAAGTACAAAAATCAAACATTAATAGGAGTAATTTTTCATCACTGCTTTTATCAGTTCAATCACTACAAGCATGCTTTTGCCTTCAGCCTCGTTTTTTAAATTCAGCATTCCAGAGGCAACACCAGCAGGAAGCAGAGCCATGCCTTAGTGCCAATAGCAAAACAAACTATAAAATATCACTGTGGAAATTCAAAAGTTGTTTTTGCTCTCAACAGAGAATTTGTGTAATTCAGTGTTCTGATCTTGCTGCACTGAAGCTGTACAAACCTCTTAAAGATGATCCACCACTTAAGGAAATGGATGCTACATGTTGGTGACAATTTAAAGTCACATGTGGGATGTGGCCCACCGAGTCCAACAGACAGCGAGGCACCTGCTTAGGAAAGCAAGGGCTGTTCAATAATGTATTCCCTGCCCTCCACAATGAGAGCCCTCCAAGATGTTCTCAATGCAAAGGCTCCAGCAAATGCACTCCAAAGCCAGAGTGGCAACATCTGCCACACCTCAGGTCCCCTCTAAGGGGACAATGCCCTCATCCAAGTGTCCAACCCAGCCTTACCAAGTGAAATGCCTCGTGGGAGTGCTGGAAGCTCAGCAGCATGTACTGCAGGACAGACAATGCCCCCTCCCTCACGATGGGGTACAGCAGCTTGGAGAAGACCTGGAGGAGAAAAAAAATCAAATGAGAAGGCAAAAGCCAGCAGGAGAAGGGAACAGCAGGAAACAGAGGCACTGGGCATCTAACATGGCTGCTGGTCTCTTCCTACTCCATGCTGGATGTTGAAGGAAGCAGCCTGTAACTAGGTCTCCAAAGTCATCTCCTATCCAGAGTATTGGCTCAGGGCACTCTTAAAAATACCGTGTGGGTTATCCTCACTCTTCCAGGCTTGTGTAATGCCTCTGTGACAGTGCTGCATCTCTGTATCTCCTCATGAAAAAGCCACGCAAGCGCAGCAGAATACTAGGGTTTCTAGAATGTGCCTCCTAATTTATTTAGATATTTGGAACTCTATCACTAACCTTTCAGACAAAGAGATAAAAAGCAAGTATCTTTTTCAAAGGCTACATAATGATATTTATTCTACTTTACAAAAAATACCTGTGTATCCTTTATTGCTCTCAGATCATACTTTGGAAGGTTTCCAAAAATCATGTTATTTTATGGGCTGTGTCTCTTCCCTATGTATTAACAATGAAAGGAAAGAAAGAAAAGCCAGAGATGCTTGGCTATTGTCCCACTGCTCAATGCACTTGAGGGATCACAATGACAAATGCAGTTATTGATAATGTTCCAGTACTGATAACTATAGAAAAACATTATAATTTAGGTGAGAAAATGCCTCTATCTAAAGTCATTGAACTGTTAACCCAGCACTGCCAAGCCCACCATTAAACCACGTCCCTAAGAACATAGTCTTAGCTTCTATGGTGACTTCTTCTGGCAGGTCAGCCAGGTGTTATCCCCATTATTCAAAGGAGGGAATAGCAGGACCACAGCATGGGAAAAGTTCTGAAATAGTGACCAGTTTCAGTGCTTGATCACAGTTTTCAGAGAGAGCAAATACTCACCGCTGAAACAGGTGATGGCAGCAGGGGCTTTATCTACACTAATAAAAGAACTAAGCCAGGGCACAGGCTTTAGAACTGACCTGTGCCTGTGTAGACTATTAACACGCTCACTGATACGTAATTTGCCTGTGCCAGCCAGCAATGACCCAGTCACAGTCAAAGGAGAGCATGTCACATTCCCAAAAGCAAGTTTTACAAGAGCTTCATAGTTTGGGAAGGAGAGTGTTCGACTGGTTTGAAAATCCTTGGCTACTTTATTTGATAACCTTTAAGATATCAGCATTTCTGCAGACCACAACCTGCAGAGTCTCAGGTTGTTCTGGAGAACATAATTCCTAGCTGCAAAATCAGTATCCCTTGGGACAGCAAACTCTGTTTTTCTCTATACATCTCATCTTGTCATTTGAAAGGCAAGGTGATATTTCACGTGCAAGACGGTAATTCTGTGGTTCGCATTCACATTTAAAAGAGCCAACTGACCTTTTCTATTTTCGAAAGAGTGACTTCAATCAAGATGCTGAACTTTTTCACTGCAGCCAAACCCTTCAGCAGAGCAATGATCCACTTGTCTATGTTCTTTCCTAGGGGCCAGGACACCCAGTCAATCATCCTGAAATGAAACCAAAATCTAAAATAAATGTAATGCACATATTGTAAAAAGTCAAACTCCACTCTGGGTCAAACCTCCTCCAAACTGATCCAGTCACTGGGATGAGACAGGATTTTCACAAGGCATTTCACATGTTACTCAAAGCACAACAGAGCCTGAAGTAGAAATACCCCAGGGTCACCATCACGCTGTGGTTCATCAGAGTATCAGGCCTAAGTCCATCGAGTAAAGCGGGGATTTTTTTCCATAAACTTCAGTCTAGTCAAGTTCAAATTTTTAAAACTGGTGCAGTGCTCTCTATACTACTGATGTGAGGGCTTGATTGAGGTCTCTGCATTGTCACCATTAGAAAACAAATTATACTGGTTTGATCTCTGCATTGTTACTGGTAAGGAAAAAACACTCAGATTCATAACTTTTTAGTTCTCTGTGTGGGAAACACTGATTTCCAGAAACATATTAAAAAAACTACACCTGGAAACAGTAATACAAGCCAATTATTCCTGAATGTCACAGGTAAAAAATTTTCATTTCTAGCCACTCAATCATCATTTTGTCAAGTTTCTGCAAGAAATAAGTGCTTTACAGAAGTTTCTCATAAAACAATAACCTAAGACTAAGTGATGACACAGTGTTTCTGTTTAAATTTAATGTTAAACAACTGGGAATCTCCAAAACAACTTGGAATCTCCAAGTATCAAACTTTGAAAACCATTTCAGTACCTTTGATTTGAAGATACCCCGGACCTCCAGGCTACACCTCAGTCCAGCTACCTTACCCAGACAGTTCCTTTTGCTCATCAATCTGTATCTCATGCAAAATAAAAGAAGGGAAGATAGATAACTAACAACTACAAGGCAAAGAGCAGGAAATAGTGAAGTTTAGAAGGAACTGGAAAAATTAAAAGTCTAGTCAGTAAAAAACCTTGAAAAGCAGAATAGTTGGGATGTTGAAAAATAATATAAGTCAAGCTTAGTTGGATAATAAAGCAAATGCCAGAGAAGCTTGCACAGACATTTGCACCAGAGGAGAACAAGGAAAGCTGTGCAACCACTGTAGGTGAAGATGCACAGCTGCCAGGCATCATCAACAAGAGGAAGATCAAGGAGTCACCAGGAAGACTCTGAGGACTGGAAATGTAGAACTGGAAGGAAATGTATTGATTCAAAAGGCATGCAAGGCATTAGAAATGGAGGCTACCATAACTCATCTGTTTGAAGACAACCAGGCAGATACTAGGTGGCTACAAGCTCCCAGTGTAACAGTAGCCATGGAAAAGACCAGCACATCTGTGGTGCAGAAGGAAAGGTGTTCTCTGTAGCAAAACAATGACACCTCAGGCCATGGTCAGGCTGCCATGGTGAACATGGTGCACAAACACCACCATCTGTGCCCAAGACCAATGAACTCTGTTGAAGAAGGCGGTTCAGGTGGTAGGGGAAATGAAGAGCACTTCCTGCAAGAAAAGCTTAAAATAATCTGGCTTGTTTAGCACAGCCATGAGAAAGCAGAGATGGGAAGGGACTGCTCTTCCTGCACATATTGAAGGAATAAACACCAGGGAGGCAAAAGATATTTCAGCTATTTCTGTTGGCATAAGATCAAATGAACTGCAAGATGGCCAGAAATACAGACAGACTGGCTGTTAGAAGAGAGATTTGACCCACTAAAGCAACCCAGTGGTGGAAGAACTGTGGAAGAATAGCATCAGGAGCATTGTCCTGCTTTGAGGAGCAGGGCTGAACATTTATGAAAGGGGTCTGTAATGTCAATGCTATAAAGCAGGGAGATGGATCCAGAGATTCAAAAGTCCTTTTTCTCCCTATCTTCTTTAAACAGGCATAAAATAATCTTATGTGCTTAAAACTATACTTTGCCAGCACTGGTGGCTAAGTTACAGTGCTGCCTGTGTTGCTACAGTAGGAAGAATTCATATCCACAAATATTTTAGTAGTGATGACTGTAATTTGACAAAGGACTTATTGATTTGGAATGCTAAATTTTTGAATGCCTCATCTCCAGAGGCAGAGGGTGCCTACACAGCTGTGTGACAGCAGATGCCTTCTGCATCTGGACCTGGGCTCTTTGGAACAGATACAGCCCCACGAAAAAAAAAATAAAACCCAAATCTGTGAGTACCTCTGACATCACAGATGCACAATAATAGTTTATCTAAAAATAGACAAACTCTGTAAAAGAGATTGTGGTGTACACTTATGCCAGCAGGTGACAGCCTTTCTTTTTTTACCACTACTTGTTCTTTATATGCTTGACCAGAAACTCCACCTAAGTCCAGTTTATTCCCCTGCTACTCCCAAACCCAAACTTTGGAAGAAGACATTTCTGCATGCAGCCAGTTTGTCAGGGATATGAAGCTAAAAGATCTTCAGTTTGTACATTTTCCCTTAGTTTTTCTAGGTATGGAGCACACACATCAAACAGCCTGTGGTCATGCCGTTTTTGAGGCACCCATCTGCCATAAACATTGTGCCAAAACTGCAACATTTTTCCTAAGCAATGTTAATTACATTTTGCAGGCTCTGACTAATTATTTACTCCTCCTTCTGCATGACAAAGATTGTTTTAAGGAATGATGCAATTGATTTGGCACCCTTTGTATTTAGACACTGGCAGTCTTAGAATATTCATCATCTGGAGCCTGTAGCAGCAGGTATCCAGAAGGAGAAAAAGATGGAGAAATGGGTTAGGAATTGAACTGATAATCTTTTGTTTTGGGTTACTCTGGACTCTGGGAAAACCATGACCTTCCCTAGAAAGCGAAAGACAAGTAACCCCTTTCTGCATATACATAAACTTCCCATCAGGAGTAACATGCTTCTGTCGTGTAACCTTATTGGAAGGGACACACAAATCCCATAATAAGGAGAAGAAAAAAGATGCTTCTTGTGAGATCAAGTCAGAGCAGCTCCCTTGTGTTAAGTACACACTATTGCATATGAATAATATCTATTTAAGTGGAAACCTCTAAGGAAAGCATAGGTTAAAGATAGAATCATGGAATCATTTAGGCTGGAAAATACCCTTAAGATCATTGAAGATACACCCAAGTAAGTGCAGAGCAAGGCACTGGAGCACAGAAGAGCTGTAGGACTTGGACATAAAGGTGCAAAGAAGATCTGGTGATGCCAAAGAGGCCACTGGTGCTGCAAAGACCAGGTCTGGCATGTCAGATAGCATTTCACTCACTACTCTTCATGCTTTTGGCTAGGTCTCCACTGACTTTGTCCAGCTGCAGCACACCCATCTGACAAAGGCCAAGGTGGGACAGGGAAACAGCTGGGGATACCTCCCTCACGTAAGTCTTTAGCTGTGACTGGTGGCTTAAGCAGATGTCCTTCTGAAGGGAGACAGAGATCATAATGAAATCCTGAAAAGGAGATTTTTGGGAAGAAAAAGGCCTTAACAGCTTCAGGGGAAAAAAAAAAATCAAACCTCTTTGAGATAGCCTATATTGGACATCCTATAATACAACTTATTTCTACGAAAATAAACTAAATTAAACCAAACAAATGTAATAATAGTCACAATCATAACAACAGCCACTCTTTATTCTAGTTCTGTAGGATCTCAGGGCTAGAAGAAATGATACAGAAGTTTTCGTCTTCCCTACACACTCCTCACCAAGCAGCATTAGACAAGCTGCTTGGAATAAAACCACACAGAGCATTTCTCCAAACTGTTGTTAAAGCTTTCACTCCCACACCCTCTCCTACCTGCCAATGGCCATCATCATTTGCACATCAGTGATGCTGTCATCATTGGTGAGGTTTCTTATGACACCATCCATGAGCTCCAGAGGAACAAACTGAACCACACTAGCCAAGGCATTGGAGGGCGCTTCCTGTTCCTCTGCAAGACAGGGATGAGCCCCAGCAACGAAGATGTTAGTTGACAGGAAAACTAGGCACACTAGGTCATTTCTTGTCCTAAAAAACAAAAAATTTCTGCCCACAAAAACAGAATCATAGATTTGTTTAGGTCGGAAAAGCTTTCTAAGATAGAGCCCAACCCTTAACCCAGCACTGCCAAGTCCACCACTAAACCACATCCCCAAGTGCCACATCCACACATCATGGAGCAGGTTCTGCCCTGTTGCCAATAAGCAGTGTAGAGTCAGTCCATCGTTGGCTGTGCCAGGAGGATAATTCCCCAAATCCCAGTGCAGCACATAATGAAGCTGGATCTTAGCAGATGGCTGTTCCCTGAATCCTTATGTAGCCCCAATGGAGGAAGAGATCAGGCATGTGTTTGGCCAAACTAAGGTACTAAATTTCCTCTGCTTGGCCTCTCTTTACTAAATACTGCAAATAATTGCAAAAGGATGCAACTGCAATTTTGCCTGCCTGGAAATGGGCCTCCTTCCAATGGATGAGGCTGTCATACTAAAAAACCCATCTCCTGTGGTCTTAGGAATAGCTAAAGCGGGAGCTCACCAGCCTTTCATGGCACTGGTACCTCCAAAAACCTTCTGAAACCCTCCACAATAACCTAAAGGCCCCAGAAGTTGGATAAATATTGTCTGTCTCACCTTAAGATGCAACCACTCTTCAGACAGTCAGTAGGGCTTCATACCTCTATATCAGTGAGAAATAACTGCTTAGCTTTATCCCTAATCTCTGGTAGGGAGCAGGTTGTGGGGCACCACCAAGTCAGTCATAAGAGAGTGACATTTCTAAAAGCTCTCAAGTTCCACTCTAATAAGCTGTAAGAGATGCAGAGATGCTTTCCCTTAAGCCCAGCTGATGCTGGAAAGTGCTGACCACAAACTTCTGCTGCAAATGCTTCAACCCTGTTAACAGCTCCTGTCTGCAGACTCTCTCTGGTTTCAGGGTGATATTGTTTACCCAGCTCAGGGCCCTGGTAACTTTTAGAGATGCTTGTCTATTATATTTCATCTGTGACTGCATTTCTGTAACAGATGAAAACCCTGCAAGAAGTCAAACTAATTGAGTTTGACTTCATCAGAGCCAACATTTACATTCCCAGCCTTTCTTAAATTATTATTTTTAATTACCTGTTGAAGAAATGATAGTGAACAGTTCTTTCAAAGAGGGCAGGATGGCTGAGGTCTGAGTCCTCCAGATCCTCTGCAGCAGACCACTCACTTTGTTCACCTGCTCCAGAAACTCCATGATCTCCTCTTCCCCCTCGGAGACGCACTGGAACTGCCCAATGCACCGGATCAGCTGCTGACAGAACAAGAGCTGGTGCTTTCCCGTGGGAATGCACTGAGGATGCTGCATTAAGAGTTTGCTGATCTTCGCACACTGCTTGGGGCTGGGCCTCTCACAGACTTTCCGGAGCACCTCGATTCTCAATAAGCTGAAGATGCTGTTTGCTGATGGGCTCTCCAGGACAAACTGCAGTCCTAACTGGATATAATCAAGTACATAATGGCTTCTCTTCCCCAGAGGTCCATAGCCCTCCTGGAGGAGACTCAGCAGGAAGCGGACATTGAAGAACTCCTCAAATTCCTCTGGGTGATAGTGGCCATAGACCTCCAAAACCTCTTTCCCAATCTCTCTTTTATACGTGGTGTCCCCGGTGAGATAAAGCTTGGTGGACAGCTCCAGCATGGACCAGCACTGCTCGCTGTCCATGGGCTGCTTCGCCGCCTCGATGACGCGCCTCACGAGCCCTTGCTTCACGTTGTTGGGGTAAGAGGACATCACCACAGCTTCCAGTATCTTATCCATCTCTGCTCCCTGCTCCTAAAAGAGAGGGACAGAGCAGCAGGTTAGTTCAAGGAGGGTCTGCTGAGCTTCCAAGCCCAGGTTGGGGCAAGGAAGGTCAAAAATGCAGAGGTATCTGGAACCACTCTGAAGAGGATAATTCTTGTGGCCTTTTCATGTAGCACTCAGAAAAGTTTCCACTCTGGTGATGTTTGACTGAGACTAAAGCCTCCAAACTGAATGAATACAAAGATAGAGAGCTTCTTCCGATTAATCACACATTTGAGCATTTTTGTCTTGCAAACAACCAACTACAGACCCACAGAAGGGACCAGTGGGGAATTAAGGGAGCCAAGGTCTTACACTGGTGTCCGCTGCCTCAGACGTCCTCAAGAGGCAAAGACAGTCCCAAGGATCATCTTCACAAAGGAGAAAGGAAGGGGAGAAAAGCCCTGGGAAGGAGAGGTGGGATTGCAGCCTCTCTGTGCAATGGCAGGGGTGTTTGTTTAACATTTACACCGTGCTGCCAGCCACTCCATCTGAGTGGTGCAGTCTTGGCTGCTCCCCAGGGACCTGCCGCATTTGTATGCGGGACCAAAGCGAGCAGGGAGAAAAACTGCAGTGTCAGGCAAAGTTTCCCATTTGTCACAGCCTGAATTCACCAGCAATAAAGCATTAGAGAAAAGATTTTTTTAAAAAAACAAGGAATTCCCAAGGAAAAACTCAGAATAACATTTATAACCAGGTGTTGGATGTACTACTGCACAAAAAAAAAATAAAAAAAAAAAACAACAAAAAATCCACCAAACAACGAAAAGCAAACAATTATAGAGTGATAAAATTAAACACCCAGGATTTCTTATAATGTATTACAGGGACTAAAAAGGCTCATCCACAGCAGGTCCCCCCAGCACAATGCACTGCACAAATACACGTTTGGAGTAAGGTCCCTTCCAGCCTATAGCCTAAAATGAGCCACACCCATGTATCTGACCAGAATAATAATCCCCACCTTTCTGTTCCTCAGATCCCTAATCTGTGAAATGAGAACACACAACAATTCCTACTGGGGTTGAAAGATGTTTCATTGGCACTTGGGAAGCATTTGAAGTTTTTCAAGTTACAAAGAATATAAATGCAGATGACATGTACCCCAAGTATGGTTTTCACAGATGACATCCAGAAGAGACCTCAGCAGATGCAATCCAAGGACCATGCCATCCCTGGAGTAAGCCTGTATCTGAGCCAGAGAGTATCTTTTCTCCTAATAGACAGTTGCTTGAGAGTGGAGAAGTAAAACCATGCCAGACACAAACATCAAGCTCTGACTCACAGCTGCTTGGCTAGGAAGTGTTCCCAATTCACCAAATATCACCTTTCCCACAATTGCTTCCCCATAATCTCACAGGATGAAAAAATAAAACCATTATTGATAAATATATATACATATATATATATAGCCACCTCCAATCCAGCGATGATCACAGGCTACATTGCCTCTCCAAGAACCACCTTGCCCTTTCTGGTCCCTGCCTGCTGACTCACACATTCCTCTGGTCACATGCTGGATTTATTTTTCCCCATCAAGCATTACTGCAGCCTTCCCTGCAACAAGCTATGGCACAGCTAATGCTCTCCATCACACTCTTTTCTCAGGATAGAATATATAAGCAGGATTCCTGAGGGACCAGCCTGCATTAAACCAGTGGCAAACAAGGACAACATAAAAGGAGAAGACAAAATCCCACAGAAAACGTCTTTTCATCTCAAACAGAAAGTACCACAGTGTCAGCAAAGGCTAAAAGTCAACCTGGAGAGCGGATGGGGCTTACAGACAGTCCAAAATCAGCAGAAGCATTTGTCCTTGCTGTAGCTCAGTGGTTACCTTGGCCACACACAAACTGGCACACACCTGCAGTCAGGCTGGTACACCTTTCACCTCCTCTCTGCAGGTTTCCAGCCAGAGCCC
Source organism: Acridotheres tristis (assembly GCA_037013685.1). NCBI lineage: Eukaryota > Metazoa > Chordata > Aves > Passeriformes > Sturnidae > Acridotheres > Acridotheres tristis. Next base: position 30,211,805 of record CM072884.1, on the reverse strand, counting down.
AGACACCCTGGTCATCTGGCACATAGATAAGGGGCCAGGAGGAGATAGGAGGATCTACACTGCTCATTGGTTATGTCTCACTATTACTTCCCTGGAGCAATCCATGCTGAGGCTGGCACAGTGATTTGGAAACACCACACAGGCAGGATGGCCAAACAATGGCTACAGTCCTTTTAGACCCAGCCCCATAAATCCCCATAGTCCCCCGGTGTACGTGGTGTTGGGTGCTCTCACTGTCCCTCTCAGATGTGATGGCTGCCCACCACTGTCCCCACTATGACTGTGCTTTTAGCTACTTTACCATCACCAAACTTCACCCAAATTTTCCCTGCAAAGAGTCTAATTTCATCTGAATTTTGAGATAAACTTGCATCTCTGAAAAGGGTTTGGTTCTTCCTCAGGCTGATCACAGAAAGGGACAGGAGGATGGGCTTCCTCAGTGCTGCTGCTCAGCGTGGAATGGCTCACATCTGACACTCTGTAGGAAGACAAGGCTGAAACAAACTCCTTCCACAGTCAATAGGCAAACAAATCCCAAAGGACCACCTTCCTCAGCAGGAAACTTCATAATGACTTACATGGGCATTAAGACCTTGAAGGCACACAGGGAGAACCACCTGAGTTGACTTTGCGGTGAAGGGTCCATGCTCTCCTCACCAATGAAGGGCTTTACAGGACAAGGCTGGGCTTTAGGTAACACAGCCCCGCCTGCACCTCTCCATCTCCCCTGGTGCCAGTGAGAGGGGACGAACAAGCCCATGGTTCTGCTGTGTGTCAGGGTAAACCAAACTGCTCCCTGTGTGTGGGCCAGACAAGGCCAGGACAGAGGATGCTAGCCAGGCCATATGTTACAATCTTAGAACTACATTAAAGCAACATTTAAGTGGGTTTGTAATATGCAATAATAAATATTACAGTCTTAAAACGACACTAAAAAAGCATTCTACACTAAAAGATTATTCACATATCAAAGGTTAGGAATTAACATGGCTAATTCAAGACAAGAACAGCTCCAGATGCTTTCAGAGCAATATTAGTTTAAGCATCTAATATTAATATTCCCCCCCCAAGGGCTCCCTGTAAAGTCAATCAGGGTTTACAGCAGAGGAGTAAAGTGATTTGCTGTCTGTAAGATCACAGTCTCATTTGTTGTAGAAATTAGAAGTGTGTCATAAATAACCCAGGGAACTGCAGGAGAGGGAAGGACAGTTCAATGTCAGGCAGCTGAATGCTGCCTTGGAGATCTGGTCCCTGGGTCTCCTCTGTTTAATACTGAAATAAAGAGACTAAATATTCAGACAAGCAGGCCTCTATAATGAGTGTTCCTGAAGTAGAACAACCTTTCTGCACTTCTTCCTCTCCAGCATTAACTACACACTGAGGAGCTGGGAGGATTGGCTCATTCCTGCTTGCGAACAGAATCAAGTTCCTGAAGCACATAAGGATGAAGTAGAAGGTCAAAGAGTTAATTATTAAACCGAAGAGTCACATTGAGGTTCCCATCTGTTTTGTAGCTCACATAAAACAGAGAGTACACAATATGAGCTTTGCAGGGGAAAAGAAAAAGTCCCATGAAATGGCAAAACTGTTCTGCTACCCCAGTGAATGACAGGCAAAATCACAGAATGAGAGAAAAAGAACCTTGGGTTTAAACCCCGCCCACAGCTGAAATCTACCCCAGCTTCTCGGGGCTTTATCCATTAAGGTCTAGAAAATATTCCAAGATGGAAATCATACAACAACCCTGGGCAACCTGCTCCTTTCTAATTAGCTCATTGTGGGAAGGTTTTCCCTATTTGCAGTTGGAAGCTCTTGTTTCAATTTATGTCTGCTTTTCCTCATTCACCTGCCTTGTACTCCTGTAAAAAGCCTGGATTGATCTCCTGAATAACCTCCCTGTAGGCACTGGGGAGCTGCTATCACTCAATCCCCAGCATTCAACAGTTCAAGAGGTTAGTCCATCCCATTTGAGTCTCCCCCAAGAATCCATCCCAAAATACTTTGCATTTGTCCTTATTGAATTCTATGAGATTCATGTCAGCCATAGTATGTCCTAACTGTCCTGTATGGCAGCCCTGTTCCCAAGCATATTGACTATTCTTCAACTCTGGCCTCACTCACAAATTTGATAAAATTAATTTCACCTCCTCCACATCATTCATTAAAAAATATTAAAAAGGAAAGGTCCTAGGATAGTTCCAGCCTCCTTCCTACCCAATTAGCAGTCCACACATTTGTCTTTGATACAAGGATGGTGCAGGGCATCATCTCAAAAGCCTTACTGACATCAAAGATGCTTGCTGACCACAAGATGGGTCCCTGCAAGGACCGACATCCATGCATGCTGTAGAAACCAGAGAGGGAAAAGGCATTTAAGTAAATAGCAGCATTTGCCAGCTTAGCATCACTCTCCAAACTGAGCAAACTGCAAAAAAAAAACCCCAAAACCCAACCTCGGGATGAAAAATCACCTTTGGCTTTGCTTGGGTCTAATCTTCATACTCTGTACCGTTTTGAGCTGTACTTATAGTTCTCTTCTGCCTATTCTTTTTCTTTAATTAGGATTAATTTCAATTGAAATCTATCCAATTACTTCTAAATCAATTCATTCCTTTATCCCTGACAGCAGCAGATTTCCAGTAAAGCCTCCTTAGTACTTTTTGCAGAATGTAGTACCAGTTCCCACACCCTAGGTCTTAACAAAGCTGTGAAAACATAGATGCCAAATGTACCTTACCTTTAGGGAATCTTAGTAATAAATTCAGCACATTTCCTAAAACAGCATCATAGAGATTTTAATAAATACTACTAAAAAAGGAAAAAAATAATTCCCATCATCCAAACGTAGAGTGATACATAAAGTGGTTTGCTTCTGACTTACAAAGAAGAAAAATATCTACTTCCTTGAGGTCTGGAAGTACAGAAATGAGACTCACCGTTTGTTGTCCTTAACTCCTGCCGAAGTGGTTTCTTTTATGTCAGCCAAGACATTACTGCTATTCCTGCTGCATCCTCCAGGCAGTCAGGCAATTAGGGCTCAATCCTTCAGCATGCTGAGCTACTGCAGGATAAAAGGGAGCTCATATAGTGCCTTGCTAGAGCACAATAAAATACTGTGTTCTCTAAAATTTCTATAAAATTTGCCATGACTTGGTATACAACTTCTTACAAGGACCTCCTCGGCTCTATTTTCCAGAAATATCAAAGTGATTGTGTTCTAATGACTTTTTTTTATTTGCAGGGAACAAATTTCCAATTAATTCATAGGCAAAGAGGATTTTTTTTTGTTCAAAGTACATCTCTGTTCACCCAGCTAAGAAGGGGAAACCACAGCCTGCACAGCATTACCACATCTAATAGATACTCATATTGCTGTAGCAATATGAAAACTGAGGCACATCTAGACCACAGAATCATAGAATGGTTAGAAGGGACCTTCAAAACTATCTAGATCAAAGCATTTGCTCAAGGAGATGGAATAGGTGACAGAGCCAGCAGCCAAACCTCTCCAGACCTGCAAATACATTAATGGCAATGCTCCACTGTACTTTGCTTTCAGCTGCTGTCTGAGTTGACATGAAGTGCTGTGGCAGAGCAGAGCACCAGGTTAATTTTTATGAGATCTAAGCAGAAAATCAGAGCTAATAACTGCAGAAAAATCCCATTAAAGATCCCTTTAGAAAGAGAAGTGAGACTACCCATTTGCAGTCATAACAGGGAAAAATTGCCAGCACAGAAGCCTGGCTGAATTTTTTTGCATATTATTATAATCTATCTTTCTAAATTCACCCTCTCTTTTCAAGGAGATCACATATTCCTTGCTTCCTGTCCCAGACTGTTTTCCAGTGGCAGATTGCACTCGTGTTGTGTGTCTCCTACCCACTAGAGTTAATTACTTTCGGCTGACAAGGCTCTTCATGCTTTTCTATCCTCAGAATCAGAACTGACCTTTAGTACAGCCCTGATGGAGATTGTCCTTCACCACAGGCAGCAGATTTGGAGCAGGACATTGCCCTGCACTACAGGCAGTAGCTGATCCAGAGCAGGAGGTTGTCCCTATGCTCTGCAGGACAGTAGCTTTCAGTTCTCTCCAGAGTGAAGGTTTATTTAAGGCATTGTCACCCAACTGGACTGCTGGCATTTTGCATGGCTTTGCTGTACATCAGGAGTTGTTCCCACCTTGGGAACAATGAGTTCCTCTCTTATGGCCACTCTTTTAAAGGTCTCAAAGAAGTAACCAACCAGAAGATATATATTAGCAGTCAGCCTAAATTTATCATACAGTAGTCCCTACCTTCTTTAAAATTTCTTGATACTTTAGATCCACAGACCACTGCAGATCCTTTTCCTTTTTTCTGCATTGTTCTTTTTTCCTCTAAAACATCATAAATATGTTTGACCACATCATACAATTCCATCAGCCCTCTCCAAATAACAGCAGTGCTGGGCAGGCTGTCCTATCTCAACCCATTTATCTTACCTATCCTACCCTGCTGTCTTATTTCTCCAGTGCTTCTTCTTTGATCCCTTTGGTGCACACAGGTCCCCAAGTTTCTTCTCTTGCTCTGTTTTTCGCTGTTGGGCACTCAGTCATCAAATTTTAAAAAAGGCTTTAGCTGGATGTCAAAGCAATCAGTGCACTATCAGATAAAGCCTAAGGCTCTAGCATTTCATCTTCTCGTTCTCCAGACTCCTCTCCCCAGCTTCATTTCTCCCCTTCAGTCAACAACAACATGCACACATCTCTAGTACTTACTGGTATCCTTTCCAAATAAAGGATCTCAAAACTATTATTAGCATATTATCAACCATCCTGGTATAGATACAGAAAGCAAGACACAAGGAATTAAGTTCCTCTCTCCCTTGAAATCCAGCAGGAGAGAAAGGCACGTGAGGCAAGGCTTGCTATAACCACCAGATCACCACGGGCTCTGTGGCTGAGCCCAGCACCAACTCCAGACAAAAATAACCCACCCCAGCTGCTTTTGATTTCTCTGAATTTATTTGGTAATAGATGCCCAAAAGCTCTGTCCTGCCTGCAATAGATACGGTTTTTTCCCAATTTTCCTCCTCACATCCTCCAGTTGAAGGTATCTTCCTTTTCTTTCCCCAAAAGACTTCTGCTTTCCTGCTTAGCTAGAACTCTCAGCCTGGGCTGTGTCACCCTACTTCCATAAGGCTTTATACTGGGAGTGCCCAGATCATGCACTGACCTTCAGGCCAACGTCCTTCTATCACTATCCCTGGAGACTGCAAATACATCTATTCCGGAAAGCTGGTTGTTTTCCTGAAGGTATTTATAGCATTGAAATCACTCTTCTTTCTTCAGGTTTCTGTCTTCTTTTGTCTCTGTATAGAAATTAAAACCCTGGATATAATCCAAGAAAAAACCACGTCCTGTTCACGAAAGCATACCAGACTGAGGGCGGATACTGCCAACGCTGCCTGGGATTCATCAGACACTGCTTCACTGTTTGGAGACAGAGATCCCCAATTTTTGGTCGTGCCTTCAGGCAAGGAAAATTAGGGTATGATGCCCATTTGAGACTCAGTTTCCCTTCAGCCTCCAGGATACATGGCTTTGCATCAGCCAATTCAGAAAGCAGGAATGCAAAGTGAGACCATGGCAAACCTTATGGACTTAATCACAAAGGTGCGTGAAGTATTTTGAGACCTCCCCCTCCTCAGGTGAAAGCTCAGTTGCATCCTTTCAGTCTAGGTAGGGCATGCTGTTGAAATTTTCCTGCCACCAGATGCAGCAGGGCATAGTTGAACTCCCAAAGTGCTGTGAAAACCTCATAGCAGTCCAAGAATTCCAACATCTGCTTTTATTGTTCACTAATACCTGCAAAGCCCAAGCCAGGGCAGATCTAATCTGAAATTGGATTAGATCTCAGCTAATCTGAATTTGAACATCACTTTTAGAGTCTCTGGCTCCCTATGGGATGGGAGCATCCCTATGTGTGTCTCTCCCCAGTTCAGCTTCCCTGGAGAAAACCTGAATCTGTCTTGGCCAGTTTGTTGTAACAAGATGCTGCCTTATAAACAGGTTTGCAAAGCCCTGCAGGCACTGGGGAAATACGCACATCCCCACTTTCCAGTGTTGCTCCTGTATTTCTCCCTCCAAGCATTCACCTATAGCCTGATTCCCAAAAAGCCAAATGCTCAAGCTCCGCTCCTCCACCATTCCCTTCTGCATCCTGACCACAGAGCATCCCTCTGAGAATCCCAAAACCCGGGCCTTTCTCCCAAACTCCTCCCTACAAGCATCCCTCGCTTGCGCACCCTTCCTGCATCTCAGCCTTTTGAGTAGTTCTCACTCCAACCATCTCTCCTGCATACCTCCCTCCAGGCCCTCTGCTACATTCCAACCCCAGAGCATCCCTCTGAGTATCTCTCCCATGCACCCCTACCCTTATCCTGAGTATCCCTTCCTCAGAGCATCCCAGATCCTGAGAACTCCAACTCTATCCCGACCCTCAGCTTCCTTACTTCCAGCTCCTTCCTGCATCCCGACCCCTGAAAAACCTTCTGTATCCTGACTGCCAAGAATTCTTGCCTTTGAGCATCCCTCCTGCAACACTTTCCACCAGCACCCTTCCTGCACCACTTCCCTTGGGCAGTCTACTTGCATTCCTCACCCAGAGTATCCCTAATTCCATACATCCCTGACTCCAGGCATCCCTCCAGCATCCCAACCCCCCAAGCATCCCTTTCCCGACGACCTCTCCTGCATCTCTTCCCCTGAGCACCCTTCCTATATGCTTCTCACTGAGTATTCTTCCTGAATCCCTTACCCCGAGCAGTCATCACCCCGAGCACTCCTGCACTCACCCTGAGTATCCCTCCAGGACTGGTTTTCACGACTACTCCTTCTGCACTCCCTGACCTGAGCACCCCTCCCATACCTTTCACCGGAGTATCCCTCCTGCATCCCTCACGCCGAGCGTTCCTCCTGCATCCCTCAGGCATCTCTTTCCCCGACTACTCCTCCTGCATCGCTTCGCCTGAGCATCCCTCCTACATCCCGAGCCCAGAGCTCCGCTACTGCACCACTTCCCCAGCATTCGACCCCTCCCTCCCCGCGATCACCCCAACCCCTGAGCGCCCCGCTCCTGCACCCCTTTCCCTCCCTCCCGCCCCGCGTTACCTCCGGCCGGGGCCGGGATGCGGCGTGACCGCCTGCGAGCCGCAGTCCCGGGGCAGCACTGGGCAGGGCCGAGGGCGGCGGCGAAACTACATCTCCCAGCGGGCCGGGCCGAGCCGGGCCGTGCCGGGAGCGCCGCGCCCCCCGCTTCCTCCGCCTCCCGGCCAGCGGCGGAGCTCGGCGGCTGGAGGGGGCGCAGGTGGGTCCCCGGCGGGGCTGCGGGGGGATCTGCCCGGCTGGGCGCCGGGGGAAGGGCCTGGGGCAGCCCCGGCGGAATTGCCCGAGGGAGGGAGAAACTGAGGCACGGGGAGGAAGCGGAGACCGGCGGCCGGGAACCGCGCAGCTGGTCTGCTCTGGGATGCGGGAAGAACGAGCGAGCCCCTTCTGAAGGGGAATCTAGGGTTATTTTTTTAGCATTTTAAGCTAATTCAGTAGTATGAGTGCCTGGCTATATAGGGAGGAGCAGTACCTACGACTGTCCGTAACAGGGTCGGGTTCAGCGCCACTCTGCAAACTTTGCACATTCCCTTGCCCCCTTCCAGTGAAACATCTTCGAAATTGAAGTGTATTCACAGCGAAACCAAGCCCTGTATGCTCACACCCGGGACATGCAGCCATCTAGGTCCAGCCGGGCGACAGGCATGATACATGCCCTCCAGAAGGGATAATTCTGGGTGGTGCCTACCTCGTTAGCGTGATTTGAGAGTGGGTTTTGCTGTGGTGCAGCAGCATCCGTGCTGGGAATTAGCCGCCCTCGAATTGCAGGGATGCTCTGAAAGCAACCGTGTCAGCGGGAGATGAGGTGGAAACTGGATCATTGAACCACTCCACGTGTCCATCAAGCAGGTGGTGGGCTACCACGTGTGCCGTGAAGTTGTTCAGGGACAAAATAAAGTGGTCCATGAAGGAAATAAAGAGTATCTGTAAGATACTTCAGGCATGCCAAATGATACTTACATGGGTGCTGGGACAGGACATTGAAAATCAGTGAAAACTTCTGCCAGAACTGGCATTAAATGTGCATATTGGACCATACAAAGGGTTCCATCAGCTTGAAAGGAAAAATTATGCTCCCGCTGCCCTGAGACCTAAAGCAGGCTCATTTCTGGCAGGGGATGGCAGTGTCCTCCTGACCATCTGCACTTCCCACCTAGCAGCCCCTGAGCGTACGACTGTTGAAGGTCACACCAGGAGAGCGCTGGCCACTGCAGCACTTCGGCTTTTATTCTCCAGACCTGGCTGCAGCCGCATCCCTGTGGTTCTGCTGCACTCGCTCTCCCCCTCCATGTTGTCGTCAGCCGTTCTCCTTCGGCAGCACTTAACCTTATTTTCGCTCTTCTGCTCCCTGCTGTGCGCTGCTGCTTTTGTTCTTCCACTCTCAGGAGGAACCTGACCTTTGCTTTATATCGCTCTTTGCTTTTACTGGCTGGGCACCAGCTCTATTTCCCTACCTCTGCCTCCCTACCCCTTGTCTGTATGTGTAAATTCGGCATCTGCAGAGAGCCTACGCGAAGCCTCCTGCATTCAGCTGCATCCCTAAGCAAGCAGCCCAGGAGATGCTGAAGGGCGTGGAAGTGCAGGTTTGGGAAGGGATGAACACACACCATCGTACCCACAGCAAACCAGGGCTGTTACGAAACTCCCGTTCGTGCTTTCCCATCCCTCACGCGGCTCACTGCCAGAACAGCGTTTCTGTGCATAACAAAACAGGGTCAGAAAATTAAATATAAATTAAATATAAATAACTGGCAGACAAGCGGCTGCGCTCCGAAGGCGGATAGTCCGTATGTCTGTCTCCCAGCACTGCAGCCGCCGGCAGATCGATAGCAATCCTGTCTCAAGCAGAGAAAGGAAGGGTGACCCGTCGTTTCCTGCCTCACGCCTGCTGGGAATTTGAGTCCCCTGCCAGAGCTCGTCACCGCGTCCCCCGTGCCAGCCTCGGGGTGAGCGGCCTTTCCCCAGACGCCTGCTGGAAATTTCCAGAGGCACCACAGCAGCCCCGAAACAAAAAGCTACCTTGCCTCCCCGCAGGCGCTTCATTTTGGGATCTATTGCTCCTGGCAGGCACGCCATGCTCTGCTTCACCGACTGAACTTAAGCCTCTTACGTGCTGCTCAGTTGGAGGGGTTCATATTAAGTAAGTGTCCAAAATCAGGTGGGTCCGTTCTGCAACGATGGGAGAACATGGGATTTCCTCTCTAAGATTGCCATAAATAAGCATGTAGGGTGCAGAGACTGTATTGCGAATGTTTAACCTTCTGTAGTAAAGGATGAGCTAAGTAAATGTGCATCAGAGACGTGAAGGGAGGGGCGAGTCTATCCTTGCAAAGTATTTTGTCCAAAATTCTTCCTGAAACTCGGCTCTCATTGGTGCCTACTGTCTGCTGAAAGCTGGGTAAGTGGTCAGTTGAGGTGGGGTTTGTTGGGGCTTTTTAAACCCTTAAATACTTTTTTGTTGTTGTTTCTGCCCTCCCCCTTTAGTTAGTTTACTATTATTTTTATCTTGTCTATCACGAGGTGACTTCTAGGCTTCAAACTGCCTTGTTTGCCGCCCCCATAACACAGAAAGGCACGAGCTTGTACGGTTTGGATTTCCTCCACGAGGTTGTCCCTTTGAGAAGGGACAAGGCACAGAACTGTTCTGCAGGTATAGTTACAGCAAGCGCCATGGGCTTGGCTGTGTCCAGGTCCTGGAGTTCTCAACTTTATGAGGATTTGTTTGTTTGTTTGTTTGTTTGTTTCCTCAGGGCTCAGGTGTTTTGTTAAAACTGGAATTTTTACCTCAGACTGAAACATGTATTTCAGTAAGACACAATGATCACAGGCAAAATGATACATGCCAGGTGTGGGGAGACTGGGGCAAAACCCAAAGGAGAACGAACTTCACAGAGGAAGGAGCATCTTTGCCTGATCGTGTGTTCACAGTTAATATGCTCTAATGGAGCTGACTGGAGCCCTCATCCTGCAGCCATCTTTTGCTGAATCCCATTTAAAGTCTCCAGCGGCCATACAGGTGCCCAGCTATTTCTTTTTTCATACTTCCTTTTGAGCTGAAATCAATCCTGCCCCTCCCAAGGCAGAATTACTTCCTATAAATCACTACCTGATCTGTCTCTTGTAACATTCTTCTACTTGACGTGACTTTCACGAGCTCTCTTGGGCAATACTTAAAAAGCCAGAGAGGTTTTTAGTCTGGCTGCTCTTCCTGATGCTTAGCAGAAATGGTCCCTGGCTTGCTTTAATACTCTTGCCACTTAGGCATCATTCATTGAATCAGCCTAAATAATTAATTTCTTCTTTTTTTAAATGTTTCTTTTCTTTTTCCTGTGTGTATATTTTGTGGTTCATTGTTAGTCCTCAACTATTTCTTACAGCAGCTGCACATATTTCACTATCTTAAATACAGATTTTCCAAGTTTTGGTTATGGAGGGATACTTCACAGGTGAGCTGTTGAAGGCTGCACGATAAAATTAACCAGCCTTGCAATACATTAGACAAAAGATTAGGAGGCACTCATACAGGCTACACAGAGAATCTGTGGCTGCCCCATCCCTGGAAGTGTTCAAGGCCAGGTTGGATAGGACTTTGAGTGGCCTCGTCTAGTGAAATGTGTCCCTGCCCATGGGGTGTGGGCTGGAACATGATAATCTTTAGGGTCCCTTCCAACCCAAGCCATTCTGTAATTGTGTGATTCCATGACATTAAAACCATTAAAAACAACGACTTTGTAAATGGCTGTGTAATGCTATATCTTGCAGCAAAAACTCTATTTCTGTAACAGCATATGTTAACTCATATTTCAGGGAATGCTACGATTTTAATGCTTTTAATGCTATGTGTAAGGGCTTCAGAGGCCCTAAGGAGCCTGTGGGATGGACTTCAGAAACCTCACAACTCAACATGATCCTCTTCAACCAAATTACACATTGCTCTTGCTTTGCTGTTCTGTGTTTAATTAATCCCATTAATTAAATCCCCTGAATAACACTAGGATCAGCAGCTTATCTACATCCTGGGCATTGCCTGTGAAATCCAGAAGGATTGATTCATTTTCCTTCCCTGACATTTTTAAAGTGAAATGTGTTTTGGCAATCAATTTCTTTTCCCAATTAAAATCCTGTTTAGAATTGTCTTTATATATATATATATATGTTTATATAGAGAGAGCTATAGCTATCATTTGGCAACCATTTAAACATATCTATAGCTTTAGACTTTATATTAAACTGCACTCTTCTTGTTAAAAAGGACAGATTGCAGCTGTATGCATTTTTCAGTGGTTAAAACATAGTAATATTTGTGCCATTTGTTTACATTTTACTTACATTGGCAAATCATGGCTGATGGGTTTTTTTTGTTTTGATGATTATTGTACACTTGTGGGTTTTTGCCAAGTTGGGTGAAGCACGCACTCAGTTAAATTACGTATACTGAATTTTATTTATTAGCTAATTAAAGTGCTCTTAAATGTGATGAATACATAAGAGGAGAAATAAGCTTATCCAAAGCTGTTCTACATTCAAAATTATTATGAAACAAAGTGGTATGATAATGATGGTTCTAAATACATGAAGGCATTGATCAGTGAAAACAGTTAGCTTTTGTCATTTTGCATACTTGCATACCTTCCTGCTGTGTCAAGCCCCATCATTTTCCCAGCTTCAAACCCTTTATTTGCTGAACTAAATTCATGGGGTAAAGAGTTATTACAGAAATGTTCTCTATGCAGCTGTTGAGGATGCTCCTAGGAGTAAAACCCAGGTTAAAGTTTACAAGCTGTGGTCAGTTGAAATGCTCAGATGCTCAGACAACAGCTTCAGTTCAGGAGTTTGACTTTTTCATAAAGCTGACCAGTGCACTGCTGGTTTCTCTCAATTTACATCACGTGATATGACTTTAAATAACTTTAAATCAAATGTAGATTTTTCCCCCCTCCATGATATTGAGATATTTAAATACAGGTTGCTCTTAGAAGCACAAAATAAATCTTGTGTTCTTCAGCCAAATTTGCATCTTCAGCTGTCAAATTAGATCTCTAGCTAACCTAATTTGAGTGAATTTTAAATGCTACTTGGAGAGGAGCTACCCAAAAGGCTTTACTGTGATTCTCTGCTTCCAAGAACTCTAATCCAATTTGTACTTCTCTTTGGTGACTGCAGATTATAGAATCATACAATCATAGAATGGTTTGGGTTGGAAGGGACCTTAAAGATCATCTAGTTCCAACCCACCCCCGCCATGGGCAGGGACACCTTCCACTAGACCAGTAGCCTCCCATGTCCAAGATCTTGGTGCCTCCTCTTTGTGGAAATCTCATCAAAAGATTCACACTGCATTCTTGGACAACCTTTATATTGCATTAACAAAGCATCCAGGCTTGAAAAACCATGCTAGGGGCTGCAAATGGTTGAATGATTAAATAGAGAAAATTTACAGCCCATTTAATTTCAATTTTTACGGGTTTATGAAAAACAGTTTTTCATAAACAAGTTTTTAGGGAAAAATGCAGCAAAGACTGACTTTCTCCAGCTACTGTCAAGTGTGTTGTTTGGTCAATGCATTGAGTCCAGGTTGATGACAAATCCAGTAGACATTTATCCTCATTTGTGCTCACATTTTTGGGTCTTCTGAGGTTCCCAGACCAGCAGATTCATCTTCACACTGTAAGGATATAAACCTGTACGAAATGGGATGAGCTAGGCAAAGGAAGACATTTTAGGAATGACAGCTGAGGAATAGTTATCCTCCAGCCTTATCCATGGGCAAGATGTTTGCTTTGTTAGATGTTTAAAATTTCATCTTGTGCAGGGATGATGGGCAGGTTCAAAATCAGAACAGGCTGGTGTCCTGGGAGAGCGAAATCCAGTCTTATGACAGAATAGCCATAAGCAGAATGGGCTGTCCAGGGCATGTGTCTGAGCAATGCCCAGAGGTGGGAGAGGAGCAGAGCCCACATGCTGAGAGGCTGCCAATCTCTGTGTTACTCTTCCAGCTCCAGAGCTAAGGCTTGGTTAGATATCTGATGCTGTTGTTGCCAGCACAGATACGGTCTTCCCTTTCAGAGAGCTCATGTTACTCCTGTATTTTTTGGCAACCTCCCTTTTGGAGTGCTGATAAGAAAACAGTTACAGGAGATTTAAATGTTATCTGTTCAGGTTGAACCAAATCGTCTGCCTCTCATTCAGGCTATCAGTGAGGTGTTAGATCAGAGTAAACCTAGGATAGATGATGAGTTTGAAATGAAGGTCTGTATCTTTGGGCTGCTTGGTGTTCTCTGGGTTGTGACTCTTGACTGCGAGCTCTGCCAAGTGAAGCCTTGTCACAGACACATCAGGGAAACATCTTTGTGCCTGGCTAAGACTGGCAGACAGCGTGAGAAAAGAACTCTCATGGTGTAGATAAGCAGGCTTGGGCTCAAAAGTCTGAAAGCTTCACCTGTGAAGGAAGAATAGGTTGTTTAGTGTACAACAGCTTGAAGGGCAGCAGAGGTGGGAAGCAATGAACATGGCTTTTGGAGTCACTATCAGTCCTGCCTCTACAGGCTGTGTTATTTGTAGGGAGGTATGGGGAAGCGTCTGATGAAATGTGAAAAAAAGTAAAATCCATTTTAGGCTGCTTTTGTGAATGCCTGATTGTTCTTGTAGCAATGCTTTTGCAGACATACTCCAAGCCCTTGGGGAAAAATCCACGGCAGCCACTTGTGCTACAGAATTAGATCAGTTGAAGCCTCCACATGATCAGGTTTAAACAGCTCTTGACTCTAAATTGGGTTGAAGTCTTCAAGAGTGGGAAGTACGCTGGGACTACAGTGCCAAGGGGAGTTTAGCACTGGAACAGATAGTTTTTCCTGGAGTATATATGATTGAGGTTAGTCACAAGGATGGTCCGGGGCCATCGAATGCACGTGTTGTTGTGTTGGTCTGCACATGTGTCTTTATTTGTGAGTTTTGCTGGATGCATGGGACTAAGGGATACACAGGGAAAGCACTCTAGATTTAGAGATCTGCATCTTTCCATGATTGTGCAGTGGGATATAGGCTGTGTGCCAAGGGCTAAAGAACAAAGTGGAATGTTAGTCTTAAACAACAAGTTAAAGACAGGCTCTCGTTTGACCTGTTTATTATCTGCCCTACGTTGGGCCAGTTTTTCTTAGGAAAACGTGCTGCTGTCTAGAGATGTATTTGTTTTAGAATGCCATTAGCACTATTATCTGGGTTTTAGCAGCCATAAAAGAATTTATATTCCAATACAAGATGACCTTCTCCCTGTCTGCATTTTGCTGTGACTCCAGAGCTGATAACAGTGGGTAGTGTCTATGATTATTCCATGACTAGCTAGGAAAAGACCTGCATTTAAGTTCAGTTTTAGGGGAGCTGTTTGGCAGCTTTCTGTTGAATGTCTATAGTTACTACAGCAAGAGCTACCTCCTGCCTCTGTGAGCAAAGACTGGTGGGTTTCCTGCTGAACTGTTGATTGATTTAGATTCAGCAAACAAGGCAAAACAGATTTGCAGGTCCTCAGGTAGCAGGAATGATGGCCCACCTGCACAAGACAACTGAGCTGAGCTGCAATGGAGACAGTTGCACAGCTCCTTTCTTTTATCTTGCCCCAGCCCTGGCATTGGTCCAGTTCCAACATACATAGCAAAACGTGCTCAATAGAAAATGTTGTGTTTTCTCCCTAAACTGGCTTACTGTGGGATCAGATGAGTGCTACAGGTGGCATAAGAGAGGAGGATGGTATGGTGTAGGGCAAGGGGAGTTCAGGCATGCCCCTTCCTAAGGCTTAACTGCACCTTAAAATCGCATCCTTAGTTAATGTCAGCTGATGGCAGAGGCTTTGCATGGAAACAATGTCAACTGGCATATGGCCCCAAATAATTAGAAAATGTTTTCTAGGGTAAAGCACACTGGAAGAAGAAAGTCTGCTGATTTGTTTTTAATGAAGGGAATCACAGACTGTCGTGTGCTTACGGCAGCAACTGCTGTCTGGCTCCCTGCTGTGCTGACTGCACTCAGACATACGTCAGGGGATTCTGCTGAACTGCTTTGTTACTTTAATCTTATCTTCAAACACTGTGGAAGATGTTGGGTTGTGTCCAGTTCTTGTCCTGTCCTCCTTTGCCCCCCCCTAAATTCTCTGTGAGGGAAATAAGATCATACAAGCTCAGAACACTACCTGGAAGTCAGCCTTCATTGTAGGTATTGGTGGGAGAGATTCACTTTTAGCATAATTGTAACGTTTTGGAAAACTCATGATTTCTGGCACTAAACTGAATTAAACAAAGTCCTGTTCAAATCTGTTAGAGAAAAAACATCCTTATGCTTGTTCTCAAGATACAACCTCAAAAAATAAATATTCAGTTTTAATGTCTGTGGTGAATTTTTCCACGTTATAACCCTTATATATTTAGGACTATTTATCTCTGTAGTTTAACCTTTCAAAGAGATTAATGCAACTAAATGTGTGGTGTTGGATTTTTTTTTAATTTTTTTTTTTTTTAGAATTAGTCCCAGCACCGTGACTTTTCCATCATGTCAGAACCTATCACGCTCAATGTTGGAGGAAAACTGTATACCACCTCTCTGTCCACTCTGACTAGCTTTCCAGACTCCATGCTGGGGGCCATGTTTAGTGGGAAGATCCCAACCAAGAAGGACAGACAAGGCAACTGCTTTATTGACAGAGATGGCAAAATCTTCCGCTATATCCTGAACTTTTTACGGACTTCTCACTTGGACCTCCCTGAAGATTTTCAGGAAATGGGCTTACTGCGGCGGGAAGTAGATTTTTATCAAATTCAGCCCCTGATTGAGGCCTTGCAGGAGAAGGAGGTAGAGCTTTCCAAAGCAGAGAAAAATGCCATGCTCAACATCACCCTCGATCAGAAGACCCAGACTGTTCACTTCACTGTCCGAGAAGCACCCCAGATTTACAGCTTGTCTTCCTCCAACATGGAAGTGTTCAGTGCTCATATCTTCTCCACGTCGTGCCTGTTCCTGAAGCTTCTTGGTTCCAAACTGTATTACTGTTTCAATGGAAACCTTTCCTCAATATCCAGTTACCTGCAGGACCCCAACCACTTGACCTTAGATTGGGTTGCGAGTGTGGAAGGCCTTCCCGAAGAGGAGTACACTAGGCAGAACTTGAAGAGACTCTGGGTGGTGCCAGATAATAAGCAAATCAATAGTTTCCAGGTGTTTGTGGAAGAAGTGCTGAAAATAGCCATGAGTGATGGTTTTTGCATAGATTCTGCTCATCCACATACTTCAGATTTCATGAATAATAAGATTATTCGCCTAATTCGGTACAAGTAGGAATGGCTGTTTGTGGTGCCAGCATGGAGATAACACAGGTTAAGTGTTTCCCTTTAAAACACACTTACAGCCTAATTCAGAATCATGCTTATCTGGATTAAGAGTCATTAACAAGGAGATGATTTTCCTTTAATGTACTTACCAATATGACCTTTCAGAATATGTCCATATTCCAGACAGAAGTAATATTGTCTAGCACCTGAATTAAGGACTGGCTCTGTCTCTGCCTCTGCCTCTGACCTGCTGTACAATTCTGGGGAAAATCACTTAACTTCTTTCCTCTCTACGTTTTCCAGTTGGAAAGTGAGTGATCCTTAACCTGCATTGCCAGGGGATGAGAGGGTTCAGTAACCATGGTTTGGAATGTATCTGGAGAATGGATGCAGTGAAAAATACCATGCAGCAGACAGCCCTAGGAGCACATTTGCCATGTCTTGCTGTGTCTCCTGTGCAGAGCATTCGAGAAGCTTGTTTGGACCTGCGGAGAAGTAGCCTTCCCACATGCACTCAATACAGCTGTAAAGGATGGTGCAAGTTGCAAATGAGTGAGGGATCCTGTCTCTTTGGGTTCAACAAGGGATTTCTGTCACCCTGGGAAGCTGGCTCAGGTTTTTTTCTGAACCCTGTGAGGAAGCCCTTGCTTTATGCTGCTTACAGGGAAGCCGTGTTGGAATAATGCGATTGGCAGGAAAGCCATAGAAGAGAATGGCGTTATTACAAATTAAGATTATTAAACCTTTACTTTTACATTCCAAAGCCATCCAAGATAACTAGTCCTTTTCTTTCTCTTACAATATTAATATTTGTCAGGAGGGTGCTACTGAAACTTTCAAAGGCGAAGACAGACTTTGGATCAGAGGCCCCCAAACGTCTTCTAAACATTTGAGCCTCCTTTGGGCATATCTCCCTTCAGCAGTGCCTGGAATGCATGGGATGCTCTCTGGGTGGGATGGATTTCATTTGAAAAGACAACATTCTCACCAGGTTAAACCTAATATTTTTCATTGCAAAAACAGAGGGTCATTTTTCCTATCCTGGTTCGTTGAGCCCTTTTTTGTTTAGTATCTTTGTGAAATGGTCAGGTCACTAAAAGAATTTTACCTGTTTGCTTGGCTTCAGTATCAACTTGCCAGAGGGAAGACAGTGGGAAACCAGAGGTCAAACTCTTCCCTACACACCTGGTCTGTGCTGTAATGAAGATTATACCTCACTAGCTGCATGCTGTCTCTAAACATCATTTGTGCCACATTCAAGATGGTTCTTTCTCAGCTAATTATGTTTAAAAGTATCTTAACTATAGTTCATTAACCAGCTTGCTGTGAGTGCACGAGAGGCCCTCTGGAACATTTTCAGGTATCTTTAATGAGATAGATGGGAAAATGCAGTAACTAAGTTTTGCATTTAGTTTTAGTGCTTCCATAAGGTTTCCAGCTGCAAAGCTCACTACTGTGCATGTTCTTGTTTCCCAAAGTAACTACTCTGTTGTTACATTAAGCTGACCTGTGAACAAGCATAAAGAAGCTTTTTTTCTTGTAAAAAACCAGTGTGATCACTATACTTCTACTGTCCCAAACTGTGACTGCATGAACAACACAAATCAGCATGCTGATGGGTAAAATGCACATTCTGCAGTTGTTACAAACCACTGCCCTTTGTCTGACTTGGTGCTAAACCAGCATGATATACATGGGACCATGTTGTCAGAAGGCACTGATTGGGCTTGAAGCCCTCAGAACCACTATACGTGGCACATTTTGTGTATTTTGAGGATTGTAAACAGGATTTTGTGGCCAAATTCCAGTTTGAGTCACCTGTTCTTCTATATTTAGTTGCATTAGGAAGAACTCTTTTTTTTTCTTTCCATTTCGGTCCTGAATTACAAAGCATGAGTTTGCCAGTCAGCTGGACATTGACAGGGATGATCTGTGCTGGTAATGTGATTATGATCTGTAAAATGAATCCTCTTTCATCAAATCTGTGACTTGAAACAGATATGCCGTTGCTGAATTTATGATAACAGAGATTTTGGGGACTGTTGACAGTATTTCTTTTTAACCCACATCCTTGAGAGTAGGTTTTAAATTATCTGTAACTCCGGAGCTCTTGTATGTCATGACTAAAATAATGCTCACCAGTAAGAATTGTTTCCTGTCAGCTTGAGTTTATCCAAAGGTAAGAGCAGTGGGCTTAGATCTCATTTGGAAGGGTGGAGGGGGGAAAGTCTGACCTACACCCTTTAGAGCTCTGGATCAGTATTGCTCCAGTCCATTTCAGCAAAATAAAATATTGCATGGGAGAGTTGAATCATTACTGCATTTTTTTTTTGTGAAAGGCAAGTAAGAAGAGTCTGTAAAAGGAGAGAACTGGGCTCAGAGCTTCACCTGGAATGCTTCAACTCATCAGTTTGTTATCCAGAAGATGAACAAATTGAATACACATTTGTTTGTGCTCATGCAACTAAGTCAGTAAAAGGTACAGCTGTACAGCTGGCCCCAGATATCTGTCATTTATTAATAGACAGTGCGATGCAAAATATCTCTCTTTTATATATGTAGATAGATGCAAAATTTCCAACTAGTGTAAAGACGTGAGTGAAGCCGTGCTTTGGGAGGAACAGAAAAACTTGAGGTACCTCAAACTTGCTAAGCACAATAAACATCCTTACGTATGAGGTACTATTTATACTGGAAATGGGCGGCAAGTGACTCACTTGTGATTGCAGTCAAACATATGTTCTACAAATGCAGCTGCTATTTCAAACTCCACACTAAGCTCAATTTTTAGCTGCTCCCGAATTCTGCAGTCTGTGAGTTACTATATAATGACAGTTTATGGGAACATTCTCTCTCCAGAGCATTTGTTTGCATCTTATCTGAATAGCTGGTTTTTTGTTTACCTTCTTTTTCTGAGCCCTGGAGGTGTACTTTTGTTTACCAGTCAACACCACTAATAATGATTCTTCTCAAGAGTTTTCCTGAATTATAGAGAAGCAAAGATGCACAGAGCCATACTAAGTATAGCACAACCCCATCACTAATCATGAAAAGCACTTGGAATTTATTAGAAGATTTATATATCTAAAAATTATTTCACTGCTGAGTGGAATATGCACTCTCAGAACTAACTGGTTTTTTCCTGGGAAGGATTTAGTGACATTTTCTTCCCTTGAAGTTTTGTGTCTGTTTTCTTCTACATCTTGGTGCATAACTCCTGATTCTGCCATATGCCTGTCTCCCTCAATACCTTAGTGCACAAAATGAGGCCAAGCTCTGCAATTTTTTTTTAATGGCCTCTTTTTTGTTTTTCTTTTCCTAAATGACCACTGAATAGAGTGTTAGAGGAGAAGAATAGTCGTAGTGTTAGTAGTGTTAGAGGAGAAGAATACAAGAGTTAGGGCAGATGATAAACAAGATTTTAGCTGTAGGCTAATGGCATTCTCAGATCTGGACATGTGCACAGCACAGTGGTATTTCTTACAC
Organism: Acridotheres tristis; assembly: GCA_037013685.1. Taxonomy (NCBI): domain Eukaryota; kingdom Metazoa; phylum Chordata; class Aves; order Passeriformes; family Sturnidae; genus Acridotheres; species Acridotheres tristis. The sequence continues at coordinate 30,191,861 of CM072884.1, read as the reverse complement.
AGCAAAAAGACTATTATGAAACATCTTAATGGACTCCAGAAAAAATCACTCATGGATTTCTTTATGGCTTGATATCTCTTAAATATGTAACAATGTCTAACAATGTCCAGTTACAATGATGAGACTGAAACTGTATATAAATAATAAGAGATACTTGGTTTATACAGCTCTTAAAGGCTGGGAGGAGTTGATGGGAGGAGTGTTTGTTTCTGCAGGCAGTGGCAAAGAAATAAAAGAAGTAGTTGTAAAAAGTTAGATCTGAAAGAATTCTCATTAACAAGAAAAATTAACAAGGATTTAGAAGGGAGAGAATAAAAATATCTTGATGTGCTCAGGAAAAAAACAAACCAGCAAGATAACAATGGACACAAAGATTTTGCTACAAGAGTCTGTGATTAGAATGATTCACTTGTCCTTTCCAGTTTTAATCTCCTATTATGCACTTTAAATATGGGTCATGCCAACACTTAATGCTAGTAGCTTCCTGGGAGCAGGCAGCTTTGCTTCAATTTGCATGTGCTTCAAATCACCAAACATTTGCACTGCTGTACTTAGAACTTTGTAACTGGGTTGTTGAGTATAAATTGCTGCTCGAGTTCACTGGCAGCAAATACCTGCAGTCAATCAGATTTATTCCCAGGAATAAAAGGTAAGGTGGAAAGGCTGGTGGAGTCCACATGTAAGGTTGGTGGAAGTGATAAATACTGCCTTCAGCCATAGACTGTGGAAAATCAGTCCAGAATCTTCTGATACTTCACAGATTAATGGAGAAGTTATGAAGAAGACTCCTCTGGGCAGTTTTATTTTCACCCCATCCTGTAGAACTTGGTGCCATTGCTCAGAATTTCAATGTATTTTGAAACATTTAACTTCCATTCTGCATCCACATGCTGATGGACACAAACATGCAGGGTACAGGCAGTGCTAACATGGGGCCCTCCCAGTACCAGTCTCATATGTGAATTAGTACAGGCAATCCAAGATAGTCTGTGCAATTTATTGTGTATAAGTATCCAGATCAAGCTCACAGGTTCACTTGGGAATAACACAAGGAATGTTCTCCCTGTGAAATCTGAAAAAAGCTATAGGGGAGGGGTCTAATAATTTCTCCTCATCCTCTTGGCATTCCCCTCAGTATTTTCATGCTCCAACTCCTAACTGCAGGATTTTCCCATTGAGCAGAATTTGGACTCCAACTCACCTAAAGCCATGCTTTTAAATCAATAGTGTTTGAAAAGTGGGTAAAGATGGTCTTTGTTTCTTACCACCTTCACAGAGGGCCTGTAGGGCTATCATATTTAAAAATCTGCATTCCTCTGCTTGTAACTCTTTCTGTGAACTGTTACAAATATGTACATTAGAAAGCAGTAAATAAAATGTGAATGAAGCAGGAGATGCTCTGCCTGACATATTTCTTGAGAAAAAATCATGAGTGATGCTTCCTGCACCTCTACCTGTCCCTTTCTCTAACCATTGCCTCATTGTAATGCTTACCTTGACGTCACAGTGGCTGGGAATTGCAAGAAGCTCCCCGGGAATTAGTGTAGTTGTAGAAAACTGGGATGAACAAGCCTTTGTAAATAATCAAAACCATTTAAACTGCATTAGCTCATTTATGTTTCAAACATTTATAAACAGAGGATTCGTTTTTCCAGTGAGAACGATTCTTAAACCCTGGTGCTTTACTGCTGCTAGACTTGTCTCTAGTTCATGAGCTTGAGCAAACCATAATACATTGCTGTTGTACAGGAAAATAAAAATTGGACATGTTAACTGTGTGATTCCATGCAGTTCCTACAAGGTACTGTTCTTAGATAGATGAAGGTTTGCTGTAAGGAAGCTAAAAAGGCATCAGCCTTGTATGCATCTACCCTGGCTGGCAGGAAGGTAATAAAGAAAATTGAGCCTGTTCCTCTGAAAGAGCACTTTGTACCTGGAAGCTGACTTGGGCACCAGCAAAACAGGTTGGAGATGGCACCTCCCCGGAGCAGAGCTAAGCTGGTGTGCTTTAAAGCAGCTTCAGCCGAGGGGAGGTTGGGTGGCCCCAGAGCACCACCAGCTCCTGGCTCACCCACACTCAGTGCCAGGCACGCTTCCTCCTCCTTCGGGCTCGCCCCGAGCTTCCCTGCTGCGGCCTCAGGGGCTGCATTTCTACAAGGAAATAGTAACAGCCTGGTACAGCAGCAGGTCAGCTCAAGCTGGGTGCCTGCACAGCGGGACACTCAACAAAGAAGTCCCTGAGCTTTTACACCCTCAGGCCACGCACTCATTCTTCTCGCGCTCTCGATCCAATGACTTTTGGTCTCATATGTTCTCTTATAGGATTCTTTATCCGTGTTCGTGCAGGCTAATCATTAATTCTTCCCTGTGCCAGTGTCTCACCACCTTGACACCACGGAATTCCCGATACCCAACTTGTATTTCCCCGGTCCCAACTTGCGCCCGTTCCAGCGCCTCACAGAGCCCTTGCCGCGCACGCGCAGCCCCGCTCCCGACGCCGCGAGCGGGCGGGTGGGGCGGGGCGGGCGCGCGCGCTTCAAACTGGCGCGGCGGGCGCGGCGCATGCGCGGGGCCGGCGCGGGGCAGGGGGCGCGCGCCATGGCGGCGGGCGGCCGCGGCTGGTTCCGCGCGCTGGCGCTCGGCGTGTCCTTCCTCAAGTGCCTCCTCATCCCCGCCTAGTAAGGAGCTGCTCTGCGTACCGGATGGGAATGGAATGGGATGGGATGGGAGGAACGGGGGCGGGTGGCGTAAGGCTGCCGCGAGCCCCCGAGAGCGGCCGGCCGCGGGCAGCGTGGCGCCGCGGTCCTGAGAGGCCCTGAAGGTCCCTGTGACTCCCGGGTTCGTGCGGGAAGGAGGCGGCGCTGCCTCCGCCGCGTGGCACAGTTTTGCTTTCCTCTTTGGAAACCCTTCTGGCCCGTTCCGGCCGGCTCGGGAAGGCCTTTAAGTGTGCCGAAACAGTAATGCTTTGTAATTTTAAGGTTTTATACTAAAAAAAAAAAAAAAAAACCAACAAATTGCTATTAAACTTCAGCTGGAGCTTGGAATTTCTCATTTATTGTCTGAAAAAGCCAAGCTATAAATAGTTCTTGCCCTATAAACACCTGTATTGGCGTTTTACATGGTCAGTCACAGAACAAGGAGGAATGGTTTTGTACTAAATAAAATGGGAGATTTAGATCAGACGTCAGGAGAAATATCATTACTATGAGGTTGGTGAGACGCTGGCCCAAGCTGCCCAGAGAAGCTGTGCATACCTTATCCCTGGAAGTGTTCAAGGCTAGATTGGATGGGACTTTGAGAAACCTGGTCTAGTGGAAGGTGTCCCTGCCTATAATAGGGTGGTTGGAATGAGATGATTTTTAGGGTCTTACCCAAACCATTCTATGACACATCTTTGGCACAAAGTTCTTGAGCAGCATCGTTGTTAACTGTTTCAGTCACTTGATCACAATGGTGTCCTAAAGCTGATAAATAGAGGTTTCCTTTTTATATACGTGTGGTGATGTGCTCTGAAATTTTTCCCATTTAAGTGCATGTATTTATGTGGCTCTTAACGTGCACCTTCTGTAGTTACTCCACAGATTTCGAAGTCCATAGGAACTGGCTTGCCATCACCCACAGCTTGCCCCTCTCTCAGTGGTACTACGAGGTAAGGACATGCTTGGGGTGTTTTATAGCTGTGTATAAATTACAAGCACATTGGGTATGACAGACATTGTGAATGATGGTTGGTGACTGTCATGTAGTGGGACAAAAAGATGCCAGTCACAATTTACTGGCCCTGTGTAGCATTTAGCTAAAAAATGAAAGTTAGTTGGAGAAGCTGCAAATACTTTTGAAGGCGAAATGGGAAGAGCAATGAAGGCACGGGGGTTATCGGGAAGGCTGTGTAGCACAAGGTGAAGTTTCATCCTACTCTTAAATTGCTGGTGTCTGTGCTCTTCTCAATGGTGATACACAGTTACCAGAATCACCTTTAGGTTTGTCATAGACTCAACCTATCTAATTGGGTTTTAATCTGACTCCTGGTATCTGCTGGAGTACAGGGAGAGATACTGTAGTGTCTAGTACTCCACATAAGCATCTAAAAGTAAATTATTTGTGCAGGTCAGAACTTTGTAGGACTGATCCAAGGACTGTTTTATAACAAATTTTTATAATGCCAGCATTAACTCCATGCGAGAACATAGGATGCCTTTCATCAATACAGCGTAAGCATTTGGGAACATGCTCACTGAAAAATATACCCCATCCCAACCAGCTCTGTTCATCCCTTCTCCTCTCCTGTTTTCACAGCCAAGGAGTTAATTCTTGGTCAGGGCATAACAACTGTCTTTATGGGAAGAGATCACATAATGCCATTTGATGTTGATGTGGTTGTATGAGAGTTAAGACTTGTTAACTGATGAGTGAAAGTAATTTTGAGGCTGGAGCAAGGCTGTGTTGGTGATCGCTCTAATATAAACAAATACTGGCTCTGAGCTATTTCGCTGAGATTTTGTAATATTGATCCTATTACTGTAAATTGATTTATAGATAACAAACAGTTATATACTGGTTAGGTGCAGGTACACAAAATGCTCTTTAATCTTTTCCTGCTAATCAGTAGATGGCACATCTCTATCAGTACTGCAGGAGAACAGCTTAAAGCACCACAGAGCTGACTGCTGAGTGTGGAGTGGTTTGAGTTGCATAGATGTTATAGAGAGAAATTGCTTCAGATGGTTTGCTGCAGTGAGCTGTACCTGAAGAACTGCAAACAGCATGGTTTGTTATTAACTACTTCATCTTATTTTGTCTTTAGGCAACTTCAGAATGGACCCTGGATTATCCACCATTTTTTGCTTGGTTCGAATACGCACTTTCTCACATTGCCAAGTACTTCGACCCCCAAATGTTGGTTGTAGAAAACTTGAATTACACCAGTCGTGCAACCATCTTCTTCCAAAGGCTTTCTGTCATCCTTACAGATACCCTCTTCATATATGCAGTTCATGAGTAAGTCTTAATGTTCTAATTTTAGGGACAGTGAATAGTCCTTCATATGTGGGCTAGCTGTACAAAGAACCTTGTAAATTAAGGGAAATGCCAGAGTTGCTTGAGCTTCTTCAAGGAGAATCTTGGAATATGCTGGTAAACACAAGATAATGTGTTCTTCTTGGAGATAAAATTGCATTACATGTGATGAATTTGCAGACACTCAGACACCAGCTGCTGTTTCACATGTTATACTTGGGTTTGCTTCTGTCACTGAACTCATTTTGTAGGAGTTGCAGGACAGCTGGTGTGCTCAGAACAGGTTTTATTCTTGTTATTTTTCTTACTACTTTGTTCCTCTAGAGTAGAAGCATAAAGGAGATCTGTCACAAAATGGCAGTATCATGAAATATGCAAAGTTACTCCAGTGTATTTGACAATAAACTGATCATTCCAAGTCTGATGTAATTAGGACTGGATGCTTTCAGTGTGGCCTGACTTTGTGAAGAATTATTTACCTTATCCCTAAGGAGTAGAGTGTGGGGTTGTTCTGAGAAATACATTGCCTACCTTGATTTGGCTTATAAGAGTCTTCATCATTTTATTCTTTCTGCTCAAAACCTGGGTAGGAAATTCTCTGACTGGAGCACTGCCTAAGCTCCTTTATTTACTTTCTTTATTTGAAGTGGGCTAGCTTTGCATTGTTTTCCTTTTATTGTTTTGACTCACAGATGTATGATTGTGAGGCTGGAGGCTCAGGGCTGGTGTCTGCACAGGGTCATTTTGCCAAGAGAGGTGGTATATGCCCTCTGCCTGGAAAAATTCAAGGCCAGGTTGGATGGGAATTTGAGCAACCCAGTCTAGTAGAAGGTGTTCTGCTCATGGCAGGGAGGTTGCACTAATAGTATTTCAACACAGATCATCTGTAACTTTTTAATGTGATTTAATGCCGTCAGAAGTCATATGAACCGTATTGCTTCACACCAAGAAGTAATAAGATGTTTTTAACTAACAGAAATAACTCATCATATGGCAGGGGGACAGTGGTAGCCAGGATGAAGTTCATGTCCAGCTGAGGACCTTAAATACAACTCCCTATGTTGTCTCCAAAAGTAGCAGTAAACTGCTCATGACGGCAAGCAGGCTATGACAGCTTTACACTTACTGAATGGGAGACCTGAATGTGAGGCTGTTACGTAATGTAAGCTTTAGCATGTGGAACACACCACAGCTATTGAAATTGAAAATCCCTTTTTTACCAAACTTTGTTCATGTTCATGATACTGTCTGCCTTTGATGAATTTAGCTAGAATTTTATCGTTGCCTTGCATCTTGGTGAAATGGCTAACTTCAGAGTAAGTGCAGTCCTTAACTCTTAAAACCAGCAGTGTTTTTGTTTGTATGTTTGAATTAAAGCTTCTGTTTCTTCTGCTCTTGTTTAGGTGCTGCAGATGTGTAAATGGAAAACGAGCCGCAAAGGATATCTTGGAAAAACCAACATTTATTCTTGCCGTTCTGCTCTTGTGGAATTTTGGGTTGCTAATTGTGGATCGTATCCTTTCAAACCGTTGTGGTTTCTTTGTGGTTTGTTTGGTTTTTTAACAACCTGTTCCAGTGTGTGGCACAATCCTATATTGTTATTGCTGTCACAGCAAGTAACACTGCTGGGTTTGTTTCTGGGGTTAGTTAAATGACTTTGTTTTCATTAGAATTACTATGTGGCAAAATGGAAGTTAGTCAGTTCTTGGTCTGATTTGCCAGAAGTGGAGGAGGACCAACCAGTCTGGCAGCAATGTGCCTTTTCCTGCTGGCTATTCCTCCTCTGCCTGCCTACAGGAGTATTAGCAGAGGCTCTGTGTTCTGGGTGTGGTTCCAGGTTTGTCCCATGGCAAGGAAAATCCTCAGAGTGCTTTAAGATTCAGACTGTATTCAGTTGATTAACATTATATGGGAATTAGGAAGTCTTTCTAAAGAACTTATCATAGAGTCACAGAGTAGTTTGGATTGGAAAGGACCTTAAAGATCATTTAGTTCCAACCCCCAGTCTTAGGCAGGGACACCTTCCATTAGACCAGGTTGCTCAAAGCTTCATTCAGCATGACCTCGAACACTTCAAGGGATAAGGCATCCACAACTTCTCTGGGCAATGTGTGCTAGTCCCTTCTCACTCTCACAATAAAGAATTTCTTCCTAATTGTTAATCTAAATCTCCCCTCTTTTAGTTTAAAACCATTCCCCCTTGCCCTATCGCTCTGTGCACTTGTCAAAAGTCCCTGTCCAGCTCTCAAAGCACCTTCTAAATGGGCTACAAATTCTCCCCACCGTCTTCCCTTTTTCAGGCTGAAATAACCCCAACTATCTCAGCCTGTCTCCATAGCAGAGGTGCTCCAGCCCTCTGAGCGTCTTCATGGCTTTCTCTGAATGCCTTCCAACAGGTCCATATCCTATATAAAAATAACTCTGGAAATTTAAATTACTGCAAGTCAGTCTTGGCACTGTGGAGAACGACTTCATTTTCTCTGTCACAGTTCTTGCGTATGTTGCCTGCTTACAAGTGATAGAAAAATGATGGCTACTGTCACCATCTATTAACCAATATGTGGCAGAAACTAATAACTTACAAATTAAAGTGGAAATTTAACCTTTTCTGGTTTGTGTTACAGAAGTTATACAATGCTTACGTAGATGGTTTATGTTTCATTTCATCAAGGTAATATGCCAGCATTAGTGTGCATTGTGTCTTAACAGTACTTATAGGTAAGGTTAAAAATTACTTGTGTCTCTGTGGTAAGAATTTAAGGTTGCCTTCTTGATTTAAATTCCATTTTAATTTTAATTTATTCCTCATAACTTTGGATTTTCTCCAGAAAACATAGTAGTAAAGAAAGCTTGCTTTATTCCTTGACTCAAGTTCAGATATTCACTTCCAGTACAATGGCTTCCTTTCCGGGCTGATGCTTCTTTCTGTTGCTCGGCTGTGTCAGGTAAACCCAAGTGACTCTTGTCTACTTGTTGCCATGTATATTTTGGGTCTATTAATTCACTTCATGGGGCTGCTCATGTTGGGAGCAATGGTAGTGGCTTCATGTTGAGCTGTGTGAAGCTGGATGGCTAATGACTGAGTTTTTGGGGAAGAGAAAAACTTGAGACTCACCATAATTAGTTGCTGATGCTGCAGGACTGCAGTTCCTCATAAGAAGGCTATACTCAGTGTTACCCCTGAGCAATGTGGCATCACTTCTTGGCATTTTATCTTCTTCCAAATCACCAGTCCTTAGAAAACATAATTCTGAAGCTGTGAAGAGGTAATTGTGTAACAGGATAATTTCCTTGTCCTAACCTGTTACGCATAATGCTACTGAATTTATGATTTGAAGTAAATACTCTTTCTAATAATGACAATAAATGTCCTATCACCTTAGGAGTACAACATAGGACCATTGAAAGTGACTACAAAGAGAAGAGATTAGATTTTGTTTTGTTTTCTTTCAGAAAAGGTATTTGGAGGGTGCTCTTATTTTTGCTGTTCTTCTGCATTTCAAACATATCTACATTTATGTGGCCCCAGCATATGGCATTTATTTGTTACGATCCTACTGCTTTACTGCAAATAATGCAGGTAAGATAGGGTTTTTCTCACTGGCTTTTGAGGGGAGTTGTGTTATTCAGTGGAACTAGGGGAGCATTCAAGACCTGCAGATACAACTGGAATAAAATGGCTCAAATAAAAATTCTGCTTGAGAGCAGAATTGTTATGATCTTGAAAGATCTTTGAAATAGATTTGGTTTGTACAATTCCTGTTTCTTTAAGAATTCTTTGTTAAGAAAAACCAACGTGAACAAACTGCAGGTGGCACTTGGAAGCCATAAGAATTATTCTGGATATGGAACAATTAGACAGTGTCAGAAGCTATTTCAAAGACCTGCTGTGTGTTTCTCCCCACTTTTTAGCACTGAAACGTGCCTGATACACTCTGCATGTGAACAGGGAAGGTAAATTTGGAAAATACTGAAAGCTCGTATAATGCAGGAGCTGCAATGTGGGCAAAAGAAAAGCCAGCTATATTCAGGAATTTGAATATATTGACATAAAAATATGTGTGTCCCTTTTAGATAGGTGCCAGCAATTTCTTATCAGTGGGGAATGCTTTGTCTCCCTTTCCACTTCCCACGGCAACTGTTTCCTTAATCTGTTTGTTTCTTGTAGATGGATCCCTGAAGTGGAGAAGTTTCAGCTTTCTTCATGTAACTCTCCTGGGACTGATTGTCTGTCTTGTTTCTGCTCTTTCACTGGGACCCTTCCTAGTATTGGTAATAACCCATTTTTCACATGTTATTCCCCTGAACAGTTAGAAAATTTTGTTATAAAAATATATACCATGTGTCACCTAAAGAGGCCATTTCTTTGGTTTTCTTGTTTTCTGTAGGGTCAGCTGCCTCAAGTCATCTCACGGCTCTTCCCTTTCAAGCGAGGTCTCTGTCATGCCTATTGGGCCCCCAACTTCTGGGCTTTGTATAATGCCGTGGATAAAGCACTGACAATTCTTGGTCAGTATGTCAACCTTGCTTTTTGGTGCCTGTTTGCAGATAGAGCTCTCTGGATTTTAGTCTTCCCCATCTGAAATGTAGGCAGTAAATTTTGTTTTCAGATTACCCTAAATTGTATGGTTTTCCACATAATCTGGTGCATAAATTATCAGCAGTAGGTCAAAGACCAATCACTTCCCTCTGCCATCCTTTAAAAAGAGAAAACTCTTGGCATTTACTTAGTTCAAGTACTTCATTTTCTTTATTAGAATTTATCAGTTTGTGCTTTTTTATGTTTTGTTTTTAGGGTTGAAGTGCAATTTTCTTGACAGTACAAAAATCCCTAAAGCCTCCATGACAGGAGGGCTGGTTCAGGAGTTTCAGCACACTGTCCTCCCTTCAGTGACTCCACTGGCAACATTAGTCTGTACTTTCATAGCTATTTTGGTAAGAAAAACTAATATTTTTTAAAATTTGGTGTGTTTTGTCCCTAGTAGGTTTTGATAGTATGCATTTCATATATATTTTAATTCTTGGGCAACAAATAATGTTAGTAATACGTAGTGACTGATAAAATGAGCTTAGTGGCTTAGATTGGAAGACAGTTTTTGCATGCAGCACAAATTGCGGAGATTTGGCTGTGGTATTTCAGTCTGCTTTTCCCTCCTGAAATCATTCCCTCCAACAGAAATCTTTCAGGCTCTACTCATACATCCAAATAGATTTATTTCCTCCAGTGCTATATAATGCTTGTGCCATACTGGCACAACCTGGGTGCAGTGGTGTTTAGTAACATTGACAAATCTCTTTGGACAATAGCTTGTCTTCAGAATTGCCAAGCTTTTCACTGAAGTCCTGTTTTTGCCTGTTGTTTCTAGCCCTCTGTTTTCTGTCTTTGGTTTAAACCTCAAGGGCCCAGAGGCTTTCTACAGTGCCTTGTTCTTTGTGCATTGAGCTCCTTCATGTTTGGCTGGCACGTGCATGAGAAAGCAATACTCCTTGCTATTCTGCCTTTAAGGTGAGTGAATTTTGTACAAAGTAGTTGTACAAACTGAACCTGCAGACACTTGTTGAGGAATCCTCAAAGGGAATCACTTTGTTTGCAGTATATTTCAGAAGAGGAACTCTTGTATAGAATGCCTTAAGCTGTAAGAGTGTAGTGCACTTAAAGTAAATTAATTTCAGGCACAGTTCAAACCTTGATGAGTGCTGTGGTTCATATTATAAAATGCTGGATAGATTGCTGAGGAGCCAGCTAAGGAAAGGGATCTGCAGTGTGCTTGACCAGAACAATACACAGTTTCTACCAAAATAGCTTCATGCCTGCCTAGGATAGCAATGAAGCTGTAGTTCATAAGCTGCCTGACCAGTATTACTATAAATTCTATTTTTCTTCCTCAGAGATTTTGTGAAGTTTAAGCTCTTGTTCTGTGCTGATAGTTTTGTTCAATGGGTGTGTGGTTTTCTGAGGGAGGGTTTCCTGGCTGATTTTTCTCATGTGTTATCATCTCTGAGGCCACATAGTTTGGAAGCAGGAGACTTCATCACAGGCCCAGTGTTGGCAGGGATGGGAGTGCTGTGAAACTGTTTGACTTGGTCTTCAGTCTTCACTGAATTGTATATTGTTCTGCTGAAATTAGGTTTCTTTGCTAAAAGACAAAAGCATAACAAATTGCTGTTTTTAGCTTATTGTCTATTCAGAGGGCCAAGGATGCTGGCATCTACTTGATTCTGGCAACAACAGGGCATTTCTCACTTTTTCCATTGTTGTTCACACCACCAGGTAAAATGTTCTTCTATTATTTCATTTTTATCTAGTTTGCAACACAGAGCTCAGTAGTCTTGATCTGGTTGTCATTTTTGCTTTAGTGACTTCTCAGTTGTTCGTGATTTCTTTAGAAAATCTTATTTGTAGTGCTATCTCAAATAGTAACTATAGTTGATATGTTCGGTATGTTTATAGATAATTGAAGTAAGTGTATTGCAAATGCTTGGCATTTGCTTTAGTAAATGTTTATGCTTATTCTTAGGTATCCTAAGCAGTAAAACATGTAGGTATGGAGAAAATAAAGCCAGATAATGCCAGTGTGACTAGTAAGATTTAAAGATACTACAATATATATATGGCAAAAGCTTTTTGTAATTAGTTTTTAAAGTACATAATGTTCTTTGTTTTTCAGAACTTCCAATTAAAATATTGCTTATGCTGCTGTTTACTGTCTATAGCTTCTCTTCATTGAAATCTCTATTCAGGTAATTAAAGACATTTGATCTCAATGCCTGGAACAACATTATTTCTTCTGGTGTTGGGAACAGCCATTATCGTAAGGCACAAACAGCACAGAAAACTGATGCTGAAGAGTCAAATTAAGGTGTTACTAGCCAAAATATGCCTCTGTTCTCAGGAGGCAATGCTTAAATTAGGATTATGGCAGCACGTCCTGGTTATTGTGGCAGTTTCCCAGTTAGTCCCAGGAGGCTGTAGATTCCCACCTGCCTCATACTCTGTTAAAGCATGGAGTTGTGATGCTGTAATCTCTGAGGATTTAATTAGGTATTCTAGCATTTACTATAGTGATTTTTCTGCAGATTCTTTATTTCATTGTACTGTGGATTTTTGCAGTAGTAGTTAGTATTTAATGTGAGGAAGGGACAGGTTGTAAATAACGTTCATTTGCAAGCTGTAATTTGTCAACAAAACTGCAAGTGTTTGGTTGGCAGAACATACAATTGCTGAAGTCGTCCTGTGTTGTTTCACAGCCTGTGGATCTCTTACCATTTGACCAAAGATAGTGTTTATCCTTATAACCCCTGCAGTCCCCACTTCCCTATTTCCCAAACTTTTCAGGGCAAACCCAAGCTGTAATGAAGGATTTGTAATGAAGTACTGTAAATGTGTATTCAGTGCTTCAGGCACCTGCTTTTTGTAGGTGATTTTCTTTATTTAAGAATTCAGTCATTCTATCTCAAGAGCTCTAGCTAAAAAACTCCATAGGAGCTTAGTTCTTAAGAAAGGGAGCTTTTGCAAGTTTCTTAACTTGATAAAACATGAAATTGCCTTTAAACTACCTGCAGTAAATTCCTGCCATCAGTGTCTCTTGCAAGAAAGGTCAGCTCACAGAAAAGTCCGTCCTACAGAAAGGTTGGGGGAAGAGGCTAAAAAAATCTGACATTTCCAGTCTTTGGCTGTAGAACAACTTTGGTGGAACAAGTCTTTGTATGAAAGGTTGTTCAGTTGTTCACTGAAATAGAGTCAGGTGAAGCAGAGCAATTGATGAGGTTTTTCCTTAGGCTTCCAAGGCATCCTGGAACTTGATAAGGACATTGAGCTGTACTCTTGGTTATCACACTGTGGTTTTCTTGTACTGAAACTCTTGTTATTTAAACTGTTATTGCGATCTAATGGGAGATTCTCTTTGCACTGGGATAGCTGAAAAACAGAATAGTTATTTTTAGTTAATATATGTTTTAACACTACCTCTTTTTTAATTTCTCTGACAGGAGAGAGAAACCTCTACTTAACTGGATTGAAACAATCTACCTCATCCAACTAGTGCCCTTGGAAATCTTCTGTGAAATCATATTTCCCGTGACCCCCTGGAAACAGCATTTCCCTTTTGTGCCCCTCTTGCTGACCTCTGTGTACTGTGCTCTGGGAATCACATATGCTTGGCTGAAACTCTACATCTCTGTCTTGACTGAGAGAACTTCTGTCAGACAAAAGGCTGAGTAAAGCCACAGTGCTGGGACCAGTCCCAGGATACCCCTTGGAGGGGATTCCTGCCATGGTGAGGGGTTGTCACAAGGCCATCCATGATGAGACACAGTGTACATGTGCCATCTCCACACGGGAGCTCTTTTTCCAACACTCCTGTACCACTGATACCTCTGGATCAGGATACCTCTGATCAGAAGAACTGTCACAGTGACAGGGAGGGCTGCAGGTAAGCTGTGAAGCTTAACAAGGTGCAGACTTCTGTCCTGAGGGAAACCTGCCTGATTTTCCCATTATGGTTCATATTTGAATAAAAGTTGCTGTGACAAATTACAAGGGATGATTGCTATGCAGGAGAGCATTGTAACTGTGTTCGATGGAATTTGTAAATTAAAAACTTGGTATTGTTTGAGCATTTTTTTGCATTATTTCAACTCCTGTCTAAACCCTGCTTTTGAGGGAAACCCACACATCTAAGGATGTAATGTATAGCTGGAAACTTGTCCTGAGGTGCTTTGTCAAACTCTTGCACACACAAATAGCAAATTTTAATATGTTCATGTCCTTTTGATCTCCTTGTCTCATAGATACTTTGCATTTAGGTTTTAATACTCTTCTAGTGTCTTTTTTTTGTAGACAGATGACCAAATTGAGGCATGCTACTCAAATTAAGAAGTATTCTACACTGCTAAACATATCAAATAATGTGGCTGCATAGCTGTATTTGTAATTCATGTAAAATCCTACAACTCTAACAAAAGACCAGCTGTCCATAGTTCCTGTATTAATTTAAGGAAAAGGTAGATTGTTTTCTGCCTCTGTGGAATCATGTTCCCCAAAGGGGATAGCAGCTATTTCTGCAGTAAATAATTACACTTTTTAAACCATACATAACCATCCCTAGGAGATACTGCTTTGAGGTTGGGGTCTGGTTTGGATTCTAGTGCTGACATAAAACTGGGAGGAGAGAGGGATGGACTTTTTTATTATTTTTTACAGTAGTTTTTGAACTTTCTTCCGTGTTAGCTGAAGAATGGGACCCCTTCATCAAGGATAGCCAAAGGGATAGTTATGCTTTTTGAGTTCTTTGAATATTTGGAGCGTTTAAAATAGAGTGGCTCTTGTTAGAGCAACAGGTTGTTTAATCACGGTGGATGTTTCTGTAGCCAAATACTTTGTACATTTAAAGTTATCACTGCCAGTGAGTTCATATTCAAGACATTCTCACTCTGGTTTTCACTACTTTCTCATAGTTTCTGCTTTTTTTTACACCATCAGGGGCTTTGCCATGTTGTTTTTAGCTGCTCTGGCTTCCAGTGCTGCCACAATGCTTCTTGCCCCTGTATTTGTATCTCGGCTCCAAGCCTTAAAGCTCTGCTCAGGGTGGGGCACCCACAGTGCTTGTGTTTATCTGTCTACTGTGCTGTCCTCTGTAGGGAAATGGTAGTACACAAACAATCCCTAGAAACACCTCTCTTGGCTCTTCCCCAGCTGTGCCTTTGCACATGGTGAAATCCTCCAAGAAGAGGCTGCAATGTGGGTATGCCATTCCTGGAAGTGTTCAAAGCTGGGGTGGATAGAGCAGCCTGGTCTAGTGGAAGTTCTCCCTGCCTGTTGCACATGTTTGAAATAGATGACCATTTAGGTCCCTTCCAACCCAAACCATTCAGTGATTCTGTGAAGTTAAACCCAGGGCATGACTGGAAGTGGTTCTGCCTCACCATTGTATGATCCCAGGTTCAACTAAAGCATCTCCCATTGCGAAGCAGCAGCTGCCCAACCTCCTGTGTGGATGTCAGGAAAATCCACAAACACCGAAGGTTTATGTCTGAGAAGGAGACAGAGGAATCCTTCAGCTTTATTTGAATAAAGGGAGAGAGTCCCCTGAGGCACACAGGGTTTTCTTTCTCTCGGTTTTGGAAGTCACAGCCTCCTTTTATCCTAAACTCCCAGCCTCATGTTGCCCTCTTCCCGTTGCTGAGGCACTGGCGAGGTACAGCGTTCCCGAACCGCCTGCCACATATTCCCCCCTTGAACCTACTGTTTTATCCCAAAGCTCTGAAGTTCAGGCTGTGCAGACCCTTGGCTGTTTCAGGAGCCAGGCTGTCAGGGCTCTGCCACAAACCTGCTGCCCAGAGTCAGTAGAGACATGAAGAGCCATTTCGAAGACACCCATACCTTCACCCATCAAATTGTTTGTAAAGGCATGATCTTTCCCCTCATGGACAAGGACTAAATAATACATTATTAAGAAAGTCTGAGAAGCCTTTAGGACCTGTGATGTGTTTTGTTAACGTGGGTTTCTTCCATCACTCCTGCTAAAGTGGCAAATGATTTATTTAAAGTGATTTCGTATTAATTAGAAACCAAAAAACTAATACTATGTGTTAGGTCTCAGTCTTTAATCTGAGCTCTGAAAAGTAATCGGGCTCGATTCTAGTGCTTAATTAACCCCTTAATTTACTTCCTGACCAGCCTCGCTGGCCTTGCTGCGAGGCCGCCTCAGCCAGTGGGGCTGCAGCTCAGTTAGCGCTGCAGGAACCCCCTCCGCGACCCGGCTAAGGCCGCTCAGCATGGGAGTTTGAGGCGAGGGATGGGTTTGTGGGGTAAGGAGTTGGATTTCGGGGTGGGATTTTTGGTAGACCAGGCATAAGCGGAGAAGGCAGCGGAACGCGGGAGCAGGGCGCGGGCCGCCGGGGGAAGGCGCAGCCGCCGCACCGCTCCCCCCGGTCACCTTCGGCGGGCGGCAGCCATGGCGTTCCTGCCCGACGAGTCGCGTTCGCTGCCGCCGCCGCCGCTCCTCAACAAGGGCTCAGTGTGGCTCGGGTTCGCGGGGTGGCTGGCAGCGCTGCTGGACAACGCCTTTAACCAGCGCCCCGTCTTGCGAGCAGGTGCGGGGGGACGGGGGAGCCTGAGGAGAGGGGGAACGGAGCGGGGTGCGAGGGGAGGGCTGAGATGAGGAGCTGGGGAAAGGGCTGCGCGAGGTTTGGGGTCATTGAGGGATAAATGAAGGGAGAGAAGGGGAAACAGCTGGGAATGAGGGGCTAGAGGGGACATGGGGACGGGCGGGCGTATTTGGGGTGACCTTGAAGGTTCCGGGGGCTAGGGATGGAGAGGAAGCCCCGAGATCCGGGGCTAGGGGTGGTGAAGGAAATATGTGGGCCTGGGAAAGGGGATGTGGCATTGGGGTCACTCTGAAAGACAAATAAAGGGGAAACAGCCAGGAGTGAGGGGTTGGAGGAGGTTTGGGGGCTGCAGGAGCGGGTATATGGGATTTGGCGTGACCGTGAGGGATACAGGGGCCTGGGGAACGGGAGGGAGCGCTGAGGTAAGGGAATGGGGAGATAGAGGGAGTGTGTGGGCCTGGGAAAGGGCGTGTGGGGCTTGGGGTCACTGAGGGATAAATGAAGAGGAGAGGGGAAAAGAGGGGCCCTGAGAGGGGAAGGATTGTGATTGTGTATGATTGTGGGGATGGGAGTTAAAGGAGTGATGTGATCCGGGAGCCCTGAAGTGAGGGATTTGTTGGCACGGGAGGATTGGAGGTAATTGGAAGGGGCTGGGAAAGGCACATCGTTTGGAGATGGAGAGGATCTGAGGTGGCTCCCTGAGGGGTATGGGTGGCAGGATGGAGAAGGAGCCCTGAGGAAAGAGGGGCCTGGCAGGGGCCGCGGGAGGTATGGGTGCTGTAGGGACCTTGGCAGGGGGAAGCAGGGAGAGACGATTGTCTGGGGAAAGTGGGGCTCTGCCTGAGCCCCCGGGGAGCTGGGAGAGGTAGGGACAATTCCTCTCTCTTCCTGTTGCAGGCGTTCACCGGCAGGTCCTGTTTGCTACCCTGGGCTGCTTTGTTGGCTATCAGCTTGTGAAACGTGCCGAGTATGTGCATGCCAAGGTGGACAGAGAGATGTTTGAGTACGTCAGGCACCACCCGGTGGACTTCCACTCTGCAACAGGTACACTCAGCTGGTATTTTAAGAGAGACCTCAGCCTGCCATAACCTCTGTGTAAAGATGTTGCTGGGCTAAGGCTTCCCTGCTCCTTCATAATTTGGCTTGCAGAAGTCTAAAGGATTTTCTGGTGTGAAAATAGATACTGTTTTTGAGCTATTGATATGCATCGATGACTGCCTCTTCCTCCTAAAGGCTCATTTTAGTATAAAAATAGCAGAGCCAAAAAAAAAAAAAAAAAGAAAGGATAGATCAAACTTGTACCACTGAAGAAGAAATAGTGGAAATTGGAAATCACAGGTTTTATTCTGGTAGCTTCACAATTGTCCTGTCTATTCCTGTAAAATGCCTATTGCATGTAGATTCAGAAATCCCATGATGAATATTCAGAAAACAAGCAGAACAGGTGAAAAAGGAGTAAATACAAATGGCAGGAAACCTGAAGTGGTGTTGGTTTACAGCAATGGTAAAGACCAAGGTTCTTTTAATAAATGGAGTCACTGAGCCAAACGCAATGGCAAATTTGGGTGAAAATTGTTAATTTTCTAATACAACGATCTTTTCTAATACAACAAAACATTTCCTAATACAACAAACTTGACTCTGGCTGTTGGTCTGCATCATACCATGTTGAAAGGAGTATGTAGAAGTAAAAAACTGTTACTGCTGAGATTCCTCCACAGGGACCTGTGGAGAGCCATATGGGGAAAAAAAAAAAGGTTGTGCATTTAGTTAAAAGAGCAAGCTGATGGTTTGCTGTGGGTAGAAAAGACCAGATTTTTGGTGGCTTTGTTAACATCAAAAATTTAATGTGAAACATCTTCTGAATCGATCTCAAATGCTAATTGGGTTTTCCCACCTCTTGCAGAAAAGAAAAGAATAGGGCAGCTCCTGGAAGATTTCCAGCCGATTCGTTGAGGATTTCTCCAGTGGCGACACATCACAGGATGAATTCCTGCCATGCTGAGAACTTCAGCAAGGTGGCTGCAACTGTTGAACCGTCCATGGCTTAAAAGATGAAACTTTACTCACTTTCATGTAATAAAAGCTTGGTTAAATAGTTAGTGTTTAATTATTTACTCTTCTGTTGCTTTATGGTTTGTCAGTACGTGGATGGCTGATACTTGTAATAGATTAATACCTTTGATTAATGTTTTTTTCAGTTATTTTAATTGCAAGAGTGGAAGGTTGTACATACAACGTATGTTGTATAAAACCCAGAGAACAGTTACATAGGTTCATCATTTTTATTTCTCATTGGCATTTCTTCTGACCCTTGAACATGTTCATGGCCAGTCCCTGTAGCTGATGTACCCCAAGTCTCACTGTGAAGTTCATTCTGAACAGTAAACAAAATACATGATCTCCCTAATTCCATCTCTGTTTTTTGTTATTATGTTGCTTTTTCTTTGCTGAAAATAAGGATCCAACTTTCTCCTTTCCCAGTTGGTTTCTGGCTCATGAATCCAAACACTGACCACATTTGGGGATAAGGAGGTTGTGTTGATTTGGGATTTGGGGATTCTTATTAATTTAGAATTTTGGGTCAAAATTGGGCTTTATCTCTTTTCTTCCTCACACTGAATCCTGTGCCAGGTCAATGCTCTCTGAACAGATTTAAAAGAAGAGCTGCCACCCTGATTTGCTTCAACAATGTGTAAGGAGAAGACCTTTCCCCATGGTGGCCGGTAACAGTGTGGGTGCCTCGGGAGCCTGTCCAAGGCAGCACAGAGGCAGCAGCCCCTGCCATGCCACAGAAGCCTGATCTGTCCTGTCTGTCAACATCCCACTGGGAGTAGTGCAGAAACCTCTTATCAGCAGTGGCCAGCAGCAGGGCACCATCAGGGCTTGACGCATCCCTGGGACAGAGTGATGCAATGCCCTGCACTCGGAGCAGGCAGAAGGATCCTATAACACACCGGGCCTGGAGCCAGCTGGAGGGACAGCGGCTCTCAGAGAGAGACCCACGGGCTCTGGGGGAATGCAAGCGGCCCACAACACGTCAGCAAGCCCTTCCAGCTGAGCACATGCCATGGCTGGTCAATGGCCATAACTCCTTATATTGCATTGTGTGCCAATTGGAGGAAATGGTTCTATTTTGGGAAAGGCTGTGGGGTCGTTCCCCCCTCTTGCAAGCCCAGTGCCTCACAGCCCCGCCAGGCGTCCATTCTGGCACCTGCTCTCTTCCCCTCAGACATGAACCCACTGCTCCTCTGCTCCCTTTGTGGGTGCTCCTGGCATCCCTGGTGGCCTGCACTGAGACCCAGTGATGCACTGAGGTGTGCACACACTGGCAGCCCCATGTGTTAAGAATTTTTGGGGGCCCCATGGAGTGTCCTAAAGATGCAGGGGCATCATAGTGTCCCTCCTCGGGAGGCCTCAGGGGAGAACACATCTGCCCTGGAGCTGGAGCTTCACTGTGGATGTCATGGTGTGACCCTGCCCTGGCAACTCAGAGAGACCCACGGGCCCTGGGGGAATGCAAGTGGCCCACAACACGTCAGCAAGCCCTTCCAGCTGTCCCAGGTCACAGCCTTTGGGGACATCCTGCGTCTCCCGTGGGTCATGTTCAGCAGCCATGGTCAGTGCTTCACCCCGTGTCCTGCTGTGACACTTCCCTGTGGCACCACGAGCCTCTGCAGCTGCTGAGCACTGCCCAAGCCCAAAGCCATCGCTGCAGGTGGCACTTACTGTGATACCAGCAGGGTTTGACCCCAGCCAGGCACCGAGGCCCACACAGCCACTCACTCACTGCCCCACCAGCAGGACCAGAGAGAGAACCAAGTGCAAGAACAAGAAAATACGTGGGCTGAAACAAAACCAATTGAATAGGGAAAGCAAAACCCATGCATGCAAAGAGAGCAAAACAAGGAATTCATTCCCCACTTCCCATGGGCAGGTGCGTGTTCAGCAATATCCAGGAATGTGGGGCTCCATCACAGATAACAGTGACCTGGGAATTCAAAGGCCATCACTCCAAAAGTCTCCTACTCCTTCCTTCTTCCTCCCACTTAACATACTGAGCATGATGTCATATGGTCCGGAATATCCCTTGGGTCAGTTGGGATCAACTATGCCACCAGTGACTCCTCCCAAGCCCCCATGCACCCCAGTCCCCTCGCCAGCGTGGCAGTGCAGAAAGCAGCAGAGGCCTTGGCTCTCTGCAAGCCCTGCTCAGCAACAAGCCAAACATCTGTGCATTATCAACCTGAGGTTCAGCACAAACCCAACACACAGCCCCATTCCAGCCTCAGTGAAGAAAATCATGGCTACCGCAGCCTGAACCAGCACAGCCAGCCGTGTTCTCCACGGGACACAGATCCCACCCTGGAGCAGCAGCCAGGGAAAGCACCAGAGGGACATCTCTCCCTCTGTGGTCCTCTCGTCCCTGGGAACCTGTGTCCATCCATTCCTTACGGTTCAACACCTGGCTCTGCAGTCAGAATGGAGGGAGAAGAGCTCCAAAGGCAGAGCTCCATCGTGCCCCAGCCAGAGGTGGCACTGCAATGGGGATGGCCCAGGTCTCTCCCAGTATGCCCCTCATGCTCCATTTCCTCGGGATAAGACAAAGCTGCAACATTGCCCAGGCTGAGGAGGAAGACGGAGAGCAGATCAGCTCTGAAATCCTCACTCTGGCTGGAGGGAATTGTGTTTGCCCTCATGTGGGAAACTTGCTGATTGGCAGCTGCTTTCCTAGAAAATCAGAACTTCTGGGTGCAGGTGCAATGAGTTCCTTGGGTCTCTGTGGCCACAGGGCCGGTGTTTGGGCAAGCCTGCCCTGCCACCTCCCATCCTTCTGGGGAGCCCACCCCAGGCCTTGGCTCGGGGGGGGAAGTGTCACCACACATGTTTCCAAATGACCCCATGTTGTCCCAGTACCCCCTGCTGACTCATCTCCCATGGCTCAGATTACCCCAAACCCCTCACTCAGAGCTGTCCTTGTCCTCCCCTGAACCTGACTAGGACCCTTTCAGGTGTGGGGCACCTCTGGCTCTGGCCTCAGCTGTCCCCTCCAGAGCCCCCATTCCCCTCAGCTGTTCACACAACCACAGCTGGCTGGAGACCTTGTCCTTACAGCCCACGCTCAGGCAGGACAAGCCAAAGCCAGAGTGGTCTCAGCAGCTGAGACAAATAGCCTGATCAGGAGAGAGGAGATGGGAATCTCCAATGTATCCCAAATATGAGATGTCTGGACATGGGACTGGGGTCTTGAGGAAGGCTGCTACCTAGAGGTGCTGAGTCCTACAGCTCTCTTCCTCCTCACTGTTGCAGGACTGGGCTGAATCTTGCTGGGCACATGTGCTCTTTTTTGCTTAAAAATATCAGGCATCAGCTTTTGTGCTGCTGTTGTCAACAAGCAGAAGGAACATTTCAGCCTGAGACTTGTGACACAAAGCAACAGCTTGCCCAGGGAGTTTGCAAAGGCCCCGTGGTTGGACACAGCTCTGAGCTGCCTGGTCTTGTGCAAGATGACCCAGCACACAGCAGGGCATTGCTCTAGGTGGCCTCTGAAGATCCCTTCCAACCCAAGCCATCCCATGCCTTAGGGATTCTTTGTCCCTTTCAAATTTCCCAGCATTGTAATGGAAAGCTCCCACCCTGCTGAGGCAGTATCCCCTTGCCCCTCACTGGGGCACTCCATGAGTAGAAGCAGCACACTGACAACGGCTTCACAGGGATTCTTTTATTAGCAGAAACAGGGGGAAATGCCCTTGGAGTCCAGGTACCAGCTGGAAAAGGGCTTGGCAGTCTCAAGGGACTGTTGGAGGTTGGGGCCACCTCACAACACTCCCGACTTCGCGCCACTCTTTGAAAATAAAGAGGAGGGCACGAGCCGGCAGCTCTTGCAATGCACTTCCCGGCACAGCCAGATGCTTCTTCCTATGAGGATAAGGCACCATCTGGTCCTCCCGTGGTCACAGCCATCTCCGGTGTCAGTGCCAGTGCTGGGAGATCACATCAGCTGCCACGGAGTGGGGAATGCCAGGGAAGAGCCTGCGATGGTCAGCGACGGGGACGTCTTGTGCTTCCTGACACCAGCACCTGTCCTGCAACAGCAGCATTCCTTAACCACGAGGATCATCCCAGGGGGACCCGTGCCCATCAACCCCGAGTCCACAGACCCTGAAGCCCTGCAGTCTCTGCACAGAGCAATGGGAAGGCTTCCCTCCTCCTGCACGGACAGGGATATCCAGCCCCAGCTGAGGGGACAGACCCCTTTCCAAGGCCCATCCCAGCAGATCCCCACCCCTGCACTCTTGGGCACCTCTCCAGGGAGAACACCCATTGTCTTGCTGCCCCTGGACTCTGCATCCCTTTGGCTCTTACCTGGTGGCCAGGACAGGGTCACCAGCTGGGCTGGCCCTCGCTGAGGTTGATCTGCTCCAGGATCTGGCTGTACCTCCGGGTCAGGGCGTTGGTGTCCCTGGTGAGGTGGGTGAGGACCTGCTGCAGGCCAGTCAGGTGGTGGGACAGGCGCTCCTCGAGCTGGGCATCCGCGGCCTCGCTGCTGTCCGAGGATGCGTCCACGTCGCTGTCGGCACCGGTGGGGCTCTGGTCCTCGACAGAGGCCAGGCCTTTCTCCACCATGGGCTTGATGGCCTTGAGCAGCTGGTAGCGCTCGTAGAGGTCCGTGCGGCTCTCGGCGGCCGGGGCTGCCCCCTCCTGCTGCGGGAAGACCCCTCGGAGCAGGCTGGGGAACATCACCTCCTGCTCCATCTTCTGGGTGGCTGAGAAGTACTGCTCCATGGCCCTTCTCCTACAGCTCTGGCAGTGCTGCTCTGCGATCTCCTGACGGTGGCACCTGCTCCCTGTCCCTGCTGGGGCTTTTTATGCAGTGCTGGGGCACGTCCCTCCACTGCTGTCCCCTCCCCTGCCAGCTCTGGTTGGGCTGGATGGCCTTGGGGTCGGGCTTGGCTCCAGCCCAGCTGGGGCTCAGCCATGCTTTGTCCCTGGCTCTGTGCAATCTCTCCTGGCCCAGCCTCCCCGGGGCCTTCGCCCGAGCTGGCCGGTGGTCCTGCTGCCTCCCGGTACCAGGACCCATGGGGAGGGGAGGTAGCAAGGAGGAGAGGTGCCCAGGGTCTCTCCCATCCTGTACTATATTATATCAGTCCCCCAACACCTTCGGTTCTGAGGTCCTCTGGATGTGGGTCCAGCTCCTGTCCCCCAGTTAGGGGAGGGCACCCTCCTCCCCTTCCTCCTGCCATGCACTCAGGACGTGAACACTACTGGGACATTGAGCAACCCCTTTAGCACAGATACAGAAATGTCACTGGAAATGCACTGGAACATGGGTGCCTGGGCACACTGGAGCCTGCTAGCAGAGACTGGGCTCCCTGGAAACAACCAGTTTCCCCAGCCTGTCCCTGAGCTCAGCAGAGATGTGGACAGGGACCAGACTCCATGGTGTGTAACTCCTGTGGCAGCAGCACAGAGCCATTGCTGGCCCCGGGGGATTGTGGACAAGGGTACCCTGCAATTGTCCAAATTCTGGGAGGGCAAAAGCCACAGCCAGGGCACCAGCCGGCATTGCCTGTCTCTGCGTGTCCCTTTGGTGTGTGGCAATCAGGGAAAATGATTCTATTTGGGGAAAGGCTGTGGGGTACCTCGTTCCTTTTGCAACCCTTGGTGCTGGCAGCTCTCCCTCTGTCCTCATGTGTCCCAGCCAGGTGCCCACACTGCCACGCACCCTTTCCCCACCCGACCTGTCCTCACCACCCCTCTTGTCCCTTTCCTTGTGTCCTGACATCTCTTGGTGTCCTGTCGTGGGGCCCAATGCTGCACCATGGTGCGTGGGTGCTGCTGGCCCTGTGTAGGTGCCAGACAGAGGCTTGGCCACATCGGGGCACCTGGGCCACTGCAGAGCTTCCTGGAGGTGCAGCTGCATCACAGGGCTCTGGGAACAGAGGGACACAGGGGATGCTTTGCCCTCCTGCTCCCCACACCCCTTCCCAAGCGTGTCAGAACTTTGGGGGTGACAGGAGCTCAGCAGAATCCAATTCTTCTCCTGCTTCCCATGCTTAGGAAGTGAATAATTGCCAAATCTCCTCTGTGCCTCTGGACACCCCGTTAGGCAAAAATGGGTCCCCACATCCTGCTGAGAGACACTGGGGAGAGCTGCAGAGCTGCCACTGCCAGCAGGGATGGCAGGAGCAGGAGGACAAGGACTGCTGCTGGAGCACAGCACAGCCACCAAGGGGTGCAGCACGGCTGGGTTTGGTTCGAGCTGAACTGAGGTGCCCAGCCCTGGTTTGGGGCCCCAGGGAGGCTCCTCAGGACCATCAGGGCCCCCAGGAGCTGCCCTGAGATCCTCAGGTCTCTGCTGACACAGAACCCCAGATTTGAGCAATCTTAGCCCTGAGCTTTTTCCCTCCTGGGGAGCTCAGCCCCAGCCCCTGCTCCAGCCTCAGCTCAGAGTTCAGATCGTGCCACCACATGTGTCCCCAGGTGTCCCTGTGGAGGGTGCCACCAAGCTCTGTATACAGAGGGGGGGAAATGAGGAAGAGGAGCACAGTCGGAGTGGTAGCTGTAATCTTGCAAGGTCACCATGGCATGCAATGACACCATGACACCCTGCTCTCCTGTAGGTGACTGAACACCTGTTCTGGGAAAGGCTGTGGGGTCCTTCCTCAGTGTTGCAATCCCAGGGCTGGCAGCTCTCTCGCTGTCCCCTCACAGCCCAGCCCGGTGTCCATTCTGGCTCCTGCTCTCTTCCCTTCAGACCTGAACCCACTGCTCCTCTGCTCCCTTTGTGGGGGCTCCTGGCATCCCTGGTGTTCTGTAGTGGGGCACAGTGCTGCACTGAGGGATACACACACTGTAAGCCCCATGTTCTAAGGATTTTTGGTGCCCCCATGGAGTGTCCTGAATATGCAGGGGCATCATAGTGTCCTTCCTGGGGAGGTTTAAGGGGTCGGTCACATCTTTCCTGGCGTTGGTGCTTCACTCTGGACGAAATTGTGTGACCCTCCTATGGCAACTCATCTCTCGCACATCATCCTGTCTTATACCTCTTTGGCACCAAGGGAAAGGAGCGTGGCACCGTGCTCCGCATATGCACATGGGGAAAGAAGGAAGAGGAGCACAGCTGGAGTGGTAGCAGTCATCATGTCAGGGCAACATGAGATGCAGTGGAGCCCTGCTGTCTTGCAGGTGACTGAACATCTGTCAGCATTTGGAAAGTGGTGAAAGAATTCCTGCTTTTGCTTTGCTTACTTGTGCCACTTTTGTTTTTCCTATTAAACTGTCTTTACCTCTACCCACAAGTTTCTCACTTTTCCTCTCCCTGTTTTCTCACCCATCCTGCCACGGGGAATGACAGAGCAGCTGAGTAGGGCTGGGTTGCCATGGGAGGATCACACCATGACATCCTCAGTGAAGCACCAGCTCCAGGGCAAATGTGTCCCCTCCTGAGGCCTCCCCAGGAGGGAAACTATGATGCCCCTGCATATTCAGGACACTCCATGGTGGCCCCAAAAATCCTTAGAACATAGGGCTGCCAGTATGTGCACACCTCACTGCAGCACTGGGTCCCAGTGCAGGCCACCAGGGATGCCAGGAGCACCCACAAAGGGAGCAGAGGAGCAGTGGGTTCAGGTCTGAGGGAAAGAGGGCAGGTGCCAGAATGGACACCTGGCGGGGCTGTGAGGGGACAGCTGTGAGCTGCCGGCACGGGGCTTGCAAAAGGGGGAAGGACCCTGCAGCCTTTCCCAAAATAGAACCATTTCCTCCAATTGGCACACACTGGAAGATAAGACAGGACAGGAATTGTGGCCATTGACCAGCCATGGCCTGTGCTCCAGGATGGAGCTGATGGGGGTTGATGCAGTGGGACCCCCAAGCCAGGTCAGGCAAAGGCCACAGAGAGGCAGGGCCAGGAGCCAGAGGGGACAATGAGTAGAGGTGCCCAGGTTCTCTCCTATTGTTTCCTATACTTTCTTAACCCCCCAACATTTCCAGTTTTGGGGTCCTGTGGGAGTGGGTCCAGCTCCTGCTCCCTGGTGTGGCCTGGCTGCAAGCAGGGTGGCTGCTGGGGACCCTCTGCTCCCCCCCTCATTGCTGCCACATGCTCAGCATGTGAACACTCCAGGGACATGGAGCAGCCTCTGTCCAGGACTGCCAGCCTGAACACGGCAGCAGACACGGGGGTGGAACAGCTCACTGGGAGTGCTCTGCTGCATGGAATCCCACATGGGTCATGGGGACATACCATAGGGACAGAGATGGGACCAAATGCCACAAGGGGAACAGCGTCCAGAGGACGGAGCTATCATTGCCCACAGTGGAGCACAGATGGTGTCATTGCATCACCCCCATCAGCCCCATCCTGGAGCACAGGCCATGGCTGGTCAATGGCCACAACTCCTTATCTTACAGTGTGTGGCAATTGGAGGAAATGGTTCTATTTTGGGAAAGGCATTGAGGTCCTTCCCCCCTCTTGCAAGCCCAGTGTTGGCAGCTCTCCTGCTGTCCCCTCACAGCCCAGTCAGGTGTCCATTTTTGCACCTGCCTTCTTCCCCACAGACCTGAACCCACTGCTCCTCTGCTCCCTTTGTGGGTGCTCCTGGCATCCTTGGTGTCCTGCATTGAGGCCCATTGTTCCACTGACGAAGGAACAAACTGGCAGCCCCATTCTCTAACGATTTTTGGGCTACCATGGAGTTTCCTAAAGGTTCAGAGACATCATAGTGTCCCCCCAGGGTGACCTCGGGGTGGAACACATGTGCCCTGGGGCTGGAGCTTCACTGTGGATGTCATGGTGTGACCATCCCCTGACAACTCAGCCCTACTCAGCTGCTCTCTCATTCCCCTCAGGTGGGATGGGGAGAGAACTGGGAGAGGAAAAGTACACAAAAATCGTGGGTAGAGATAAAGACAGTTTAATTGCAAAAGCAAAAGCTGCACAAGTAAGCAAATCAAAAGCAGCAATTCTTTCACCACTTCCCAAAGGCACACATGTGTTCAGTCACCTGCAGGAGAGCAGGGTGTCATGGTGTCATTGCATGCCATGGTGACCTGGCAAGATTACAGCTACCACTCCAACTTTGTTCCTCTTCCTCATTTCCCCCCCTCCATATACAGAGCTTGGTGGCACCCTCCACAGGGACACCTGGGGACACATGTGGTGGCACGATCTGAACTCTGAGCTGCGGCTGGGGCTGGGGTCTGAGGTTGGGTCTGAGCTCCCCAGGAGGGCAACAGCTCAGGGCTAAGATTGCTCAAATCTGGGGTTCTGTGTCAGCAGAGACCTGAGGATCTCAGGGCAGCTCCTGGGGGCCCTGATGGTCCTGAGGAGCCTCCCTGGGGCCCCAAACCAGGGCTGGGCACCTCAGTTCAGCTCGAACCAAACCCAGCCGTGCTGCACCCCTTGGTGGCTGTGCTGTGCTCCAGCAGCAGTCCTTGTCCTCCTGCTCCTGCCATCCCTGCTGGCAGTGGCAGCTCCGCAGCTCTCCCCAGTGTCTCTCAGCAGGATGTGGGAGATGTGGGGACCCATTTTTGTCGAACAGGGTGCCCAGAGGAACAGAGGGGATTTGACAATTTTTCACTTCCCAAGCATGGGGAGCTGGAGAGGAATTGGATTCTGCTGAGCTCCTGTCAAGCCCAGAAGTTCTGACATGCTTGGGAAGGGGTGTGGGGAGCAGGAGGGCAAAGCATCCCCTGTCTCCCTCTGTTCCCAGAGCCCTGTGATGCAGCTGCACCTCCAGGAAGCTCTGCAGTGGCCCAGGTGCCCCGATGTGGCCAAGCCTCTGTCTGGCACCTACACAGGGCCAGCAGCACCCACGCACCATGGTGCAGCATTGGGCCCCACGGCAGGACACCAAGAGATGTCAGGACACAAGGAAAGGGACAAGAGGGGTGGTGAGGACAGGTCTGGTGGGGAAAGGGTGCGTGGCAGTGTGGGCACCTGGCTGGGACACATGAGGACAGAGGGAGAGCTGCCAGCACCAAGGGTTGCAAAAGGAACGAGGTACCCCACAGCCTTTCCCCAAATAGAATCATTTTCCCTGATTGCCACACACCAAAGGGACACGCAGAGACAGGCAATGCTGGCTGGTGCCCTGGCTGTGGCTTTTGCCCTCCCAGAATTTGGACAATTGCAGGGTACACTTGTCCCAAATCCCCCGGGGCCAGCAATGGCTCTGTGCTGCTGCCACAGGAGTTACACACCATGGAGTCAGGTCTCTGTCCCTGTCCACATCTCTGCTGAGCTCAGGGACAGGCTGGGGAAACTGGATGTTTCCAGGGAGCCCAGTCTCTGCTAGCAGGCTCCAGTGTGCCCAGACACCCATGTTCCAGTGCATTTCCAGTGACATTTCTGTATGTGTGCTAAGGGGGTTGCTCAATGTCCCAGGAGTGTTCACGTCCTGAGTGCATGGCAGGAGGAAGGGGAGGAGGTGCCCTTCACTAACTGGGGGGCAGGAGCTGGACCCACATCCAGAGGACCTCAGAACTGAAGGTGTTGGGGGACTGAGATAATATAGGACAGGATGGGAGAGACTCTGGGCACCTCTCCTCCTTGCTACCTCCCCTCCCCATGGGTCCTGGTACCGGGAGGCAGCAGGACCACCGGCCAGCTCGGGCGAAGGCCCCGGGGAGGCTGGGCCAGGAGAGATTGCACAGAGCCAGGGACAAAGCATGGCTGAGCCCCAGCTGGGCTGGAGCCAAGCCCGACCCCAAGGCCATCCAGCCCAACCAGGGCTGACAGGGGAGGGGACAGCAGTGGAGGGACGTGCCCCAGCACTGCATAAAAAGCCCCAGCAGGGACAGGGAGCAGGTGACACTGTCAGGAGATCGCAGAGCAGCACTGCCAGAGCTGTAGGAGAAGGGCCATGGAGCAGTACTTCTCAGCCACCCAGAAGATGGAGCAGGAGGTGATGTTCCCCAGCCTGCTCCGAGGGGTCTTCCCGCAGCAGGAGGGGGCAGCCCCGGCCGCCGAGAGCCGCACGGACCTCTACGAGCGCTACCAGCTGCTCAAGGCCATCAAGCCCATGGTGGAGAAAGGCCTGGCCTCTGTCGAGGACCAGAGCCCCACCGGTGCCGACAGCGACGTGGACGCATCCTCGGACAGCAGCGAGGCCGCGGATGCCCAGCTCGAGGAGCGCCTGTCCCACCACCTGACTGGCCTGCAGCAGGTCCTCACCCACCTCACCAGGGACACCAACGCCCTGACCCGGAGGTACAGCCAGATCCTGGAGCAGATCAACCTCAGCGAGGGCCAGCCCAGCTGGTGACCCTGTCCTGGCCACCAGGTAAGAGCCAAAGGGATGCAGAGTCCAGGGGCAGCAAGACAATGGGTGTTCTCCCTGGAGAGATGCCCAAGAGTGCAGGGGTGGGGATCTGCTGGGATGGGCCTTGGAAAGGGGTCTGTCCCCTCAGCTGGGGCTGGATATCCCTGTCCGTGCAGGAAGAGGGAACCCTTCCCATTGCTCTGTGCAGAGACTGCAGGGCTTCAGGGTCTGTGGACTCAGGGTTGATGGGCACGGGTCCCCCTGGGATGATCCTCGTGGTTAAGGAATGCTGCTGTTGCAGGACAGGTGCTGGTGTCAGGAAGCACAAGACGTCCCCGTCGCTGACCATCGCAGGCTCTTCCCTGCCATTCCCCACTCCGTGGCAGCTGATGTGATCTCCCAGCACTGGCACTGACACCGGAGATGGTTGTGAACACGGGAGGACCAGATGGTGCCTTATCCTCATAGGAAGAAGCATCTGGCTGTGCCGGGAAGTCCATTGCAAGAGCTGCAGGCTCGTGCCCTCCTCTTTATTTTCAAAGAGTGGCGCGAAGTCGGGAGTGTTGTGAGGTGGCCCCAACCTCCAACAGTCCCTTGAGACTGCCAAGCCCTTTTCCAGCTGGTACCTGGACTCCAAGGGCATTTCCCCCTGTTTCTGCTAATAAAAGAATCCCTGTGAAGCCGTTGTCAGTGTGCTGCTTCTACTCATGGAGTGCCCCGGTGAGGGGCAAGGGGGATACTGCCTCAGCAGGGTGGGAGCTTTCCATTACAATGCTGGGAAATTTGAAAGGGACAAAGAATCCCTAAGGCATGGGATGGCTTGGGTTGGAAGGGATCTTCAGAGGCCACCTAGAGCAATGCCCTGCTGTGTGCTGGGACGTCTTGCACTAGACCAGGGGGCTCAGAGCTGTGTCCAACCACGGAGCCTTTGCAAACTCCCTGGGCAAGCTGTTGCTTTGTGTCACAAGTCTCAGGCTGAAATGTTCCTTCTGCTTGTTGACAACAGCAGCACAAAAGCTGATGCCTGATATTTTTAAGCAAAAAAGAGCACATGTGCCCAGCAAGATTCAGCCCAGTCCTGCAACAGTGAGGAGGAATAGAGCTGTAGGACTCAGCACCTCTAGGTAGCAGCCTTCCTCAAGACCCCAGTCCCATGTCCAGACATCTCATATTTGGGATACATTGGAGATTCCCATCTCCTCTCTCCTGATCAGGCTATTTGTCTCAGCTGCTGAGACCACTCTGGCTTTGGCTTGTCCTGCCTGAGCGTGGGCTGTAAGGACAAGGTCTCCAGCCAGCTGTGGTTGTGTGAACAGCTGAGGGGAATGGGGGCTCTGGAGGGGGCAGCTGAGACCAGAGCCAGAGGTGCCCCACACCTGAAAGGGTCCTAGTCAGGTTCAGGGGAGGACAAGGACAGCTCTGAGTGAGGGGTTTGGGGTAATCTGAGCCATGGGAGATGAGTCAGCAGGGGGTACTGGGACAACATGGGGTCATTTGGAAACATGTGTAGTGACACTTCCCCCCCCGAGCCAAGGCCTGGGGTGGGCTCCCCAGAAGGATGGGAGGTGGCAGGGCAGGCTTGCCCAAACACCGGCCCTGTGGCCACAGAGACCCAAGGAACTCATTGCACCTGCACCCAGAAGTTCTGATTTTCTAGGAAAGCAGCTGCCAATCAGCAAGTTTCCCACATGAGGGCAAACACAATTCCCTCCAGCCAGAGTGAGGATTTCAGAGCTGATCTGCTCTCCGTCTTCCTCCTCAGCCTGGGCAATGTTGCAGCTTTGTCTTATCCCGAGGAAATGGAGCATGAGGGGCATACTGGGAGAGACCTGGGCCATCCCCATTGCAGTGCCACCTCTGGCTGGGGCACGATGGAGCTCTGCCTTTGGAGCTCTTCTCCCTCCATGCTGACTGCAGAGCCAGGTGTTGAACCTTAAGGAATGGATGGACACAGGTTCCCGGGGACGAGAGGACCACAGAGGGAGAGATGTCCCTCTGGTGCTTTCCCTGGCTGCTGCTCCAGGGTGGGATCTGTGTCCCGTGGAGAACACGGCTGGTTGTGCTGGTTCAGGCTGTGGTAGCCATGATTTTCTTCACTGAGGCTGGAATGGGGCTGTGTGTTGGGTTTGTGCTGAACCTCAGGTTGATAATGCACAGATGTTTGGCTTGTTGCTGAGCAGGGCTTGCAGAGAGCCAAGGCCTCTGCTGCTTTCTGCACTGCCACGCTGGCAAGGGGACTGGGGTGCATGGGGGCTTGGGAGGAGTCACTGGTGCCATAGTTGATCCCAACTGACCCAAGGGATATTCCGGACCATATGACATCATACTCAATATGTTAAGTGGGAGGAAGAATGAAGGAGTAGGAGACTTTTGGAGTGATGGCCTTTGAATTCCCAGGTCACTGTTATCTGTGATGGAGCCCCACATTCCTGGATATTGCCGAACATGCACCTTCTCATGGGAAGTGAGGAATGAATTCCTTGTTTTGCTCTCTTTGCATGCATGGGTTTTGCTTTCCCTATTCAATTGGTTTTGTTTCAGCCCACGTGTTTTTTTGTTCTTGCCCTTGATTCTCTCTCTGATCCTGCTGGTGGGGCAGTGAGTGAGTGTCTGCGTGGGCCTCGGTGCCTGGCTGGGGTTATTATAAATGAGAGACAATAGTCTCAATATTCAGCAAAATTTTAGATTGCTTTATTTGATATAGAAAGAGCAAGCAGCGCACTGGGGAATGCAAGGGGTCACCGCCCACTCCACGCTCCACCGAATCTTGGTTTGCAGCCTCTTCTTATACTGTGGGTTCTCGTTGTTCACAAATTCACAAAGCCTTTGGGTGATAATTAGTCACAGATAGCCATCCGGTCCTTGTAGATGCCCCCCAGGGAAGTTCTGGAGGTCTGATCTTTGTAGATAACCACCAGAGAAGTTCTGGGAGTCTGGTTTTTGGGATAGGCATTGATTAGACAAAGGTAGGAAGGGCTTTTTGGGAAGTCCGAGTTTGCAAGCTGGTAGCCGATACAAGTTATTTGAAAAACCTAACATAATATAACATAATGTAATGTAGCAAAATACAACATAATATAACATAACAAGGTGATTTTAAACAGAATTATTTAATCATACATTTTCCTTTATCTAGTGTCCATGCTTCACTTCAGAGCTTAGTATTCTGGTTTATGCAAACCCCAATGCTTTTGTGATTAACACGAATCTTTTATCAATTGTCACAATTTCCCCACTTCTCTTTTTTTATCCCATTGATTCGTGTTCTGGTTTCAAAGTTTGTCAGTACCTCTTGTACTGCCATTAATTTTGTTGCCTTTTCAGGGTCTATTGGTATTGTAGCAACTTGCATTCCTTGAACCACGGACTGGATTAGTCGAATGAAGCATGGAACAAGACAAGGGATGAACAGTAGTCCTAATAATGCACATGCTAACATAAATCCTAATTTCTTCCACCAAGCTCCCCCCAACAGGTTATTCTACCAATTATCATTAAGCATAGAGTTCCAGTTTTTACAGGTACATGGGCTATTCGTTTTATTTCTTCTGCAATTTTAGTAATTATTTCACCATTATCATCAATTTCTAAGCAGCATTTAGAATTATTAAACTTTCCATACACTCCCCCTTCTTCAGCTAACAGATAGTCTAGAGTCAGTCCGTTTTGGTATACTGCTGCTCTAGTTTGGGTAAGTTGTTTAGCTATCTATTCTATTGCTCGGGCTGTCCGGTTTGAAGTAATTTCTACCACGGCTTGTAGTCTGATAATTCTATTTAACATATAAATTGGAGTGCGATAGCCCCAGCACCCATCCTGAGCCCAGGTAGCTGGTCCATAATATTCAATAATTCGTTCTGGGGGCCATTCATCATCCTTCCAGATTTGTGTTCCCCCTATGTCTGTGCTCCTTTTATTTCGATACAAAGTTTCATACAAGGGAACTCCTAACACTCTATTACCCTTTTCCTTTGGTAATGTAAAAAACGCAGGCTGGATAATCCCTAGAGTGCATGTCCCTCTCCACCTTTTTGGTAGGGTATTATAAGCTTTTTTCCCACAGATCCAAAATATTCCGTCTGGGGATTTCCAGCTTAGTTTAACTGATTCAGGTTGTTGCCAATAGGTCCTTACACTTTTTACTTTTTCATATGGGTTGACTCTATTTTTATTATACCAGCATAGTCCTGTAAAATTTGTAATCAGGATAGTCTTACAGGGGGTATGCCCCACATATTGGGTTAAGTTATTTTCCTGATGTGTTATACATACCTCTCCTATTACCTTATGACTTAGAACTCACCCTTCAGGCCTATTGACTTCCTTCAATATTTTCGTTTGATTTCACTGTAACAACTGCTTTGGGTTTAATCCCTCCCCCCTCCATGGCTATTGTTTAGTCATTTGTATTTTTCCACAGATCCAACAGTGAGTTAAGTTTAGTTCAGTAGTGATTTCTTTCATTAATTCTACAAATAAATTTTTTCCCAAGATGGGTAAGTCCCGTTCGCTGAGTTGTTTTATTTTTTCATACAAGCTAAAATTTCCCCCATGGTTTGTTTTTGTTCCTTTGAACCCCTTAGTTATATTTTTTATCAATTCTTCTTTGTAGTGATCTTGCACTCCTTCCTGATCTGAATATCCCTACATACCTTCTTTTGTGAAGCAGAGATGTGTCTCTCCTACTGGACAACTTTGGTATGCTGATGGAGCCCACCCTCCTTTTCCCAAATTGGTGGCTACCCAGTAACTTCTTCCCATAATAGTGCAAGTTTCTAAGTTGTGTTTATTATAGCAGGCCGAATTGATGTGTGTATGGAAGGCAAGGGTGGACACCGTGTGTCTGCCGTACCTAATTGTCTGGTAACACTTGGAACAAGCATCAGCACTATTTCCTTCTATCATCGTTAGCAATAGGATGACTCCCATGACCATTTTCATCCCTCTGCCTCCCTCAAGGCCTACAGGGTTGCTACCAGTAGCAGAGGTTTGTTTGATCTTCTTGGCAGCAGGGAATATGTCCTGGGGTCTCCCACATTGTCTTTCTCCTTTGGTAGTGTTTCTTAATTTTGTCCTATCTTTTAGCTTTAACATTCCAGTACGAGGTACAGCAGTAACAGCACGGTATACACAACCCTTCTGACACTTTCTTGCCAATACCTCTGCTCTGGCTCTCTTTTTTCCTTATTCCTCCCACCAGTTATGATCATCAATTTCGATTTCTCCTTGTGCTGATAGGGTATTAATACTTTAATAGTTTCCTTACATTCATTTCTTCTACACTGGACACATAATGCGAATGGGGGATACCCACCCTAGGAATAACACCACAACAACTCAGTACAATATGGAAACCTTTTCTTGATGAACAGGCTACACCCGGGTTTGGGGCAGGTGACTTTCAGTCCTGATTAGGAGACCTTCGAGACGAATTGATCCGATATTGACATCAAGTCTTCCGAATTCGCACTTTGAGGTCTCCAGGCTCAGATGTCACTGTCCAACCTGCAGTAGGAGGGGTTACAGGACCCTTGACTCTACTCACATGTGTCCATCCCTTTTTAGCTGTCCTCACAGCTGTTTCAGTCGTTAACAGAACTAAATACGGTCCTTCCCATTTTGGAGCTAGATTTTCTTCTTTCCATACTTTAATTAACACATGTTGTCCTGGCTTAATTTTATGTATGGCAAATCCTAGACCGACAGTTTGAGTTAAAATTCCCTTCTCTCTTAATTCTTCCAAGTTTTTGCTGATTGTTATTATGTAATTCTGAAGAGAAGGGTCCTGAACTAAGGTCAGATCAAGGTGTACTCCTTTAGGGTAAGGCATACCATACAGCATTTCATATGGTGAAATCCCTGTTTTTGAATTTGGCATTGTTCGTATATTAGACAGGGCTAGTGGGAGGCACTTTGTCCATGGCATTTTAGTCTCAATCATTAATTTTGACAGCTGTTGTTTTAATGTTTGATTCATCCTTTCAACCCTCCCAGAACTCTGAGGGTGCCAAGGTGTGTGATACTCCCAGCTGATGCCCAGCGCTGAGGTCAGTAACTTAAGCACCTTTGATGTAAAGTGCGTCCCCTGGTCTGAGTCTATGGCTCGAACCAGGCCATACCTTGGGATTATGTGTTCCAACAATATTTTGGCTACCACTTGTGATGTGGCCCTAGCCTCAGGGTATGCCTCTACCCAGTGGGTTAATTGGTCTACTATCACTAGTAAGTATTCCCACCTCCCTATTTTTGGTAATTCTGTAAAATCTACTTGTATTCTTTCAAAGGGTCTGTAAGCAGTTTTCCGTCCTCCTGACGGACCTTGTCGCATACCTTTTTTATTAATTTTCTGACAAGTTATACAACCCTGTATGCTCTGCTTTGCAATATCAAAAATGCCGATGCATCCAAAAAATTTTAAAAACTGGTCTGCTAGCGCTCTGGTTCCCCAATGTGTTTGTTGGTGTAATTGTTCAATAATTTGTCTGGCCTGGGTCTTAGGTAAAATTTCCCTGCCATCTGGTAAAACCCATTTGTTCTCATGCTGTTCTGCCTTTAATTTTTTTATCGCTCCGTTTTCCTGAGGAGTAAATAGCTTCTGTAACTCCTAGTTGGGGCTGAGATCTTTAACTGTAGTACTTAATACAGAAACTGGTTTTTGCTCCAATGCTGCTTTTTTTGCTTCTTTGTCAGCCAGATTATTCCCCCTTGTATGGTAGCTTGCTCCTTTTTGGTGCCCTCTTATGTGGACCACAGCAATTTCAGTAGGGCCCCTAAGAGCCTCTAGTATTCTAACAATTAATTCTTGATGTATCAACCCCCGTCCTTGAGTGTTAATTAAGCCCCTTTCTTCCCAAATTTTACCAAATGTGTGGACTATGCCATAGGCATACTTAGAATCCGTATATATCGTTCCTTTTTTACCTTCTAAATAAGACATTGCCCTATAAAGAGCAAATAGTTCACAAGCCTGAGCGGACCATGCTGAGTTTAAGGATCCGGATTCTACTAATTTCAATTCTTCTCCTCCTACTATGGCATATCCCGATTTTCGTTTTCCTTCCACCACTCGAGAAGATCCATCTATAAACAATTTTACTCCATCCTTAAATTCAACTTCTCCCAAGTCAGGTCTAATTTTTGTTTGTAATTCTATAACATCCACACAATCATGTTCTAAATTTTCTCCTGGTTCCCCATATAGGAATTGTGCAGGACTTTGAGCAGTTGTTGTTTTTAGCTCCAAATCTGGGGAAGTGATTAGAATAGCTTCATATTTTAATATTCGGGCATCAGTTAACCATTTCTTAGCGTTTTGATTCAGAATTCCCCTTATGTTAGGAGGGGTGTGGACCACTAGGGGTGCCCCAAAGGTAATTTTTTGGGCTTCTTCAATTAAAAGTGCTGTGGCCACTAGGGCCTGGAGGCATGTGGGCCAACCCCGACTGACAGGGTCGAGCAGTTTAGAATAATATCCCACTGGCTTTCGACTGCCTGCCCATTCCTGGGTGAGTACCCCATATGCTGTTTGATCAGAGGTATTTACAAATAACTGAAATGGTCTCTCCAAGTCTGGGAGACTGAGTACAGGGGCTTGAATTAAAGCATGTTTGACCTTTTCAAAATTTTTATCATCCTCTTCTGTCCATTTTAGGCGATTAGTGGTAAGTTTTTCATATAGAAATTTTACTTTCTCACTAAATCCCTCTATCCATTGACGACAATATCCCAGCAATCCCAAAATTTTCCTCACTTCTTTTTTGGTTTTTGGAGGTCCCAGACTTAAAATTCCAGAGATTCTATTAGGATCCAATTTCTTTTTCCCTTTACTTAGCCAATGTCCCAAATATTTTACTTCTGGTTCTGTGAACTGTAATTTGGCTTTGGATACCTTCAATCCCTGTTGTCCCAAAAAGTTTAAAAGTTTTATAGTCCCATTTCTAGTAGATTTCTCGTCTTTTCCTGCTATTAATAGATCATCTACATATTGTAACAATTTCACCCCGTCTGGTGACTCAAAAGATTGCATTAATTCTTCTAGGGCTTGTCCAAAGAGATTAGGGGATTCTGTAAAGCCCTGAGGCAATACTGTCCAACGCAGTTGTTGTTTCCTGCCCTTATCAGGATCTTCCCATTCAAAGGCAAAGTAATCTCTACTACTTTCCTCTAATGGGCATGCCCAGAAGGCATCTTTTAGATCTATTACACTATACCAAGTGTAGTCAGGGGACAACTGGTTTAAGAGTGTGTAAGGGTTTGCTACTACGGGAAATTTGGTAACAGTTCGCTGATTTATAGCTCTCAAATCCTGTACCAATCTGTAATTCCCGTCTGTCTTTTTGACAGGCAGAATAGGAGTATTATGTGGGGACATACATGGTTCCAAAGCCCCCTGTTGCAAAAGGTTTTCTATGAGAGGCTTAAGGCCCCGTCTCCCTTCCAGTGATATTGGATATTGACGAACTCGGATAGGCAAATCGGGATCAGTGATTTTCACTTTGATAGGTTTCATTTTTAACTTCCCTATTTTTCCAGGGGTATACCACACCTCAGGACATATTTGCTCCTCGTCCTTTTGAGTTAAAGCAAAAATTTTAAGCTGACCTTGGGATACTTCAATTTTCAAATCCAATGCTATTATTAAATCCCTCCCCAATAAATTATTTTCTGCCTCTGGCAGTAACAGCAGATCTTTTAATTCAATTTTGGTTTGGGTCTCAATTTGCACATTTTTAATAATAGGGACCCGAAATGGTTCACCTTTTGCTCCAACCACGAGTGCTGTTTCTCTACTAGGTTTACAGCCTTTTGGTAGGTGTTTAATTGTGGATTTTTCGGCTCCTGTATCTACTAAAAATTCCACCTCCTCCCCCTGGGGACCAATCTTTAATTTTATCAAGGGCTCTTTGGATGGTATGGTCCCTAATACATACAGCCCCTGACACCCCTATTCATCTTCCTGGAACATTTTTTCATCCCGTATCCGTTCTTTACAATTTTTCTTTATATGACCTTTCTTGTTACAGTAAAAGCAGGTTCGCCTTGGTGAATTATTTCCTGCTTCATTTCCTTGTTTTGGTGGGGGTTTTCGTGGTTTCCCTCCCCCTTTCTGCTGGGTTTCTTTCTGTGTTTCACGAACTGCAGCTATAAAGATTTTTGCTTTTGCTTTCTGCTTCTCTTCATCCCTCCTTACATAAACTTTTTGTGCTTCTCTTAGCAATTCTTGTAACCCCCGATCTTGCCAATCATCTAACTTTTCTAATTTCTTTCTAATATCTCCCCATGATCGAGCAACAAATTGGGTTTTGAGGAGTGCCTGACCCACTTGTGTATCAGGGTCTATCCCGGAGTACATTTGGAGATCTTTCCTCAGCCGCTCCAACTAGTCAGTCGGGGATTCGTCCTTTTTTTGTTGTTCACTGAAGGCTTTATTAATATTTTGTCCTTTAGGAACTGATTCTCGGATACCTTTAACGAGTATCCATCTTAAGTCCATCATATTCTGGCGATGGACATCATTTTGATTATCCCAGTTAGGATTATTTAATGGCCATTTCTGGTCTCCCCTAGGTCCAATCT
Source organism: Acridotheres tristis (assembly GCA_037013685.1). Classification (NCBI taxonomy): domain Eukaryota; kingdom Metazoa; phylum Chordata; class Aves; order Passeriformes; family Sturnidae; genus Acridotheres; species Acridotheres tristis. The sequence goes on along the minus strand of CM072884.1, from coordinate 30,152,895 downwards.
GATGCTCCCGGTCCCATACCCTCATTCCAGCCTGTCTGATCATTTCCCGTTCCTCCGTGGTGAATAGGATACTTAATATAGATTGTAATTCCATCCAAGTATACATACTTGGTCCGAGGAATTGATCTAGTCTCTCTGATATCCCTATAGAATCTTCTAATAGTTTTCCCATTTCTTTTTTAAAGTTTCTCACTTCCCCTGTGTTCAAGGGAACATTTACAAATCCAATTAAGCCAGCCTGTTGTCCTGCTAATGGCACTTCCCTCAGGGGGTAAAGGCGAGCCTTTGTGTCGTTATCTCCCTCCTCTCTGGTGATACTATCTCTCCTGGTATTCCTTTGACTGGAGCGAGTTCTTAGAGCTATGGGAGTACCAGGAGGAGAAGTGGGTGCGTGGGGGGTGTATCCTGTATTTTCTGTATTATACGGAGGTGGGAGATTATCGAGGGGTTCCCAGGTAACCTTTTTTTATCTTCATCCTCTTTTTCTTTTAAAGTATATATCAAGGATGGCTTGGACTGTTTTGCCCACAGGGCAGCATACTCACATTCCTCTCTGTTAAATGGTTCTTTATGAGCCACATATGTGTTTAATGCCCGACAAATCCAACCCTCAAATGATCCGAACATGGGCCAGTATAGGTTATCTTTACGGATCATTTCTCTGGTCCATTCCACCATGCAATATTGAATCAATTTTTCTTTACTTTTTCCTCTGTATACCACCCCTGTGTCCTAACATTTTAATATTACTCCCAAAGGGCTGCCTGGTGGTATTTCTGGCAACCTACTTGTCTTGTCTTTATTTTCCCAGTCTCCTTGTGGACCAAATGAACTTGAACCTCTTCGTGGGTCCCTGGGACTCAGAATCTTACTTCCTCTTTTTCCCATTTTTACCTCAAGGGACTGTCTTGAGGTGTTTGCACTCCCCGATGTGCTCCACCCGAACCCCTGCCTCTCCTTGAGTCAGGATGGACTGGAACCCGCCTCTACCTGGGCTGGGATGGAAAAAGCAGCTTTTCCCTTCTCCCTCCGTGACTGGTGTGTTGCAATCTGCTTTTCTTTTCCTCCCCCTTCCCCCCGCCCCCTTCCCGGGTCCTGCCTCTACCTGGGCTAGGATGGGAAGGACCTAGCCTCTACCTGGACTAGGGTGGGAAGGACCTAGCCTCTGCCTGGGCTAGGATGGGAAGGACCTAGCCTCTGCCTGGGCTAGGACAAGAAAAGCAGTCTCCCCCTTTGTGCTCACTCGCTTCGTCCGGTCACCGGCCAGGTCCCTCGCGGGATGCTGGAAACACGGATAGAAGGACTCCACTCTCGCTTCGCAGCAAAGGCCACGTCTCATTCAGGCAGGCACACAGTCATCCCCACCAAACCAGACAGATACTCACAGTCCGATGCTCCTGTCTGGGTCTTCGTGCACAAGAATTACAGGTGATATTGCCGCGGTCTTCTGGGGAGATTTTCCTTGCTCAGTCTATATGGTGCGGGACGTCGATGGGTCCCGAGAATCACTGACGAACCGGGGCCACAGCAGTCGGGCGCCTCCCCGAAATCGCAGTGCCTCTCAGGGCTCCAAGGACGACCCGGGTTTCGGCACCAAATTGTTATAAATGAGAGACAAAAGTCTCAATTTTCAGCAAAATTTTAGATTGCTTTATTTGATATAGAAAGAGCAAGCAGCGCGCTGGGGAACGCGAGGGGTCACCGCCCACTCCACGCTCCACCGAACCTTGGTTTGCAGCCTCTTCTTATACTGTGGTTTCTTGTTGTTCACAAATTCACAAAGCCTTTGGGTGATAATTAGTCACAGATAGCCATCCGGTCCTTGTAGATAACCACCAGGGAAGTTCTGGCGGTCTGGTCTTTGTAGATAACCACCAGAGAAGTTCTGGGAGTCTGGTTTTTGGGATAGGCAGTATTGATTAGACAAAGGTAGGAAGGGCTTTTTGGGAAGCCCGATTTCACAAGCTGGTAGGTGATAAAACTTATTTGAAAAACATAACATAATATAACATAATGAAATGTAACATAATACAACATAATATAACAAGATGATTTTAAACAGAATTATTTAATCGTATAATTTCCTTTATCTAGTGTCCATGCTTCACTTCAGAGCTTAGTATTCTGGTTTATGCAAACCCCAATGCTTTTGTGATCAACACGAATCTTTTATCAATTGTCAAAGGGTCAAACCCCGCTGGTGTCACAGCTAGGGACACCTGCAGCGATGGCTTTGGGCTTGGGCAGTGCTCAGCAGCTGCAGAGGCTCGTGGTGCCACAGGGAAGTGTCACAGCAGGACACGGGGTGAAGCACTGACCATGGCTGCTGAACATGACCCACGGGAGACGCAGGATGTCCCCAAAGGCTGTGACCTGGGACAGCTGGAAGGGCTTGCTGACGTGTTGTGGGCCACTTGCATTCCGCCAGAGCCCGAGGGTCTCTCTCTGAGTTGCCATGGGAGGGTCACACCATGACATTCACAATGAAGCTCCAGCTCCAGGGCAGATGTGTCCCATCCCGAGGCCTCCCCAGGAGGGACACTATGATGCCTCTGCATCTTCAGGACACTCCATGGTGGCCCCAAAAATCCTTAGAACATGGGGCTGCCAGTATGTGCACACCTCAGTGCAGCACTGGGCCCCACTGCAGGCCACCAAGGATGCCAGGAGCACCCACAAAGGGAGCAGAGGAGCAGTGGGTTCAGGTCTGAGGGGAAGAGAGCAGGTGCCAGAATGGACACCTGGCTGGTCTGTGAGGGGACAGCAGGAGAGCTGCCAGCACTGGGATTGCAAAAGGGGAGAAGGACCCTGCAGCCTTTCCCAAAATAGAACCATTTCCTCCAAAGTCCACACACTGCAAGATAAGGAGTTGTGGCCTTTGACCAGCCATGGCCTCTACTCCAGGATGGGGCCGATGGGGGGTGATGCAGTGGGACCCCCAAGCCAGGTCAGGCGAAGGCCACAGAGAGGCTGGGCCAGGAGCCAGAGGGGACAATGAGTAGAGGTGCCCAGGTTCTCTCCTATTGTTTCCTATACTATCTTAACCCCCCAGCATTTCCAGTTTTGGGGTCCTGTGGGAGTGGGTCCAGCTCCTGCTCCCTGGTGTGGCCTGGCTGCAAGCAGGGTGGCTGCTGGGGACCCTCAGCTCCCCCCCCCATTGCTGCCACATGCTCAGCATGTGAACACTCCAGGGACATGGAGCAGCCTCTGTCCAGGACTGCCAGCCTGAACACGGCAGCAGACACGGGGGTGGAACAGCTCACTGGGAGTGCTCTGCTGCATGGAATCCCACATGGGTCATGAGGACATACCACAGGGACAGAGATGGGACCAAATGCCACAAGGGGAACAGCGTCCAGAGGACGGAGCTATCATTGCCCACAGTGGAGCACAAATGGTGTCATTGCATCACCCCCATCAGCCCCATCCTGGAGCACAGGCCATGGCTGGTCAATGGCCACAACTCCTTATCTTACAGTGTGTGGCAATTGGAGGAAATGGTTCTACTTTGCGAAAGGCCGCGGGATCCTTCCCCCCACTTGCTATCGCAGTGCTGGCAGCTCTCCTGCTCTCCCCTCACAGTCCAGCCAGGTGTCCATTCTGGCACGTGCTCTCTTCCCCTCAGACCTGAACCCACTGCTCCTCTGCTCGCTTTGTGGGTGCTCCTGGCATCCCTGGTGGCCTGCAGTGAGGCCCATTGTTCCACTGAGGAATGAACAAACTGGTGGCCCCATTCTCTAACGATTTTTGGGCTACCATGGAGTTTCCTAAAGTTCAGAGACATCATAGTGTCCCCCCAGGGTGACCTCGGGGTGGAACACATGTGCCCTGGGGCTGGAGCTTCACTGTGGATGTCATGGTGTGACCCTCCCCTGACAACTCAGCCCTACTCAGCTGCTCTCTCATTCCCCACAGGTGGGATGGGGAGAGAATTGGGAGAGGAAAAGTACAGAAAAGTCGTAGGTAGAGATAAAGACAGTTTAATTGCAAAAGCAAAAGCTGCACAAGTAAGCAAAGCAAAAGCAGGAATTCTTTCACCACTTCCCAAAGGCACACAGGTGTTCAGTCACCTGCAGGAGAGCAGGGTGTCATGGTGTCATTGAATGCCATGGTGACCTTGCAAGATTACAGCTACCACTCCGACTGTGCTCCTCTTCCTCATTTCCCCCCCTCCATATACAGAGCTTGGTGCCACCCTCCACAGGGACACCTGGGGACACATGTGGTGGCACGATCTGCGCTCTGAGCTGTGGCTGGGGCTGGGGTCTGAGGTTGGGTCTGAGCTCCCCAGGAGGGCAACAGCTCAGGGCTAAGATTGCTCAAATCTGGGGTTCTGTGTCAGCAGAGACCTGAGGATCTCAGGGCAGCTCCTGGGGGCCCTGATGGTCCTGAGGAGCCTCCCTGGGGCCCCAAACCAGGGCTGGGCACCTCAGTTCAGCTCGAACCAAACCCAGCCGTGCTGCACCCCTTGGTGGCTGTGCTGTGCTCCAGCAGCAGTCCTTTTCCTCCTGCTCCTGCCATCCCTGCTGGCAGTGGCAGCTCCGCAGCTCTCCCCAGTGTCTCTCAGCAGGATGTGGGAGATGTGGGGACCCATTTTTGCCTAACGGGGTGCCCAGAGGAACAGAGGGGATTTGGCAATTATTCACTGCCCAAGCATGGGGAGCTGGGGAGGAATTGGATTCTGCTGAGCTCCTGTCACCCCCAAAATTCTGACACACTTGGGAAGTGGTGTGGGGAGCAGGAGGGCAAAGCATCCCCTGTGTCCCTCTGTCCCCAAAGTCCGTGATGCAGCTGCACCTCCAGGAAGCTCTGCAGTGGCCCAGGTGCCCCGATGTGGCCAAGCCTCTGTCTGGCACCTGCACAGGGCCAGCAGCACCCACGCACCATGGTGCAGCATTGGGCCCCACGGCAGGACACCAAGAGATGTCAGGACACAAGGAAAGGGACAAGAGGGGTGGTGAGGACAGGTCTGGTGGGGAAAGGGTGCGTGGCAGTGCGGGCACCTGGCTGGGACACATGGCGACACAGGGAGAGCTGCCAGCACCAAGAGTTGCAAAAGGAACGAGGTACCCCACAGCCTTTCCCCAAATAGAATCATTTTCCCTGATTGCCACACACCACAGGGACACGCAGAGACAGGCAATGCTGGCTGGTGCCCTTGCTGTGGCTTTTGCCCTCCCAGAATTTGGACAATTGCAGGGTACACTTGTCCAAAATCCCCCGGGGCCAGTAACGGCTCTGTGCTGCTGCCACAGGAGTTATACACCATGGAGTCTGGTCCCTGTCCCTGTCCACATCTCTCCTGAGCTCAGGGGCAGGCTGGGATAAATGGATGTTTCCAGGGAGCCCAGTCTCTGCTAGCAGGCTCCAGTGTGACCAGACACCCATGTTCCAGTGCATTTCCAGTGACATTTCCGTATGTGTGCTGTGACAATTGATTAAAGATTCGTGTTAATCACAAAAGCATTGAGGTTTGCATAAACCAAAATACTAAGCTCTGAAGTGAAGCATGGACACTCGATAAAGGAAATTATATGATTAAATAATTCTGTTTAAAATCACCTTGTTATGTTATATTATGTTGTATTATGTTATATTATGTTGTATTATGTTACATTACATTATGTTATATTATGTTATGTTTTTCAAATAAGTTGTATCAGCTACCATCTTGCAAACTCGGACTTTCCAAAAAGCCCTTCCTGCCTTTGTCTGATCAATACTGCTTATCTCAAGGACCAGACTTCCAGAACTTCTCTGGTGGTTATCTACAAGGACCAGATGGCTATCTGTGACTGATTATCACCCAAAGGCTTTGTGAATTTGTGTAAGGATGTTTATTCGACCACCACTGCTTAACTAGCAAAATTATGAGAGCAAAAAAACCCCAAAATCATTGATTACAAAGAGAAACCACAGTATAAGAAGAGACTACAAACCAAGGTTCGGTGGAGCATGGAGTGGGCGGTGACCCCTGGCATTCCCCAGTGCGCTGGTTGCTCTTTCTATATCAAATAAAGCAATCTAAATTTTGCTGAATATCGAGACTTTTGTCTCTCATTTATAACATGTGCTAAAAGGGTTGCTCAATGTCCCAGGAGTGTTCACGTCCTGAGTGCATGGCAGGAGGAACGAGGGGAGTTGGGGAGGAACTAGGGGACAGGAGTTGGACCCACATCCAGAGGACCTCAGAAGCGAAGGTGTTGGGGGACTGACATAATACAGAAGAGGATGGGAGAGACCCTGGGCACCTCTCCTCCTTGCTACCTCCCCTCCCCATGGTTCCTGGCACGGGGAGGCAGCGGGACCACCGGCCAGCTCGGGCGAAGGCCCCAGGGAGGCTGGGCCAGGAGAGATTGCACAGAGCCAGGGACAAAGCATGGCTGAGCCCCAGCTGGGCTGGAGCCAAGCCCGACCCCAAGGCCATCCAGCCCATCCAGGGCTGGCAGGGGAGGGGACAGCAGTGGAGGGACGTGCCCCAGCACTGCATAAAAAGCCCCAACAGGGACAGGGAGCAGTGACACTGTCAGGAGATCGCAGAGCAGCACTGCCAGAGCTGTAGGAGAAGGGCCATGGAGCAGTACTTCTCAGCCACCCAGAAGATGGAGCAGGAGGTGATGTTCCCCAGCCTGCTCCGAGGGGTCTTCCCGCAGCAGGAGGGGGCAGCCCCGGCCGCCGAGAGCCGCACGGACCTCTACGAGCGCTTCCAGCTGCTCAAGGCCATCAAGCCCATGGTGGAGAAAGGCCTGGCCTCTGTCGAGGACCAGAGCCCCACCGGTGCTGACAGCGACGTGGACGCATCCTCGGACAGCAGCGAGGCCGCGGATGCCCAGCTCGAGGAGCGTCTGTCCCACCACCTGACTGGCCTGCAGCAGGTCCTCACCCACCTCACCAGGGACACCAACGCCCTGACCCGGAGGTACAGCCAGATCCTGGAGCAGATCAACCTCAGCGAGGGCCAGCCCAGCTGGTGACCCTGTCCTGGCCACCAGGTAAGAGCTACCAGGAGGCAGAGTCCAGGGGCAGCAAGACAATGGGTGTTCTCCCTGGAGAGTTGCCCAAGAGTGCAGGGGTGGGGATCTGCTGGGATGGGCCTTGGAAAGGGGTCTGTCCCCTCAGCTGGGGCTGGATATCCCTGTCCGTGCAGGAGGAGGGAACCCTTCCCATTGCTCTGTGCAGAGACTGCAGGGCTTCAGGGTCTGTGGACTCGGGGTTGATGGGCACGGGTCCCCCTGGGATGATCCTCGTGGTTAAGGAATGCTGCTGTTGCAGGACAGGTGCTGGTGTCAGGAAGCACAAGACGTCCCCGTCGCTGACCATCGCAGGCTCTTCCCTGGCATTCCCCACTCCGTGGCAGCTGATGTGATCTCCCAGCGCTGGCACTGACACCGGAGATGGTTGTGAACACGGGAGGACCAGATGGTGCCTTATCCTCATAGGAAGAAGCATCTGGCTGTGCCGGGAAGTCCATTGCAAGAGCTGCCGGCTCGTGCCCTCCTCTTTATTTTCAAAGAGTGGCGCGAAGTCGGGAGTGTTGTGAGGTGGCCCCAACCTCCAACAGTCCCTTGAGACTGCCAAGCCCTTTTCCAGCTGGTACCTGGACTCCAAGGGCATTTCCCCCTGTTTCTGCTAATAAAAGAATCCCTGTGAAGCCATTGTCAGTGTGCTGCTTCCACTCATAGAGTGCCCCAGTGAGGGGCAGGGTAATACTGCCTCAGCAGGGTGGGAGCTTTCCATTACAATGCTGGGAAATTTGAAAGGGAGAAAGAATCTCAAAGGCATGGGATGGCTTGGGTTGGAAGGGATCTTCAGAGGCCACGTAGAGCAATGCCCTGCTGTGTGCTGGGACATCTTGCACTAGACCAGGGAGCTCAGAGCTGTGTCCAACCACGGGGCCTTTGCAAACTCCCTGGGCAACCTGTCCCTTTGTGTCACAAGTCTCAGGCTGAAATGTTCCTTCTGCTTGTTGACAGCAACAGCACAAAAGCTGATGCCTGATTTTTGTGTGCAAAAAAGAGCACATGTGCCCAGCAAGATTCAGCCCAGTCCTGCAACAGTGAGGAGGAATAGAGCTGTAGGACTCAGCACTTCTAGGTAGCAGCCTTCCTCAAGACCCCAGTCCCATGTCCAGACATCCCATATTTGGGATACATTGGAGATTCCCATCTCCTCTCTCCTGATCAGGCTATTTGTCTCAGCTGCTGAGAACACTCTGGCTTTGGCTTGTCCTGCCCAAGCGTGGGCTGTAAGGACAAGGTCTCCAGCCAGCTGTGGTTGTGTGAACAGCTGAGGGGAATGGGGGCTCTGGAGGGGGCAGCTGAGGCCAGAGCCAGAGGTGCCCCACACCTGAAAGGGTCCTAGTCAGGTTCAGGGGAGGACAAGGACAGCTCTGAGGGGTTTGGGGTAATCTGAGCAAGGGGAGATGAGTCAGCAGGGTGTACTGGGATGAACACGTGGTCATTTGGAAACATGTGTGGTGACACTTTCCCCCTCCTGAGCCAAGGCCTGGGGTGGGCTCCCCAGAAGGATGGGAGGTGGCAGGGCAGGCTTGCCCAAACACAGGCCCTGTGGCCACAGAGATCCAAGGAACTCATTGCACCTGCACCCAGAATTTCTGATTTTCTAGGAAAGCAGCTGCCAATCAGCAAGTTTCCCACATGAGGGCAAACACAATTCCCTCCAGCCAGAGTGAGGATTTCAGAGCTGATCTGCTCTCCGTGTTCCTCCTCAGCCTGGGCAATGTTGCAGCTTTGTCTTATCCCGAGGAAATGGAGCATGAGGGGCATACTGGGAGAGACCTGGGCCATCCCCATTGCAGTGCCACCTCTGGCTGGGGCACGATGGAGCTCTGCCTTTGGAGCTCTTCTCCCTCCATGCTGACTGCAGAGCCAGGTGTTGAACCGTAAGGAATGGATGGACACAGGTTCCCAGGGACGAGAGGACCACGGAGGGAGAGATGTCCCTCTGGTGCTTTCCCTGGCTGCTGCTCCAGGGTGGGATCTGTGTCCCGTGGAGAACACGGCTGGCTGTGCTGGTCCAGGCTGTGGTAGCCATGATTTTCTGCACTGCGGCTGGAATGGGGCTGTGTGTTGGGTTTGTGCTGAACCTCAGGTTGATAATGCACAGATGTTTGGCTTGTTGCTGAGCAGGGCTTGCAGAGAGCCAAGGCCTCTGCTGCTTTCTGCACTGCCACGCTGGCGAGGGGACTGGGGTGCATGGGGGCTTGGGAGGAGTCACTGGTGCCATAGTTGATCCCAACTGACCCGAGGGATATTCCGGACCATATGACATCATGCTCAGTATGTTAATTGAGAGGAAGAAGGAAGGAGTAGGAGACTTTTGGAGTGATGGCCTTTGAATTCCCAGGTCACTGTTACCTGTGATGGAGCCCTGAAGTCCTGGGGATTGCTGAACACGCACCTGCCCATGGGAAGTGGGGAATGAATTCCTTGTTTTGCTCTCTTTGCATGCATGGGTTTTGCTTTCCCTATTCAATTGGTTTTGTTTCAGCCCACGTGTTTTCTTGTTCTTGCCCTTGATTCTCTCTCTGATCCTGCTGGTGGGGCAGTGAGTGAGTGGCTGTGTGGGCCTCGGTGCCTGGCTGGGGTCAAACCCCGCTGGTGTCACAGCGAGGGCCACCTGCAGCGATGGCTTTGGGCTTGGGCAGTGCTCAGCAGCTGCAGAGGCTCTTGGTGCCCCAGGGAAGTGTCACAGCAGGACACGGGGTGAAGCACTGACCATGGCTGCTGAACATGACCCACGGGAGACGCAGGATGTCCCCAAAGGCTGTGACCTGGGACAGCTGGAAGGGCTTGCTGACGTGCTGTGGGCCACTTGCATTCCCCCAGGGCCCGTGGGTCTCTCTGAGTTGCCAGGGCAGGGTCACACCATGACATTCACAGTGAAGCTCCAGCTCCAGGGCAGATGTGTTCTCCCCTGAGGCCTCCCCAGGAGGGACACTATGATGCCTCTGCATATTCAGGACACTCCATGGTGGCCCCAAAAATCCTTAGAACATGGGGCTGCCAGTGTGTGCACACCTCAGTGCAGCACTGGGTCCCACTGCAGGCCACCAAGGATGCCAGGAGCACCCACAAAGGGAGCAGAGGAGCAGTGGGTTCAGGTCTCAGGGAAAGAGAGCAGGTGCCAGAATGGACACCTGGCTGGTCTGTGAGGGGACAGCAGGAGAGCTGCCAGCACTGGGCTTGCAAAAGGGGAGAAGGACCCTGCAGCCTTTCCCAAAATAGAACCATTTCCTCCAAAGTCCACACACTGCAAGATAAGGAGTTGTGGCCTTTGACCAGCCGTGGCCTCTGCTCCAGGATGGAGCTGATGGGGGTTGATGCAATGGGACCCCCAAGCCAGGTCAGGCGAAGGCCACAGAGAGGCTGGGCCAGGAGCCAGAGGGGACAATGAGTAGAGGTGCCCAGGTTCTCTCCTATTGTTTCCTATACTATCTTAACCCCCCAACATTTCCAGTTTTGGGGTCCTGTGGGAGTGGGTCCAGCTCCTGCTCCCTGGTGTGGCCTGGCTGCAAGCAGGGTGGCTGCTGGGGACCCTCAGCTCCCCCCCCCATTGCTGCCACATGCTCAGCATGTGAACACTCCAGGGACATGGAGCAGCCTCTGTCCAGGACTGCCAGCCTGAACACGGCAGCAGACACGGGGGTGGAACAGCTCACTGGGAGTGCTCTGCTGCATGGAATCCCACATGGGTCATGAGGACATACCACAGGGACAGAGATGGGACCAAATGCCACAAGGGGAACAGCGTCCAGAGGACGGAGCTATCATTGCCCACAGTGGAGCACAAATGGTGTCATTGCATCACCCCCATCAGCCCCATCCTGGAGCACAGGCCATGGCTGGTCAATGGCCACAACTCCTTATCTTACAGTGTGTGGCAATTGGAGGAAATGGTTCTATTTTGGGGATGGCCGTAGGGTCCTTCCCCCCACTTGCAAGCCCAGTGCTGGCAGCTCTCCTGCTGTCCCCTCACAGCCCAGCCAGGTGTCCATTCTGGCACGTGCTCTCTTCCCCTCAGACCTGAACCCACTGCTCCTCTGCTCCTTTTATGGGTGCTCCTGGCATCCTTGGTGGCCTGCAATGGGACCCAGTGCTGCCCTGAGTTGTGCACACACTGGCAGCCCCATGTTCTAAGGATTTTTGGGGCCACCATGGAGTGTCCTGAATATGCAGGAGCATCAAAATATCCCTCCTGGGGAGGCCTCAGGAGGGGACACATTTGCCCTGGAGCTGGAGCTTCACTGTGGATGTCATGGTGTGACCCTCCCCTGACAGCTCAGCCCTACTCAGCTGCTCTCTCATTCCCCACAGGTGGGATGGGGGGAGGACTGGGAGACGAAAAGTACAGAAAAGTCGTAGGTAGAGATAAAGACAGTTTAATCGGAAAAGCTAAAGCTGCACAAGTAAGCAAAGCAAAAGCAGGAATTCTTTCACCACTTCCCAAAGGCACACAGGTGTTCAGTCATCTACAGGAGAGCAGGGTGTCATGGTGTCATTGCATGCCATGGTGACCTGGCAAGATTACAGCTACCACTCCGACTGTGCTCCTCTTCCTCATTTCCCCCCCTCCATATACAGAGCTTGGTGCCACCCTCCACAGGGACACCTGGGGACACATGTGGTGGCACGATCTGCACTCTGAGCTGAGGCTGAGGCTGGGTCTGAGGCTGGGGCTGAGCTCCCCAGGAGGGCAAAAGCTCAGGGCTAAGATTGCTCAAATCTGGGGTTCTGTGTCAGCAGAGACCTGAGGATCTCAGGGCAGCTCCTGGGGGCCCTGATGGTCCTGAGGAGCCTCCCTGGGGCCCCAAACCAGGGCTGGGCACCTCAGTTCAGCTCGAACCAAACCCAGCCGTGCTGCATCCCTTGGTGGCTGTGCTGTGCTCCAGCAGCAGTCCTTTTCCTCCTGCTCCTGCCATCCCTGCTGGCAGTGGCAGCTCCGCAGCTCTCCCCAGTGTCTCTCAGCAGGATGTGGGAGATATGGGGACCCATTTTTGTCGAACAGGGTGTCCAGAGGCACCGAGGGGATTTGGCAATTCACTTCCCAAGCATGGGGAGCTGGAGAAGAATTGGATTCTGCTGAGCTCCTGTCACCCCCCAAAGTTCTGACATGCTTGGGAAGTGGTGTGGGGATCAGGAGGGAAAAGCATCCCCTGTGTCCCTCTGTTCCCAGAGCCCTGTGATGCACCTGCACCTCCAGGAAGCTCTGCAGTGGCCCAGGTGCCCCGATGTGGCCAAGCCTCTGTCTGGCACCTGCACAGGGCCAGCAGCACCCACGCACCATGGTGCAGCATTGGGCCCCACGGCAGGACACCAAGAGATGTCAGGACACAAGGAAAGGGACAAGAGGGGTGGTGAGGACAGGTCTGGTGGGGAAAGGGTGCGTGGCAGTGTGGGCACCTGGCTGGGACACATGGCAACACAGGGAGAGCTGCCAGCACCAAGAGTTGCAAAAGGAACGAGGTACCCCACAGCCTTTCCCCAAATAGAATCATTTTCCCTGATTGCCACACACCACAGGGACACGCAGAGACAGGCAATGCTGGCTGGTGCCCTTGCTGTGGCTTTTGCCCTCCCAGAATTTGGACAATTGCAGGGTACACTTGTCCAAAATCCCCCGGGGCCAGTAACGGCTCTGTGCTGCTGCCACAGGAGTTACACATTATGGAGACAGGTCCCTGTCCCTGTCCACATCTCTGCTGAGCTCAGGGGCAGGCTGGGATAAATGGATGTTTCCAGGGAGCCCAGTCTCTGCTAGCAGGCTCCAGTGTGCCCAGACACCCATGTTCCAGGGCATTTCCAGTGACATTTCTGTATCTGTGATAAAGGGGTTGCTCAATGTCCCAGGAGTGTTCAGGTCCTGAGTGCATGGCAGGAGGAAGGGGAGGAGGTGCCCTTCACTACCTGGGGGACAGGAGCTGGACCCACATCCAGAGGACCTCAGAACTGAAGGTGTTGGGGGAATGAGATAATATAGAAGAGGATGGGAGAGACCCTGGGCACCTCTCCTCCTTGCTACCTCCCCTCCCCATGGGTCCTGGTACCGGGAGGCAGCAGGACCACCGGCCAGCTCGGGCGAAGGCCCCGGGGAGGCTGGGCCAGGAGAGATTGCACAGAGCCAGGGACAAAGCATGGCTGAGCCCCAGCTGGGCTGGAGCCAAGCCCGACCCCAAGGCCATCCAGCCCAACCAGAGCTGGCAGGGGAGGGGACAGCAGTGGAGGGACGTGCCCCAGCACTGCATAAAAAGCCCCAGCAGGGACAGGGAGCAGGTGACACTGTCAGGAGATCGCAGAGCAGCACTGCCAGAGCTGTAGGAGAAGGGCCATGGAGCAGTACTTCTCAGCCACCCAGAAGATGGAGCAGGAGGTGATGTTCCCCAGCCTGCTCCGAGGGGTCTTCCCGCAGCAGGAGGGGGCAGCCCCGGCCGCCGAGAGCCGCACGGACCTCTACGAGCGCTACCAGCTGCTCAAGGCCATCAAGCCCATGGTGGAGAAAGGCCTGGCCTCTGTCGAGGACCAGAGCCCCACCGGTGCCGACAGCGACGTGGACGCATCCTCGGACAGCAGCGAGGCCGCGGATGCCCAGCTCGAGGAGCGTCTGTCCCACCACCTGACTGGCCTGCAGCAGGTCCTCACCCACCTCACCAGGGACACCAACGCCCTGACCCGGAGGTACAGCCAGATCCTGGAGCAGATCAACCTCAGCGAGGGCCAGCCCAGCTGGTGACCCTGTCCTGGCCACCAGGTAAGAGCCGAAGGGATGCAGAGTCCCGGGGCAGCAAGACAATGGGTGTTCTCCCTGGAGAGGTGCCCAAGAGTGCAGGGGTGGGGATCTGCTGGGATGGGCCTTGGAAAGGGGTCTGTCCCCTCAGCTGGGGCTGGATATCCCTGTCCGTGCAGGAGGAGGGAACCCTTCCCTTTGCTCTGTGCAGAGACTGCAGGGCTTCAGGGTCTGTGGACTCGGGGTTGATGGGCACGGGTCCCCCTGGGATGATCCTCGTGGTTAAGGAATGCTGCTGTTGCAGGACAGGTGCTGGTGTCAGGAAGCACAAGACATCCCCGTCGCTGACCATCGCAGGCTCTTCCCTGGCATTCCCCACTCCGTGGCAGCTGATGTGATCTCCCAGCACTGGCACTGACACCGGAGATGGTTGTGAACACGGGAGGACCAGATGGTGCCTTATCCTCATAGGAAGAAGCATCTGGCTGTGCCGGGAAGTCCATTGCAAGAGCTGCCGGCTCGTGCCCTCCTCTTTATTTTCAAAGAGTGGCGCGAAGTCGGGAGTGTTGTGAGGTGGCCCCAACCTCCAACAGTCCCTTGAGACTGCCAAGCCCTTTTCCAGCTGGTACCTGGACTCCAAGGGCATTTCCCCCTGTTTCTGCTAATAAAAGAATCCCTGTGAAGCCGTTGTCAGTGTGCTGCTTCTACTCATGGAGTGCCCCCGGTGAGGGGCAAGGGGATACTGCCTCAGCAGGGTGGGAACTTTCCATTACAATGCTGGGAAATTTGAAAGGGAGAAAGAATCTCAAAGGCATGGGATGGCTTGGGTTGGAAGAGAACTTCAGAGGCCACGTAGAGCAATGCCCTGCTGTATGCTGGGACATCTTGCACTAGACCAGGGAGCTCAGAGCTGTGTCCAACCACGGGGCCTTTGCAAACTCCCTGGGCAACCTGTCCCTTTGTGTCACCAGCCTCAGTCTGAAATGTTCCTTCTTCTTCCTGACAGCAACAGCACAAAAGCTGATGCCTGATTTTTGTGTGCAAAAAAGAGCACATGTGCCCAACAAGATACAGCCCAGTCCTGCAACAGTGAGGAGGAATAGAGCTGTAGGACTCAGCACCTCTAGGTAGCAGCCTTCCTCAAGACCCCAGTCCCATGTCCAGACATCCCATATTTGGGATACATTGGAGATTCCCATCTCCTCTCTCCTGATCAGGCTATTTGTCTCAGCTGCTGAGAACACTCTGGCTTTGGCTTGTCCTGCCCGAGCGTGGGCTGTAAGGACAAGGTCTCCAGCCAGCTGTGGTTGTGTGAACAGCTGAGGGGAATGGGGGCTCTGGAGGGGACAGCTGAGGCCAGAGCCAGAGGTGCCCCACACCTGAAAGGGTCCTAGTCAGGTTCAGGGGAGGACAAGGACAGCTCTGAGTGAGGGGTTTGGGGTAATCTGAGCCACGGGAGCTGAGTCAGCAGGGGGTACTGAGGACAACATGGGGTCATTTGGAAAAATGTGTGGTGACACTTCCCCCCTCCTGAGCCAAGGCCTGGGGTGGGCTCCCCAGAAGGATGGGAGGTGGCAGGGCAGGCTTGCCCCTTGTCAAACCCCGCTGGTGTCACAGCGAAGGACACCTGCAGCGATGGCTTTGGGCTTGGGCAGTGCTCAGCAGCTGCAGAGGCTCGTGGTGCCCCAGGGAAGTGTCACAGCAGGACACGGGGTGAAGCACTGACCATGGCTGCTGAACATGACCCACGGGAGATGCAGAATGTCCCCAAAGGCTGTGGCCTGGGACAGCTGGAAGGGCTTGCTGACGTGTTGTGGGCCACTTGCATTCCCCCAGGGCCCGTGGGTCTCTCTCTGAGAGCCGCTGTCCCTCCAGCTGGCTCCAGGCCCGGTGTGTTATAGGATCCTTCTGCCTGCTCCGAGTGCAGGGCATTGCATCACTCTGTCCCAGGGATGAGTCAAGCCCTGGTGGTGTCCTGCTGCTGGCCACTGCTGCTGGCCACTGCTGATAAGAGGTTTCTGCACTACTCCCAGTGGGATGTTGACAGACAGGACAGATCAGGCTTCTGTGGCATGGCAGGGGCTGCTGCCTCTGTGCTGCCTTGGACAGGCTCCCGAGGCACCCACACTGTTACTGGCCACCATGGGGAAAGGTCTTCTCCTTACACATTGTTGAAGCAAATCAGGGTGGCAGCTCTTCTTTTAAATCTGTTCAGAGAGCATTGACCTGGCACAGGATTCAGTGTGAGGAAGAAAAGAGATGAAGCCCAGTTTTGACCCAAAATATTGAATAAGTTAGAAGCCTCACATTCCCTTCTCTAACCAGTCCCAGACATTCTAATCACACAAGGTCCCCACCCCAACGATGGGGGGATGCAAGCTTCCATCCCTTCCCACAGGGCATGTTCCCTGCCTGTACACCTCTGTCTTTCAATTTTTGGTGTGCTCTGGCCTTATCTGTACCTTTTGCTGCTGCCTACCACCTTCCTGGCCAGATGCTGGGCGAAAGCACCCCACAGATTCACACTTGCTCACCCCTGGCCTGGCTCTGTGGTCAGGCAATGTGAGCCAGCAAGGTGTGCTCAGGACAAAGGCAGTGGAGGGGGAATTCTTCTCTTCTGCTCAGCCCTGGTAAGGCCTCACCTGGAGTGTCCAGTTCTGGTCTTTTTGATACAAGAAAGACGTGGACATACTGGAGAGACTCCAGTAAAAGGCCATAAAGGTGACAGAAGGGCAGGAGAATCTTCCATATGAGGAAAGGCTGAGAGAGCTGGTGGTGTCCAGATTTGGAAAGAGAAGGCTGAGAAAGATCTGATCAGTATGTGTAAAGACGTGATGGAGGTCAAGAGGTGACTCCAAAATTTTCCCACATGAAAAAAAGCTTTATTTTTTCCTAAAACTGAAGGTGCTCTAACCCTGTCACAGGCTACCCAGAAAGGCGGTGGAATCTCCATCCTCAGAGATATCCAATGGTCCCATTGTTGACCTTGTTTGAGCAGTTGTTGAAGTAGATTGTCTCCAGAGGTGCCTTCCAGTCTCTCCAGCACTGACTCTGACTCTGTCTCTGCCTCATGCCCCCTGTGCTGTCAGCCCAGGAGCTGGCTGCAGGCTGCTCACAGCACCTGACCAGGAGGATGCTCTGCCAGGCCTGGGTGGAGGTTGGAATACTGGCAGGGCTGCTTTGGGCTGGGTCCCACAGTCTCTGACTCCTGACATTGCCCCTCCAAGGACCCTCCTTCAGACTTGGAACTTTCATGCTTCTCCTCAGGGACAACTTTGAATTTTAAAAGTATCTTTTCTACCTCCCTAGTCACTTTTAAATCCTGCTGCTGGTCCTATTACTTCTTTAATAAGCAGTTTGGGGCAAGCACCCTTCAGACAAGTATCACCTGTTCATTATCACTTCTTTTAGCAGGGTTGCTTTCTAGGCCAGTTGCCATCACTGGGCTGGGTGAGATCCCCAGACCAGCACAGAAGAAGAGGAGTTTTCAGGCAGAGTGCAGGGGAAATTCTCCCTCTCTAGATAAACCCATCACTTGTTCTCCTCCACTCCTCAAAACTGCCCAAATCAAGGCAGCTTTCCCATGGTGCTGCCTGCAACCTGTCTGCCCTGGGGGAAGGGGTTAGACTCACCATCCTGGGTCTCCAGCAGTGGTAAGGACAGTGGTGAGAGGGCAGGATGGGAAAGTACCTGAGAGACCCCAGGCACCTCCTCACCACCACACTCAGAGCACGGGGAGGCAGTGGGAACACCGGCCAGCTCAGGCGAAGGCCACAGGGAGGCTCAGGAGAGATTGCACAGAGCCAGGGACAAAGCATGGCTGAGCCCCAGCTGGGCTGGAGCCAAGTCCAGCCCCGTGGCCATCCAGCCCAACCAGGGCTGTCAGGAGAGGACAGCAGAGGAGAACAGCAGAGGAGGGAGGTGCCCCAGCACTGCATAAAAAGCCCCAGCAGGGACAGGGAGCAGGTGACACTGTCAGGAGATCGCAGAGCAGCACTGCCAGAGCTGTAGGAGAAGGGCCATGGAGCAGTACTTCTCAGCCACCCAGAAGATGGAGCAGGAGGTGATGTTCCCCAGCCTGCTCCGAGGGGTCTTCCCGCAGCAGGAGGGGGCAGCCCCGGCCGCCGAGAGCCGCACGGACCTCTACGAGCGCTACCAGCTGCTCAAGGCCATCAAGCCCATGGTGGAGAAAGGCCTGGCCTCTGCTGGGGACCAGAGCCCCACCGGTGCCGACAGCGACACAGCCTTAGATGAGGGTGCAGACAGCAACCTGGAAGAGCGCCTCTCCCATCATGTCAATGGATTGCAGCAAGTTCTGACAGACCTCACCAAAAACACCAAAGCCCTGACCCGGAGGTACAGCCAGATCCTGGAGGAGATCAACCTTAGTGAGGATCAGTCCAGCTCTTGAGCCTGCACTTCCCATTTCTGAGGTAAGGGCTTGGGGACATGCAGTGCCAAGGAAGAGCTGGCTGAGGAGTAACATACTTTGTCCTCATGCCCCATCAGCTGTGTAGTGTTATAATGTTTGCATCACACCCCTAAATCCCAGGAGTTCTGAGTCTGCACTTCATTGCTCAACAGAAACATCCTCCTGGATTTGTCTTTCTCAATTGCCATTGGTGCAAGCTGTGTCACTGAACAAAGGCAACTCTGTGAGCTCCACTCTGTCCCCAAGACTTCCCAGTTTGCAGCATAAGCAATGTCTTTCTGCTGCTGGCCAGACACAAAAGATCCCAGGGACAAAAGGGATGAGTGGTTGAAATACCATGATTGGACTCCAGGAGCTGCCAGACACTGGTGCTCCAGGTATTAATCTTTTTCTCAGACAGAAAATGCAGCAGTCAGTTTTAGGAAGAAGTCTGGCACTTTCAGGTTTCTAAATATCTAACTTTGGCACACCACTTGCAAACAGCTCAAGCACTTCACCCTTCCCCTAGTCTTAAATGCAAACCCATTCTCTATGCTGGTGGGACTTTCATCCCCGAGGCCCCTTGAGGATACATCCCTGTGATCCATCGGGGATGGGGCTCGTGGCCAAGGTCCTTGTAGTGAAATGGAGAGCATAGAAAAATGATAGCAACAACAGAGGCACTAACAGGACTTTACCCTTATTTAGGAAGACACTCAGACAGCAATGAGGACATCCTGAACATGTGTGTTATCCCCACAGGGTCTGTTGTCCAAGCCCAGTGGCGCTTCTTCTCCTGCACCAAGTCCCACCGAGGAGCAGCGCAGAGCTTGGCCGTCTGCCTGCTGGGTGCTGCCTGTACCATCCGACTCATCCCGCAGCTGATCCTGCCAGCAAGCTTCCTGCTTCCTTTCACTCCTGTCCTAGGGGGATTTCTGCAGGGAAGAAATGAGTGGTTTGTGTAGTTGCTCTGTTGAAGGCATCTGTAACTTTGAAGTGATGCTTTTTTCCGTGTGTGCCTCCAAACCATTCTCTTTGGTAATGTAAATGAAATTCAAAGCCTTGTGCAGATGTGTCCTGTGTTTCCTAGCAGCTGTCACTTCTGTAGAACTACTGTCCCCCAGCACATGAGGGTGAAGGACTTTGGCCACCAAGGCTAGGCTTCAGCGCAGGGAGATGAGCTGGGTTTCTTTGACAGGGCTTTGAGATGAATGTTCCCCCAGCTCTCTGTCTCTCTCACCTTGCAAAACCTTGGTGTAATCCTGCCACCATTCTGTGCTTGGTGCTGGATCCCAACCTGCTCCCCAGCATCCTTCCTTCCCTCCCACAACATCCCCTTCTCTCCTGGATTCCCAGCTTCTCAGCACCCCCAACCCCATCAGTACCTGCACATCTCATCCCTTGTCCAACATTCATCCAGCCCTTCATACCCAGCACCATGTCCTCTCCTGTGAACAACCTGTTGGAATTCTCACAAGTCCCAGCAAAACGGGGAGGCAGTTCTGCTCCTCCCTGCTTGGCCATGACACACACCAGAGCTGGGACCAGAGGAGGAGGTGGGGATGCTCAGCTGGGGTAGGAAGGCAGGACCGTGCTCACCTCTGATCCCTGTGAGCTGTGGGGAGACCAGGGGCTAAGCCCTCTCTGGGTGGATGGGCAGGAGCTGCAAGCTCTTCACAGGCAGGTTGGAGTCTCCAGGACAGGTTGGGTCCCACCTCCAGGTGATTCATTCCCTCCTAGACACACCACCCTTGGGAAGTCCTACTGAGCTGGGCACTATAGGGAGGTGTCCCTTGCTTGTTCAGGACATCTTAAAAAACCCTCAGCTGTTGAAATAGTGCTCCTTTGGCTGAACAAACACTGGTTCTCCATCACCTTCCCTCTGTTGATTATAAAACTGGAGATCTCTGAGCATTTGTAGTGAGAGGAGGATTGTCACCATGCCCGGTGCCACAGGCTCTGGTTGTGTTGTTCGTGTTGCTACAGTTGCTCTCTGAATCTGCCCTATCACAAAAGGCAAATAACATCCTTCAGACTGAAATCAGAGACTCATCAGCTCCAAAAGCCTCCATCTAAAATGAAAAGATATTCTGAAGATGGTATCCCTGTTTCCTCCATTCACCTCCAGGCAGCTCCATGCCTTGCTCGTGTATTCATCACGTTAACCCCTTTAGTGGGGTCCTGATTGCTCGGCAACAATTGAAGATCCGCAGCACTGTAAAAGGAAGACAAGAGCAGGAACTTCCTGCCTTGTTTTTATTTTAGTGAAACTCTAATTGTACAGAAAATAAAAGAGAAAAATGTTTGTGATGATTAGCAGTGGAATGTATCCTGAGAAGGTGGGTGGAGTTGATAAATGGCTGGAAGGCATCAGTTAGGAATGCTGACAGTGTTTGCACAGCACATGGTGTTTGGTTTAGGAGTGGTTCTTGAATTGCTGAGTCTCTTAAACAGAGGCTGCCATTCAATATATTAAGGAAATAAATATTTTAGAAATACTTTTATGAAAAGTACTATTTTCCATAAACCGATTCCATAAACTATTTTCCAAACTGATGCGCAGTCAGAACCATGGAGTGGTTTAGGTGGGAAGGGACCGTAAAGATCTCCTAGTTCCAAACCCCCCTGCCGTGGGCAGCGATGCCACCTACTGGATCAGTTTCATCAGGGCCCCATACAACCTAACCTTGAACAACTGCCAGGGGTGGGGCAGCTGCAACATCTCTGGACAACCTCTGCCTCATCACTCTCTGAGTAAATATGTGTATCAGTACAGAAATGCTCCAGCTCACTGTTAGATACATACTTATACAACTTTCAAAAAAACACGTGCTTATTCCTCACAAAGTCACTGTCCAGTTATTCTTCTTGTGTAACCGCAAATTTCTAAGCACGAATATGATTATTCTTATGATTCATATTGTGGCTGCTCATCCAAGGTCCAGGCACAGGCTAATTCTTCCATGAAAAAACAGGGAAAGGATGGTCCCTGCCTGAAAGAGCTCACAGGCTTGGAAATATATCTTTTACACCAAATAAAAACTGTGGGCAGAGGAACCAGACCAGTATGTTCATCACGCTGAAGGACCAGATGTTGGTGTAGCAGGTAGAAGAGAGCTGTGGACATCAGCTGGCAACTATTCCTTTTTCTAACGTGGAAAGGATTTCTATTGTGGCACTGAAGGTTTGGCCTCAAATGCCATTAGCCACCCTTGATTCTGATTTGGGGAAATCTCTCAGATAAGCAAGGCAAACTCGTCTACTGCCCTTCATCCTGCCCTAGTGAAAAGCTTGTGTGAGCAGAGAGGTGACGGTCCACCCATCTTTCCAGTTCTGCAGCTGCAGAAGGAAAGGTTACCACCTCCAGCATCGAAGACATGGTGGATGTGAATTCTGCCAGCTATATCCAAGATATTATCTGAAACACCTACATAAGCCAGCCCAAAGAATAGGATTTGCAGCAGAACATGCAGATTTTCCAGATCTCCCTGTTGTTTAGTAAGCATTAGTCTTTCAAAAATTTATTACAAGTCACAAAACCTGGGGTCCCAAGCAGACCTCACTGGTGCATCCAGCACTACCAATTCTGCTGGCAAAGGGAAAATTCAAGCATTTCTATTCAAAGCAGCAGAGATAACTCGGACAGAGGTTATCATTGAGGATCCCTGAGGATGCTTCAGAGAACCAAAAGCAAAATGTAAGGTGGGTTCAGTGATAGCTTTACCCAAATGCACAAAGTATTCAAAAGCGACAGAGGCCAACTTTGATGGAGCCTTTCATGAGGACAGGTTTCAAGAGAAGTGAATCAGTCTAAATTGTAACTGATTTTCCCTCTGTGCCTCAAGCTCCTGCTCAGACCAATGCTGTCCTTTGAGAGGATACACATCCAGCAAAATCCCTGGAGCATACAAAAGCAACAAAGCTAGTGTCCAGCTAGCAGATTTTGTGCAAATTATTTCCTCATATACCATGCTGTCAATTTTCATCATTAATATCTCCCACAGGAAGATTTTTAGGAAGTGCTGTATTTGTCTGTGATTTTTCCTGTGGTTGCTGGTACAGGGAAGCAGCTTGAAACAAAAGAGAGTGAGGTAAGGTTGGTAAAGGGGATAACACCTTTTATGAGACTAACAGAAACTGGGGAAAAAAATGGAAAAAAAAACCCAAGCAAGCTGAAGCAGAATCTGACAGACATGGGAATGCCTTGTGTGCCCTAAAAAAAGGATAGTTTTATCCATCTGTATCAGCTGATCTAATAAAAGATATTGTCTCTCATTGCAAACATTAAGACACATCTCTGGACAATCATGCCCATGGCAATTTTGCCACCTTAATGAAACAAAGACACAGAAGTGATGAGTGGCCTGAAGACAAATTTGAAAGCAACAGTGCACTTAGAATCACCTAGAATGAAATAAAGGAGACCCTGTAGGGCTGTGGTCTGATTCTGAAGAGGTTATTTAGGCTAGCTCTGATGTAATACTCTGCATTTAATAAATTAACACAGACAGAGAATCATCATAGAATCACAGAATGGTTTGGATTGGGAAGGAACTTCAAACATTATCCAGTTCCAACCTCCATTCCACCATGAGTAGGGACACTTTCCACTAGAACAGGTTGCTCCAAGCCCCATCCAACCAGGCCTTGAACATTTCCAGGAATGAGGCATCCACAGTTTTCTCAACCTGTGCCAATGTCTCATCATTCTCACAGTAAAGAATTTCTTCCTTATATCTAATCTAAATCTCTCCTCTTTTGTCTTCAAGCTGCTCCCCCTTGTCTTGTCGCTATGTGCTCAGGAAAAAATTCACTTGCCTTTTTTTATACGCCTCCCTTTAAGTACTTTCAAGTTCACGTCACTGCATCCTTGTGAGTGTTTTGATATTGTGATAGTCTTACAACCACTAAACCTGTGGTGCTGTCCACGTTTTATATTTGGTAGATAGAGGATATTAGAAAACCATGTCATGCAAAGATAATAACAAATATTTATGGCCAATTGAAAAGAAGAGTTTATGCTCAAGCAGGGATTCAGGTTTGGTTTTATTTACCTTGCACAAATTACTCAGTGTCCAGAGATTGTATGGGTGAGGAAAAAAATGCCACCACCTCGGACAGGTTGTAGATACCCTGTAGATCTCTCATCAGTGTGAGTGACAAATGAGATCAATGAAATTGTTTGGGATTAATTGTCCTTTAAAGCAGCAGTGCACGGAGGCCAAAAAGCTGTGAAAATGTTTACTGGTTTTGATACAACCAGTTGCCAAGGCAGAGGTGGACACACAAGCCCTGGGCCTCCCTGGGAAGGGATTATCCAGCCCTTAGTCACCGCTCAGATAGCAATGCACGAGGTGTGTGCTGGCAGCCAGCCCCAGTCCACCCTGCACTTTGCTGGCTGCCACAAAACTAATGAGCAAATACTTCCGCTTCCAGGCTGTCTCCTCCCCTCTCCCTACACCTGCCACTGGAACCAGGTTTGTCTCTGCCTGGGACAAACTGGAGCGCCCGTGGCAGCAGCTGGGCTGGGAGCGGGGGAAAGCTGACCCAGCAAAGAAAGACCAAGTGAAGGAGGATTGGAGCACAGCTGGGAGCCATCCTGTACACGGGGTAGGACACTAGCACCGAGCAGCAGCTTTTCCCAAACAACTGAGCCCTCAGCTCCTGGGGAAGATGAGTATTTCGTCGGAGCACAAGCCCCTTGGGAAGCAGGTCACCAGCAGCCTGCATACGGTGAGTAAGGTATATCCTCAAGGGCACAATTCCCTCACGTGGGATCAAAGCATCCCTGTTGGGCTACATCTGAGTGGGTTTTTCCCCCATATGCTAATCTGAAAGACACCAGGGCTCTCCAAATATATCCCTAAGAAGAAGATTCTAGTTAAAAAGCTGTGTCTGACTCTGGCCTGTTTGTACCTGTTGTGTTACTGGAGGGCCAGGTCTCTCACAGACATACAAGATCTGACAACAGCAAATAACCAGAGTGGTTCTTCTCCTTTGGCAAGAAATGGAATTCAATTAATATGAACTTTAATTGGTCAGATCCCTAAAAGCCTCTTGTAGATTTTGGGGTTTTTCAACCTGTCTTATGAGTCTCTAATGATGCCAAAGCTGCCCCATGTTATTGATATGCAAAATCATCAGGTGGGAACAATAGTTTTTCTAGCTATAAGGAAAATTAATGGCAGTCTCAGACAAGCAGCATGTTACTAGGCAGAAGTCAGTGATAAGATTATTTCTTTTTACTCTCCTCTGCCTTCAGTCTATTGCTAATCAGTTTGTCTTCTTGGCTAAAGCTGAACAATCTCTTCTCCAGATTTCTCTGTATTAAGAAAACCCAGTTTTCCTACGTTGCACTTTTCACATGTAAGTTGCAAAATGCTTCCCTATAGAAGTAACTGTTTTCAGATTAGTAAACTGGGGCACCAATAGATGGAATGACTTTCCAAAGTGTCACCTTGCTGGCTAATTACAGAACTGGGGATCAGCTAGGTCCCAGTACTTCAGTCTGCTGGGAACCACTTTGATCTCAGGTTAAACCATTAATCAGGATGTAAGAACATGAACTTAGTTGGGCTACCGTATTAAGGAATAACATGTTATCAATTTGTATTAGTGGCAAACAGCATGAAACACCTGACCTGCCATCTGAAAAGGGAGCAAAGGCTCAAAAGCCTGAGACTCTCTTGTCAAACGACCCCTGGTTGGGGAGTGCTGTTGGTAGCTCTTGGACTAATGGCAAATGTCCTAGGGAGAGACTTGGCTACAGAAACAGTGTTTTTCAGAGGGTGGAAATCACAAGGTAGTCTCAGACAGAACAGTGTTTGTCTTCTTGATGCAAGTGTAAATGACTGCTCTTCAGATGAAACCACCCACGCTAGTGCACAGCAATATTCCAGCAGGATCTTTGGCTGGAATCTTCTGTTGCTTCCCTGACTGGCTTAGGGTGTGAGCAAATTTCTTCTAAATCTGATAGTTTGCTCCTGTTTAAAGGGAAAGTCTCCCCCTGCACCAGGCTGTCTATTCCTAGTCCCATCCTTCTGTTAGCTCTGTGCTTGTTAAATCCTCTGTCAGCAAATCCAGCTCACTAAGACGAAAGAGAAGCAGAGCTGGCATGAGGTGAGCAAGAGAACACTTAGGTAGGTACAAGAACAGGGCGGGGAGAGGGCACAGGAGCCCCCCTTCTCTTGGTGCATGCTGTGAGATCAGCTCACGTCATCCCGTGGGTCTGCTGCCATGTGATCCAGCTAAGCACTTGAGTACACACTTCACCTGAGGCATGTGACCAGCAGCACTGAGGCAGCTCCTTTCGTGATCAGATCCAAGAAAGTGTAGGAAAGTGTGGCAAATAGGGTTGTTTATTGACTCATGCCTTCTCAATGGCAGGTGGGGTCCTGGCCTGGCTTGTGACTTGCATTACAGTAGTGCTGGCAGGATGGAAAATAACTTTCTTTCTTTCTTTCTTTCTTTCTTTCTTTCTTTCTTTCTTTCTTTCTTTCTTTCTTTCTTTCTTTCTTTCTTTCTTTCTTTCTTTCTTTCTTTCTTTCTTTCTTTCTTTCTTTCTTTCTTTCTTTCTTTCTTTCTTTCTTTTTCTTTCTTTCTTTCTTTCTTTCTTTCTTTCTTTTTCTTTCTTTCTTTCTCTCTTTCTCTCTTTCTTTCTCATTCTCCCTTCCTTCCTTCCTTCCCCCTTCCTTCCCCTTCCTTCCTTCCTTCCTTCCTTCCTTCCTTCCTTCCTTCCTTCCTTCCTTCCTTCCTTCCTTCCTTCCTTCCTTCCTTCCTTCCTTCCTTCCTTCCTTCCTTCCTTCCTTCCTTCCTTCCTTCCTTCCTTCCTTCCTTCCTTCCTTCCTTCCTTCCTTCCTTCCTTCCTTCCTTCCTTCCTTCCCTCCCTCCCTCCCTCCCTCCCTCCCAGGCATTCAGGCCTCCTCCAATTCAGATAGTGGTGTTAATATAGAGGGCTAAAAAAATGCAAACAAACCCACAATCTTTATATTTTTCCCTCTTAAGTCCATGTCAGTTGCATGAAATATTTCCTTTACTTCCTAACTAAAGCCATCATATATTTTTAGGTGCTTTGCTAAACAGTTTCTGTCCTGCACTTCTGACATGATGAATTTTTGTATCTTACTTCAGTGTTTGTAATTGAACCCCTAGATGAGTGGAAGCCATTTCCACCTATTTATAAAGTTTAAAGAGCTTTAGTTTCTCCTTTGAAGAGAAAATAACAGTTCAGATGATAAAAATGAAGTGGCCCAGCTTTGGGCTCTATCTCTGTCCCTCTGCACATGGGGTGGGTGAGAGCTCACATACTGCTCTTGCTGTAGATGGCCCACAGGGACAATGCTTATGAGTGACAGGAGATCAGTGCTGGATCCTGTAGTCAGACACAGACAGCTTCTCTGGGCAGGGTACTTCTTTTCCCTCTTTCCCACCAGGAAAATGACACTTTCCTACATCCCAAAGATGAGGTGAGGACTTAAGCATTTAGAAATGCCCAAGTCTCTGCTGCTCTGGTTGCAAGAGCTGTACAAGTATCCTGCATCTGCTTTTTGCAGATGCAGGTGGAGCTTCCCATATGATGCTCACAAAATGGGAGCTCATACTGCTCTTCACACCATCATTCCATCCTCCAACCACAGTCATCTGTCTTTTCCTTGACACTTCCATGTTGATGACCTCAGATTTGTTATAAATGAGAGACAAAAGTCTTGATACTCAGCGAAATTTAGATTGCTTTATTCGATATAGAAAGAGCAAGCAGTGTGCTCGGAGGGGTCACTGCCCACTCCACGCTCCACTGAACCCTGGCCAGCAGTCTCTTCTTATACTGTGGTTTCTCATTGTAATCAAGAATTTTTGGATTTTTATTGTCATAAGCAGTGGTGGTTGAATAAACATCCTTACACAAATTCACAAAGGCTTTGGGTGATAATCAGTCACAGATAGTCATCTGGTCCTTGTAGATAACCACCAGAGAAGTTCTGGGAGTCTGGTCCTTGAGATAAGCAGTATTGATTAGACAAAGGCAGGAAGGGCTTTTTGGGAAGTATGATTTTGCAAGCTGGTAGCGGATACAACTTATTTGGAAAACATAACATAACATAATATAATGTAACATAATACAACATAATATAACATAACAAGGTGATTTTAAACAGAATTATTTAATCATATAATTTCCTTTATCTAGTAGCCATGCTTCACTTCAGAGCTTAGTATTCTGGTTTATACAAACCCCAATGCTTTTGTGATTAACACGAATCCTTTATCAATTATCACAGATTGATAATGTATATGGCTTTTTATCTTTTTTTTTTTTTTTTTTTTTGCAGTTGTCACCAATTGTGGAGTTAAATGTTGGTGGGGAGATGTACACGACAACGCTGAGCACCTTGAAGAAACACCCTGGCTCCAAGCTGGCAGAGATGTTCACCGGCCAGCCCAAACTCAGGACTGACTCTGAAGGGAGGTTCTTCATCGACAGGCCAGGCACGTACTTCAAATACATCTTGGAGTACCTGCGCAGTAACCAAGTGCCCACTCAGTGCATCCAGGACGTCTACAAGGAGGCATTGTTCTATGACATAGAGCCTTTGATCAAGCAGCTTGAGGACTCCCCACAGATCTTTGGGGAGCTGGTGGCAAGGAGGCAGTTTCTGGCCCGTGTGCCCAACTACAGTGAGAACATCGAGCTGATGATCCGCATCGCGAGGGCGGAAGCGGTTGCATCCCGACAGTCCAGCGTCATCGTATGCGTGGTCAGAACTGAGGAGGACGCGGCCAGGTGTCAGGATGCCTTGAACAGTTTGGACACGGATAAAAAATCCGTGGTGAAGTTTGGCCCCTGGAAGGCTGTGCCAAGTATTTCTGATCTGCTGGACTGCATTCAAATGGATGTTGAAGCCAAAGGGTATAAAATATCCTTTCAGCCCCATGTTGCTGAAAAAGGTTTTCGCTTCAAATCACACGATTTCTTCTACAAGTTCCTGTTCACCTGGTGGTAGCAAAGTGCCACCATTGATAAGGAACATTAGAAAGCAATTACTGGAAGAAGTTAACCTGGACTGCAGAGATTAAACCATGGGCTACCACAGGAACAGGAAGAAATGCACAGGCCAACAAAAGGATCTCCTTTGGCTGTTTGCTATATCAAAGAGCACTTAAGAGCCACTTTACTTGGGCTTTAGGGGATAACTTTTTGGGGGATTTAAAAGGCTCTAGAAAAAGGAGGAATTTTACTCTTCAGTGTTGCTTACTATTCATTCAGTTCAAAGAGATGGATCTGTGAATTAAGCCAACCTCACTCAACCTAAGGGAAATGAATAATCCCAAATATGTCTCGTGGACACATAGAGTTGCTCTCTCAGTGCAAATGAGAACAGGCCACATACATGCAAATCCTGACTGAAACAGTGACATTACCACATACTCAAATTAAATTTAGTTTCTTAATGGGAAGGCAAAAGGTATTCTTCTCCCTCCTTTCTACACTAGAATCTGGTTTAAAAAGGAAGGATTCAGTGTCCTGTGGTTCTTCTTATTCCTCCAGCAGACAGCCTACTCTCTAGTCAATGTATTTATTACCATTATTTATTATTTGTTCTGAAGGAAAGAGAACCTCAGCTACACTCTAGGATCAACAAAAGGCAAAAAAGACATCACTGGTGTGAGGAGTTTATAATCTATGG
The DNA here is from genome assembly GCA_037013685.1 of Acridotheres tristis. Lineage (NCBI taxonomy): Eukaryota > Metazoa > Chordata > Aves > Passeriformes > Sturnidae > Acridotheres > Acridotheres tristis. The sequence goes on along the minus strand of CM072884.1, from coordinate 30,124,056 downwards.
ACACACACTCCTCTGTCAGACCACACAATCTTAATCTCTTTCTTATGATGCTCATTATTATGATGATGCTATTTCTAACTATATAAACTCCTTGAAGAATGGGGAAAACCTGCCATGATTTGGTGGGAAGGAAGTGGTACTGAAGCAACAGCCTGCAAATTCTCTTTTATAGAACTCAAGTTGCATTCTACAATGTGTTTTAAAAACTCTTAGAATCTGAAAGTTTATTTTTATACTAGAGATGGCTTGAGTTTAATCACTCTGTGAATCATAATGGCTGATTTGATAAATATCATATTTCCTTCACTTCTCAGAAGATGGATTTCTTACAGTCAAGGACAATAACCATAGAATCGTAGAATGATTCCTGGCATTTCAAATAAAGAACTTTTAAATTTTTTTTTAATTATGCAGAAGTGCATTACTTACTGACATTTTCCCCTCAAGATCCCCAAATTCTGAAGACCTGAAGTTTTGTCTTTAGGGTAACAGATTTGAATCACTCCTAATTAGGCTGTGTTTCAGATGTGCTTATCCTAGCATGGACCTCCCCCCAGTGACAGTCGTGAGTCACTCCAGCAGCTGCAGGGCAGTTCTGCTGTAGGTGTGAAGGGACTTTGAGATCTCTCACATTCATAACCTTGGTAAGAATGAACACAGTCAGGGTCTGAGAGAACAAAAAGGTTTAGGAAATAGGCTCTTTTGATCATAACCAAGTGGTTGGCAGTGCTGAGCCGGGAAGAGGAGAGATTGAGGAGGCCTCCCAATAGACAAAAAGCTGCTTTAAAGAGATCTGTTACACTAAGGGTGGAGAAACTGGCTTAAGTCGCAACAAAAGGGATGAAAATTAGATATCAGGAGAAAATAATCTCAGTATAGAATAGTTAAAGCCTCACACCAACCAGCCTTCTAATTCTATAGGACTGTGGCCATGAAAAGCTTTAATTGGCACACACTTGAATCCTGTGTTCAGTTTTGTGACCCTTAGTCCAAGAAGGACATTGAGGGTCTGGAGTGTCCTGGAGAAGGGCAACAGAACTGGGGAAGGGTCTGGAGCACAGGGTCTGGAGGAGTGGCTGAGGGAGCCGGGGGGTGTTCAGCCTGGAGAAAAGGAGAGTCGGGGGAACCTTACTGCTCTCTACAACTGCCTGAAAGGAGAGTGTAGCCAGGTGAGGGACAGGATGAGAGAAATGGCCTCAAGTTGTGCCAGGAAAATAATCAGGAAAAATTTATTCACTGAAAGGGTGGTCAGATATTAGAACAGGCTGCCGAAGGAATTGGTCGAGTCACCATCCCTGGAAGTGCTCAAAAAACGTGTGGATGTGGCACTTAGGGGACAGCATTTAGTGGTAGACTTGGCGGTGCCGGGTTAATTATTGAACTCGATAATCTTAAAAATTTTTTTCTGACTTAAGTGATGCTACGATTCTGATGGAAATAATTTTTCTAATTATTTTAAATTCTTTTAATTAATCATAAGCAATATATTATTCATTAGCATTGTAATAGTCTTAAGTCACTTTTAGCCAGCACGCAGATAAGTTTCTTTACACAAACTGTTATTGTTTGAGTTTGGTTGGGAAAATCACTGAAACTAAGTTTTGCTAAACTAACCCTGATATGCTTTGACAAACAAAACCTTCGAGAGAGAGATGTATTTTTGAAAGTGGGCACAAAAAATCCAGAATTTATAGACTACAAGGGCATTTTGCAGAAACCAGAGGATAACAAGAGACTAACAAAGACTCTTCAGTATGTGCTGCAAAACTCCCTACCTGGGAAAAAGATAACAAAAAGACTGAGAAATGGGGACTGATTAACATGAGAAGCAAGAATAAATAATCAACGGAGGACAGAATAATAATTAATGAAGAGAATGATATAATTTAGAACCAATAAACATTCATTTCTTTGTTTGCTAAAAAAGTAGAAACAGGCGGGAAAGTCGCCTTAAAATCGCATACTAATGAACCGGGGGTGCGCTTTGGGGGCAAACGGCGGGGACTGGGTCTGGCTGCAGGGCGGGCCGGGCTGGGCCGCGCCCGCCATGTTGGGCCCGCGTCCCCATGGCAGCGGGAGGCCTCTGCACCATCGAGTGCGGCCTCCCGGCGGAAAGAGCGGCCGCGCCTCTGGCCCCTCCCTCCCGCAGCTCTATGGTTCCACTTCCGGGTTGCGGTACGGCGTCATGGCGGCGCACCTGAAGAAGCGGGTGTATGAGGAGTTCACCAAGGTGGTCCAGGTAATACGTGCCCCCTGGGTCAGGATGGACGGCTCCGAGCTCTGCAGTACGGCGGGAGGTGGCGGCGGGTGAGGCGGAGCTGTGAGGAAACCCGCCGGTCCAGCCCGGCGCCGAGCCCGGGAGCACCGCCCGGGCGTCGGGGCTGGGGTGGCTCCTGAGGGGCTGGGGAGGAGCGGGACGGGTCGACCCCGAGTTTAAGAAGACTGGAGCTGGCGGAGGGGAGAGGTCTGAGGGAAGGTGTTCCCCTCAGAGTGGGGAGGGAGAGAGGTTGTGGGGTCTCCCTCACTAGAGATACTCAAGAACCGTCTGGACGCAGTCCTGTGCAGTGTGCTCTGAGATGACCCCGCTTGAGAGGGAGGTTGGGCAAGATGATGCGCTGTAGTCCCTTCAACCAGACCCGTTATGGTGATCCTTTGACCTGAGTAGGGCCATGACTGCTGCGGAAAGACGCAGCATCCCCCAGCCGGGACTGGGGAAGGAACTACAGCGAGTTTCTGACTGCTCCAGGCCGGTGGGAGTGAGCGAAGTCGTGTTTGCCCTAGATTAATTGTTTGGTGTTGGAAGCAGCAGAATTTGACCCAGCCTAAGGTGGGGAGAGGCTGTGTTTCACGGGTATAGGGACCACCTGGGCAGGACAGTAACAGGCACAGTGGTCTGAGGATGTGTTTCTTCCTGAAACAGCTGAAGGAGAGCCTTGTGGCTGCCGTGGGACATGGGAGCTTCCTTAGGCCTCCCCGTGTTCAGTCTGGGAAGGAGTGGGTCTGGCTGTGCTGTGTTTCTGAGCCGTGTCCCTCTGCCCACAGCAGCAGCATGAGGACCTGTCCACTAAGAAGCTGCGGCTGACCAAGCCCAGCAAGTCAGCAGCGCTCCACGTGGACCTGTGCAAAGCCACCTCACCTGCAGATGCCTTGCAGTACCTGCTCCAGTTTGCCAGGAAGCCCGTGGAAGTGGAGAGCGTGGAAGGAGTTGTCAGGATCCTGCTGGAGCATTATTACAAGGTGGGGAAGCTCGGAACTAACCATGCTTGCTCCTTCTGCTCCTGTTTGCTTGGTGTGGGATGTCAAGCAGGAGTTCACAGACTCCTATGTTGCTGATTCAGTTGCCAACCACCTGGGCTGAGAGTAAACAGCTGTAGCCCTTGACCCAGGTGATTTCTGATTATGTTACTTGGTCCCTGTGCTGATGGTTTCAGGAGCCTGTGACAAGGGTGTGGCAGTTTTATCCCTGCACGTGGCCTGTATGGAAGTTAACTTTGCAAGGGACAAAAGACATGTCAAGTTTTCCAAAGAGCCTGGCTGTCCAATGCTGTTTTAGCTTGATCTAACTCATTCCTGACTGATATGTCCTTATCTTGTTCCTAGTTTTCTCTAGCAGTGGAGAAACCTTTTAGGTATTGCCTATGTGGTAAAACCCAGAACTTTTAAAATCACAGAATCATGGAATAGTTTGTGGAAGTGACATTAAAGATCATCCACTTCTGACCCCTCTGCTAGGGCAGGGACACCTTCTGCTAGACCAGGTTGCCCAAAGTTCCATCCAGCCTGGCCTTGAAGACATTTGGGGATGATGCAGCTTCCCTGGGCAACCTTCTCTGAGCCAGTACCTCACCACCCTCTCAGAAAATAATTTCTTCCTAATATCAAATCTATAGAAAAAACTGTTAGGGATCAGTCTCTTTTCCAATTAGCGAGCAGTAGAACAAGAAAATGGCCTCAAGCTGCTCCAAGGAGGTTTAGATTGGATATTTGGAAAATTTTCCACACTGAAAAGATTATCAAGCACTGGAATAGGCTGTCCAGGGCAGTGGTTGAGTCACCATCCCTGAAAGTATTTTAAAAATGTGTAGATGTGGCACTTGGGGACATAGTTTAGCGGTAGGCTTGTCAATGCTGGGTTAAGGGTTGGTCTTTTCCAACATAAATGATGCTCTGATTCCATTAAATATGGAGTTCCTGGTCAAACAACACAGATTATTTGTGCCTGAAATTTGTTTTGTAGCCTGTATTAGAAGAGAGACTCATGAACCTGCAGACAAGATCATATTGGCAAAGCACAGCCTGTTACAGAATCCAGCTTTAAAAAATACTGCTTTCAATACTACCATAGCTTACATTGTTTTACTTACAGACAAAATTTTCAAAAGAACTTGTTTCTTAGTACTCTGTAACACTTGTGCTTTTCCTGATCATCCAAAAACCTGATCCTGAAATCTGTAACTGCAGTGGAAGTTATGTGATTATTTATTCGTTTGTATTGTCATTGTTTTGTTTAAGATGGTCCTGTAGCCTCCTGCTCCTCCATCCCTATATATTTTGGTAGGGTAGTCCCCATACAGTCTTGATGACAGTATCCATTGTTCAAGCACATAACTTCAACCCTAAAATAAAAAATGCATCTCAGTTCAATTGAGAAAGGGACTACTCCCTTGGGTGTTACATTTGTCACTTGGAGGCTATGTGTGGCACTGAAGTCTCTCTTAAACACTTGAAAGATATAACAGTTGTAACTGGGAAATTTCTTGTTGAAAGATGTAATATTTCTGCAATTCTGTGTTCAGTGTTGCACAAATGCTTGGGTAAGATGACTTTTTTCCTTTCTACTCTGCATTGGATATCCTTGGTAATACAATGAAAGAGACCAGAAGTCTTGTAGAAGCCTCAAAATGCATCTTTAAAATGCATTAACCTTTGAAATTAATTTTGAAGGAATACTAATTGATGAGGCTTACTTATGTAATTATCACCTATGACAGCATTTGCTGTTTCTTAAATGAGTAGATGTATGTAGGTAATATATGCTGTTCTCTTTTTTTTTTTTTTCTTTAATTTGCTGTGTTGGGGATTATTTTGGGTGTTGCTTCCTTCCAGGAGAATGATGCCTCTGTAAGACTGAAGATTGCATCCTTGCTGGGGTTGTTGTCAAAGACTGCAGGATTTTCCCCAGACTGTATTATGGATGATGCCATTAACACACTTCAGAATGAGAGTAAGTCTCACTTTTGATGTGGTGCTTGAGATTAAGGTGGAATCATGCTGTCAAAGCATCTGGGACAGTGGCAAAGCCTTACATCTCAGGTGTATGATTGGGAATTGCTGGTCAGAGTATTTATTTTTTGTTTTTGTAAACGATGACAGATAACACCATGTTCTGAGGAGCAGAAGAGTGTTTTTCTGACCTGCCTGCTCTATATCTTAGGTCTAAAGGAGTGTAAAATTTGCTTTTGCGGCTCCATCTGACAGCTGTTGCTTCTGAAGTTCTCTATTCTACAGGACAGTTTTGCTTAAAATGGAAATGTGTTTGAATAGAAGTTTTTTTATATAATGCTAGAGGCAAGCTCATCAAGCTGTATTAACAGGTGTGTAGCCAGCAAGTCGAGGGAGGGTATTACACCCTTTTACTCAGCACTGGTTAGGCCACATCTGGGATACCTTATCCAGTTTTGGGTTTCCCAGTACCAGATGAGTGCTGGTAAGGTTGAGTGAGTTCAGCAGAACCACTGGTGGTAGAGGACTGGAGTATGTGATGTACAAGGCATAGCTGAGAGAGCTGGGCTAGTTCAGGCCTTGAAAGGAGAAGATTTCAGGATGGCCTTCCAATGTGGATTAGTCTGTGATCCTGTAGCTGGTAAGAGTTCAGCAAAGTAGTGCATAGCCTTTTACTCCTCTGTTTTGCAGAGTCTCACCAAGTCCTTGCTCAGCTGCTGGACACCCTGTTAGTGATTGGCACAAAACTCCCAGAGAATCCATCTGTCAGGATGAGGCTGGTGGAGGTAGCCTGCAAGGTAAGGAGGCCTCCCTGTGCCAGGGAACTTTTGTCGCTGCCACAAGAAAACAGAAAGGTAGTCAGTATTTAAATTATTTTCATTTTTCTTAACAAACTATTACAATCCTAACGTTAATAATTGCTAGGAAACATAACATGATGTTTCAAAGGGCTGAAAGAACTATAAGAATCCAGTTACATCTGCTCGTCTCTTATTCTACAGCATCTGACAGATTCTTCTCATGGTGTAAGGAATAAATGTCTTCAGCTAATTGGCTGTCTTGGCCCAGTGGAAAAAGGTGTTGCAAAAGAGGCTGAAAACCAGGCAGCCAAAGATGTCCAGAAGATAATAGGAGATCATTTTAATGATCAGGACCCTCGAGTTAGAACTGCAGCTATAAAAGCCATGGTAAGTGTAGCTGGTACTGTGGAAGAAATGGTTTGGGGTTGTATAAGGAGGCTGAGAGAGGGCTGCAAACAAATCCAAAGAGGTTTGGTTTAGAGATTATTTTAGTTAACTTAGTAAAAGCCTGTTTAGTGTATCAAAATTACCTGAAAAAATAAGCTAGGTCTTGAAATATTAGAAAAACATGAGATCTCAAAGATCATTTGAGTAATTCATAACTTCTGTTTCAGCTATAGCTGAAGAAGCTTTTCAAGTTGTTCATTCTTTTGAGTGTGTATAGGCTTTCTTTTAGTGACAAATTTATTTCTTGATTTAGTACTGGTTACTGGAACAACAATAAACCACTAGTTCTCCAAAATGCAATAGGTATCTGCTTATGATAGGACACCTGTGTGATGAGTCCAGAAATAATTTTGTTTGTTTTAAAGCAAACATTTATGTTTTGCCTCATGATTACATTCATTAGCATTCTCTAACTGTTCATGAGATATACTGTATACTGGTTTTTTTTTTTGTGTGGGGACCCTTCAGAAGCTTTTAGCTTTGCAGAAATGCAAGCAAAGACCATGCATTTCAAAATATTTCCCAATGTGAATTGCCTGTGAGTGTATGGGGATACAGAAGTTTCTCTATTACTCTTTAGTTTATAACAATGCTCCGTCTAATGCGATGGTCAACAAGGATCTTTGAATTAATGTTATTAAACTTCAAAGCAAGAAGGAAGATGCATTTGAGGAGATGAGATTGCATTTGAATCTCTCTGAAATCTCCCTCTCCTGGACATTGTATTTACTCATCCTTCTAAAAAAACTTTGCTGTCCCTGTGGTTCAATAATGGAAAGATTTACATGGCAGTGCTGCTTTTGGATCCATGTTTCAGGAATGGTAGTAAAGTAATTAATTACCTGTTTTAATTCTAGTTGAATATGGCTAACATGAAAAAGTTATTTGAAGGTTGGGAGAATGAACAGGCAGTGTATTTGTATAAATTGTTTTTCCCTAATCTAAGTATGAATGACCATGAAGCTGAAAATTATACTGAAGTGAAGAATATTATTTAAAATACTTATGGTCAAGATAATGCAATTTTTAAATTATATCAGCAATCAAGAAATGTAAGCAGCTCAAACAGAAAACCAGTGATGAAAACTTAGTCTGTGTCCCTTAAACCTGTACTTACACTTTCTTGCATTTTTTTTTTCTCCTGTAGCTACAGCTTCATGAAAGAGGATTAAAGTTACAGCAAGCTATTTATAGTCAGGTAAAATCTTGTACTTGTTTCGTGCTTGTTTGTCTATCTTTCTTTTTGAATTCTCTGGCAGTGTGTTTTGTGAGGAGGAGGGCACTGAGCAGAGGAGGGGTGTTTTACACTTAGGTTGCCAGTATTCCTTGTTGTCATATGACAGTGGAAATAAGAGTATTTTTCATCCATTGTGCTTAAATGCACTAAAGCATATGCTTTGTTATGTATTGTTTGTTGGGGAGGTGTTCATGGGAAGGGCAAGGCATGATGAAGTCATTCCTATCATCTGGCATTTGTAGTCTGGAAGTCTTAAACCGCTGTTCCTTGGAGAGTACCCATGAAGCCTGTATTTGTTGTGTCAGTAAAGCTGTGCAGCTGCAGCCTGTATCAAATCAGTTCTATTTCAGACTCACATTTCATCCTTCTTGCATACTACAGGCAGTTCTGGAGTTTATGACATTTGCCTGATTGACTTGATTAGATCTAGTCTGCCTGATCAAACTTGGAAATACTAGGGAGTAGCAGGAAAGACTGGATTCATCTTGATTTTTAATTGATCCTAACTGTTGTGGTAAGGATGCTGTGGGAAGTGAATGACAGCTCAGGTGGAGATGTTTCAGGTATATTGGACTGTGTGAATGTTCTTCCAGGCCTGCAAGCTGTTGGCAGATGATTACGAACAAGTGCGCAGTGCTGCAGTTCAGCTGATTTGGGTCCTCAGTCAACTTTACCCTGAAAGGTATGTCCTGCATGCACTGTCCTCAAAGTACTGGACAAGTAATGATCCTAATCCTGGGAGTTTCATGCTGGTAGGTCTGAGGAGGAGCTCTTAGGAAACTGTTGTGTAAAAAGTGGCTGATGCCTGGTGAGAATGCACTGGTGCAGTAAAGTTTTGGTTCCTGGTATTTGTTGCACATTCATAGGGATTCAGCACAGTTATTTTGTATTGATACCATCCAGTATAGAATACAATCAACAAAGTGATTTTTCTATGTCAGCATCGTCCCGATTCCTTCTTCTAATGAAGAAATTCGCTTGGTTGATGATGCCTTTGGAAAAATTTGCCATATGGTTAGTGATGGTTCCTGGGTTGTAAGAGTACAAGCTGCTAAGTTATTGGTAAGTTGCATTATTTTCTTCTCTAGCAGAAAATAATTTCTCTTAAGTTACTTGACTTTTTGCATATATTTGGAAAAAAAATGGAAGTATGTTGTAAACCGTATGTGTAAATTTCTCCCAAAATTCTGAGATGAAAGAAATGAGGGAGGTTGAGGAAACCCAACAACAGTTTTTCAGCTCAAATGTGCAGTGATTCTTGCCTTGAGAGTCGATGGTTGAGCATTAAAGAAAAAAACTAAATCCTGGTCATAATTCCCTGCCCTTGCTTCTCTACCACAGGACATGTGAACCAACTGAACTCAAGAAAAGCTGTATTAACCTCAGTGGGAAAATAAGATGTTCTGACTCTTAAGTTCGCTTAAATTCATTGCATAAAGCTGTTAGAATGAGGGGATAAGATTGGATGCCATGTTGGGATAAGTCAGGAAGTTATATGGTGCAGTTTAGAATAATCTTGTTTCTTCCTTTGGATGGTTTTTTTTCTTTAGGGTTCTATGCAACAAGTTAGCTCCCATTTCTTGGAGCAGACCCTTGACAAGAAGCTCATGTCAGATCTGAGGGTATGTAAATGTTTGGGTTTGTTCTCCTGTGTGTAGGTACTAAAATCACACAAGAGGTATATACAAGAGGTTAATACCGAGTCTGCTTGTTCACCTTGTCCTTATCTGAGGGTTGCTGAGAGTTATTGATGATGACAGGTTTTCATTGACTGAAGTCAATGAAGCAATTGTTAGTTTTAGATTTCATTAACCAAGCATGTAAGAAACAGCTCAAGGCAATTCAGGTTTTGCAACAACTGAGAGGTAAACGTTTGTGGTGCTCTGATAGTTTTTGGCTAAAAGTTTTGCTTATTGTGTACAGAAAGATTGCATCCTAGTTCTAGGAGCAGTCTCTTGGAAACACCCTGCAAGATCTGATCAAAAAACATCAAAGTTTCTTGAAACATGAGTAGCTAAAGGCTACTCACCTCTGTCAACAATATTTTTCAGTAACATGCTCAAATTTATGTTAATTTTTTTCTGTCTACAAAAGAATGGTGAAGAGCTGCCGGTTTTTGTGTGCTCCTTTGTAAACGCTGTTAAAGAAACTGCTGCACAGCTTTATTTAGAGTGCTTGGGAAAAGGAGGCAGACTAGCAAGCACACTGAATGAATATCCCATTTTACACATGGCTGAACTCTGGATAGTATTGATAGCATTAAAGTATTTAATTGCAGTTTAACAAGTTGAACTGTACAGTGATAGCATTTTTGCAGATCACTTATTGGCTTCCTAACTAGATGGACTTTTGTTCTGACCCAGTTTGGCTGTTTTTGCAAGGGATGTCTAAGAGTATGTTAATTAAAATGTATTTGTTGTTATTCTTTCCCTACATCAAAACTACAAAGAGTTACTGACAGTTAGAAATAGTCACAGAAGAGTAGATACTGTTTGCTTTTTTTAGCACTTGCATGTGTGTCATTGTCTAAGCCTCCAGCTACATCTATTTTCAGATCCAGTTTAATATGTTGTTCAATCATCTTTTGAAGTTTACATGGTTGTAACTGAAATGCTTTCTTGGACAGAGGAAGCGCACTGCACATGAACGAGCCAAAGAGCTCTACAGCTCTGGGGAGTTTTCAAGTGGCAGAAAGTGGGGAGATGATGCTCCCAAAGAGGAAATTGACACTGGTGCTGTGAACTTGATTGAATCAGGAGCTTGTGGGGCTTTTGTTCATGGCCTCGAAGATGAGATGTATGGTAAGTATTAACTGGCCATGGAATAGCTAAAGGGGGGAGATGTGTGTTGGCTGATAAGCATCGTTGTGATCTCTCATATGGCAGTTGTTTCAAAGGTACTGTAGTGTTGCACAGAATTTTGGGTAGAAATGTTCAGTTGATTAGCCAAAAGCAAATAGCTTCCTATAAATGGTAAATTTTTAGTAACGTGTATGGCAATAAGTGGTTTGCTTCTGATCTGCAGAAACCCACTGGGATTATTTTTTGTTGTTGTCGACTTAAGTTTAACAGTTGCATGTGGCCATAAATTGGCAGAGTTAGTTGCTGCTGTTCGAAATTGGTGTTTTGTTAGCAGGAAGGAAATTCATAGAATCATTTGGGTCAGAAGATACCTCTAAGACCATTGATTCCAAATGTTAACCTAACACTTCCAAGTCCACTACTAAACCATGTCCCTAAGTGCCACATCCAGATGATTTCTGAACACTTCCAAGGATGGTGATTGTACCACTTCCCTGTGTAGTCTGTTCCAGTGATTGACAACCTGAATGTTTTCCCTAATATCCCGCCTAAATCTCCCCTGGTGCCGTGTGCGGGGTATTTGCATCAACTATGAAAATTCCAAATGCTGAATATTATTTTTGAATTTGCCTTTAATGTTACTGGAAAGACGAGTTTAAGTTAAAATGTACAAAACCACTGTAACAAAAATATTGTTGTAGATTGTGTTGTAAAAGTGGGTTTATTGTTCCATGAGTTCTGGAAATAAATGCACATTTTAGCAGTAGCTGAATTTTCCCTGAAGCTTGAAAGTGCACCCTTTTTTTTTCCTGACTAACAATAAAAAATGTTTAACTGGTTCAGCCCCTTGTCCCAATGAAGCTCGTTCTCCAGTTTCTTGTGCCACAGGTCTTGTGTCAGTATGATGCTGTTGAGGAATGTAGATAAAATGAACAAATGTGAAATATACAGAGATCTCTCTATCCACTGCAGCATTTTTAAATACTGCTGAGCTCTCCCTGTCTGGCAACGGTGCTTCATGTCTTGAATTCCATGTTGTAACTTAAATCAGAATTAGTGTGTCAGCTTATGAGAGCAGTATTGGCGAAATGTTTCTCTTCTTTTAATACCTAGGTCTTAATGACCATGGAGACTCAGAGCTGTCACAAAAGCTTCATTACTGAGCAAGCAGGGGTCTTGCTGTCTGTGCATTTTGTACTTGATCAGAATCCTCAGGAGTCAGATGTCTTCTTTAGGAACAATAGGCCTAAAAGCTCCACACAAGTTCAAATAAATGTTTCCAAGATGAGCTAATTTGAGTGAAAACTAGAAGTATGTTTTAAACAACAATGTTTGCAAGACATCAGATTAATTCCCATTTTTATGATCCTAGCACATAAATGTTAGGGATGCTAGTGAGGATGATGATAGGGAAGAGAATCTCATCTCTGCCTAACCTTATTATATATGGGTATTCTTCAAATTCCTGCAATGTTGTACAGTGTAAGTACACTCAGGATGCTTTCTGATGCTTTTTTTTCTTTAATTCAAATAATTTTAACATTTAGGTGGCACCTTTTTCCTTTATTTTGAGGAATCTGAAATCAGAAGACTTCCGTTCTGTTAACTGCCAAAACGTTGATTCTCTTGGGGCCTTTCAGCAATGCATAAAGTGCTACATAGCAAGTTAAAAATGCAGTGAAAGCTCCAAGCAATTAAAATGTCAAGAAGAATAAAACAACCACAGTTTAATTAACTAAATTAATTTGCTTAAGACACCAGTGTTAATGCTATGGTTGCAAAACACACTGTGAAATATGCAGTATTTATTGATGGGTTGGAGACCTCTTTTTCACTGTAGGTCCCTTTTGCAGATGTTTGTGGCAGCAGCAGTGTCTGTATCAAAAGTGAGACTTGATTTGAAGATCTGCCTGTGAAAAGGTCCCCAGTGCTGCCCTCAGCATTTCCTTAGCATCTCCTTTCCATAGCCCAGCCCTTGAATAGTACAAGACCTCGCTGTTGGGTGAATGTCCTTTTAAACCAGACAGTTTGAATTAATTTACAGTTAATTCCCTGCTGCTCTTTTAACAGAGGTTCGAATCGCTGCGGTTGAAGCCCTGTGTATGTTGGCTCAGTCTTCTCCTTCTTTTGCGGAGAAATGCCTGGATTTTTTGGTTGACATGTTTAATGATGAAATTGAGGAGGTCAGATTGCAGTCAATACACACAATGAGAAAAATTTCCAACAATATCACACTACGGGAAGACCAGCTGGATACTGTGTTAGCTGTCTTGGAGGTAAGAAATTCTTGAAGAGGGCAAGAATTGCTCTCCTGCTTGCTTTGGGGTGCTTAATTATGTACTGCTAATCAGTCCCTTCCTTTGAGAGCAAACCCACCCTTTTTTGGGGTTTTTTGACTCTTTGAACACTGCCACAGGTTCCTAAAACCTGGTAGCTTGTAGCACCAAGACAGCAGAATACTTCTGAAACTGACAATTTTTAGATAAAAACTCTTCCTTTGATCACTGTGCTGTTGTCTCCATGTGTTTCCTTCTGTCTTGTGTTGTGGTCCAGCACTCTATGCACGTTATGTTGCATGCAGCTTCATTTTCTTTCTCTTCCTTGACTCAGCTGCTTTGGCTACACCTTTGCTTACTAAGCAGAGCTGGCCATTTTTCTGTTTAGAGTGTTTGTCAGTGTGCTTTGCCATATAATTCTGAGTTTTCCCAACCAGCATCCTCCCAGTCAGTGTTCAGACAGGATTCAGGGAATAGCACGAGTCAGCTGCTCTTCTTGGTTGATGAGATTGATCCAGGAAGAGATTTTGGCTGTAGGAATGGTACTGTGTCAAACTGCTTCCTCTCAGACCTGATTTATTTGCTGAGCTATAGCCCCTGAGGCATTTTTTTAAAATCTGCTACTTGTGGTAGGCATGTTCCTGCTTCTTTTGGGAAGTGCCTTGGGAGGTGCTGCAAATTCACTGTTTCAGTCTCTTCACCTTTTATTTCCTTGACCCAGGACAGTAGTTGCTACTCTCAATTGTGCCTCAGGAAGTAGCAAACTAATTAAACCTATTTTATCAGTCTGTAAAAAATGCTATGGAATATGATCTGACTTTGCAAATGCAACAATGAGCTTTAGCTCATATTTTTGTCATTATTTACTTTTATTTAAGCTGGGGACCTACCTGTGCACTGAGATATGAAAATGTCCTGGTTAGGCTGGGCTCTTCTGTGCTGCCTTACCATGTATGATAAACCCTGTGTGTATTGTGGCTTGTATTATCATAATTATTATCAGGCATTGGGATAGCTTAAGTGTAGAATTACTAACATTTTAATGGATTTATCTGATTCTGAAAGATGCTTGGTGCTTTTCTGTAAAATCCATCTTCCAGTACAAAAGTAAAGGATGTGTAAAAATACCATTAACTTTGGTGCCTAAATTGGTTCCAGCAGTGTAAATATGGAACATCAGGGTGTTGAGGGTAACTTCTATTTTCACCCCACTGCTTTCACTCTATCAGAATAATTGTACCAGGTACTCCTTGCTCTTCTAATCAGACTTTGGAATTTGTCTTCCTGTTGTCCTTGATCTGAGTTTCTGTTGAGTTGTGCTCATCTCTGTCCCTTCATGGTCTTCTGCCTTGTTTGTCTGTGTACCACATTTCTGGTGGGTTTTATTAGTGGTCTGGAGTATTTTATGTCTGTGGTCATTCCAGTCCTTAGAGTTTGTCTTCTCTGTGGTCATAGTCTGTCTTTGACCAACAAAACCCCTTGGTCATTCAAATGTGTTGGCTGTCGTTTAAGAGCCTTTACAAGAGGATTGGTCTTTCTTTTGTGTAAGACAGTGATGAATGAGCTGTTGATACTTAGCAAATTATAATTTAGAAAAGGCAAAATCCATCACTGGAAAGCATCCAGTTCTTGTATCCTATCAATTTTTCACAATGTGTCCAGCAGTAATACGCAAATGCTGATAGCAAGGAATGTGGTGATACATGGATATGGAATGTCAAGGTGGTTTTTGGCAGAAGGAATTAATTCAGCTGAATATTCTTGTCTGTCCAGCCGTTAACATCTCAGTGCTTACTCAGACCCTCTGTAGGCTGGTGACTGTGTTGAAAGCCTGTGGAATTGAGCTTCCTGGGTTGAAAACAATAAAAGGCTGCTGCGAAAATGCTAAAACAGTCTTTGGTGATTGTTTTACTGAGTTGCCCAACACCTTTTTCTGTTACTACAAAGATACAATATCATCCAGACCAAGTAGTGCTTTTTGCTCTGCTTGAGCAGGTAAGCAGTTCCCATTCATTCCAGTAAAGGAAGCACATAGGGGGATGAGACCAGGAGTCCCTGCACCACTTGCCTGGTCTGTCACTTCATCTTAGTTCTGGTAACTAGAAACAGGCGCTGCTGTTCGTGGACCTCTTTCATTAACTCAGCCAAGGAACAGAGGCTGCCACTTTTAAAGTAAACATGTATGCAGGCTTGTTTCTGTCAGCACTCAGTGGTGTCTGTGTTGGGTTTTTATTTTAGGATTCTTCGAGGGACATTCGGGAAGCACTTCATGAACTGTTGTGTTGCACTAATGTTTCAACTAAAGAAGGCATCCATCTTGCACTGGTGGAGCTGCTGAAAAACCTGACCAAGTATCCCACAGACAGAGAATCCATATGGAAGTGAGTGTGTTCAGTGTCCTTTTGTGTCTGCTTACTTTCCTCTTGTTTTTAGTAAGTGAGGTGCTAGGAAATACTGAGCTTGCTGAGGTAACGGGTCTTGCAGGTGTACAATCCTGTTACTCTGTAAATATATACTAATTGATGACTGGTGTGGAAATTCTGTGTTTTTCTTGCTTGTCAATACTTGCACTGGGAATGCAGAGCTGATGACCACTCCTGGAAATGTCTTCCTATTCCTGGCATTCAATGCATTCACAGAAAAGATTAATTCCGTTTTCACTTTAAAATCTCATCTCTTCTGCACAAGTATTTTTACTCCTTTGACATTGTATTAAATAGTAATATTTACCAGCACTTGACTATATCAGATAGGATAAGTGGTCCATGTGGCATTGTGCTGTCAGAGGAATTTTTTTGTCTAAGTAAAAGGAAGGAACTTTTGCATCAGATTTTTTTGGTTGTTTAATGGAAGCAATAAAGGGAATAGTGCTCCAAACACATGATTTGAGATGGAATTCTTAGATATTACTGGAAACACTTATATTAGCTGGCTTTGACTTCCAGTGTACTTTTACATTGTTTTCGGAATTTGAGGGTTTTGGGGTTTTACCTCCTATCGTCCTTATTTTTGAAGAAAAAAAAAATGCACTCATCCATTACTCTTTAGTATAAAAGCTTCCTGGATTGTGTAACTCCAAGTGTTAACTATTTTGTGACCGGTTTAAATAAAAAAAAATTATTACTGCTTGTCCTTTCAGTTTTCTTGGATCCTATAAAATATTAATGTAAATGGTCAGCTGTAAAGAAACCGTAAGCTTGGACAGCAGAATTTTCTTGCTGACTGTCTAAAAGTGTTGCTGCAACATAAGGTAGTAATGCTTTAGAATGTTGTATTTTGAAATGTGCCTGTTTACTAACATGTATTTCAATCTGTGTATTTCCAGATGCTTGAAGTTCCTGGGAAGCAGGCATCCCACTCTGGTCCTTCCATTAGTCCCAGAGCTGCTGAGCACACATCCGTTCTTTGACACTCCAGAACCAGATATGGATGACCCAGCCTGTATCTTTATTCATGAAGCCAGTTGATAATTTTGACTGTAGTAGATTTTATTCATGATTTAGTGACTTCACCCATTTCTCACTGTAACAGACAAACAATCCTTTGCCTATTTCTGAATCCCTTTGTACTTAGTTTGTTACTTAGCAAGTGATGGGAAAACTGTTAGGTGGAACCATCTTCATAAGTATCAGTGGACTATAATACTCGTCTTTTTATGCTGTGATGAATAATCAATTTGTCCAGGTTTAGGCTTTGCAGATGAGCCCTTTGATGTCAAAACATTTGTCTAGTTTGCATTAATTTTGAAGACGCATTAGCTTTTAAATAAGAAGAATGTTTTTCAGTGTCGGGGTTTTTTTTTTAGGTGAAACTTTTGCTATGCTCACTGCTGTGCAGTTTATAAAACATCACCATCTCTAAGTACAGCAGTGCCTGAATCTACATAAGGCTTTGAATTTTTCATCTTTCTGAAACAATTCAGTATCAGAAATCCGTATATTAATGTTAGCTCTTCCAGTGCTTTAGAATACAAACCATTATTGATACACCATTCTCCTCAAACAGAAGATGCCTTGGGAATGCATTTTTCCATTGTTATTCCCCTTGCTTCCCTTCTGTGTGATGGCAGAACATGTTATTTCTGATGCATGCTGAGACATACTGGACTGGAACCTTCCTCTAGAAGCTGCTCCTTGTTTTTCTCACCAGTCACAGGCCGTCGACCAGAAATTCTATACAGATTAAATGAATGCCTTGTGAGAATTGAAACGGATTAGAATCAGGTGGAGAGAAATTAATCTGTAATTACATGGTTTAGTAATAATTTGAGTAAAGTTGTCCTGTGAGTTGAGAATTAAAGGAACATTGCAGGGGGAAGAATGCTGTTGTTTAACTCAGTGAGCCTTCCAGCCAGGAACCAGAGAATATTACGTTAGAGAATATTTTGGAAGTAACTTGCCACCAAATTTATAGAGGCATATTATGTGAAGACAGGCCTGTGAGGCAGAAGCTGAGGAAAACCTGAACAGTACATTTCCAATGTAAACTGATATTTAGAAACACTGTTTTGTTTGCTTCAAAGCCCTTGGGAAATTTGAAGTGGAGCTTATGCTTGGGATCAGCCCTGTTGCAGGTGTCAGCCTTTGGGCTAATTTCAAAAGCCTTTGGCTGCTCTCTATTTCTGCAGGTCTCAGACTGTGAAAATGTGTTTTCTGTTTCAGAATTATCTTTCCATGTTTGATTCTTTGGGCTGCTTAAAGTCTGTATAGAGTGTTGTTTTTTCAGGGCATCTTAGGTAATGCAGCAATTTTCAAAGACTTGGCAGTAAATGTGTAATTTTGGATGCTGTTAAGGCACCAAAAAACTTGAGCAACGTGGTCTAGTGGGAGGTGTCCCTGCCCATGGCAGGGTGGGGTTGGAACTAGTGGTCTTTCAGGTCCCTTCCAACCAAACCACTCTGTGGTTCTGTGGTGCAAACTGGTGAGCACAGGGTAAGCTGTGAGGAAGAGTGAAACTCCACCTAATGCACATGCTCTGTGTTTGGGATCCCTGGCTCCTTTCCTTTGTGTTGCCTCTGAGCCATCCCATGTTGGCAGTAACATCCTTTCTCCAGTATGGCTCACCCTGTAATGTTTGCACTTTGTGCTTGGTTTTCATCTGCTCAGACATCTGTCTTTAGGTTTTGCTCAGCATTTTCCAACTATAAAGATCTTCCTAGACAAATCTTGACCAAAGAAAAAGGTTGTTGACTTGTTGTTTTAACTTCCCATCCCCAAGGAGTTCTTCTTGCTGTTGTTTATTTTTCTTTAACAATCCGTTTGCAATAGACATTGCTGTTCTGGTTTTGATTTTTAATGCTGCTAAAAGTTGCCCAACAATGCCTGCCCTGTTCTCTGACCATACATTCAGACATTACGCCTATCTTCGGGACAGTCTGTCTCACCTGGTCCCTCCATTAAGAGTAAGTTGAACTGCTTTGGTTTGGACTTTGACACCTGTTAGAAATATTGCCAGTGTCTTCCATGTCTGTCTGTGTGTAACATTTAGATTCTTAAAGGTTTTCCTCCTGTGCACCACGGACATTTATACTGAAATGTGCATTAAGGCAGAAGAGACAAATGTTAAGTTGTTGCAATATGGAATTTGTAATATTTTGGGGAGAACAGTAACATTATTGCTCTCAAGTGAGAATAGTACATGGTTTGCTAGTTAGGTAAGAATATGGAAGGGCAGTATTCCTGTTAGTTTCCTGTAGCTCTGACTGTGTGTATGGGAAAGGCCTTTGTTGATCTTCCAACATTTCACTTGTGTCCTACCTGAACAGTTTATTCATGGGTGAAATGTGTTCCATTCTGCTTTGAAACATGTTTTTCCTGCATGGAAGTATGGGTGAGATTTAAGTTGGCTGTAAGTCTTATGACAGCTCATAAAATGAGTAGTGGTTTGTGTAGTCTTGGACTTCCCTTGACTTCACAGTGTCAAAGTTAATAGATAAGGAAGATGCTTCCCTCAAAGGGATTTTAAAGTTTAACCTGAGGATCTCTAGAACAAGTGGATTGTAAAATGGGGAAGATTAACCGACAAAGATGCAGATTTGAAAGCCTTGGTATAAATTTTGTGTTTGAGAAATGAATTGGAGCTCTCAGTTTCTTGTTAAATAGATGTCAGCATTTTGTAGTGTTAGAATTTTCTCTTATTTGTTGTTGTTTTGTTTGTTTTATTTTGTTTGTGTGTGTTCCTTCTCGCTTAGTTGCCAGGAAGAAAGCTAGTGTCTTCTGCTGTGTCTCCCAGTATTACCCCAAATGAAGATCCTTCCCAACAGTTCCTTCATCAGAGCCTGGAGAGGGTTTACAACTTTCAGCACCTCGACCCACGGGGCATACAGGAGCTGCTGGAATTCACCATCCGGTAAGGCCTCAAGCTGCCCTGTTTATGGAAGGATGTGATAGGATTTGCTTCTGAATATGAGTGAATATGGATATGTTGTAATTTGCTGTCCGACGCTTAACTTGAGCCTTCCTTTAGAGTTCTTGTGATAAAAGAGTGTTCATGACCTGCTTAAAATCAAATTGATGGTCTCAGGTCTGGCACAGCCCCCCAGAATAACCAATGCGCATTTTGGGCCAGGGACATCTTTTCAGAGCATGGTAAGAGTTAGGTAAGGGTGTTCTTTTTGGACTGTTCACTTATGCTAAAATATACTCTTTTTTTTTTATGGTTTGTGGGTGACAGCCTTGTGTCTCATTCTTAGTTTTGTGTCCTTGTAATTTTGATCAAATTATTTGTAAGGGACATGCACAAGATTTTCTTGTTTTACTTTTTTTTGAGGGGGGAAGGTCTTGTCCCCTTTGTTCTTGTATTTTCTGGGTCCTGTGACCTTTCATTCAGCAGGAAAGGATCTGCTTCTGGTGCTTTTGGTTCTCATTGCCAGTCCCTCTTACAAAGGACTTGGGCATTCCTCATCAGTTTTCAAATCAGAGAGCTTTTCCAGGAATAGAAAACATTCTTGCATGCCGCTGTCTGCTGCGGTATAGATAAGGGTGTATGGTGTTGCTTTTCAGTGTGGGTTTTATGCTGCCTCTTCCGTTTCATCTCTAGACTGATTTACACAAACAAAACACTTGAAAAGGATCCTTTCAGTGTGATTCCTCTGCTTGAAAAGAGCAAAAGAGCCTTATTTTAAGAGTTAGAAAAACAATCCAAAATGCTTTGTTTGGAATGTGGAATTTTAAAAAAAGCTTAATTATTTTTATTCCTTCAAAATAGCTGCCTTCTGTTGTGTGTATGTTGCTGTGAATCACTGTCACACCCATCTGCAGCAGAGAGTAAACAGTATGCTCCTCACTGAAAACCCAGCTGTGGAAACTGTGAGGTTTGTCCTCAGCTGTTTTGCAGCTGCTATGTGCCAGCCTAAAATACAATCTCAAGGCATTTAATACACTAAACACTTGAAACAGGTAATTTCTAGGCTAAGCATCCAGAACCTCTCAGGTACGAAGGTCTGGGAACCTCTCATGACTGTTTTCAGTTTTTGAGTTGATGGAAATTATTGGCTTGGCTTTTTTCCTGATAGGATTGCCCCCCAGGAAATCATATGAAACCAGCTGCTCTTAAGACTGAGGGAGGACTTGAACAAAGCCAAGAAAAGTGTTAAAGGTTACTTTGCAGAGGGCAAGATATCCCTGCACCAATTTCGTTGCTGAAAGCAGAAGGATAGAAGCAGCTCACAGCAGTGGATTTTGTCATGGAACCTAACTCCCTCCTCCTTTATCATTGTCATCCACAGAAGTAACAGACCTTGTGGAGTTTGTGTGTACTTGGGACTCAGCGTTTTGGCTGCAGAGTCTGGGGGAGAGTATCAGTCTGCAGTGTGGTTAGAAATGTAAGACAGGCTGTTTAGCAAATATGTCTGTGGTTTAGTTTCTCCATCTACACAAGAAAGGATATTTTTTTTTTTCTTACAGGGATGTTGAAATCTGTTTAAGATTTAAGGAAATAGAATTGGTGAAATTGGGACCTGTATAAGACTGGGAAATGGAATATCTGCCTAGTTGTTAGCTGAGACATCCTGTTCCCCATTAATGTGTTATGATGGATTGTGACGTGGGAAATAAGCACCTAGGAGCCTCCTCTTCACTCTGTTCTCTGGAAAAAGATGAAATGGACTCTCTGTGTAAAGTTGAGGGTGGCTTGGCTGTTGGTGCATTGTTGTTGAAGGAAAGCACAACCTCTCAACTATGAGAGGCATTGAGGTGCTGGAGTGTGTCCAGGGAAGGGGAATGGAGCCGGGAGGAGCAGCTGAGGGAGCTGGGGGTGTTTATCCTGGAGAAAAGGAGGCTCAAGGGGAACTTACCTCTCTACAACTGCCTGAAAGGAGGCTGTAGCCAGGTGGGGACTGGTCTCTTCTCCTGAATGACAAGGAAGAGGACAGGAGGAAGCAGCCTCAAGTTGTGCCAGGGGAGGTTTGGAGTAGGAAAATGTCTTCTTGGAAAGTACTTCCATGGAAAGTTGTCAAGTACTGGAAAGGGCTGCCCAAGGATGTGGTGTATTCATTCCAGGAGGGATTTGAAAGATGTAGATGTGGCACTTGTGATGGGCTTGGCAGTACTGGCTTAATGGTGGGACTGGATGGTCTTAGAGGTCTTTTCCAACATAAAGGATTCTATGATTCTCTGCTTAGGAAAGATTTTCTTTGGCTGCATATTATGCAGATAATCTCGTGGATTTTTGTTAATGTCTCAGGGCTCAGCAATTCTCTGGTTTGGCAGAGCTAAAGTTTCAGAATTGCATCCTAAATGCAAAGATAAATCTAAAATAAACAGAAGAAAATGTTCATCTGAAAAAAATTTAATAACACAGTAGGAAATGTGGAAGTAAAGTGACAATTTTTATAGACTTTGGATCAAAGCAGAGTGTAGAGAAGAGAAGACACATCTTGAAATCACATCACCCAACCTATTTTCAGTTCTGTAAGAAAAACTAATTTTGTTTTTTAACGTGCACTTTAAGAAAACATGGCTAGCAGTAGAGAACTAAAGCCTTTTGGGTTCAATTAACTGACAATTTTTTTCTATAATATTAAAAGCTGCTTATATTGCTGTATGATTTACAGGAAATACCAGACAACACACACCATCTAGTTGGGCAAATATCAGTACATCAGATTCTAGCTTGGCTTTAAAAGGCAGCTCTGTTTCAGATACACTTGGTTGCAGGAGCCTGACACGTTCCAAACAACCTTTCTTAGCCAACATGAATAGTTTGATTTCCCAGCAGTGTAACACAAATGGGTCGTTAGCTGCTGTAGAAGGCTGGAGTGTTTTAAGTTAAATCTGGAGCTGCCACTCTGTGTGGTTCCCATGGGGCTGCAGAGTAATATGGGTTGACAGACTTACTGCTTCCACTGCTGTGCTGGTGTCAGCTTCCCAGAAGAAGGGACATGCCGAGTCCCAAGGTGCAAACTGGTTTGTAGTGTCTTTTGCTGCTGTTTCTGGTGCTTGCTCTAATAAAAGCAGGCAGCAGGAATAGCTGGCTTTATTGTCACTGCCTTCTGAGTGTGTTTGGATTAAATTGTTCTCTGTCTCAACATTATTTTCTTTTTTTTTTTTCCTCACATGCTTCAGCGATCTTCAGAGGCTTGGAGAGCTGCAGTCAGAACTGGCAGGGATGGCAGATTTCACTGCAACTTACCTTCAGTGTCAGCTGCTCCTCATCAAGGTTTGACTTTATCTGGATTTTTTTGAGCTGTTCTTCAAAAATGCCCCCAGTCCATCACAGTGGCATGCTTTCATGTTTTGATGTTCTTGCTGAAAAATGATGTGTGATGAAAGAGCAAGTTCTGTGGATTTCTGATAATCCTGCTTCCCTCCTGTGGCAAATAATTTATGCAGTAACTTTGCCAATGCAGACCTCTGCTGCTGTACCTAGGGCTTATGTTGGTTCATGAGCATTTTGTCGGTGCAGAGTTTATTATCTGACAGAAATCACACTGAGGGCAACTGTGTTAGGAGAGTAACTTTTCCCTGCTGATGGCTACTGGAATGTTGTTAGACTGCTGGTATGAGTGCCATTTTTATAGAGGTTGATTTCCAGATAGCTTTATTGGCACCAGTGCCAAAGGAGTTCTTAAGGCTTGACTGAGCTAAATATCAGTCATGCTTTCTTTTGTAGTGCTGAAATGATCTATCTATTTAGTATTAGCAGGACAAGTGGCTACTTAGACACCATTGCAGCAGCCCTTTGCAAAAGCCCCTTTTCAAAGTCTGCTTCTTGCTGTAAACAGGACCTAATTTTTTACTTCATAGACAATCTTGAGTTGGAGGGGACCCTCTAGTTCCAACACCTCTGCTGTGGTCAGGGATTCATTCCACTGGATCAGATTGCTCAGGGCTGTAAGGGGGCACTAACATATAAATTAGTCTCTTGTCGTTCTTTGGTGTTTGAGTGTAACTTACACACAATAAAGCAAGAACTAAAGCAAGCAGCAAACAGATTTCCAGAAGGGATTCAATGAAAACTTTTTTATATAAAACCAAGGAGGGATTTCAGTTGTTTTGCTAATGCACAGTTGCCAGTTGGCATATCTCATGGTAGGCCTCAAATCCTCGGAATATATTTATCACCCAAAGGTATTTCACATGAGCAGTGGTACAGTTCAGTACAATCCAGCTAAATCCAAAGTGAAATATGCTGTGCAGGCAGAGGACTTGCATTTAGAGATAGCTTTGTTGCCCTTCCCCAGGGTTTGACTGAAATGAACCTGATAGTTTTTGCATCTGGCAGAGGTGTGCTCTGTTTGGAAGAAGGGTAAAAAGCTGCA
Source organism: Acridotheres tristis (assembly GCA_037013685.1). Classification (NCBI taxonomy): domain Eukaryota; kingdom Metazoa; phylum Chordata; class Aves; order Passeriformes; family Sturnidae; genus Acridotheres; species Acridotheres tristis. The sequence goes on along the minus strand of CM072884.1, from coordinate 30,100,513 downwards.
TCAGCCATTCTTGGCTTGAGCTGTAGAACAGTCAATAGATCAGTGATGCAGAGGAATCAGTAACATGCGTGGAATGAAAAGTAACTGATAATATCAGGAATCACAGAATATCGTGGGTTGGAAGGGATTTTGAGAATCATCTAATTCTAGATCCCTTCTTACAAGCAGGGACACCCTCTACCCAAACAATACAATTAGAAATTCTAGTACTGCAGAGAATCTGAATGTCCGAGTAAATTTTCAGTAAATTTCTTTCCAGTTGCTTCTTTTCCCAACAGAAAAAAAGCTGCTGGGGGAAAAAGTAACTTTGTTTCCCAGCCTCTCAAGGCTCAAAAGATTCCATACCTTTAAAGGCTTTACATACCCTGTGACTTTAGGGGTAGTTAACTGAGATTCTTGGGCTAGCCTGGGTGAAGGATACAATCTGTATGTTCTTGAGCTTTGGCTGCAGCCTTGTGCATAGCTGTGTCTAAGGACAGGCACTTTCAAAAAAGAGGCACTGATATAAACCATCCAGTGAAGCTTTCTACATTTTTTTAAATATAAAGCAAAAAGCAAATAGAGTATGGTAAGCAGTTGGGTGGGGTTTGTTTTGTTTGGGGACTTGGTTTTTTGTTTATTTTGGGGTTTTTTTGTTTTGTTTTGGTTTGTTTTTTTTTTTTTTGTTTGGTTGGTTCTAGTTTGTTTTTAGTTTTTTGTTTGTTTGGGGGGTTTTTGGGTTTTTGGTTTTTTAAATAGCAATATCAGCAGTTGAATTAGACACGATATTAATTGTAACTCCAGCATCTTTGGAGCGGAGGAAAGTTCAGAAACGTGGCTGTGGAAGTAAAGTGTGTTTCTGGAGACAGTTGTTATTGTTTCCACTTTTTGCCTGCTCTCTGAGATTGCCCGACCTTGGTCTCAGGGGGTTGATAACAAGTGGGCTGTTGGTTGTCTTTATGAAGTACAAGGAGTTCGGCTTCTCTCATTCCCAGCTTTGTTAATATTATTCTCAACTTCATTTATATTTTCTAGTTTTATAGGTATCTCTGTTTCTTTACAGAACACTGTATTTTGAAGGCCTCGGTTCTCTGTGTTGTATTTAAAAGCAAAAAGAAAGCTTTGGCATGCTTTTTCAACCAACTGTTTAGACTGAATCAGATATTTATCTTCATTTCATGTTTTTTTCTTGTAGGCCTTGCAGGAGAAGTTGTGGAATGTGGCAGCTCCCCTGTACCTGAAACAGAATGCGTTGGCATCTGCTGCAGCAAAACAGGTGAGAGTGGAAGCAGCTGAGCCTGCACAGAGGCCAGTCCTTGGGTAGGCGTCTTTTGTTAGCCATGGAACAATAACACACTTCTGACCTTCCACTGCCATAGTCTGTCCAAGTAAATCTTAGTTTCCCAAACTGGGGTCATTTATCTTCTCTTCAAAAGATGAGTGGTGAGAGAGGGAAGTTCATAACCACTGTAAAAAGGCAAATACCACACTTGTCTTCCAGAAGAGTAAGAAAGAAGATCCAGAAAACTGTGGACTGCTTATCCTTGCCTCTTTCCTGGGGAAGGTTATGCACAAAATACTTTTAAAAGCTGTTCCTAAACAAGATCAACCAAGCTACTTAGAACAGCCAAAATGCATTTCTCAAGAACAAATTATAGCTGACCACCATCACTGCTCTCTATGGTGAGGAGACTGGTGCTGGGAACGAGGGGAAGGCAGTGGAAGTTAGAAAACTTGGATACAGTCTCCCATCATTTCTTTTTCACCAGACTTGCAGGATTGCTGAATAAATAGATGGCAAGGGTCCTGCAAATTGAGGAGCCAGTTGATATGCTGGAGGAAATGGCTGCTGGTCTGGACAGACTGGGGAACTGGGATGGTGGGAACCTCATCATGTTCAGTACATTGAATATGAGGCATTGTGGGAGGCCAACTGCAGCTGGGATGACTTGGTTTGAGAAATGAGATCTAGCTCTAGGGAGATGCCATCTGGAGGGCTATGTTGTGTGTTGGCCTCCCCAGTAGAAGGAGGATGCTGACAAACAGGGGCAAATTCAGCAGAGGGCCACTGATGTGGTCAGGGGCTGGAGCACATTACTTGCAAGGAAAGGCTGAGAGGGGTGGAGTTGTCCAGCCTGGAGAAGAGCAGGCTTCAGGATGGGTTTACTTCTGTCTAGCACTGTATCAGGATATAAGTGAGGCAGGGCCAGACTAATCTGTACAATTGGCAAATTATGAGAAATTTTGATCAGCTATGAAGGGAAAATTTCCTGTAAGGATGGTTAAATACTGTTGCCCAGAGAGGTGGGAGGAATCCCTGTCTTTTGGAAGTGTTCATAGTTTGATGTGGTCCTGAGTTACTGGACCTAATGAGACCTGCTCTGGGCAGGGAACCGGGCTAGATACCCTCCGGAGGTCCCATCAAATCTGAGTTATTCTGTGATGTATAAAGGATCAGATCCTGGAAAAACTGAAGCTAGGCTCTAAGAAAAGATAAAGAAGCAAGCTATTCAATAATCTGGTAATAAATCTAGGGTAAAAGCAGGTTCATGGATCTGTTGGGAAACTCTGCTGATATTTTGAGTCTTCAGGTAATTAAGATGTAATAGACAGGTACTGCAGTGCATTAAAGCCTTCTCTGCTGTTGATCAGTAGGAACAAAAGCCATCCAGCTTTTGAAATCTTCTCTGATTGAAATGTTTGTCTTGGGTGCCCTCTTGAATTGTGTGTGAACCCCCTGGAAAGTATTTCCTGTTGTGATGGTGAATGTAGGTCACTTGCTATCAATGCAAGGTGAGGGACTATTCCCTCTTAAATAACTTGAAAGTTCTTGGCATCTGCACAGTCATACCGAACTCAACTATATTAATTTGAGCACTTCCTCTTGCTTTATGTGTTCCTCATTATGAGATCAAAATACCAGAATCTGGTGATCGTGGCTGTACCAGGGCTGAACAGTCTGATGTTTTTTTTATCTGTGTGGTGTCTGTCTGGCAGATCCTGGAAGAAACTTACAAGATGGAGTTCATGTACAGTGGAGTGGAAAGTAGACAGGTGGTCATTATTCATCACATGAGACTGCAAGCAAAGGCCTTGCAGCTGATAGTGACTGCCCGTACCACCAGAGGGTAAGGATGACCTGCTCTAAGGATCTTCTTAGGGTTACCTCTAAGATTACTGTCCTTAAGTTTTGTTTAAAAAAGCAGCAAGGATAAATTAGACACATAACAGGGCAGCATGGCATTTGCTAGAGTAATTCAGAACAAAGAAGCTTATTTTGCCTTTGATGCATCTGTAGGGACACAGTCCTGAATTAGATGACAAAACTATTGGGAAGATGAGTTTTGGGGGTTGAGTTCTCTCATTTATGTACATATAAATAGGTTAAAAACATTGTAGAGTGGATATTTGGGACCTGTTTAAATGAGAAAAAGTAATGTATCAAAAGAATGCACCAAACATATTTGTTTCATTAAGTATTCGTTGCTGAATTTTTAGCATCAGGAAAGTATTGCCTTCCTGACTGGTCTGCAACTGCTGTGTGTGACTCAGACAGAAACTGCTCCTGTGCAGGCTTAGGTACATGAGAGGCTCTGAGTGATTTGTTTTGGCTGATGAAGTTAAAGAAGTGACATGGTTATAGAATGAGAACTCCAACTGGTAGAATTAGAGCAAATTAATTACTGTCCTAGTTTACTTCTGTTTCAGATGGTTTTTTGCCATCAATTTACTATGTTACCATGGAGGTCCATAATGTATTTGCCTTTTAACTTCTTGTTTTATTAGGTGGAAAATGAATATTTTCTAACGGTGGCTTTGGGAGCTTAATTAGTGCCTTATGTAAATGGGCTTTTTTGTGAGAGGGGAATATATATATAAGTGAGGAACACTTATTTGGTTCATACACTGTAAGATCTTCCTGTTTTTAGGAGGTTTAGTGGGATTCCAAACCACCAAATATTTATAGCCATAGAGGCTATTTTCTGTCTTTAGAAGTAAACCAGGGAATATTATTTTCATTACAGAGTGGAACCTCTTTTTGGGATGTGTGAAAAATTCCTCCAAGAAGTGGATTCCTTTCAGAGGTGACAAACTCCATTGCGTCTTCACTTTATATTACAAAGTCCCACCACCATTGTCATCAGGGCATATTCACTTTGTTTTTCGTCTCTTCACATCTCCCTTCCCTGCTGTCCTACATTAGGAACTGTCATGGGATAATAATAAAGCAAGAAGAACCTTTGTAGTTAAAGTCTTTAACATCGGGATATTATGCTGGTACTTCAGAAACATGTGCTCTGAATTAATTTTTTATAGAATAGCTGATTTTTTTTTCATATGGGTTTATCTTCTTTGAGTGGATGCTGTTTTGATAAATTCTTAGGTTTTTTGTTGTTATTCTGTCTCCTGGAGTCCCGAAAGCATTTTGACCTTTCAAAGATTAGTAAAAAGCAGATTACCCTTGATGTACTCAACGCTTAGCAATAAGTCAGACAAGAATTCTGCAGTATCTTTCCTGGTCCTGTCTACTGCTTTTGCCACTTCTTAGTAGTCACCTTTACTTTCAGGGAGAATAGATGTACTAAGTGTCAATTTGCATGATCAGATTGATTCTTGTGAAAGATGTCCCTTCCCATATGTGACCTTAAGGTCCCTTCCAACCCAAACCATTCTATAGTTCTGATTCTGTGAAATAGTGATGAGTTCTGCTGATCCTGAGACCCAGTGTGAGGAAAAGATACACAGGAAATGAACAGTTCTATTCTCCAGTTCCAGCTGGGCATTAGGATAGGGGAGATTTGGTTCTGTTTTCTTAAAAGTTAACTAGCCACAACTGCCAACCTTATAATAAATGTGAATTTAGTCAGAACTAGAAATAAATTTCTGCTCAGCAAACTAAGGATATCTGTATCTCTGGACTAGCTATCCAACTCCCTGCTGAGTCATAAAATCATAGAATCACAGAACCATAGAATGGTTCAGGTTGGAAGGGACCTTAAAGACCATCTTGTTCCAACTACCCTGCCATGGCCAGGGACACCTTCCACTAGCCCAGAGCTCTGTCCAGCCTGGTCTTGAAGATTTCCAGGGATGGGGCATCCACAGCTTCTCTGGGCAATCTATGCCAGTGCTTCACCACCCTCACAGTGAAGAATCTCCTCCTAACATCGAATTTAAATTTTCCCACTTGTAGTTTAAAACCACTCCCATTTGTTCTATTATGATCTGCCTGTGTAAAGTCTTCTTTATAACCCACCTCTGAGTACTGAAGATTTGCAATGAAGTCTCCTTGGAGCCTTCTCCACTCCAGGCTGAACACTCCCAACTGTCTCAGCCTGTCTTCATGACAGAGGTGCTCCAGCCCTCTGAGCATCTTCATGGCCTCCTCTGTCCATCTTACACTGGGAATAGTACTCCAGGTGGGATCTCATGAGGGCAAAGAAGAGGGGGAGAATCCTCTCCTTTGACCTGCTGCGCACACCACATAGCCCCTGATGGTGTCAGTTTGAGCACGAGGCACGGTCCCAACACAAGTATCCAAAGTCATCTCTTATGTATGAGACACATCAGAAGAAGAATGTAGGTATCTAATTCTATCATAACTAAGTACAGGGATTAAGTAGCTTGACTGAAAATAACAATACTGTGGAAAAAGTTAAAAAATATATTTGGTTTTTAATCTATTCTTGACACAGATGTTTCATCTCTGAGCTCCCACATATGCAAGGCAGTTTTGTAGATAAATTGCTGGACTTAATGCCCAGACTTGTGACGTCTAAGCCTTCAGAAGTGGTCAAGATTCTTCAGACAACACTGCGGCAAAGTACCTTCCTCCACCTTCCTCTTCCAGAGCAGGTTGGTTTAACAGAAAATTAAAATGCAATATCCTTGTTTACAGTCTTGGCATCTGACTGCTTTCTAATATACCATGAAGCTTTTAGAATTCAGGGTCTTGGTCAGACACAAGTGTTATTTTTTTCTTCTTTGTCTTCTTATCTAGCATCCTCAGGACTACTGCTAAAAACATGGAAAACTTAGTAATTCCTGGCAATATAAAAAAAATAAATCCAAAGTTTATGCACATCTGTGTTAGGAACAGTAGTAATTACAATTCTTTTTCTTTCTTCTTTTCTCCATTTCCTTATTTTGCCAATCACTTTGTCCCTAACAGCTCCATAGAGCCACTGCAAATATCATTGAGCCTACTGGTGAATCTGATAATCCTCTGAGATTTACATCAGGATTGGTTGTGGCACTGGATGTTGATGCAACTCTGGAACACGTGCAGGATCCCCAAGGAACTGTTAAAGTTCAGGTAAGAAGTCATTTGGCATAAATGCAAACAAGATTATGTCTTGGGGGGAGTGTCTTTAAGGATGTCAATACTTTTAGGTTGCAAATAATGATACACTTTATTAGTAACAATGCTATATTTCTGTGTTTTGACCAGTCGTTCAGAAGCTGGTTTGTCTGTAGTGCGCTGAGAGTTGACTTGGGTGTAGTTCTGAGAGTTTGCTTTGAGCACTTGGATGTCACTCTGTGCTTCCATGTGCACTGTGCACGTTATGGACATCAGTAAATGCTGGTGAGCTTCCAGCTGGTCTAGTGGGAGGAGTTATTCCAAGTGGCACAAAAATACGCAGACTCTTGGCTCTCTATATTCCCATGTTTTCTTCCTGCTGCTGAATCACTTGTTTTAGATGCAGCTGAGGAGGTAGGAATGGTATGATCCAAGTAAAATATGCAGCATCACTGCTTAACAAAGAAACAAAACCCTCAGTTACAATGCAGAGGAAGAAGCTGATATCTGTGTGGCCTTTTTTCCACCTGGGCTGTGGGTTCGAGTGGTAGCACGTGGCTGTTATATCCAGGGCAGCTGAACTCCTGGCTCCAAGCTAAACCCTGCTTGTCTTGCCTTCCTAACTCAAACAGAAAACAGCCAAGTAATGACACTGTTCTACTGTGCAGATCCCCATTGTCTTTCCTTTGTTTTCCTTATTTTTTCTTTTTTTTTGTTCCCCTCTAGGTGTTGTATCCAGATGGACAAGCACAGCTAATCCATCCTAAACCAGCTGACTTCCGAAATCCTGGCCCTGGGAGGCACAGGCTGATAACTCAGGTCTACCTCTCGCACACAGCCTGGACAGGTAACGTTAATGATACACATTATGTGGCTGTACTTTCATTAGACACAAGTTACATACCCACAGTCTGGGGGAGCTCTGAGGATCCTGGAGTCTGCAGCTGTGGTTGGTGCTGCCCTTGGTGTTGATCAGGCCTCTGAGAAGTTACAGGCACTGCTGCTCTGTAGGGAAATAGAAGGGCTACTGTCTTGGGAGAGCCCTGGGAGCCTTCACATGAAAGCTGTGTTCGAGGTGAGGTCACCCATTCGTGTGCAGAGCAAAGTCAGCTCTTGGAGCTAGGTCTGCATCCTCAGGTAAAGACAAGGGATCACAGTCAACTGACTCCTTGTAAGTCATTGTTTCGAGTCTCACAGGTGTCTGAGCATGGCAGAGAACAGTACAGCAGTGCAATTTCATCGCTGATTCAACTTGCACCCTTTTAATGCATTAAAACCCCCCCTTAGCTCTAATGATGATGTGACTCCAACATTTTCTTTCAGTCTCAGCTGCTGTTCACACTTCCCCATGGATGCACTTCGGTAATTGGCTTGTGGACTTCAAACATCAAAAGCCAAATGTATTTCATTCACAGTTCCCTTTGTCCTGTTTTCTTTTAATCCCTTCACCTTTATTCAAATGTGGAGGTTGCCTCTGAGAGAGTTTTTTTCTGAGCAATTTTTCATTAGATTTTTTAAATTTTTTTTTTAGCCAACAGAATTTTGTTTATTGCTGTGTTCCTTCTCGTACCTTTTTTTTATATAGTACTTCCATGATGTACTCACTCATCCTGCTGTCTTTGTTTTGTTTTGGAGAAAAAAACATGGTATCGTTTCTAGGACTGGGAGTATGTGGGTTTAAGGGTTGATCCTATTACTTCACCAGAGGGAGCTGAAGTCCTTATTTCTACTTTTGCAGTGTTCACTGGAAGGGCATTTTAAGCATGGCCCTGAGGGATTCTATTCTGGTGTCTCCTCTAGGCATTGTTTTAATCATTAGCTTTGACATTAGCATTTGGGCTTATAAAACAGGGGGAAGACACTGAGCTGGGAGGGGCTCAGGAAACAGGGTCAGAATTCAAAGTGGAGAAATTGCCTTAATTCAAGACAATGAATTAAAGTCCAGTAGAAAGAGTGTGCTTGGGAAGGAGAATGCCCAAGTGCAAAGTGCTGATTAACTGCCAGGCATAGAGCAGAAGTGAGAGGTGACTGCAGGCTGCAAATAAAGAGTTGGTGGAGTGATGAAAAGCTGAGCTCACAGAGGTGTTGGCTGAAGCATGGAGTAAGTGTGCAAAAGTGTTATTTCTTGTATTCTGTCTGGTGCTGATGATGTCTCAGCTGGAGACCCCCTGCAGTTCTGGGCGTGGCATCTTAAAATCCTGTGGGTTCCAGCAGGTTTCATTTAGGTTTCATTAATGTGGTCCTGTTATGGGTTATCCCTAGTATACAGTTAAGTCCCGCACACCACCTGGTGCTCACTCCCCAGTGGGACGGGTAAAGGATCAGAAGGGCAATGTGAGAAAACTCATGGGTATTACACTGTGCAGCAATAGCTACAACATCCCTGTTATCAACACTTATTTTAGTCACAAATCCTAAACAAGGCATCATGCAAGCTACTATGAAGGAAAATTAACTTTATCCCAGCCCAAACCAGTACAGTCCATAAAGAAAATTTAAATCTCATTTTCAGTCTAGAAAGGAGAATTTTGTTGGGTATGTAAGTCCAGCAGTAAGTCCAGGTAGACATAGTAATGTGTACTGAAACCCCAGTTCTGTTATGACCACTGTGAGAAGAGTAAAGTGAAATCATCCTATGGACAGTATGAGGAACCTTGCTCTGCTTATCTGCATAGTTGGTGAAAGAGAGGAAGAGGCTGTCTGGCATGTGAAAACTTCCAGCAAAAGAGAATCTTCAAGTAATCTGTGCCACAAGTCTGACTAGATGTCATCTGTATTGATCCTGACATAATTCCAGTGAGCAGGGCCTGCTAGTTCTGTGGGGGTTTTAGTGATTTTTATTATTTCATGGAGTTACTTTCCAACAGTTATTTTTGTAAGTTGCAAGTTAGCAGTAAGATTTTTTTTTAAGTGATAGAGAGGGGGATAAACCTAGAACAGTCCGTGGTTCTGCTGTGCTGAATGTAATGCCAAAGGCTTGTTTTCAGACACTAGACTGGATTCTGGTCACTCCAGAACAGCTCTGTACATACCAGCATACATGAAATTAAAATTCATTTGATGTTGATTGTTCACTGTTCATTGATTGTGCAATGACAATCACATTTCGATTGTTCTATTTTTTTCTCCGCAGAGCCATGTCAGATTGAAGTGCGATTGCTGCTGGCTTACAATTCCAACAGGAGCAAAGCATCTACCAGAATTTCTAAATCTACCTGGAGTGAGAGCTTGGAGGCTTTCCCACCCTCTGAAAACAGCATAGAGGGGACCATCCCCTTCAGCAAACCTGTCAAGGTGTATATAATGCCCAAACCTGCCAGGCGGTGAAGGCTGGCACAGAAAAACCTACTTATGGGGTTTGTTGGGTTACATGAAAACAAGATGCTGTGTCCGAGATAGCAAACAAAGCCAAAACAGCCTTTACATGCATAAAGGGAGTCAGATGTCAAAATAAAGCTGCTGAAGAACAGCTGGTCTCTTAAGTAGCAGGCAAATACAGGAGTTGCTCAGCTAATTAGGAGAGGTTTCAAGAAAATGCAGGTTTTTCCATATTGACTCAACAGAAACAGAACAGTTCTCAATCATCATTCCAGCAGGAATTTCACTGGGCTTCAGTTTTATCTATTAAAAGTCTTTCTCCATGGCCTCTAGGTTTTCTGCTATGTATTTACTATGTAAATGCTTGGGCACACAAATCAATGTCATTTTTACAATACTCTGAAGTGAAGCTGAGGAGTTCAGCATTTTGTGGGGGGGTTGTTGGTTTGTTTCTGGGGTTTTTTTGGGGTTTGGTTGTTTTGGTGGGTTTCTTTTAATGTCTAAAACTTGCATTTGTGCACTGGTACCTAATTTCTTAACAGAAAAAATAATATTCTAAAAAGTACTATGATTCTTGTGTGGGAACAACACCTGGGAAGGAAATTGCCAATTGCTGTTCTACATCCTCTACAGCTGTACTGAAGCTGGTCCAGCTCTGGGGAGGGCACAGGCTGTTCACGGTGCAGGGGCAGGAGGAACCTGTTTGTGCAGGTGGCAGAACTTCAGTCAGGACGTGGAGTTTAACTGAGCTACAGCAACAAAGCAGTTTGTCTCCTGTTGCACCTTTGTACTACTTGAGGAGCAATGTGATTAAGTACCAGTTGGAAAATTCCTAACCACTAAGTTTTACAGGACCTGTTTCTGTGTGATGATCGTGGTCTGAACCAGTCTTAGTGGGATATGAAAATCTATGATTTCCAGTTCAGCAGCACTTTGGCACTCAAAGTCTTTCTTGTCAGTCAAGGTATCCGAACACACTCTGTTCAGCAGCAGTTGGGCAGTTTGTCAGTGTTCCCCTCTGGAGGTGAGCTGGGAGTACAGAGGGACAAGAATTTAGTTAAAACATGATCCCTCTCTGGCATTCCTGTTGGGAAGTGTATCTGTGCATTGCGTCTGCGTGCCAGGCTTAGCAGACTGAGAAACCTCCTATGATTTGTAGCAATCCTTTGATAGGATTTTTTAGGAGGACCTAATGTGTGCAACATTCTAGTGTGGCAGCCAAATGTTGCCTGTGTTTATGAGTCAGTTGGGGTTTTTTCTTTTTAAAAAGAGGTATATTTTTAGCAAGTAAACAAAACAGTGAAGAAATACTTTCTGGCTGTATTTAGTGTAAATAACCCTTTACATGCTTTCCTACAATAAAATTGGAAAACTCATGCTATTGTGCTTCTTTTTTATAATATGAGTGAACATGGATGCCTGCATAGTCCTTGGCTGATAAGATCACTGCACAGTTTTTTTGTGATTTTAATTTTTTAGCACTGGTAAGTTGTAGCCCAGAGGCTCATAAGTTTTATGGTTACGAGTTACGGTTATGCTGTTGCTTTAGCTATTCTTGAATTAAATTTACTTTCTTAGTGCCTCTCCTCTTACAAACTTTTTTAGTGTTTCACCTTTAGAGCACTGCTTTGAAAATCTGCCCATCTCACAGCTGAGTTTTTATTGTCTGACTTGCCTTTGGCATCATCAGTTCAGTTCCCAGCAGACAGGGTTGATGTATCTCTCATTAGGAAGCTGTGTCTAGGCAGATATTTGACAAGTTGAGTGAGCTCATTGCAGACTTTTCCCTTTTTCTTCCTCTCATTTTTGTACTTCCCCAGTATTTCGTGTAGTTTGTCATCTCAGTAGTGTTTCTAATTTCGATGGTGTCCATAGGCTCCAAACCACAATGGATGTTGTGGTTGGCACAGCAGATACTTTCAGTATCAAAATGTTGGCATCTTTCTCTCTTTTGCTATGTACTGGGTCAAATTTCTACTATTTTGTTCCCCTCATGCTGTCCTTGACCCCCTTCCGTAGAACATACCAGGCAGAGTGAGTGCCTTCTGTATTGCCACCAAGAATGAAATACTGCAGAGCTGTGGAAAAGTTCTTCCATCTGTAATTTCAAGATGCTTAAAACAAGCTGAAAATGTAAGGCTGCTATGAACATTTCCAATCTGCTAATGAGAACATTCAGTAGTTGGGTTCTCTTCTGTAGATTTTTCTCTGATTCCTGGCTTGGGTCATGGAAGAAACCACAGCTTCTCCTTTCTTCCTTCAGTTTCACCTCTGCAAGCAGATGACATCATCTAATCTAAACTTCCCCTCTTTCAGGTTAAAGCTCCCCCTTTGTCCTATCACTTCATGCTCTTGTCAAAAGTCCCTTTCCAGCTCTCTTGTAGCCCCTTCAGGTACTGGAAGGAGCTCTGAGGTTTCCCCAGAGCCATCTCTTCTCCAGGCTGAACAACCCTAACTCTCTCAGCCTGTTTCCACACCAAGGTGCTCCAGCCCTTTCAGCATTTTCATGGTCTCCTCTGGACTTATTCCACATGTTGATATCCTTATGTTGGGGGCCCCAGAGCTGGATGCAGCACTGCAGGTGCAGTCTCACCAGAACAGAACAGAGGGGGAGAATCTCCTCCCTTGGCCTGCTGCCCAGGTGCATCCCAGAAAGGCATCTACATCCTTTGGGCTGCCAGGACACGTCATTGAGTCATGTTGAGCTGCTCACCCACCAACACCCCCAAGGTGTTGCCCCTCTGGGCTGCTCTCAGTCCATTCTAAACCCAGCCTGTATATGTATGGGACTGCCCATTTCTCACCATGTTCCAACATATGGGGACTTGGAAAAGAAATTGGCATAAAAAGCAAGGGTTTACTGTAGTTGTTGAAATCCAGATGCTGACTTTTTCTTCCCATCCCCAGGTTTGAGACATTAAGATTTTTATGCTCTCAGAAATACCAGAGTTCGCGCTCTTTGTGTTGTCTCAGAGGCATTCATGCCATTCACCCGTTGTCCTTCAATTCTGGATAATTGTTGGGCTTCTGCATTGCAATAGCCTATAAGATGATTGATCTCCGAATGAAAAGAAAAACAAAGGGCTCTAGTCACGCACAAAGATAATTTGCATCTTTCATCTCTGTTGGAGGGGGAACAGAGCACTTCAGATGACAGTCACCCAAGTATGGGGAGTTTCTGTTCTCTCAGATGGTTCCAAGTAGGAACAGTCTAGGAACAGTTTGCCAATACAGCTGCAGCCACAGGGAGATTGGGCAATCTACAAAGGAAGGGCAAATAATTTGCTAAAAATCAATGATGTTCAAACACCTCTCACCTCTGCATTGTACCTCTTAGTTAGACAGAAGCAAGAGGGAAAAGAATCTGACAGAGCAAGGAGAATGCTGACCTCATGTGAAAGAGGGGTAGCTTGGTTTGAAAATGTGTTGTCCTATTTACCATTAGCTTCCTGGATTTAATTTACATAAGGCATCTGTATGTGGGAAACTCAGTTTTGAATGCTTTTAGTAGGAAATTCATACCCAGATTGCTGAAGTCCACTGAAATTCATAGGCAAACTTGGAAGTAAATAATTACTGAGTTAAGAGCTCGTAAAACAATGCATAACTGTATTGGGAGCAGAGTTGAAGCTTATAAGACATTAACTCAGACCTGGTATGGCTTTCACCTTATTTTAAAAAAGACCAAAAGAAAGCAAATGGGGCAGGGACGCTCACTGCAAAAAGTACAAAGCAAGTTCTTGGGAAGGTAAAGAAACAGGGCACGCATTTAAATCAGGACTGCATGACATCACCGAATCATTTAGGTTGGAAAAGACTTCTAAGACCATGGAGTCCAGCCATAAACTCAGTTCTACCACACCCACACTAAGCCATGGCCCCAGGTGCCACATCCACATGCCTTTTGAACACTGCCAGGGATGATGACTCCACCACTTCCCTGGGTAGCCTGTTCCAAAGCCTGACAACACTTTTGGGAAAGAGATTTTTTTCCTAATAACCAGTCTAAACCTCCTCTAGTACAACTTGAGGCTGTTTCCTCTTGTCCTGTCACTTGTTACTGACACCTTAGTGGCTACAGTCTCTTTTCAGGCAGTTGTAGAGAGCAATAAGGTCCATTCTGAGCCTCCTTTTCTTCAAGCTAAACACCCCCAGCTCCCTCAGGCCTCTCCTCATCAGACTTGCACTCTCCAGCATGCTGTACTGGTCATCATCTTGGGTTCATCCATCTTCACAGATGGATTTTCCTCTAGAATCCTGTCTTGCTTGTCTAAGTTATAATAACTTTTTTCATCTTATTTCACTGGCATCTTTCATTTTATTCTTAGTCACAGGCACTGGGAATGCAGAAAAGGCTGTCTTTTTACTTTACAGTTTGCTAATGTGGTATCAGTGGGACTTCAAAATACGAAGTTTTAAGGCTTGTGGATGCCAGGCTTTGCACAAATGCTGCCCAATGTCCTTTAAAAATGCTGGTCATGTTGCATTTGGTGTCTGTGAGCCTTTTATGGCCTGTTTCTCCCGGCTGCCAGCTCACACATGCTGCTTCACAAAGATAAAGGCTGGGGACTGACCCACTCGGCGGCAGAGCAGCTGGGGTGGAATCTTCCTGGCTCCCAGCCCAGCCGCAGCTCAGCTTTAATTTCAGCATCAGGGTGGGAGTTCACTGCCTACTGGGAGATCGTTTTCCTGGTGGGAGGCAGAGCAGTGGTGTATGTGAGAAATCCTGCTTTATAAAAGTGCATTCCCATGATTTGGGCTATGAGCCCATAATTTTAACAAATTATTTATGGCTCTAGCTGAAAGCAGCAATTTAACAAAGATACCGGTTTGAGCTCTGCTGGAATTTTTTGATGAATCAATCCCAGCTGCTTCCACCATCTAGCAAAGTAATTTCAGGCACCAAGAAGGAAATCAGGCTTTCAGTGGCTGGAGCAGCCCAAGTGGAAGAGATGCTGTTGTGGGAACTGACAGTGCTGACTCAGGAAGCTGTGACGAGAGCAGCAAGAGAAGACATGGATGGAAAAGACTTGCAGCAGATTATCTCCTTGTTGACACCAAAATTTTGTACTGGTGGTGGTGAAACTTAGCAGTTTACCTTTAAAAAAAGAAATCCATTTCTTTGCACACTGCAGCTCCCTATTTTGGAAGTGGAATCTTCTGCATCCTACCAGCTGCCAAATGAAGAGAAGAATTAAGAGGCTGCAGCACAAAGCTGGTCCACCTCAGTCACCTGGCAGAGCAAAACGGGCTCTGCTCCCCGACAGATCATGTGGCAGCAGCAGTGTGAGGTGCCCACAGTATTTGTCTCAGTGCAGGACCTGAGCTAGGAAGTTTTGGTGAATGCGACATCACCATTAATGTGCCCCGTTAACATGAACATATGTTACAAAAAAAAAAAAAAGTAAAAAACAGACCTGGAGTAGAAAGATAAGGTGTTTGCTCAACTTCTCCTAACAGTGTAATGTGCATGGTTCCATTTTTTTAAGTACTGCAGTGTCCTCTCAGCCAAAGCATTACAAAGCCTTTTCTCATTTGAGGCTGCCTTCAGGCCCAGAAGCTCATAAAATAATACAAATACATGACCATGATCAAGAGAGTCAAACCACCTTCGCTATCAGATAACATTTAGCGCAAAAGTCTCCTCACACTGCAGACTGGGAGGAACTCATTCTGCTGGCATTCCCTTGGGATGACCACAGTCTTCTGGGACAGTAGTCCACCTTCTCCTTCACAAGTTATGCAGAAAAATGTCACAGCAGCTACAATGACTATTATACCAGCTGCTGCATCAGACAACACAGATGCAGCTGGAAAGGCAGTTCCTGCTGGGTTATGTAAGATTTTGCTTCTACACTAACAGAAAACATTGCTGTAATTAGGAGACTGCAAGATAAAACTTTCAAGTACTCACTTTCCCTTTGTTTTTACACCATTTAGTATTTTATCAGATAAAAGGTTCTAAATGATTACTAGAGCAAATAGCAGAAAAAAACCAGAGTATTATGTGTGTCTTGGAAAAGTTATTGTGCTCTCCTATCAATCTGACTGAGCCTCTCTACTACTGCTTGAATAGCTCCAAGTGCCTTAGGGCTTTTACAGCTTCATCTTGGTACTGTCATTAATACACACAGAATTAATATGCACAGAACAAGAAATGGTGAGCCTGGTGGGGAAAAAAATCTATAGTAGGTGACTTTTAACTAGCAATATTGATAGAAGCCCACCAAGAATAGTAACCAAGAGAACTGTTTAAATCCTCAGTGTAATGTTTGTTGGCACAACATTTAAATCATCAGATAATGATGACCAGTAACAATTCTCACATGCATCCCCAGCTTGCAGCAGTGCCTTGCTAGCAGCAATTCAGACTGATTTCATAAAGATTCATGTTTTATGCTGCAAACTCTAGGTGTGTTTTGTAACACACCTTTCTGACGATTTCAAGCATGTAGGAACTTCTGAATAGGTATGTATTAGACAACTCAATCCTCACAACTGGCAATTAATAAGAAAATCATTTAAGGCACAGGTTTTATGCTTATACCCTGTTGATATTTATTCCTCTTTTTCAGGCTCAATGAAAAATTTTAAAGTGCTCTATTATGTGATGTTCATAAATTGGTAAATACCCTGAGGTCACCTGCAGAAGGTAAAGTTGTATGTTCTGGGTTTGCTTTTTAATTTATTTTATTTTTATCTTATTTATTCAGTGGTGGTAAAGTGCTTCTTTATCACCTCTTCATATCTACTATTTGATTGTGCTCATCAGCTGGTTTATGGCTGCATTCCAGTAGCCAGTAATGTAATTTTGGGCGTTTTTCTAATAAAAGTATTCTAAATATAATCTCCCGATTTTATCAACAGGCTGTGAAGAAAAGTTAAGTGACGAGACTATGGACAGCCTTCAGAAGAAAATTAGGTCAATCTCAACAATACATGGAAATTATTCTGTAATTAAACAATTTAATTACATTAACAGCCCCGCTTTTTGTGAGCCCTCGATTTGTTTAAATCCCGAACTAATAGACTGTCTTTGCATTTTAGATTGTCGGTGCACGGATGCCTTGGCGCCTAAATTCACACTCAGCAGAGTGCGATTAGATTCAGCAGAGGTGTGTCCGTGATTTGGCTGCGGGCCGGGAGGGCGGAATGAGCTGCGCCTCAGCAGGTGGAATGGAAGACACCGCCCACTTTGGCACCCTGAGCAGCCAGGGCATTGTACTCCGCCACAGCCTTCTCCGTTTGCAGCACCAGCACGTCGATCCCGTTCTTCTTCAGATAGTCCACAGTGGATGCTGGCACCTCGGAAGAGAAAGGGAAATCGCAAAAGCAAGATTCTTTTTCCGTTAAACTGTAAGACTTATAGAAAACCAGGTACCGATGCCATTCGTTAAACATGACTTAAGTAACTGCCAGTAGCCAAAATGCTCAGATAGTTCTAAGATTGGTTTAATTTTTTTCTCTTCAATAAAGCTACTTTTATACACACACCTCCCCTGTCTCCTTAGCACACTTCAAAATGCAGTCCTCTTACAAAAATAAATAGAATTGTAACTAAAGGAATTTAATCTAAAGAAGATGTTATTCACCCCACCAGAATGCTAAAGACTTGCTTCTCACCAAGTAAAGCCCAGCACTTCTGATCTGAGCTTTCTGTAGCTAGTTTATCTGCTGAAATGACACACCCTGGCAACAATTGTGACAAGAATGCTTAATTACCAAAGTATTTACAGCAGGCTAGAGAGCCAGTTATAAGCTATTGCAAGAGGAGGGGACTAATGACATTCTGAAAAATTCTCCTCGTTTCAGTTGCTCCTGTAGCAGAACATAAACCTGTTTACTGCTTGACATTGACACTAATACAGAAGAGCTCAAATGATGCTTCTTTCAGGACCTTAGGGACCCCTGACAGGAGCTCATTCTCACTGATCCTCAATTTTTTCCCTCTCGGTGAAGCATCATCGATTTAATTTTTTTCCTCCTAATCAGAGAGAGAGGAAAAACAAACGGTTCTCTTAATGCTTGTCAGAGAACAAAAACCTACCTGCAAAGCCTCGCTCATGCCACGACCAATCACCACAGTTTTAACACCCTTCTTGACGATTTCTTCAAGGTCAGCTGGCTGCACTCCTGGAGAATGCTAAGTGTCAGGGAAGGAAAATAATAGTCGGTGTATGGACAGCATCAGCCAGGAAAGCTGTGTCTGTGTCCTGAACACAGAGCAGCAGGGTAAATTAGTGGAACCAAAATGTAACACAACCCTCTTCTGTACATACACACAGTAGATAACATTAGAAACTGAAAAAGGTGTTTAATATGCAGATGAAGGATAGTAATTAATTGATTGATGTCAATATTATCATTCCTTATTAAACAGTCAAAACCAAAAAGATGCATTACACATTTCTAAAACATTTATGTCTAACTTCTTGACATTTTCTAAATATTAACAGTTAAAGTGAAATCAATAAATTGCAACAATACTGCTGTTTGATCTCAAAATAACAGTCTACTTGTAAGAAAGATTGTTGCAACCAAAGTTTACTCACTTTAAATACAAAGAACTCCTGAGATAATTAAAATTATCAAATAATTTTCTTATTTACTTTGCAAATATCACCAAAGAGCACTGAAATTTATTGGACAGCTTCATTTCAATTAACAGGTTCCGTTTCTGCATTATTCTTTATTTTGAGAAAAGAATATTTGAAACCAAACTCCTCAAAGAAAGAACTTTCACAGCACATAAACAGAGATTTTAAAAAGTACACCCATTTACTGCTATTATGCTTTAAACATATGAATGAATAAACATACCTATAATGTTAATATAAAACATTATTATGTTTCAGTAATTCTCCTTCTGGATTCAGTTTCTGTGTATCTCCATGTGGTCAAGAGTAAGATACTGGACATCCTGTGGCTATAATTTGGCCCTCTTTGGTGTGTGTTTTTATTTTTAAAACATAAATATTATTTGTCCCCCCCCTTTTTTTTTAAGTAGAATTCTCAAATTCTATAGTTTTCTAGAGGTCTGAGTTTCTCACTTGAAGTAGGTAATGCCATGGTGGACTCATGGAGAATGGAGCAAGTAAGACTTTTCAAGCTGAAACAAACACATGAGCTCCTAAAGTTGCAGGTGAAAAAAGCCTTCCATGGCGGAGTGCCACTTCCAATGAGTGCATTAAACCTTTTCCACAAGAAAATCTTTAGCATGGCTGATGTCCGAAATTTCAGTAACAGATGATTCACCTTTATGATTCTCTGAGTTCACAGAATCATGGAACACCTTAGGTTGGAAGAGATCCATGAGAATCATTCACAGGACTAGCTTAAGCTAAACCATGACTTAAGAGCATTATCTTGATGCTCCTGGAACTCCAACAAGCTTGTACTATGACCACTTCCCTGGAGAGCCTGTTCCAGAGCCCAAGCACCCTCTGGGTGAAAAGCCTTTTCCTAACACCCCATGTGAACATTCCCTTGCAGCTTGACTGCATTTCCATGAGTCCTACTGCTGGTCACCAGAGAGGAGATCAGCACTTTCCCTGCACTGCCCTGCCTCTGGAAAGTGTAGTCTGTGATGAGGTCACCCCTCAGTCTCCTCTTCTCCAAGATGAACAAGCTAAATGACCTCAGCTTGCCCTCAAAGCCTTTCAGCATCTTCATCACCCTCCTTGGAACACATCTAACAGTCTGATGTCCTCCTTACATTGAGGTGCCCAAAATTGCACAAAGAACTCAAGGTGGGGCTGCTCCAGTGCAGAACAGAGTGGGACAAGCACCTCCCTCGGCTGTGCTGTGCTTGACACACTTCAGGACATGTCTGGCCCTTTGGGCTGCCAGGACCAAAGGCTGTGCTCCCCTTAGTCCATTTACATATCCACACCTGGAATGCAGATGACACTTGAATAGGCAGAGCTTTCTCAGACCAAATCACTCCAAGTACTTGTTTATGACAGAATAGGCAATGCTTTTCCTTTGGGGTTTTTTAAGTAGACTCAAAATGTAGACAACAAGAATTTGTATGTTTTACTGCAGTTCCAATAATTAGAATTCTGGGGAAGGTTTGTTGTCACGTGAGAAGCACTCCTGAGACATTAAAGCCATGGAACAGAAGGATTTTCTGTGGTTACACAAGACGCTTTGATGCTAAGACGAAACTAGTGTTACTAAAGGAAACATGTAACATGATGAAATAACTGTATCATTGTTGATTTGATAGCAGATTTCCTTGCCTGTTCTGTTCTAGGGCCTTCATTTCAGCAATGCCTACTTCTTTTCTTCTGCCATTAGCAGATGGCACTGAAATGCAGCCAGCCAGGGAGAGAGGGTGCCATTCATCCCCAAGGGTTAAGGCCACAATAACCGTTAGTGCTCAGTTACAGAACCTTGCAGGGCCTGTTATACAATTTTCCTGATGAAAGAATGCTCCACTAGACAGCAGTGTGACAGCAGAGAAGGAAAGGAAGCAATTTATTTCCAACTAGAGTGTAGGACATGACCAGCACTGCTTGTTTTCCACACTTCAGTTCCAGTTACCCCCAGGAAAAACATGCTCAAGGAAAGTAGGCAAACTGTAGCCATCATTTAAAAAATGGGCAGAAAATGCAGCTGTTGGATCCCACTGTTTCCAGTGCTGACAAAATTAAATTTTTGGCAGTTCTTCTCAACATTGGGAATGCAGTCTAGAAAAAGCCTAGTTCTATTATTAATATTTGTTGTTTGCTATTTATTTTAAAAGAAAATCACCTTACTCCTCAGCTGCAAGGATAAAACTGACCTAAAGCAGGAGCTTTACAAGAAACTTACATAAGGCCTTTCTATAGATACATATTTTTTACTTCCTGATTAAATAAAAAGGATGCCAGAAAACCTACCTCTCCAGAGAACCCAACTATTCTTTTTCTCCTCCAATTTTAATTTAACATTGACTTGTTTTTCAAGTCCTCTAAAGACTCACGGATTTAAATGTTTTACTTGTGACAAGAAGATATTCCTTGTTAGAAATTTTCAAAAGAAAGAACAGCCTCCTAACTGTTAGTAAGTGCCTATAATTTGAAACCAAAGTTTTCCAGTGCTTGGAATAAATATAAAAATGTGATTGAGCTGGGAACTAGTTGGAAACTTTTCAGCTATCATTACCTGTTCTGCTTTTTCAGCCACGTGCATATAAGGCACAAAAATGATATTGTCAAACAAGCAGACAGCAACTCTCACCACAAAACCCAGCCCCTTTAACAGCCAGTGAAAACTTATTTTTTTATAACCAGGCCATAAATGAAATGCATTTTAAAAGGTTGCATACACAGCTACCTTATTTTCTGCAAGGTGCATATACCTTTGCATGACAGCAGCACCCTTCTCTTGGTGTTATATATTCTGCATAAACCAAACTCTGACGGTTAAAACAGTTCTATTCTCGCAAAGATCACAGATGAAGTTGCGAACACAAATGCTCTGCATTTCTGTTGTGTCAAAATGAATCCATGAGAGTTGCATCCTCTGCATGGATACAGCTGCAGGTGCTTGGCCTGGTCAGTACATTGTTATTTTGTGCTTTAACTTTTGCTTTGAAAATGTGGAACATTTTTTTTTTCCTAGCCAATTATCTACCCCAGTACAAGTCCTAATATGGGAAGAATTAACATCAAGTTCCTAACACAATATATGCTATACTGCTTCTAAATCTGAACTATCAATACTGCTCCGTGTACTTTCATCCAATTCTGATTGCATTTACAGATAAACTTTAAAATTACAAGGGCAAGCACTTAGTATATGGCTACCAAGAGAAGTCACTGTGTGATTAGCTGGATCATGAGCTTTTCACAGAGAAAATAGTGTATGAAACATTTTATCTGCATATTTCTTCTCTGAAATATGTATGAGGGACCCCAAGGAAAAGGATATAAACTAAACCACATGCAATGATGTCTTCCAAACATGCAAGGTCAGTTACTGTCTATTTTTTTTACTTTTCATAATTTCTTTTCTATCTCACTCAAAACAACTTTTGTTTAGACAGGCTGAAGAGAGGTTGTTACTGGCATTTTATGGCAATTGCACTCTTAAGCAGATGAGGAATATTGTTTGAGAGCTCTAAGTTTTGTGAGAGCTGTCTGGTCAGGGTGGCTGTCAGAACTCATGGCAACAATTGCTATATCCTGTTGCATGTAGGACGTTGTGGGACTGCAGCCCTCTGACCCCTCCACAAAGTCATCTCCAAAACACACACTCAGTTCTTCCCAGGAAAATCTAATGGCTAGATGAAAGAAAAAGGCAGCTCACTGAATTTCTGGCTGGACCTTTAACACTGTTCTCTGGAGCATTCTCAGAGTCCTGTTTTAAATGCAGGGTAGTAAACAGCAAACTTACATTAGTCCCAGTTTCTCGCCAATCCCATGTCCGGCTTCCTCCTGGCCATACTTTGCAGTCCTTGTATGTTGTAGAGCAGCCTTTCACCTTCATCTGACCCCAAGAAAGGGAAGCAATTTCAGGGGAAGACATCACAAAGTTGAACCAAAGTCTGGAAAAAGGATATTTAATACTTAACATCAGGTCAACATATGCAGCACGTTAATAAAAATGGAAAATTCTGTCCTTGCCCCAAGGAGCTAGGAAGGAAATGCTATTACAGACTTTATCCACGTGGTTTTGTGACAACAGACTTGAACTGAGAATCAGCAGATCTGTTGAATTACCAGTCGTCTTGGGGATTTTGGGCAAATCATTTTACATGCTAAATCCATTCAAGTATTGGATATTCAACTTTCAAAACTATCAACAGGGATCAGGTCCCAGAATATCTTTTCACATCTGCGTTTTAAGCTTCTCCCTAAAATGAATAATGAGGATGATAATAATTTCCTAAAATATTAGATAGCTGCACTATTTCTTTGGTCACTTTCTTCTTTTACCATTAAAGTATTAAGTGAGGTTAAAAGGAAACACCAAACAAACCCAACAGTACAGCCATGAACCAAACAGTATTGCTGTCACACTGCTATAGAAAACAAGACTTTCAGGGATGTAAAGGGGTTGAGACTTTTCCCAGACACTGCTGACAGAGACCAATGTCCCAGGATAATTATACATCTAAATAAGAACTTGTTTAATTGTTTGACCTCCATCTTCATTGTTTCAACTTAAACCCATTATTTCTAATCCTTTCTGTTGGAGACAAAGTAGAACAGCTTAATCTTTCTCTTTTTCACTTTTTTTTGTTTGTTTGTTTTCTTGAGGATTTCACTCAGTATTTTTCTTTTACTTCATTTAGATTAAATCAACATCCCTTCAGTCCTGTTTTCTATGTCTCTGCTTATTTTCTCCCTTTTTTCCTTTGGCAGCAAACCACTGTTACACATCTTCCTTTGATGTCTGTTGCCTGGAACTTGACAGAGCCTTATCAGTGCCACTGATTGCTGTGGTGATCCTGGCAGTGAAGGGAAAGAGAGGAATCACAGGGTGATGATACCCTGGAAATGCTTTGGACTAGCATGGCAGTCCACTGACACGTCTCCAGGGCAGAGTCACCTTTCTGGCCTTCCAATTCACATGGTCTGAAATCCACATTTTGAAGAAAACTGGATGTTTCTCCAGTAACAAGATGTCCACCTCTGCCTAATCCAGAAAATCTCTGTGGCAGATCCTTCCAGATACACAGACTCTCATCGTTTATTTTTCAATTGTTTACATTCATCAGGAATGGAATAGTTTAAATTCATTATATGAACCCTGGCAGCACAGATTAAAGGCACTGCCCTTGCAAAAGATAAATCTTTGGATGACCATGCTTCCAGTCCTCCTGGAAGCCTCCCTTCCTGTCTTGCACGTGCTACACGAGATGCAGCACTTCCAGACAGAACATGCTCTCCTTGGATTGCCAGAAGCAGATCTCAGTATCACACCTAAAACACTGCATGAAGGAAAAAACACATGACTTTGGATTCAGCACAGGACCGAGTTCACCAGATGTGCTTCTCACACAAGATAGTGGGGCAATTCTTTTTCTTCTCACTCCTGTGTGAAGTTAATGGCACATGTGTCCTGTCAAATAGGAAGCGAGACAAGCAGCTAGAGGAGACTAAAACCTGCTTGGATTCATATATTCTAGATTCTCTCATTGCACATCCACGATGCAATGGATTCAAACAAAAATTTTTAAGATTATTTTTCTAAAGATCTGCCTGAAGGGAGAGTCTAGCTGAAGAAATAACCAGCAATAGTCCCAATAGAATGAAATCAAAGACTAAAGGCTGAATAAAGCACCCAGAACCTGGCTCTGAAGAATGAAAATCATTTTTGCCTGTGCTACTTTTCAGATGAAATAGTAGAATTAGACTTGGAGGTTAGACAGAGGTGAATAAACAATAAAATTATCAGGAATATCACCATCCCCAATCCAAGCAGTATCACAAAGCTGGAACTGTGCAATGAAACAGGCACAAACTGCAAATGGAAGAGCAAAGATTCCATGCTATCTTTTCCAAACAGTGTATAAATAAGTAAACAGCAGAAATGAAGCAACAAAACTTACAAGGCACAAATAAAAACTTATCATCTAAAACTATTTTCTATAATACTGCCAGAGATTATCAGTAAGGTCAGGCCACTTGAATAAATAAGAATATCTTAGAGTAAGAATGAACTCATTAATAGAAACTCTGGGCATCCCTTGATGTAGAGCATGGTCCAATCACTGAAGAGCAGGAAAATAGCTCTCGAACAAATTCTTTTTTAAATTATTCACTGTGAGAAATGTAAAGTATCAAAATATACAGTTGCACTTAAGATCAAAACAGACCTTGAATTAAATTACTTGCAAGTACAACCTAAAATAGCAAATTCTGCAAACTGCAGTAGTCCAAATACAAAGAGACAAGGAGCAGAAATGGCTCAGGACTCTACAACCAAAGTCATGAGAGTGTAAAATCAGAAATAAAGGAAGCAGAACTTAAAAGGAGGCAAAATGCATGTTTATACCCGGAGACTATACTGAAAGAAAGAGATGAAGCAGTGGATAAGGTTGGCAGAAGACAAAAGTGGCTGAGAAGGAAGCGGAAGAAAGCTGAGATTGAATTGCAGTTGGGCAAGCAGGTGGACTTTAAGATTGCCAGCACCTTTCTTCTGTGGAGGTAGCAACAAATGGAATAAAAGAGGTGAACGAGAGCAGTGTACCAGATAATATTTTATTGAGACACTGCAGAAGGAAAGGACGTATTGTAAAATCCAAGGGGCAATCTGAGACTGAAGAGGATACAAGTGAAAGAGTAACACGGTGTACGTGAAGTCTTGGGCAGAACAAATTCCTGCAAGGTGTCAGAAGACAACGTGGTTCTCCAGCACTGCCTGGGAGCAGGGTCAGGAGGCAGGCGACGTCCCATACCAGGGTATATAGCAGCAGAGGAAGGTCAGGATTAAAAACTGACAGCAGCAAGGCAAATAGAAAGGACGGGAGGCCTTTAGATCAACTGTGTAGGGAGGGGGAAGGTGTCAAGTTCACGAAGGAGGAAAACATACTTTGGGAATTCAGCAATTCCATTTCGCTGGGGAGCCTTGTGACGGCAGTTAACCGGCGAGGTCACGGGGATCTGGTGGGTAAGAGAAGAGGGGGAACGGCACTTTATCACTAGAGCGGAGAGAAGCAAGGAGACAAGGGCAAAGAACCCTGAGAAGCACCGCGAGGGGGTGGAGGGAGGTTGCTGGGAAGGGAAGGTGCAGTTCAGAACCCCCCAAACACGGCCTGGCGTGATGGGGCACAAGGACCGGGACTGCCGCCGGCGCCGGCCCCGCCCTCCCTCCCGCTCCCCTCACGCCGCGGCTCCGTCACGCCCCACTCACCGCCCCGCGCGCGCGACCCCACTGCCCCGCCAGGCTCCGCCTCCGCCCGGCCCCGCGGGGAGGGGGCGGGGCCTCTGCGCTGCCACGCTCTCATTGGGCAGCGCTCTCTGCTGGCCCCGCCCTCCGCCCGTTCCGATTGGTCGGTCGGTAGGTCGATCCCCGCCCCTGCCCCGCCTTGTTTTCATTCCCCCTCGCCGCGCGCGGCGGAGGGGAGCCGGCTCGCGCCGCTCTGGCCGCCGCCCCCTGCCCTCCCCTGCCTTCATCGTACCCCCGGTGCATTGTGGGATAGTGGCGGCCCGGCCCGGCAGCGCCCCCTCCTCCCTCCCCCTCCCCAGCTCCTTCTCCATCCCCAGGTCCAAGATGGCGGCGGCGGCGGCTCCTCCGGCCCCATCCCCGCCGCCCCCTGCCCCGGCGGGACCCCGCTGCCCGGGCTCCTGGCCCAACTTCGCCGTTGTCTGCTCCTTCCTCGAGCGCTACGGGGCCCTCCTGGACCTGCCCGAGCTGCCCTTCCCCGAGCTGGAGCGCGTCCTACAACCGCCGCAGGAGCCCGGAGACCAGGGTAAGCGACTCCGATACCTCTCCCGCCCGCCCTCTCCGGGGCGGCCGGCTGAGGGGGGCCCGGGGGGCGGAGGGGGGGCCGGGGCTGTCCCCCCCCGCCTCCTCCCGGCCCCGGGGGTGGAGCGCGCCGAGGGAGAGGAGGGGCCTGGGATTCCCGGGGGGAGGGGAGCCCTCTCTCCCTGCTTTTTTTGGGGGGAGCAGCTATTTGTGTGTGTATGTTGAGGGGAGAGCTGCCTGCCCCCGCGGCGGGCACGGGAAGGAGGTGGGGGCCTTCCTCCTCCCCTCTCCTCCTTCTCAGTGCCGCCTGTGACCCCCCTCCGTCCCTCCCTTCCCCCCCGTTTCCCTGGGTTCGTTTCCGAGCTCTGTGCGGGTGGGACTCCTGCAGAAAACAGGCATAAGACGAAATAACTATTTTCGTTCAGCTTGGCGCTGGTAGCCGATCTCTCTTCCACCTCCTCCCTTCCCCACGGTTTGGGGGGCGCTTCACAGCCTCTTCCCCCCCTCCCCCCCATCTCTGTCCTTTTTTACCTCTCCCCCGAAATAAGGGGTCACACGCACACACGTACACAAACACACGGCAATGTCCCCATCCCCAATGACCCCTTCTCCCCCCCCTCCAGCTCGGTGTATCTGGGATGAAGAATGGGGGTCACGGAGAAACCCTGAGCTCCCCCCCTCCCCACACGGCTGCTGTTGCGGGCCGTCTTCCCCCCACAAACACAGACAGCCATTGTGTGCCACCTCCATCCCTCTTTTCTCCCCCCTCCTCCTCCCCCATCCCCTCTTCCAGTTGCGAGGGGGACAAGCTGTGGCTGCTCGCTGCTGCTCCCCCGCCGCCACCTGAGACGTGCGAGGTGGAGGGATAGGTTATGCACTCCGCTGTTTGCTTTCGAGCTGCTCTCCTCTCCTCCCTCTCCAGTAGCAGGTTTGGTTGCCAGACTCTCTAATCCCAGCTGCCCGCAGTGGATGCGGGAGGGCTCGGGCCAAGAGAGCAGCCTGGGGAAGGAGGGCTGTGTGGAGGCGGCCGCAGGAATACAGAGGGGAGGGAGCTTGTTGCTCTTGATCTCTTGTCTCTGTTATTCGTTTGGTTGTTGCCTCTGCACTCTTGCCACATAGGGAGCCCGTGCGGCTCATGGCGCATGCTCGGCAAGGCCCCGTGGAAACTTCCTGCTGCTGGAGAAGCCCGGCTCAGGGCTGCTTTTGGTCCGACAGCCCCTGATTTTTTCCCAAAACGCGCTCGCTCTCGCTTCCTTCGCCACCAAGCCCACCCTGTCTGGGGCGGGGAAGGGGGGAAGTCTGTGTGTGTGTGATTAAATCGGCGTGTAGGTGTTTCCTCATATAAAGGAAGTTGCATTTTGCTAAGCACAGGTGTCCTGTCTGTGAATTCACAACAGCCACTGCTAAAACAGAATGAAACATGATTAATGTGTGTTCTCCTCGTGTTGTCTGTCAGTATGAAAGAGACAGCTGAAATCTACAAAATTCTTAAAACAGGGTTAGCTTTGTGGAAGACATACATTTAGATTCAATTCCCCACCCCTCCTGTACCTCTTACGTTATATGAAGGACTGTATTGGTTTTGAGAAACCATTTAGAAAAAAAGTTATTTTGTTAAACTGTTGCAAAACTTACTAATAAAAGCCACCAACACGTTTAAAAGGTCGAATTTTTAGTGAAAACAGTAATTTTTAAGTGGTGTCTGCAAAGAAAACTAATGCTCTTTCTGTTACGGAGTGGATATGGAAGAGTAATTTAGTTGTGTGAACTGCAGAAAAAATGAAACTGAAAAGGTGAGATAGTGGCCTTGTGTTTTAAAAATGTGCATTTTATTAAAAAAAAATCTCAAAAACTGCAATTCCTGATGGTTTTTAATTGCATGATGGAGGTTGTCAACAGGGTGGTGTTTACTGCATGGTTCTTTTCTAAAAAGATTTGAAATGACTTGTGTTATGGACGTTGATTTGATACTTGTCAAATTTTTAAACTTTTCTTTGTATCACCCTTCCTGTTTGGCAAGGAACAGATTATTCTCCCTGCTGTAGAACAGCCCCCCCCAGATGGGAGCAGATGCAGCTTCAGAAAATGCAGTGTCTGAAGTGCTGGGGTTCTTTGCTTGTGCCTGGTGTAGCTGATATAATTATAGACATAATTCTCATCTATAAGAAAGCGAGTGTGGAGGTGTGAAAAACAAACTTGGAGAGTTCTTGATGCTTTGTCTGATAATTGGTGAATATCTTGGATATCTTTTCCCTTGAAACCAACTTGGGTTTGATCTGTGGTGCTGGTACTTGTTACCTGGTGTATTTTATACTTCTGGGGAAATGGCTGCAGTGATTAGATTTCTTTACATGATTTTTACTTCAGGTAGTCCTCCAGGTGGTGTTTTTAAGGGTACAGGTCATAAAGTTGCTAAACACTGATGGAAAACTGAAGGGGTTCTTTTATTTCTGAACATCTGTTATTACAACTGTATGTAGTTTTCCTTGGAATACGAAAGCATTTTTTATTTCAGTTTGTAATGTACAGTTAGTTTCACTTTTGATACCAGCATTGCTTGACAGTCTATTTTCAATGACATAATAAAATTTAAGGAAATAGCTACAGAACCTCAAAGTCTTGGGGTTTTTCTCCTGAAATTTTAGAAACTGGAGCAAGTTTTACATCTCAGCTGTGGCATAACACCTGTTTGTAACTCCTCTTCCTATTAATCTTGCAGTCAAGGAAGGGAATCAGTAATTTGAGAGTTTGCTTAATTATCTTTAAAACTGTTTTGATGCTCAACAGTTTAAAAACATGAGATTTTTTTGTGGGGTTTTTTCTTTGTTTTTTTGTTTTTTTTCAAGCATGGCCTGTATTGTCTTGTCTGAAGAGTTGATCTTGGGAGATGCCAGCAGAAGTTACTTCCTTTATATTAGGAGCCCCAAGGAGAACAAGGAGCTTAAATTTGGATGTTGTTCTGTAGTGGTATAACAGTCATATTTTCTTTCCTGCTAACAATTAGAACAAAGTACTTGCTAATTATTAAGGAAGCAAGGTATAACCTTTCCATACAAGAAGGGATGCTGACAGCTAGGAAGCTATCACTTATTTCTTAGAGGGTTTTTAGATGTTTGTTATCACATAGACAGCACTTGACTTTGCTGTATTACCTCTCCTTAACTGAGAATTTCAAGACATATAGTAAGGATAGCAGTATGTATGAACAGTTTTCAATGGTCTTCTGACTAACTGAGCTATCAAATTAACCTGCATTAGTAGCACGTTAGATCTGGAAATAGTCTGCTACTTACAAAAGCTCTGTGATAAAACAGCCTAATTTTTCTGGCTGGTGGCTCATTTAAAAGTTGCAACCATTCAAAAAAAGCAATATGACCTATAGTTATCTCATGAAGATTTCATTTGATGAAGAATGATTATCTTGCCTTTATGGGTGCTTATTCTTGCTTTAAATACAATGTTGTGAGTTGGGTTGCAGTTTTGACAATCTTGAATGTCTTAAGAAGGAGTAAGGTTGGGTGTCTGTCAAGATAGTGACAGTGTTAGCTCACAAAATTTTCTAGTTGATATGCCTCCAAAAGTAAATTGGTTTTTACAGGGTTTATTAAAAAGCACCTGCTGTGTTTTAACCTCAGTTGGCAGCTCAGCCCCATGAAGCCACTCACTTAATGTCCCCTGGTGGGATGGGGGAGAGAATTGGAAGGATAAAAGTGAGCAAACCAGCGGGCTGAGTCCGGCAGTTTATTAGGGACAGCAAAATGCGGAATTCGTTCACCACTTGTCATGGGCAGGCAGGTGTTAATCTCCAGGACAGCAGGGCTCCATCACATGTAAGGGTGGTTTGGGAAGACAAATGACATGGTTACCAGTGTTTTACTCTTCTTTCTTCTTGCCCCAGCTTTACATGCTGATCATGGCACCATGTGGTCTGGATATCCCTCGGGTCATCTGGGGTCAGCTATCCTGCCTGTGTCTCCTCCCAGCTCCTTGTACACCTCCATCCCCCTCGCTGGTGGGGCCAGCGAGGAGCAGTGAAAGATTTGGCTCTGTGTGAGCACTGCTCAGCAGTAACAAAAGCAACTTGATATTCACAGGCACAGGTTGCCCAGAGAAGCTGTGGCTGTTCCATTCCCTAGAAGTGTTCGAGGTCAGGTTGGATGGGGCTCTGAGCAAGCTGGTCTAGTGGGAGGTGTCCCTGCCAATGGCAGGAGGTTGGAATTAGATGATCCATAAGGTCCCTTCCAACCCAAACTGTTCTAGGATGATCAACACTGTTTTGAGTACAAATCCAAAACAAGGCTCCATACCAGCTACTATGAAAAATACTATCTCAAAGTCCAGCACAGGAACCCATTATATGGTTTTAGCTGGAACTTCTGGTGGCTGAGAGCTGTCATTACAACCACATTGCTATACTTTTAGGTGCAAAACTAATGTAATGATACAGATCATGCTACTTTATGCTGTGATACTGCATCTCCTTTGCCTCTGCTTGCTTGCTTCCAAAGGCGAAACTGCAAACTGGAACACATTATCACAGGAAAGCAATACTTGTTCTCCTTGTTCTTACAAACATACACTGTAGTGGCTTTTTTGTTTGCTTGGATTTTTTTGTTTAGTTGCTTTTTCCTTTGTGTTTTGTGGTGTTTTTGTTTGGTATTTTTGTTATTGTTTGGGTTTTTTTGGGAGAGAGTTATTACTTGCAGTACAAGAGAAGTTGCAAATTTAAATAGTAAAAAATGTGTTAGAGGGGAGCAAGAACTATATTTGTATTTAGGGCTGTGTTTAAGGAACCATGCTATCAAGTCACCACCTCCTTTGTGTCGGTAAACAGCTCGAGAACCGATATAAATGTTAATTAAGCATTTGGTCTCTTGTGAATGAAAATATTAGTAGAATGTTAGCTTGCACAACAGAAATCTAATTTTATACTTGACTACGCAAAACACTCACTTGTTTGCCAGGTTCCCTGGTGTGTGAATGGGAGAACCTCTCCCGGAGGTGAATGGCATCTTCTGAAGTGTGCTAGGCTGCATTAGCTCATTGATTTTTATATGCTTTTCTTAGCAGTGTGGCGTTTGATTTGTTCTTCATTGAAACGGTCACAAGTACCTATGTATGCTTTGTGTGTTCTTTTAGTGAAATTGCATCAAAATCTTGTTGATGAGCGCCATGCTTAAAGGTGGTCTTGAAAATAGCAGGTAAATTTCGTGTGGATTTCCAATCTGAAGCACTCTTCCAATACTCACTGCGCGCAGACTTCTCAGTCACCTTTGACTCTTGGCAGTCACCCTGACAGACTGACCTAGCTGGAAGATTGTTGCTTAATTACAGCATGAATGTGTTACGTTTGTTTGGAGTGTCATAATAAAACCACTCCGCACGTGTTGACCAGGTTTAAATGAGTTAAAGACATAGTGAGGTGCAAATGCCTGGTAAGAGGTTCATTTTTCTGGATCTTTTCTGTTTTTGTATTGAATACTTTGGTTAATGGCAGGCTGCTTATGGAAAATCTGTGCAAACCAATTGTAGAGAATACCTATTATTACATTGTAGACCTGAAAAAAAGTCTTTGGGGTACCATGCTTCAAAACAGTAAGTTATATTTTATAAAATGCTGTATTTTCCCTGTATCTTCTAGACACCTGAAATATTTTTTCAAATTAATTTCACTATTGAAGTAATTTGTTTTCAGTAGGTTATGTTTGTGGTTTTTTTGTTGTCACTCCAATACCTCTGGAAAACAATATAATGTTAACCTCAAGGGTTCTTAACCATTCACTGAAGAAGTTAACAATTAACCTTGATGTAAACTGCTATTGAATATATATATAGGAGAAAGAAGCCTGAAACTTTGTTGCTTTTAATATAAGAAACAAAGGCAACTCTGTCTAATGACAAGGAGGTTGACAGACTTTCAAGCTCAAGATAAGCTGTATGCCCAATAAAAAGAGTAGTGAAATGGTGTTCTCTTAATGTGATTGATTTTTCTTTTATTTAATGTTTAATATCAAGCATGTTTATGTACTATTGATCAGAAGTTACAGGGTTTGATGTGACTCTTAGGTAAAGTTGTGATACGTTGCAGTAACTCCTAATATTCACAGTAGATTGGTTAGTATAAAAAGTAGGTGATAAATGTGATATGGAAGTACTGTCAAACATTGCTTCACTTTAAATTTAATAATTGATATTGTGCATAAGATTTATTCCTGGTTTCAATGAAGAAGTACTAATTCATGTCGTGTCCTCTTACATAAATGGCCAAGTTCTGACATATAATGTTGATGGTGTCTGTAATGCTGGGTGAATGGAATTTATTCTCACATTATATATTGCTGCATCTTTTTCATTAACATATTAAGTATATATCGATATTAGAAGCTTTCTACTGCCCTGTGGAAAGCCTCCTACTGTATCAGGAGATAATGCTTTTCATCCGCTCTCAGGCCTGAGTGTTCATGTCTTTTCATACCCTTTCCTTTCCTTTGTGAATAAGGAATTTTAGCTGCTGTTCTGAATCAGTCAAGTAGTTATCGCCTTAATGCAGGCTGACCTGACTGTATTTGTGGAATGCAAGTACATAATAGTGCCTTCCTACTGCATCTAGGGACGGAACTAAAACATTTATGTCAAAGCCATGAATCTACCACTTATTAGTAAAATGCTGTATTTTTAACTTAGCAACTGACTACTGGAAAATAAAAGTGTAGCTAATGAACTGTAGAACTTGGTGTATTTTTTTTGTGCTTGTTTCATTTTTTACTATGATGGAGGCTCTACATTCATGTTTCTAGACACCAAATTAAATAATTTGTTGAAGGTAGACTCCAGTGGCTTGGAGCTGATATCCTCAAACAGCATAAGAGGGTTAAGTCTGGAGAAAGTAAGTAGCAGAGTGTGCTGGTTTTGCATTGAAGGCAAATTGAAACACTGAAACGAAAGCACAGGGGATCATTCTTGCACAGACTTCATGGCAAATAAGTCTCTAATGCAGAATAAACTCATCTGGTCTATGCTTCAGTCAGTGTAGATTAATCTGATATTAAGGTCAATGTGCCACATCTACACATGCTTTTCAGTTATTCATTTAAGAAGTGAAGTTTACCTTGGAAATAATAACCTAATAACTATTCCTATTTTGTTTTCTGTGGGGAGACTTCACACCTTTGTGTGTTGAACTGGCATGTCAACTCATCACACTGTGCTTTCATATTTAAGCTGCTAATGCAGTTTTAGGTAGACTCCACATCTCGTGATCAGTGTAGAAGCCAGGAAAACACTGTACTTCTGGTGAGAGAAGCAGTTCAGTCTCTTTCCAGTAATACTTCTCATCTGAAAGAGAAGGCAGAATGCCATATGGAATGGAAAAAAGGAACTTGGGACCCTGCTTCCAGGCACAGATGAGCCACAGAGCATCTGAGGCCTCCTCGCAAAGCTCAGCCTTCCTAGGGGTTATGCAGATTCTGTTGGAGCATGTGCCTCCACCAAGGAAGAGCAGTATGCTTTCAGTAGGTGGCTTTATTGAATTCCAACACAGTTTGGATGGTATAGAACTGGAGGAAAAGCTTCTGATATTACTTCCAAGTCAGAGACTTAATTCAAGACAAGTGTGTAAGAACCAGGAATGAAGGTGAGAATTCTTGTGGCCGGTATGAGATGATGTTCAGTGAAAGAAGCTCCATGGCAGTGCTGTACTGTGGTACATTTGTGTTGGAGAACTTTATAAAGTGATTTGTGTGTGACCCCATTATTGCGTGTAAAGTGGAAGTTATGTTTTATCCAGCAATCCATCAGCACTTTGCCTTGGCCAACTTAAGAGGTCTGCAGAAGCTCTAAGAGCTTCTCAGAATGTTCTTCTTGCAGCCTTTATAGCTCAGGGTCTTCCTGAGTTTTCAGCACTTACCATGAACTTCTTTTCTCTTGTTTGGGATTACTTCAAGCTGTATTGTCTAGTGTAAGAGCAGTTAGCTGATAGACATGTACAATTATTAGTGCCCACTGCTTGGTACATACACTTCTGAGCTCATCCCAAAGCTGACATTTAGATTACAGAATCACATAACGGGTCATATTGGAAGGGAAAACAGTGGGTTATCTGATCCAACTTCTGTGCTCAATCAGGGCCATCCCAAAGCACCTTGCACAGGATTGCATCCAGACAGTTCTTGAATATCTCCAGCAGGAGACTCCACAACCTCTCTGGGCAGCCTGTTCTAGTGCACGGTCATCCATACAGTAAAGAAGTTCTTTCTTCCTGTGCATCCATTTCTGCCCATTGCCTTGTGTCCTAGTGCTTGGCACCACTGAGGAGAACCAGGATCCATCTTCTTGGCACCCTTTCTATAGATACTTATATACATGGATAAGATCCCCTCTCAGCCCTCTCTTCTCTAGGCTGAATAGGCCTCAACCTTTCAATTTAAGACATGCTCCAGTCCCTAAATCATCTTCATAACTCTCCACTGGACCTGCTCCAGGAGCTCCATGTCTCTCTTGTACTGAGGAGCCCAGAACTGGGCACAGCACTACAGATGTGGCCTTACCAGGGCCGAGTGGAGGGACATGATCCAATGCTTTCCTTAAGGTATCCTAGGAGATACCATTGGCCTTTGTAGCAAGAGGAGCACTGCTGGCTCATGCAGAGTTAGTTGTCCACCAGGACCCCCAGGTTCTTCTCTGGAAGGAGCAGAGCTGCTTTCCAGCAGGTCAGCCCCCAGCCTGTGCTGCTCTGTGAGTTTATTCTTTCCCAGGTACATCACCCTGCATTTGCCCTTGCTGAATTTCAAAAGTTCCTTTCTGCCCATCTCTCCAACTTGTCAGGGCCCTTGTGAAGGGCTGCACAGCCCTCTGGGGTGTAGGCCACTCCTCCCAGCTTTGTGTCAATAGTGAATTTGCTGCAGAGGCATCTGCCCCTTCATCCAAGTCATTGATGGATAAGTTATACACTACTAGGCTCAGTATTGAACCTTGGAGGACACTGCTAGTGACAGGCCTCCAACTAGACCCGGTGCTACTAATTATGACCCTTGGGGATCTGCTGTTCCACCTTACTGTGTGCTCATCCAGCCCACACTTCCTGAGTTTGTCTATGAGAACGTTGTGACAGTGTCAAAATCTTTGCTAAAGTCAAGGTTCACCATATCCACTGCTCTCCCCTTACCCATCCAGGTAGTTGTTTCATTTTAGAAGCCAATTGGGTTGGTCAAGCATGATTTAATGAATCTGTGCTGATCACAATGACAGAATTCCTTTGTGTGGTGTGAAGCAGAGGACAGGAGCTACCGAACTGTCAAGAAGGGGAATATGATGGGAAGGTGATGAATAGATAACCTGATGCAGAATGCTGTGACTGTGTGCTCACTGCTGCCTCAAAGCCAGTTGTCTTGCAGTTCTTTGGAAGTGCCTATTTTAATATCAAGGCCTCTCTCTGGGTCATACAGTGCTACTTAGTACAACTGTGTTCCTCCACGTTCATGACATCTGGGAGTTGATGGAGTTGATGGAGGTCTTCAGGACTTTGCATTATCTGCCATAGTTGGGACAAGTGTCCTTTGGTATCCTCCCAGGATTCCACAATCTCTGTTTGCTCCTCTGGGAAGAAAAGCAGGTGTATGGCTGGCAGAAGAGCTGAACTTGCATTCCAGGAGTCTCTCCCGATGCAGGCAGTGTGCACTGCAGGGATCACCCATCCCATGGTGGGGGAACTGCCAGGCTGCCTGTATGGGCTGCAGTGCTGTGGAGCATCCTCCCAGTGTTCTGCAGGCTCTTCATTACTCCCTACTTGAGCACTGATGATGGGGCAGAGTAGTGCAGCAGTGTTTGATGGTTCGCTGTTGATGTTTCTTGAGTTCAGTTAAACCATTGAGAAATAATAAAACTTTTAAAATGTATATATATTTTTTTATTTCCTTCAGCCTTGCAGCAAGAACATAGTGTTCCAGTTGTGGAATAGCAAGATCTGTGGCTATCCATAGCACTAAGCTGATCTTTCCACCCTATTTCATTACCCTTTCTTCTCTTCCATTTTCCCCCAAATCAATGAACTTTCCTTTATTTCAACTCATCTGTAAAACTCAACAAACATTTTAACATTAACAGGTATTTCTTAGTAGCCTCTAGCATTTGTCAGTCTCTCATATATTCCTCAAGAACTAAACAAAACTCTTGAAGCTCAAGCAGCAGAGAATTTCTCAGAACTACTGTAGAAATTCTGACCATGTTGATATCTAGAGGTCTGGGGAAAACAATTTCTCTCAGTGAGAGGAGGCCTATTTTTCAAGATTCCTTTTTTTCACCAACTCTGTTTTAGTATTTAATTTCTTTCCATTATGATAATTTAGGTCTTGTAGTACTTTGGAGAAAAATGTTGCTTGTACCCTTGAACTCACAGGCTTGGTTGATATTTGAAGAATGGGTAGAAAGCAAATTGTACCTTGCCTACCTTAATCTTGAAAATCCTCTTTTCCACAAAAATCG
The DNA here is from genome assembly GCA_037013685.1 of Acridotheres tristis. NCBI lineage: Eukaryota > Metazoa > Chordata > Aves > Passeriformes > Sturnidae > Acridotheres > Acridotheres tristis. The sequence goes on along the minus strand of CM072884.1, from coordinate 30,064,035 downwards.
TGCTTATCTGTATGAAGCTCTGCCTGATTTTTTGGTTGTCTAGGGCTATACCATTTTTCTATCCTAATGTTGTCCTGAACCAGTAGTATGCTGAATAAAGCTAGTTGTTTAGGTTCACGTGTAAGTAAACACTTTATTTCCTACTTTACTCAGTGTATTCCTTCTGGTACTGTCCTGGCTATTTTCCAACTCATCTACAGCTATCTAGGAGCACCAGTGCCAGGGCACATTTATTGCCTTTTAGTATAAATGGCTACCAGGATTATAAAGGTTTCCTCCTGAGAATGAACTGGGATAATTCACAAAAGCTGTATTAATTAGTGACTGATAAAGTGTGGAAATTTTAGTTTGATCCCAAAGCCTGCAGTGTAGTATTCTAGTAGCTATCAACAATATATTGCAATAAAGCATCCAAGGTGGAGAGCTGTGTGGTTGGGGCTCAACAACAAAAAGGAACACTTAACACCCCCTTCCAGTATTGCCTGGAGGTGGTAGTTGAGAGGGAACCAGTTTAAGCTGGTGTAAAGTGGCCATGTGAATGCCCTGCTTTGCAAAAGACACTTCTATTAAGTGGCAAAATTATCCCTTGAAATGTATATTTAAGCTTAGACAAAATTTGTAGCAGACAGCACTAGCTGACCTCCTAAATAACATGTTAGCACTGTGTGTGAAGGTTAGGAAAGTTTAGCAGCAGGTAAGAAAAATCGATACAGCAACAAGGGAGCTTTTGGAAGACCTGACCTTAATAAAGGGAGACCAGAAGGAGTAGTCATAAGTCAAGGAATAAAAGCACTATGTCCTAGATGATGGAGCATGTTCACAAAGCTAGTAGATATCTCTGAATGCAACTTGGACAAATGGGACTAGGATGGTGAGGATAAGGCTAAGGGTTGGTTTGTATGCAGAGTAGAAATTTTTTGAAGGGTAGAAATCTAGCCCTGCTGAAGTCCAGGAGGAGAACGTATTCATAGCTAGCAGTAGAAAGAAGGAAGCTATAAAGTCAAAGGGGAATTTGCAGAGCATGTAGACAGAAAAAAAGTCTTATGTAAAAAGAAGAAAAATCTAGGAGACATGGATGGCTAAAACCATCAGCCGTAATGCAATAATTGAAATAAATATGTTACTGAGAACTTAAATAAGCTGTTTGCATAAGGTATCATTATTAGGCTAATTTCTGATATCTTAATTCTGTTGCCTTTCTGGCAATAATGATGAAATATTGTAAAACTGACGTATTAGGAAGTGATGTATGGCTGGTAAAAAACAAAATACAGATGTGTATTTGAGTAAAGAAAATGAAACCAGAGTGACTAGCATGTTTTAAGCAGTTAGCAAAAATTTAGGAAATCTGAAGCAAGGAGCTTTTGCATCTAGTTTTGATAAACTTGATGAAATTGTAATTTCATAGTTCTAATAGCTATAGTAGTTAGTTGCCAGAGTGAAATATTCTGCTGTTTTCTTCTGAAAGTATAGATAGTTCTTCTGAAGCAAAGATAGATGGCTCACGTTTGATATATCCTTACATATGGATGCAGTCTTTTTAAGAAGGTCACTGATTAAGGTGGTTGACTTGGTGTTCCAGAGCAACCTAACGTGGCATGACCCAGATAGTAACTCTCATGCCCAGCCCTTTCTTTGACGTTATTCTTTGTGGCAGGAAGAATCAGGTGAGGCATGGAGAATGTCTTTAGCCTTTGCAGTCAGTCTACAGCCCAGCATGTTAATCCAAAGTGATGTTACCACTGGTCTGTGTTCTTGCTGTTGATTTTCAGTTAGAACTTGCTGAGGAGGGGCTTTGCTTTCTGTCCAGGCCTGACAACCCTACCTGGCAGAAGGCTGGCACAACGTGAGGGGCTGCATCACTCAAGCTGAGTGAACCACTAAATGTGAGTCACTGTCCAGAGTGGTCATCAGTTCATAGGGAAAACACCATCGTAAACCTTAAACTGATTAAATAACAGGAAGTTGGTTAGAAAAAGAGATTATTTTTATTGGTCACTTTAGTATAAATGAAGTAGAATTCCTAATTTCTTTAAATTTATTTTTTTTAATAGCATGAACAATTAATCTTAATTGCCAAGAAACCGGAAGGACATCTGTTGTTTTTAAAAAGATCAAGGTGTAAGATGGCTAATTCAGCCTAAGGGGAAACACTGCTGTCGATAAAGTAATATTGCCAATGGGCAACAAAACTGCACATGAAAGAGAGTTGTAAGTATGCATTATAAAGGAAAATGTTTATAACAGATACATCCCGGTATATTTAAAATTAGCTGTTTGCTCAACAAAATACTCTAGGTAGTATTGTGTTAAGTTAGGAAAGCATACCTGTTAACACGGACATAGCATGAGGGGTGGGCTGAGAATCATACTATAACTTGGGGGATATATTATTTTGAGTATGTGTATCTATCTCTTGTTTTGTCGTTTGCTTGTTTGCCTCTACCTTGATTTTAGTAGTGGCAGCTCCACCTGGAAAGATGTCGTGGAATTTAGAGGGAGGAGGACTGCACGACAGCTTATACTATTGACTTCAGAGGACATTCTTTAAAGTATTCAAAGCAAGGCTTCTAGAGTTTTGCATTCCTTTTATATTGTAAAACCAGAAAAATGGTGTGTTGAATGAAACTCAAAAGTAATTGAGATTTAGATGCCTTTCACATGTTCTGTAATTGCAGCTGATTGCTGCAAATTATTATTGGGGCCAGAGCCCAAAAGTATTTAGAAACTGATGGACATTGAGTTGTAGTGAAAATATTTAAAAATCAAACTAAGAACACAAAGTTTCTTGCTTTTATGTTAAGCCAGGCTCTACAAAAAGGTGATTTAAAGCTAACCTAGGGGGCAGGTACTTTTGTTACACATGCTGTGGGTTTTCTTTGGCCACATTGTGAAACAGCAGCTGGTGGTCACTGTCACATCGAGCAATATGTATCGTAGCTCATTGTTTTCTTTTCCAGGTGCTGTGCACTCTCAGCAGTTTCTACTGTCAGTGTGTTCACCTTCCTTTCTGTCTGTTTTGTCTCATATGGGAAGGGAAGGATTTGATGGCAGAAGTTTTATGCTTTCAGATGCTGTTGTGTGTTTGGCTTACTTTGTGGCACTTTCCATCTGTCTGCAGCCCAAGCTGCCAGGTTCTTCCCAGATCCTGATAGCATCTGCCTGTGGTTGTGTGGGTGGGAGGGTTTGTATTCTCAGACATGAGGACCGAGTGATAGCAGGCATTATGGAAATGGTAGCTACAAATTCGGTGTCCCTTCAGGCTGTTACCCTTGTCTTACTTTCTAGCTGACATTAGAAGTTGTGTAAGAGGTGGCTGACAGCAGTGCTGCCAGTCTGGCAAAGGGGTCTGGGGCTTTGAGGCTGCCTGGACAGACAGGAGATAATGTCGACCCCGAAGGTAACAGTCTTGGCTCCCCTGGGAAGCTGCAACTGCCCCACAGTTACAACCGTTTCTTGCAATTAAAAGAATTATGTTAACAGGGGTAGATATTTTAATAGTGTTGACAGGTCAAAACATGAGTTTGCTCATAGAAATTCATACCTAAGAGTTGGGCGTTTCAAGGAATGAAACTTCTGTGAATCTTCGCTTTGTGCATGATTCGGTTACTAGCTCCCAAGACAACATAAGTGGTTTGCTTTAAGTCTAAATCAGTCTTCATTTTAGATCTAGACTTAAGGAAGGTGGTGGAAAACCGTACTGTGTTTTTATGTACTACTAGCACTTTGTCAGACAACTGTCTTGGACAATTCTGCTTCTTAAATTTCTATTCTCACATGTTTCCTGGGCTTATTAAGACGTAATGGACAAAAAGCTGCTACTAAATGATTTGCTGAAACGATTTAAAAGAACTCTCAAATTCTGTGCTAATTGGGTTAAAGTTGTAGAATTCTTTGTTTGGGATCATGAATTCATCTCTAGAATGACTTTCATCCAGCTATGTGACTGCTACCTTTCACAGAAATCTTTGTCAGCTGCTAGAAATGGTGCTCTGTTACGATTGTTTTGCCCAAGTCTCTGAGAGATGATGCATCTCATTCTGGATATCTGATATTTTTATAAACTATTTTAAAATTTCACTTACACTGCTGATAGATTAATGAACTGATATTACCTTAGAGCAGAACAAGCATGCAGTTACTTATTTCCAGCTGACAGAGAAGCGTGTTCTGCATTGCAGAATGACTTGCGTTGGCTTCACCTTCAAAGTTTGCTTATCCTGAGCCTTAAAAAAACCTCATGCTCACATAATGCTGCTGCTTGTCAAATACCAGATGCTTATTGAGTATTGCTCAAATGTTTCTGCACCAGTTTGTCACTGCCGGATGTTTTGAAAAGCATAAAATATGTGTCTTAGCGCTGTAGTTTTATTCTTGTACTTCTTTAGGGTCCAGTAAATAAAAAATATTATGAAAAATATTATGGTTTGCAAGACTGGGCTTTCAAAACAAAGGTGTCTGCAATTTTTGACAGCTGCTAAGAAGCTACAAAGAAATATTTACCTGTTGCTATGGTTCAGTAAAATTGTTGGTAAGTGAAAGATAAAATAGTGAATCCCAGAGTATAAGTGAGTTGTATTTGAAATACAGGTTAGATCACCAGTGACTAGAGAAAAAAGTACTATTTTTAAAATTTAATCTGAAAAAGGACAGAAATGTCTTTGTAGTAGATCTCATGTGATGCATGGAAGAGGATAAATATTTGGGATTCTTTGGTGTTGTGGGGCTTGGGGTTTGGTTTTTTTTTTTGGTTGGTTGGGTTTTTCCATCTGAAGAGAAGACTGAGGAATTAAAACCTTGATAATGAAACTTGCTTTAGAAAAGTGGTTTTTATTCAGCCTGAGTTTTTTAATATTGCCTTTTTATTCAAATGAGAGATGTGGGAGAAAGTGATTTTGTAGTATAATCAACATCCTTCCTCTATTAATGCTGTTAATATTCACACTTGGATAGTACCTGAGAAATGTGAGAAAATTGACACCAGAGGGATGTTTCTAGTAACAAAACAAAACAAGGGATTAGAACGCTTTTACTTCTTTTCATATAGTGGAGTGAGAAAGGACTTTCATTCAAGTTACCCTCTAACAGAAAGTGTTAAAAGCAGCTTGTTATGTTCATTATGTGCATAAAGCTAAATAAAGCTGACAGCTTCTTAACTACTGATGTATACAACTCTATGCTCATGTGTACGAAACACTTCGCTTATTTCACTGCACTGAGGATGCTTTAGTTTAACATAGCAGGATATAAGCTTTCATCTAAAGTTAAATGCTGCCATGCTTAAACATTTGATTTTTGTCTGCTTCAAGTGTTATGCACAGGTAAAGTGAAGGGGCTGAAGTCAGATCTGCAGTGGTAATTCTCTATCTAATAGGGAACGTAAGAGCTTAGGGAAGGGTTTTAAGAATAAGATGTACCCACCCCCAGTAACTGATAATACTCCTGTATCTTTAAGACATTGCCCCACTATCAGAAGTGGTTTTCACTGGAAAAAGTTGCCAGACACTCTATAACAGAATTAATCTCTTCAAGTGTATTTAGCAGAGCTCAGATGTTCTACTTCAGGATGGGCTGACTCTTCCTGAAGGTGTGTTTCTTTCTGTGGCTTGTAAATGGATTATATGGAATTAGCTTAGGTGTCAATATCTACATTGCTGAGATGAATCCTATTGCTATGGTGCTGCCATTTCCCATTTTTTAATGGCAAAATATCTAAAAAATTCTAGGAGTTTGGTGTAAGATTGAAAACTTAGGCTCCTTTTCACAGAAATTAGACTCATACTTTCTTTTCTTCTTTCTTTTGTCCCTTGAATTTTGCATTTCTTTTCTAGTTGCTTGCCTTCTGTCTGGGCCACCCTCCTAGGAGAGGGAGTTGCAATTTTGATCCAAGAGTCAACGAAGACTTTGACTTAAATTTTACTATTTCAATGGCTGTGCAACTTCTTAGTGTTAGGTCAAAAGGTGAGCATGGCGCACGTTGCCATCTCAACTTCTGTTGCTTACATTCATTCTGCAAGTGTGAGCTTCCATGATTGTAGTGGCCAGCAAGTGCCTCAGTCCAGACTGACATATTGGTGTAAATCTTCCTTTTTCTACCGATATTTCCGGAGATGGATTGCACTTCCGACTATGTGCCTCTTTAGCATTTCTTCTGGCAGAGTTGGATCAACCCCTCTGATCAACCTGCTTGGTCTTTTTGTTACAGCTCTGAACTCCACTTGTGTGCTTCCTGTAGGACACCTTTGTGCCTAGCACAAGCAGAATGGGCAAGTGTGTTCTGCAACCTGCTTCAAAGGCTGGTTCGCAGTGCCTGAACTGGGCATGTTGATGTCACCCACTGCAGCTCATCTCTGCCTGCTTCTTCCAGTAGGAAAAAACCATACCACCGAAATTTCTCTGAGCTGAACTTATTGCAGTGTATCAGGAGCCATGGAGATGCATACTTGCAGTGAGGAGCTGTGAAGCACACCAGAGTCCACTACTAAACTGTAATCTTTACAATTACTTTTCACCTTTGTCATACCTACGCTTTGAGAATTGTAATTGTACAGTCCAGGGCCAAGGAAGGAAATGAGGAGGATTTTCTGTGCATAGTCTGAAAGTCTTGGTTGCATTGGAGACTGAGATAAATCAGCAGGCAATAGAATCCTGGAGTGATTTTAGTTTCCTGTTTGTACCAGCTAGAATGAAAGATACATGTGCTTCTGTGTCTTTGCTTTCATGGGGTGTGGTCCCAGCAGTTTCAGTCAGGGTTTGCATATGCCCAAATGAAGGATCAGCAAGTCAAGTGCACTTGATTTTAGACAGTAGAAATGTACGGTGTTGTCACTGCACATGACAACTGCCAACAGTGGCAATCAATAACGATTTCAGCTGTTTTCAGTACCTGTTTTAAAGGGCAGTCTGCTTGTTTGCATATTACTGCCACAGCTTGATTTTTCTTACCTGTTCTTCACATGTCCTGAATTTGTGGACTGGAGCCCATTTTTTATTCAATACATTTTTGAATCAGTAAAGTGGGCTTTCATTTGCTGTCTTTCTTGGACTATTTCCAGTTTCTAAAATATAGATTCTGTGCTATTTTTTCCGTGCATTGTTTTCAAAGTAAATTTTTTTTCTTCTACCTCCTATTTTTCATTGCACAGTACAGCATGCTTTTCTTGCTAAATTTTATGCTTTATTCTAACATCAGTGCTGCTTTTGTTAACCATTCTGCTGTTCTATATAATATATTAGCTTAAAGTGTCCCCAACATTCCTAGGCTCTTAATAGCCAGAGAAGGAAATAGGAGGCTTGTGAAAGATTAAGCCATCTTCTATCTGCTAAAGGACTGTTGAAGAACAGCTCTCCAGGGATTTTGTTTACTTTGGTATGGCCTTTAATTCTAGCTTCAAGAGTTATGCTGATGACAATGAAAGTGATTTTTTTTAATCTCAGTTTCATATACAGTGAGAAGGTGACTGATGATAGTGTGAGCATTAGAAAGCAAAGTGCAATCAGACTGAACTGTAGACAAGAGAAGATAGTAGAATAAAAGATATGGGAGGAAAGGGTGCTCAAGGTGGTTCTATGGGTTTGGCAAAGAATGTTTGGGAATCTGCTTCTTGGGAAAGCACCAGGGGATGTTGGTTGACAGCCACTGAACATGAGCCAGCTGTGTGCCCAGGTGGTCAAGAAGGCCAGTGGCGTCCTGGCCTGTATCAGCAGTAGTGTGGCCAGTGGGACTGGGGCAATGGCTGTCCCCCTGCACTGGGCACTGATGAGGCCATACCTCGAATCCTGTGTTCAGTTTTGGGCCACTCAGTACAAAAAAGATAATTGAGGTGCTCCAGTGTGTCCACAGAAGGGCAACATACCTGGTGAAGGGTCTGGAGCATAAGTCTGGTGCTGAGGGACAAGTGAGGAGCAGCTGAGGGAACTGGGAGTTTTTATTCTGGAGAAATAGAAGCTTGGGGGACCTTATCACTCTACAGCTGCCTGAAAGGAGGTGGTAGCCAGGTGGAGGTTGTTCTCCCAAGTAACAAACAATAGGGCAAGAATAAATGACCTCAAGTTGTGCTGAGGAGGTTTAGTTTGGATGTTAGGACAATTTCTCCATGGAAAGGGTTGTCCAACACTGGAACAGGCTGCCCAGAGAAGTGGTAGAGTCACCATTCATGGACGTATTTAAAAGACGTGTAGATGTGGCACTTGGGAACATGGTTTACTGGTGAGACTTGGCAGTGCTGGGTTGGACTGATGCAATGAGGTGTGGATGCAGCTCTGCTAGCAAGGCCTGTTATGCTGGTGATACAGCTTACTAAAAGAACTGGGGGTAGAAAAGGCATTTCGGTCCCAGTTCAAAGCATTTTCTATGTTGGTCACAATTCATTTTCAAGCAGCAGTGAAAGAGGTGGTGGGTTCCTCACATGGGAATGTGTAGGAGGGGGTTTACCAGCAAGATAAAAATGTTACCTTTGCTGGCTAATATAGGAGTGACCCATGCTCTGAATAGTCCAGGTAGGAGGAGAGTCTTCTAATACGTATTTGTACAGATAAGAGAGATAAATGTATTCGGATATTTGTGTGAAAATGATGTAGCTGGTGAGCATCCAGATTTCAAAGTGCTTTCCTAGGATAACAATGTCATTTAAATGTAAGCGTGGTTTGTTTGTTTGTAATGCCTGCCAACAGTCTTTCTAGGAACAGGATATAAAACTGCTACTTGGTGACTTGTTTGTTCTGTTTTGATCTGTAGTTTAATTACAGCATATTTAATTGCTCTTTTCATGCACTCAGGAGGCAGAGCAGTTTCATTTTTTCCCCTTTCCTGTGTATCTTTTTTTTTTTGGTAGGAATACAGTTTGGTAGGATAATACTCATCAAGTGACTCAGAAAATAAGAGATTTAGATTGTCCTTTCAAACACGAACAACTGCTCTTTTTCTCATGAGGTCACATGATTCCAATTTATTATTTTTATGCCAAGCTTGCTGCATGAAGATGGGGCTCCTTATTGCCACAATTTTTTTATCAGAGGTTTACTGGAATTTCTTGCCTGGTTTCAGACTAGGGGGTTTTGTCTTTCCATTTATTTATCATGCCATGTTCATACCAAGGCTGCCATTTTTCTCTGTGATATATAAACTTCTATTAATAACTCAAAAGATCTCACATTTTCCTTACACTGAGTTGAGATAAGAAACAAGTTAGATAGTTCTTTAAGAAGAATATTTATGTTATCATAAACCAGTGCTGATCCCAAAGGGGGGATACTATTCCCTTTCTTTTTTGTGTTTGTTCAGTTGTTTAATGAAACAGATGAGGGACTTCTCTTTGGTTGAAACTAATCTAGAAGACAAGATGTTTGCTGCCTCAGACTGCTCGTGGGACTTCAGACTTCACACAGAAACGAAGGAGAATACTAAAGATGCCAGAAATGTGGTCACATGTCTATTGGGAACTCTTGTGCCTTTCGTAAGGGATGCAGCTGACTGTTTTTAAGCAAATTTATGCCTAAGTACCTGTCTGTAAAGGGAATTAACAGTGTGGTTAGTGTGATGGGCTAAGTGGTAAAATATCATAGAATGGTTTGGGTTGGAAGGGACCCTAAAGATCATTCCAACCACTCTGCTGTGGGCCGAGACACCTTCCACTAGACCACACTCCTCCATCCAGCCTGGCCTTGAGCACTTGCAGGGGTGGGGCATCCACTGCTTCTCTGTGCAGCCTGTTTCACAGTGGCCCTGTACTGACTCTTTACTGATGTCTGAGGAGATGCTCTTGCCTTTGCCTGTGCCTCCAGGACAGCTCTGTGTGGGACTCACAGCAGAGTGATTTGAGCAGGGTGGAAACCGTCTTCTATTTGCCATTAAACTCCATGCAGGGTGCCAGTAGCTAATCCACATCAGCTGTGTGCAGGTTGATGGGAGCTACCTTCCCTTAGCAGAAAGGAGGTGGGAGCTCATTAATGATCTCATCAATCTCAGCAGTCCTCTTGCTCAGTGTGGTGTTATTTGACAGTGCAGTCATACCGTGCAGAGGTAGTTTTGGTCAAGGCAGAAGGATGAAAACATACAGTTAATGGAAATATTTGCCATGTATGTCTTATGAGTCATTTTATTTCCTCCACTTGCCAAAACAAGTTAGCATGGAAAATGGTTTACTAGTGTAACTGGGAAGACCTGTTTGTGTTCATGAAGCATGAAAACTGCCAGCGGCCTTTGCATCCCAGAGTTTTATTTTTTGTTCCCTTCAGCCCAGGTCTCCCCAGCACTAAGAGTTTAGTGTTCTCTTCCTGGGTCCCCGAAGGAGGACAGTAGGCATAGGCTTTACAATCCACATCAGTACCAGGTGCTCTGTATACATCATGGTTCTGATCCTCCTCTCTGTGTCCAGCACTCCAGATCTGCTCTGATGCTAAGGTCTTTTTCTTTTAATAATAATTTTCAAAATAATAGATTCCCCCATTGTCCCTTCTGGATTCAGAACTTAGTCGTGTTTTCTGTTTTCATTGGCTGTTTCAGGATTTTTAGGTGAGTTGAAAGCCTTTTCATTTTGACAGGGAAAATAGAGGTGAAATAGGGTTATGGTTATATGAGAAGTTGTCCTTAATCTATGGTTGTGTATGTGTTTGAAAGTTACAACTTTTCTAGCCAGATGATGGAGTTTTCACATGTTTGTAGGTTTTCTCTTCCATTTCAATTATTCTGATATTCCCAAATTTATTAGACGTGTAACTGATGTATAGGATGCTCCCTGGAATGCTGTAGTAGGCAGAATAGTGTTAAAAGGATACTGTGTGAGGCCCAGATGACAGCCTACCCTCCAGGGAAGTGTAGGGCTTAACAAATGGGTTGAACTCTACCAGGAGCCTTATAATTGTATATAGTGACTCATTCTTCCTGGCTTATGACTTCTTCCTATGAAAAGTATGTATTTTTTAATATCTAGCAGAATGTGCCATGCTTTAATTACAGCCAATTTTTTAAAATAGTTCTTCTTTTACAAAAGTGCTGTACAAATGCTTTTAGCCCTGTGCATAATCCTGGTGTTTTCTCCACTGCTTAGGGATATTCTGGGAAGGGTTTAGAGAATTCCTGTGTTACTTTCCATAGAGACCAAAGTTTCATAAAAGTTTGAGAATATAATTCAAATTTAGAGGCGTTTTTAAAATATATTCCATCACACTTTTTTGATCAGAACCTCACACACAATGGCAATTATACAAGAAGGGTGCTGTGTATTGTTTCTTCCCTTATGTGAATTTTTTACAAATGCGGAACATTCTTACACAGGTTCTTGAAATGAGTGGTGCAGGTCCCACATGAATGGGATGAAATTCTGCAAAGGAGATAGTAGTCTACTGTTGTTATTTGCTAAAACCAGCTGGCAACACCACCCAGAATACATAATGTTCAAATTACATTATGTTCATCCTTTTCGGTGTTATGTTCTTTCTCTTATATGTAGGATAGAACAGTGTTGTAAAAATGATCCTTACTGATGTCTCAATTCAATGAACTCGTCAGGAATTCTCTCTAGTCTTTCTATAGAACAAATGAAAGTTAATTTATAGTTATGGAGGTTCAATGCATTTCTGAGAGGATTGACATATTAGTTGTGTTTACTAGTGCAGTTTTACTCCCTGCCAGCTAAGTGCTCTGGGAGAGATTTGCCACCACTCTTTATCCTTCCTAGGCCTTCTCCCTTAGCTCGTGTTTTTGGACAAGTCAGGTGCACATCCTGTATTATTTACAGTTACTTTGGACTTAATACAGAGCTTGTTTGTCAGTCCTGTAGACTTCTGCTCCTGTGGTTGTTGGGGCATGTGGCAGGTCAGGTTGCACTTCACATACTCCCTAGAGAGCAAACTAAACATCAGTTTTCTTCTCCAAACCTCCTGCCTCCTTCCTTACACCAGGAGGATACTGTAGGATTCCTGTCAGCGAAGGGAAGAGGCAAAAAGGCAACCTAGAAATCCAGTAATTTATATTCTGTAATAATAAAAAGCATCTTGAAAGGGTAGTAAAGAGAGAATGGGTGCGAAGTGTTTTGTGAAGTTTGTAGAAGTAATCACATCTATACATTGTGAAGATCCTAGAAATACAAGAATTGAAATGCTGAAACTGAGAAAAGTGAGGTTTCTGTAGGTACTAACACAATTCACAGGAAGTGCTGACCTAAAAGTGTGCATATTACTCCAATTCATGTTCTCCATTTTTTTCCTAACACTAAATCTCTAGGAGAGATTTTTGTGGTGACTGGAAATTTGATTGTTTTAAACAACTCACCTGTGCTTCTTTAAACTAGGATTTCTATCAATATGTACCCATAAAAAGAGGTCTGATTTAAAAACAAAAAAGATGTTGAACAAAAGCTTTGATTCAGCAAGACTTGGAATACTCTGGCTCAGTTCCATGTCACACAAACACAAGCAGAGGTTTAATTGTATGACAACATAGATAGAATTGCTCATGTGTATGAAGTGCTTTGTGCTTAATTTTGTTAGTGCCAGCTGCTTGGCACTTATTGGGGTTAAGACCTTTGATCTTGTTCCTTTTAAAATTGGTGTTAGTTCAAAATGATGAAAAGCAGCATTTTTCAGGAAAAGCAAGGAGAGGTACTAAGGGTCTTCAATATGTAATGGAAATATTTTATATGGAAATGGAATGAAAGAGAGCAAGTCAGGACTTGTTGCTTATGAATTATCTACACTGAAAAGAGGTCTCTTTGAGGGTACCAGGTACTTTTATTTATTGAAGGAGTTTGTGTATGAAATTTCTTTTATTTCTGAAACAACACGAGCATTTTCATCAAACTGATCTTTTAGCAATTCAATATGTTCATCTGAAAATCAAGGCATTTGATTGAAAGACAAGAACTGGTTGGCTGAATTCAAGTTAGATATTGAAAAGATTCGCAGAGGTGAATGTATAAATGAGTAAAGGAACAAGCATCACAGTGATATACATAGTTTAGAACAAACACATTTGATGCTCTAGCTGTTTATCCTGTGTCAAATAATGCTACTGGACCAGCAGAAAAATCATAGTTATAAATTATGAGAATAAAAATTCCTAGGTTTAAAGCTTTCAACGTGTGTGTGCATGGAGTACTGAAAATGCTTTTAGAATATAAAATTGTATCCAAAGATTAGAGAAATAAAAGTACTTGAGAAGATAATTTTTGAAGTTTTTCTCAACAAATTACAGATGAGAAAGCTGATATCATTGGGCATGTAGAATTATATTAATGATTATGAATTACATATTTTTTGGAAGTTATGCTACTCATTAACTTACAAAATCAATGTTCTGCGAATTTGCCACTTGGTGGTGCCAAATTGATTTATAAATCACAGATGTGAGATGAGTCAAGCTGTTGAAGTTGTATCTGAGGAGTGTACACTAAGATACACAAATTTGGTTGGAAAACTTTGATTTTTGTGATAGCACTGGTGCAGCTGTACTCTGCAGCACTTCTGGCAACCATTCCTCAAGCCCCATATCTTGAGTACCTCTCTGTCCCTCTATTACAAGAGAGAATAAGTGTATAGCAAAGCTACATCTGTGAGAATGGAATTTCAGCAACATTTCTTCCATACCTCATGCCCCTGGTGAAAAACAGTTTGGATCCAGTGATATTCCAGGCATGGTGCAGAATATGGCTTTGGAGTTTCTGGAGGCAGCTGCAGGTGGGCTCCTTGCAGTATTATTTTTGTAGGTGTTTCACTAGAGTAGTTCCTGTACAGTTGTGGTTTTAACACTGCCAGAATTTCCACAGGTTTATCACTGAGCTCTGTATTCTTGAATTGAAGGGTCATGATTATCCTAAATATAAATTTGAACAAAAAGACTCATGATTAAATTAGCCTTCCTTCATCTCTCAGTTGCAGGGTGGCTCTTCAGCAGCAAGAAGTTTGTTTTATTAAAATGCCTTACTTTGTCACAGTGTTTCATTGTTATCAGTGTTTAGCATTGAAGAATATTTGCACCAGACTTAACGAATTCTTTTCTTTTATTTTTCTTTTTCTCTCTCTCAATACTGCAGTCCCAAAAGAATTGGTGGAGCTTCACTTGAAACTGATGAGAAAGATTGGGAAGTCTGTCACAGCAGACAGATGGGAAAAATACTTGATCAAGGTACAATATGCATGTTGTATTATTCTGTAATGGAATATGGTTGTGATGAACAGTTGTGTGAGCAAGCCCTAGTTTGAGCTACTGGAGCCTTGGGCTGTGCCAGCATCGACACACATGCATCAGATCCCAGCTTAACTTGCAGTCTGCCTAGGCTTGTGGAAAAAAAGTCTCTGAAAATAGGTGCCATATTCTGCACATAAGAATGTCCACCCTCATAATTGGCTCTTGAGTATTAAGACCCTAAATAAAGAAGATTTAGTAGCCTGCAAATGGGTTAAATTGAGCAGAGATTTATACAGTAGCAGTTCATTTGTATATCACTTGTCCAAATATGATTTAATTGTTGTGATTTGGCTGATATTCATACAGGAACCATACAGAGGTCTTGTAGCATGTGTTAATCATAAAAGAAAGTATTGCAGTGATTTATATCTGCATGCTCAGAATGGTGCAGCTAAGATGAAAATGTAATTATGCATCAGTAAAAATAGAGCATCCCATTGTTTTACATAATTCTGTCTTGGTATTTTAATTGCAACTGTGTCTTTGTTGACACTTTACATACAAATAGTTTCCTGTTTAAATAATTTACACTGCTTCAAAAACTGAAAATATATGGATAGTCAAAACTAATAGGTTACCATTTCCCCTCTGGATATCTTCCATGTGTCTTTTAATCCACAGAATTGTAATCTTGTTATTGTCTGTACAACTATGATCACATCTGGCTTAGAAATACAGCATCATAGTAATAGCAACTGTACAAATAATGGCACTTGGCAAATCCAGCTGCAGGTCTCCCCCTTAAATGCTGCCTATAAGCTCTACAGAGGTATGAATTTGTCTGGAGGTTTGTGTACCCTTTAAGATGATGATGTTTTTAGGGCTGGGAATGCGTTGAGGAATAACCTGCTAAAGGACCTTTAATTCTGACCCGTTAACCAATTGTAAAGCATTGATGATAATTTTTAAAAATAGTAATGTAATCATTTGTGTAACTTGTGTGTACTTTGTGTATTACCAGTAGTGTGGTTACTGAATTGTGTTAAATTCCTTAATAAACCCAAAAACTATTGCAGCAAACAGAGAAAATCCAACTCTGACTCGTGAACTTATACTCCACTGGAGCCACTTACCAGTTGTGTGGTAAGCAGAAAGCAGGGCGATAAAACAAGTTTGAGGGAGTAGTTTGGAAAAATCTTCAAAGCAATTTGGAAATTCTTCTTCAGGGAAGCAGTAAGGAAACCCTCCCTCACACCCCTATTAAGACCAAGTAAGTGTTAATAAATTCTACTTCATTTAACAGTCTCCAGAGCTAACTTGAAGCTTATTCTGGCCAATGGTTCAAAGGAACCTTGAAGAACAAAGGAATTTGAATATAACTAATTAGAAAGGTATGCTAATATTGTCCCCATTTCAAAGGAGTATGATTAATTTAGAAAACCAAGGAAGAGTATTGGGAAATTTCACAAAAGCCAGGAAAAACTGAAAAGGTGTGGAACCACTGAGACCATTTTTCCCTGATATCTGCAGTATTGTTCCACGTATTATTGATGACACTCTAAGAGGCAAAGTTGACCTGTTTTTCCTTTGTTAGAAATTACTGATGTGTTGCTTTGATAAAACAGGGCTTGATATATTCTAGATGTTCTTATTTAGGCAGAAATTTTAGTGGAGGACATTCAGACTTACATGCTCTTAATATTTATTCATGTATGTATTTTTATATTTTGTTTATATACCAACTAATTATAAAATGTGCTTTACTTGATTGTTGTGCATGTAAAAGAGTATAATAAAAATTGTCTTTAAGCTGTGGCTGGTATTTTGACAGATGGATATATTTTGGGATAGGAAGTGAACATGGTAGTTGAGAGTTTTTCCCTGTCCCTCTTCTGGTGGTGATCCACCAGCATGTGCACTTATCTTTTATGGAAGAAAATGGCTGTAGGTCTCTGTGAGTCTGACTTTCCTCCTCTGCACAAGGAATGTCTAGTGGTCGTGTATGGCTGAGGTAAAGAAATGATTGGTCCTAAGCACTCCAACAACTAAGAGGAAGTGTCCAGCTTAGCTGATTTTGAGAAGCATGTAGTAAAGTCACATTGCACTGCCTCCTGACAAAGTGTTTCACTTGAATATTGTCAAACATACCTTACATTTCTCTGCACCGGTCCATCTGAAACCTTCAACCCAAAATCAGCACATTCTAAACACATTTCTGATTGTTAGAATTCAGGTGTCTGTAGTCTCAAGTGAGGAGACTCATTTTTTGTGTTCCTGTTTTCCTTGTTTAAAGTCAACATTTGCAACATGGTAATAGTATGGGATGACATCATAGCTGCTTTGGAATTATTTGATAGAGATGTTTCAGCATTCCTTGCAGGGTGGGAAGGTGCTGACCACTCTTGGCATGCAGAAGCCAGCAGTTCCTGCAAGCAGCAGCTTTGTTATCAGTGTGAAGTGTCCTCTCTAGGAAGGCAGAAACTAAGATTTTAGCAGAGCCTGGATCAATGAGATCTGTAGTTCAGGGTTGTGACAGTACTTGTCTGGAGAAAGTACAATTATCTGGTTTATAATTGTCAAAATGTAGTCATTTAAGTTTGAACAGATGCTTCATCAGCTCAGATGTCTCAAAGCTTTTGCTTTGACAGTCACACACTTTGTAGAACATGAAGCTTCTCATTATTACTCTCATACTTAATGAGTAAGTAATGAACAGCAACTGGAATATGCCCTGAGCAAGGGTTTTGATATAGAGTTTCCCAGTGTTCTTCATATTACATGGTTGAAAAAGAGAGAGAAAGTGGAGTAGCCTCATTTAGTGAGCGAGCAGTGATTGTCTCCTGCTCTCAGCTTTGGCTTGGTATCAGAGAAGTCCCTGTGTAATATTCCTTAACCTCAGAGCAGGAAAAGCTACTCTTCAGCAGGATCCCTTGTGACCAGAGTGCTCTTCACTGTTCTCTGTAGGTCACAGCTTAAAGTCAAAGTATGATCTATGGTGAGGCTGAGCTGACCTAACAGCAGGCTTACCCTTGTACCACTTGAGAAATGGTATCAGTATTAGGGGTAATGGAAGGTTGGTGGTGTGGCTGTGGAGACAGGGGAGGGTAGCAGCCCCTTGGCTTGTTTGGAGGTCAGGTGGAGTTTTACATTATGAATCAGTTAATCTGCACTTTTGGTAGGTGAAATTTAGGATTATTTTTGCTTCTGTTTCCAGAGAAAGCTGCATTCAGATGTGATGGGCAGGTTTCTAAGTAGCTTGGTAACTCTTATATTTAATAATAATTTGTTGATTGGGAGGTTGCCCTGTTTTGATCAAGTCCAGCCTTGCGGACTGAAGGGCAGCAGCACCTCATGCACTGATTTGACAGTTGTGATTCAGCAATAGCACTTCAAAACAATTCCAGCTGGTGGTGTAACAGTGATCAGCTTTTGCCTCCTCTGGAATAGCCTCACTGACTGGACATCCCACCATGCATCCTCAATTGAGGAGCAGCTTGTCTCTTCATGAGAGTTGTCTTAAGTATGTCTGAGTTGTTTAGGAGGAGAGGGAATTTCTTCTTCACATGTATTATTGGAGCTCATGCTGATTCAGTGTATCTCTCCTTTATTGCTGCGTTTTCTGGTCCTAAGATTCTTTTCCCCCATATGGATGTGTTTGAATCTATTTGCTTTAAGTTGAAATTGTCTATACTTAGAATACTTTAAAATATTTGTCAAGCAGCTTGAAGCTCAAGATATTTTGTAAAGAATAATATTTCCACAGTGTGGAGGGAGTAGCAGTTACATTTGTTACCTGCCATACAGTTGAAGGGCTTAGGGGGTCCCAAGAGAACCTGGCAACTTGTCTGCTAAGTGCTGCAAGGAAATATAATAGGAAGTCATGTCTGCTTGAGAGAATTTATATTCTAAATAGACAGAAATAGAAAAATGTGAGATATGTGCACAGCAAAGACAATAATACCTTCCCATTCCAGAGTCATCCTACCTAATTTAGGATATTTAGAGAATATGGTGGAATCAGGACCTCGATGATCTCCTTTTCCATAAAAATTCTATAGTGCTTGCTAACGTGCCTCAGTTTTACATTTTGTTTTTCTGTAACAAGATTTTCTGACTGCAATCCCAAAGAGATCATGTATAATTAATTACTGTATTAAGGTACTACTAATGAAAAAGTTTAAAGTTGATTTTCTTCTCCTAACCTTAGAAATCTGCTTATTTTGTTTCTAACAGATATGTCAAGAATTCAACAGCACTTGGGCTTGGGAGATGGAAAAAAAAGGATACCTAGAAATGAGTGTTGAATGCAAACTGGGGATTCTGAAGGTACACATTCATCAGCTAAGGTTCTAAATTACTGCTTCCTCACTCACTTTAAGGTTCTGCAAATTTAACTTGACTGAACCATAAGCGCATATATTAAATATAGAGCTGATCTTGGAAATAGACATCATATTATTCATTGTAGTGGAATGCTCCCAAACTGCGTGTAACACTTTGTTTGCATATTTTTCACACTTTGTATGAAAATAGTATCATGCATACCTGCTTTGTCAAGAGCTCTTTGCCTGTGCAATACACACTTTAAAATGTGTTAGTTACCTTGCTGAATTCCAAATGCAAAATGGGACTTCATGTTTTGTGGTCGTGACAGAATTGTCAGTGTTGGTTCCAAGGTGTTATGGGTTCTATTGTGGAATGAGATAATTTGTACTATGTAATTAAAATTGGGAATAAGCTTTCTAAAAAAGGTTAAAAAAAAACAACACAAACCCTTGTATCTCATTTTAAAACAACATGGTCTGGAAAAACCCGATAGCTACAGCTAACACACAGATCCAACAGAGAGAAACAAGTTCCAAATCACACTGAAATGAAATGAGCTGATTTTCTTCTTTCTCTTTATATTCTTGATATCTTACCAGTCTTTCTACTTTTTCAGTATCTCTGCGAATGTCAGTTTGATGACAATCTAAAGTTTAAGAATATCATTAACGAGGAGGATGCTGATGCCATGCGTCTGCAGCCCATTGGTCGGGACAAGGACGGCCTCATGTACTGGTATCAGCTGGATCAAGAGCATAATGTCAGAATGTACATTGAAGAACAGGATGACCAGGATGGATCCACATGGAAGTGCATCGTTAGGTATTCCTTCTTTTTGTTTTGTGGGGTTTTTAGCTAATTGTGGCTCAGGCTCAGAAATATATTTCAATAAGTCTTCATTTCTCACACAGTAGGAGTCATGACAGTGGGATTCTGCAGTGATATCTATGTTCTAGTGAAAAATCATGTACAGAAATAACTTAGAGATTTGTTGGTAGCAGCCATCACATAATTTGTTTCCTGCTAGTTCAAGCTACAATGAATATGTAGGAAGGGTAGCAAGAGAAGACTGTCTTGAGGATGGTGGCTCCATATTGCTTACTGGCCAGCTAAATGCCTTAGAAAATAGAACACTCTTGCTTCTTTAACTTGAGCTTTGTTAGGAAAGCTGCAAGTGGACAGATTTGTTCTTGGGGAAATTATATTGCAATTACTCCTGCTGGAAGGAATCCAGAGGAGGCCATGGAGATGCTTCAAGGGCTGGAGCACCTCTCCTATGAAGACAGGCTAAGAGACTTGGGATTGTTCAGCCAGGAGAAGAAAAGGATCCAGGGAGAACTCAGAGACTTTGTAGTACCTAAAGGAACTCAGGAAAAGGAGAGAGGGATTTGTTACAGAGGCATGTAGTGACAGGACAAGGGGGAATGGCTTCAAACTGACAGGGCAGGTTTAGATTTGATATTACAGAGAAATTTTGTGGGAGTGGTGAGGCAGCAGCACAGGTGGCTCAGAGAAGCTGTGGCTTCCCCATTCCAGGAAGTGTTCAAGGCTAGATTTGATAGTTGCTCAAAAGCAACTTGGTCTTGCAGAAGATGTCCATGGCAGGGAAGTTGGAACTGGATGGTCTTTGATGGTCCCTTCCAGCCCAAACTATTGGAAGGTTATTTACACTGCCGTGGCTTCAGTAACTGAGGGAGTCATACAAATGTGTTCAAACCACTATCAATGGGCCATAAAATAAGTATTTCTATGATTTACATGTAGACAGCTGATGTGGGGGAATAAAGTAAATGTATCCAGACAAACAGATCAGGAGCTGATCTATGAATCATCTATCTCTTCCATGCACTATAGACTTCAAAACTCATTGCCAAAAGAAGAAACCAGGGTTCTGCTGGGAAGGTTCTAACACTCCACACTTCCAGCAGAAAACCACAGTAACGCGTTAAGAAATCTGAAATGATTTTAAAACCCATGAGACTCTAGATATTGAGATTGTTGCAGGCTTCCTTTCTTTCTGTAAACCTGGGGAAAACAAATTGCTGAACATTGACTTTGAAAAACAGATATGAGAGCCTTATTATTCTAGTCCATTAAGAAAGCAATGACTGTTCAATTATGGCTCAAATCCTTTATAAACTGAGGTGGGTTTTTTTATAGTTGGATGTGTAGTTTAAATAAGGAGTTACAGTGCACTGAGATTCACACTCATACAGATGTGCACCAACATTTTTTGCTGTCATTATTTGAGTTGATGGGAGTTTTCTGGACAACTTGGTGGTGTTTGTTGCATATGCTTAGGATAAGCACTTGCAGAAAATATCTAAATTAATTTGCTGTTTGCTTTTGCAAATTTCACTCAAGTGATATGGTTGCTTCTTTGGTGCATGAGCAGAGAGCTGTAGCTTGTTCTCTGCTGAGAGAAAAAAAGAAATAGCAAAGAATAATCAGTGATGGTTAATGGGAGGACAATAAATAACAGAATAATAGTAGCAGCTTGGATCCAGACCCAACAGGAATTAAGATGGATAAGTAGATAAGGTACTTCCAAACGCATGCTTTTATTTTGGTATGGATAAATTGAAAATTTTCTGACTGCAAAGGTGCAGCCACTGGTGGGACAAGCATTTCACTGTTTGTGTTTTCACTATAAAAGTGTGTAAGATTTTCAGGGTAATTTCTTTAAGCAGATAATGTTTGTTTATTCTTTATGAATCCCTTTGGGGTAAGTAAGTGCCTTATCAGACAGTGTGTTTTTCTCTTCTAGAAACCGCAATGAGCTTGCTGAGACCCTTGAGCTCTTGAAAGCACAAATTGATCCTGCTCTGTTGAAAAACAACAATTCTCAGCAGGAGAATTCATCACGTGAAAGTCCAAGCATAGAAGATGAAGACACCAAAAAGGGTGAAGAAGCAGCTCCACAAGGTTTTCTGCCTTCTTTTCTCAAACTTTTAAGTGTTTTGCTATGTTAGAATTTTCAGCTTAACAAAAAGTTACTGTGTTAGATAAGGACTTAAAAAAATGCAAATCAAGTAAATATTGAATACTTTTAAATTCTGAATATATTTGGAGGTTTTTCAGTGTATATTTAATCTCAAACATTTATTTATAGGAAGAGAGCTGTGTAAAAATGTTTTCTCAGTAACATTTTTTTTGGCTGTACATTTTGTATAATATTGTAAATGCTCATTATTGTATGTTTTTGTGGGGCATTGACTGCCAAACTTCTCCTGTTTTAGCAACATTAAAATTTGAAAAACAAAAAAATCTGGTTGTGCAATACCATAATTGAAATCAAGACAGTATTTGATATGGTGTTTATTCTTGCTTTTGAGTTAGAATCAGAAAAATATAGGTTATTTCCTCAAATGTTTCACAGTTGACACGATATTTCAAGAAATAAAGTAAAACAATTTAAAATGCTAAAACATTGTAGAAGTGAGGTTGTCCTTATCTGCCTCCACTATATTATTGTTATTAAAATCACACAATTATTTAGATTGGAAAAGATCACCAAGATCAAAGCCAAGAACCTTTTTCCTTCCTTATTATCATGTCATTGCACGTATTTAGTAACTTGTTTGACTTGTTGGTTTGTACATTGGTTTTGCTAAGTATCAGTCTGCCTGAAGTAATTGATTTTTTAAGAATCCAGTCTTCTTTCAGGTCATGAAAAACTAGATTGTTTCCCCAAGTAATTTTACCCCAGTTTTACTACCTGGTCTTATTATTTAGTTAAAATACAGGAAAATATTTTACAATCAGAGACAAAATTTAAGTATTCCAGCGTGTTAGTAGGTGTTTCTACGAATGTGTAGAAGTCAACTGGATAGATGGAATTATCCAAGGCTTGTCTTGGTTTTGAGTATCAGAGAGAAAGAATTACTATTCTATTCTCCTTCTTTGCAACAAGCAGCATAGGACAGAAGAAAGAAATAAGCATTTAGATAAATTTTGAGTTGTTGTGAAAATACTAAGAGATGATTATAGAAATGGCAGTAAATTGTGACAAAACCCAGGAGAATTAGATTTCAGTCTAAGGCATTTCCAGTATCAAACTCTGCATATAAGTGCCAACACAACCTGCATAGTTACCAACACTGCAGAATTCATTTCATGTACCGATGGTGCTTTTGTCTCAGTCAAACCAACTTAAATCATCTGATTGAGACCTCTTCTTCAGATATGATTTTGCTTTATGTTGAGTTCAGGAGCAGCCATTTGAAACATTTTAAATGTCCCTACTGTAGATAATCCCCCGAATCCTGTGGCACACTCACATGGTTCAGTACTGGCATTAGGCTGTGTATTGGTGTAAAATCACCTCTAGGCACAAGTTGCGGAATCATAGAATAGTTTGGGTTGGAAGGGGCCTTTAAAGGCCATCTAGTCCAACATCTCTGCCTTCATCACTAGAAGACGAGCAGAGGCATCTTCTGCTGGATCAGTTTGGCAGAGCCCCATCCAGCCTGACCTTGAACACTTCCAGGGATGGAACAGTCACAACTTTGCTGGGCAGCCTATGCCTCACCACCCTCATGGTGAAGAGTTTTTTCCTAATATGTAATTTAAATCTCCCTTCTTTCAGTGTAAAGCCCTTCCCCCTTGTCTGTTCTCTCCATGCCCTTGTCAAAAGTCTTGTAAGACCCCTCTAAGTACTGAGAGATGCTATAAGGTCTTTCCAGATCCTTCTCCAGGCTGAACAACCTGTCTCTCAGCCTGTCTCCATAGCAAAGGTGCCCCAGCCCTCTGAGCATCTTCATGGCCTCACTCCTACAGGTCCATGTCCCATGTATGTAATTAATAATGAAATTATTTACATTTGCAGTGATTTGAGTGCTGCCAGTGTGTTCACAGAACATTCCTTAGGGCCTTTCACTTGAGAACTGTAGTATTTCTTCCTTGTGGTCTAGGGATTGTACTGAAAGCCCTACTAAGATGTGGGGAAAACATGCTGGAAGACCTGACATTGTTGGCTTTGGCCATTATTCGCATATCGTTAAATTAGTACATGCAAATACATGTAATTTAACCCAATGCTTACATGTTTACTGGCCTGACTGATTGACTCTGGTAGTGTTAGGAGAGCTTGTTCATTGACTGAGTCGTTTTGTGTATATGTGATATGTTTTGGGATTAGTTCAGGGAGATAATCTATAGAACATCTGCTGATTTTTGGTATGGAGACATTTTGGGATTCTGGTTGTCTTTAATGAAGTTTGTGAGAAAGCATTGGTGATGAGAAGAAGTGGCTGAACAAACTTTACACAGACAGAAATAAAGTAAAAGTGGCAGAATTTGGACACACAGAAAATACCTCATTCTCACTGTTACAGACAGATATCTTTGCAGAGGTACTTATAGGGGCTCTGAGTGGGGATCCCTCCTATGAAGGGGAATAAAAAAACAGCCTTGAGCCTTCAAAATGTGCACCTCTAAAGCACCTTACCACTTCTGGAGCCCTAGAGATGCATCTTTACTGTCCTGATACTGAGATTTGTATGGATACATGCCTTGTACTTGAAAACGCAAGACCTATGAATTCCTCCTCACTGTTCTTTTCTAAAACACTTAATTTCTTTGTTGTGATCATTAGCTGTCATATCCTTTCCTCTGTTTTTTTAAACTACTTTCTGAAGTAGTAAAAAAAGCTATATTAGCTCAGTTGGAGAAGGGTGAGGTAAAAGGAAAAAAGGTTTGCAGCTGTGGCACGCTTGCAAAAGCATCTTCCAGGTGGCAGGAGCTGCTGTTCTGGTATATACAGTGGTATTGTATTTGCTTTTTCTAATTAGTTCTATTTCTGGCTCGCACAAAAGGGTTGGTAAAATACAAAAACCTGAAGTATCAAGAGGCTATGATAAAAATAAATAACAAGCTGCAGTGCATAGTGACAAAATAGCTGTATGGTTTATTTGAAATGCTGGAACTGTACTTCAAGCCCTAATGATCTAAAACTGAGTTAGCAAAGTGGAATAACCTGATTCTTTAAGCTCTGCAAGTTTCCTGGGATATGCTACTATTCATTGCTTGTTTTAAAAACAGCAGATGAAATGAGTGTAGAATATTGTCTGCATGTAGGAGATATAGTCATTGCCTGGAGAATCTGGATGAATTTTGCCATAAGCCATAATGCTGAATGTCTTTTCTCTGAACTGTTGGACTACAATAATTAAGTATATCTTGAAATAAAAGCATGTACAAACAGGAGACTCATTTCTCTGAGGAATTTCTCTTGAAGGCCATGGAATCTTACACTATATTCTGCTTTCTGAAATAGTCCAGAGACTCAAGTGAGATTTCATTTCTCTGCCTAGGTTTTATGTATCCTCTGGAAGTATTGTGGTAATACTGAAGAATGGACTGAGATGTGTGTTGAAAGAAGCCTAAATCTAGAGTTCTGCTACTGGCTTCTGAAATTTAGGTTTATCTTGGTATATAGCTAGACTGAACAGTGGTTCTATAGCTAAAAATTGTCAGCCCACTTATTTAATGACAGTGTTAGATAAGCCAGATTTCTATTAATTCAGTGATAGAGGGGTCCTTTGTGTGAGACTTGGACTGTTGGGTTTTTTAGGTAGGCCTCTGTTTTGGTGAAGTTCTTTGCAATCCTGTAGGTCTCTTGGTTGTTTCTTAGCTGTTTTTCTCTGTCAACAGAAAATCAATTGAAAATCAAGGAAGAAAAAGAGGAGGTAGAGGAACAGCCAGTGGAATCGGAAAGCCTTCCTCCTCCTGTGGTCAAAGAGGACGAAGATGTGCTTAAAATTGAGAAAGTGGAAGAAAAAGAAATTATAAAATTGCCAGTAATAGTGAAATTAGAGAAACCTTCAGAACACAATGAAGAAAAGCAAACTGTCAAGGAAGAAAGTGACTCCTTTAAGGAAAATGTCAAGCCTGTTAAAGTAGAGGTGAAGGAAAACAAAACAGAACCCAAAGACCTAAAAGAAGTAAAAAGCTGTATGGACAAAATAGCAGTTCATGAGCCAGAGAGGTTAGAATTTTGTGTTAATGTCAAAACTCCGCAAGAAATTGTGGAGAAATCTGTGGAGGAAAGTGAAAAACTTAAAAACGACCAACAGGCAAAAATACCACTTAAAAAGCGAGAGATTAAACTGACAGATGACTATGACAGTCCAATAAAAGGGCCCCTGTGTAAATGTGTTACTCCAACAAAGGATGTCTTGAAGGAAGAAGGGAAGCCAGAAGAAGAAGCTTTTAAGAGAGTCCCTACCATTACTGCTTTATGTCCTGATGGGAAGGTGCTAGTAAATGGAGAGGTTAGCTGTGAAAAAATAACCCCGAGTGTCATACAAAATAGTAAGCCAGAACACTCTGCTAGTGCTGTGGAAGACTGCACCTCATTGAAAGAGAAAAATGGAAAAAGTGGAGAAAAAGTATCAGACTCCCTAAATTCTGTTAGTAAAATTATAAAAACGTGTGAGATTGAGAAAAATTCAGTAACTGTGCTGAAGGAGATCGGGGCTGTGGTCTCTGAGGTTTCTAATCAGAAAGTGCCTTCAAAGGAGGAATCTAGTCCTGTGGAAAAAGAATCCCTTCACAGTACAGCTACTGAGACAATAGCAGAAGAGTCTTCAAACTCTGAAGACTGTGCCAAAACAACTGAAGAGAAACAAGCCACTGATCTCAAAAACGACAGCCTGCCACCACCCAAAGAATGTTCAGAGAAGCTAGAGATGTCTCCAAATGCATCTGCTACTGCAGAACTGCCTAAGCTTGCACTGGCTGATGAAGAGACTTCGAAAAATAAAGATGAGCCTGAGGAGAAAAACAACTCTCCAAAAGCTGCTGAGATACCTCCTGCATCCACTTCACCTGTTACAGTAGAGAAACCTGTTTCAGAAAAGGAGGATTCCGATAGTAAAATGGTTCTACCTGAGGAGAGCAAAGTAGAAGAAAAATCTAGCCCTGAAAAACAAGAGGAAGAGCCAGAAGCTGCCAAAACAGAGCCAGATAAATTAGATGATGCCCATGCATCTAATCTAGAGGACTCCTCAGAGAGTAAAAAGGAATCTCCAGAACCTAAAAGCAAATTTAAATATAAGCTAGTTTCTGAAGAAGAAACCTGTGCCACAGAGAATAAAGAAATAACTTCTGAAAGACAAAAAGAAGGAATTAAATTAACAATCAGGATCTCTAGTCGGAAGAGAAAGACAGAAGCACCACCAGAAGAGGTCAGCATTGGGCGCACATTGAGGCGGTCACCAAGAATTTCCAAGCCTACTCCAAAAGTTGTAGAGACTCGGGATCAGAAGCCTGAGAAGAAGCGACCTGAAGAGGAAGAGGAGAAACCTGCAGCAGCACAAAAACCAGAACGAAAAGAAGATAAAAAAAAACAGGAGAAGGAGACAAATTCTAAAGTTAACAAGGTAAATACAGTTTTATTACTTGGGAGTAAAGAAAACCCCCATTCTTATCTATAAGGAGAATATACCCTTACATAGGAATCCTGAGGATTATGTTCCTTTGGTCAGCTTTTGCAAGAAACTAGCTTTGCAATCCAGTTAGTGAATTCAACCAATTTAAAAACACCCCATAGGAGAGTGCTAATATCTGTTGACTTTTTATAAACTTTGGCAGTTTATAGAATCTGTCACTTAAACCAACCTAAGTAGACCAAATCAACCTCAGTGAATTCTTCTGAAAAAATGGCATGGTCAGATGTGAGTCTTCTGGCTGTGTGGCTGAATAGAGACTTGTAACCCGTCTGGATTTACTAGATGGATACTTGTTGGTGTCTGGTTGGTCAGAATGATCATAAGCTAGAAAGGAGCCAACAAATGGGGAAAAATAAAAATATTAGGACTTCTGTTTCTATGTTAAGAAGCTAAAGATACTGTTGTGGTGAATTCATGATATAATTTAGCTTTTCTCACATATGTGATACACATTTTCATGTATTTTGATATAAACTTCTGTTTATGCAGAATAGATCTTTAAAATTACATGAGGTAAATTATCACAGAACGTTAAACGCACATTTGTATGGTGTGCTTCTGAGACTGTATATTTATTAATAACCCTTTATTAATTTATTTTCTGTTTTCTTTGGATATGCAGCACAAAAACAAAGAGGAATAAGGAGTTTGTATTTTTAAGTGCATTTTTTTATATCAACTTGTAAAATCCTATTAATTTTCCATTGTAGCATTATTTTGACAGATATAGTTTTCCAAAAGCATTCACTCATTTAGCAAGTTTCCTTTACGTACTACTGTGTTGGATAACCTTAATAAAATGAACAAACAGTTGATTTTTCAATGAATGGTAACATCTACACTGAAAAATTCTGTCACATGCAGGGAGAAATGAAAAACAAATTTTTCATTTAAATATTTTAATTTAAAAAGACTAAGTCCTGAAAGTCATTAGAATTTTGAAGTACTGTTGTTACAGATGTTTTAACTATTTTAAGTTGATCTCTATTTGTGAAAGATCAAGAGATCTAAATATGTGTACTTTTCTAGAGAGATTTTAAAATAATTATGATAGAGGAAGAAGTGTGATAATGTTAAGCTTCTGTCATTTAAACAGGATGAAGAATACCAGGGTCTTTAATAGCTTACTTTATATCTTGGTACTCCTTTTCTTTTTAAAGATGGGTCTTCTAAAAACTGGATTTGAAACTGTGATGCTGTATGATGAATCCATAGCCTAAGCTTAGACAATCATGGGTTTGAAGTACCTTTGCTGCTAAAGGTAGCAAAGGGAACAGTAAAATCTCTAAACAGGTAGTAACTGATGTTAAGAGCCTGAAACAAAATTTTACCAATATGACAAATGCTACTTTGGTACAAGTGCACCCTGCAGGAGAAATAGAATATTTTGTGCATTTTAGTTTATTCATCTTATTCAGGTCTGTGAATCATTTAGTCACAATTCAGAAAACATTTTGAGTTGAAAAAGCTGGAGAAGTTATTTTCCATTATTTTCCATTTTCAGTGTCTGTGGGGAGGGGGCAATAAGTTGTGAGAGAATGACAGGTGTGAGAAACAAGTCAGTCAATGGGAATAAAAGTTTGTCCTGTTTGATATGTTGCTCTAAATCTAAAATATCTTAGTTGGACAAAGTAGTTTAAATAATTCAGAATAGTCTGAATTTTAATTGAAACTTGTTTCTCATTCAAAATATGCTAATATATATATTCAAAATTTTTTCATTCATTATATGAATTCATTCTATATGATAGAAGGGTGTAGATGCCCCTTTGATTAGCAAAAAAAGCACCAACTGAACCATGTTTCACTTAAGGAAAATAATAGAAAAGTGTAAGTGTGAAAGAAGACCTAGATAGAAATTATGCACTTAAAGGTGCAGTGATCTTATTTCAGAAATAAATGCATTTTCTAAATTAAAATAAAATGCATAAACTCTTTGGGGGGCAGGTGGGAGGAAAAAAGAATGTCTTTGGGTTGAAGCAAGTTATCATGTAAAAGTCAGAAAGTTTTAAGTGTGGAATTTACCATGTTCACTATAAAGTTGGCCTTGTCAAAATAGAAAAAAAGGGGCCTAGTGGAAAAAATTGTCTTCCTACTTTTAAATCTTATTTGAAAATTTCTTTCTGCATGTAGATGCAATTTCTTTTCTCTTTATATGGTTGCATTTTAAGGATCTTGGAAAGACAATATATTCATTGAAATGCTCTGCTGTAAATTTACTGCAGCTGTTCTGACTAAAATGAATAATTTCACTCTGGAGACAAATATTTTTTTAAGATCTGGGAAGAAACTCTGTGGGCTTCCTTTGTGTTTTTTTTCTTTGAAATGGTGTCTCATAGAGAAGCAAAGTTCGGTGGACGGGTACGCGGACACGTGGCAGGTGGAAATACTCAAGTAATGAAGAGACTGAGGACTCTGAGAGTGAAAAAAACTCTGAGGAGGAGGAAGAAGAGGAGGAAGAGGAGGAAGAAGAAGCACCACCTGCTGATGATGATGAGCCCTGCAAGAAGTGTGGCCTTCCCAATCATCCTGAGCTGGTAGGTTTTTGGGGAAAGCTTCTGTGGGTGGATTTGGTGGATTGGCTTTGATGTCTGAAGGCGCATCATCCTTCAGGGTGGCTATATGTAGGAAAGTATCTTCTAGGTTTTAGGTGGTAAACTCAGGAGTAGATGAGTTACCTTTAATAAGGAGGGAAAGAAGTTCTGACTGCCAAAACAAAAATAACATCTTTTACAACGTTTAATGCACCTTAGCCCATTGAGAATCAGTCTAGGTGAGACTTTGAGGTTGTGCCTGCAGTTGAAATGAGTGCAGAAGAAGCAACTTTAAAAAGAACCTGAGCAGTGGGATGTCTGTTTTCCAAGGCATCAATGACAGCCACATAGCTGCATAGTCATCTTCATTGGATATAGCTGCATCTCACCCTGAGCACTGACAGAGCACAAGATTTTGCTGTTTCTTGTTCTCATTTATTTGTGGTAGATAGCACCATGAATTCCTCTGTTTATATAGGAAATCATCATGTCCAGTCCTGATATGAATCCAGAAAATAGGCCTGCTCTTGAGTGTTTGGCAGATACACCGGCATAACTGAGAGAAAGTTCGACTTTTAGGAGGTTAGAGATAAATATTTCAGTAGATAAACACACAGCTTATGCCAGCTTTGTTCTCAAGTTTTATGGAAAGCGATATCTCGAATTTTACCCAACTAAGTATGAACTTTTAATAGCTGCCTAGTTGTGGATGCCCTGCAGGCCCGCAAGACTTTGTCCCTGCTGCCCAGATCATAAAATTATCCTGACTGAGGAAAAAAAGCCAGCATTCCTTTTTCCTGCATAAGAGAGCACAGGGAAAACAGGTAATACCACATCTTGTTCAGATGGAGTTTTCCACTTAGTCTAGGATCTAGAAAGCATTACCAGATTCTACACTAAGGGCACATAGTCTACATAGTCCAGTAGTACTAAGTGCTGATGAGATACAGTAAGAGGAAATCTGGTGTCAGCATGGACAATCATGATAGATAAACTTCCTCATAAAAACCATCCTTGGCCCTGGAAGTGTGGTGCAGGAAGAGTGGTACAGGGCTTTTTTTTTTTTTTTTGTTTTGGCACAGTCCAAACACTTCTGCATTGGCTGGGGAAAGAGTTCTGGAGCTTGTTACATGTGAATGCCAAAAGATACTCATGACATGTTTTGTTTGCACAGATTTTGTTATGTGACTCTTGTGACAGTGGCTACCACACAGCCTGCCTTCGCCCTCCACTGATGATCATCCCTGATGGAGAGTGGTTCTGCCCGCCCTGCCAGCATGTACGCTTCCTGTGTGACTTCACTCTTCTCTGCAGCTTTCCTTGTGGTTGTGGAGATTGGCTGGGACTTTAACCAGTCCTTTCTATAATCTTTTTTGTCTGTTAACAAATAGGCTGGGATGAATGGTAGAATGCTCATCTTCCTTCCTGTCTGTTAGTAAAACTGAGTTTGTAAAATGGTTTTCTCTTTCTTTGTTCTGCTAATGATGAGTGACTGTGTGTTGCTGGTTTTTAGATGGGAATCTCCAGTCACACTGATTATCTCCCATCTCTGATTAAATCACAAGACTAGTATAGTATTAAAGATACAATGTCTTAATTTTTTCCAAAAGAAACACTTAAGTTATCATCCAGGAGGCAGAAGCAGTAGGCAACAAGGCATGGATCAGTGGCCAGAGCAAGTAGCTGTTTCTGAAGTGCTATTCCTTCTTCAGAGACATTTGCTCAGAAGCTGGTTAGAGAAAGCTGCTGTTACTGATGAATCTCAGGGTATGGTTTGTCTCTGCTGGGAGAGCCAGAGTTGTTGTAGTCAAGTAATAGACAAGTATGAACGTGTATTCCAAGGTAAGAAGCAGGGTTGGTACTTGGGAGGATAAGCAGAAAGTGTGTGATGCTGTTCTTTTTAAATTAATGGGAAACCGTTTGCACACATTTTCAGAATAATCTGCGTGATCCCAACCCCCTTCCTTGGTTTTAGAGAAATTCTGTGCCAAAAGAGCTGTTGCCTGACAGTAAGCTAGTGACATTGGACATGATGTGAGATGACTCTATTTGGTGTTGATTTTTAGTTGTCTTCTGAGGCGTGTTTTTAAGTAGTGATGATTTTGAATATGTAAGAGTGTTTTCTTTACACTTGTAGTTATAGCATATCTTTCTTCTGTCGCTATTAAAGTACTCCTCAGTATGAAAAATGACAGATGTGTAAAAGGGTGAAGAGCATCCTTGAAAATAGTATAATGAGGGCATTAACATGGACTAAGGCACAATTTGTCAATTATAAGAAATTTTTGGTTACAGCTCCTTAAGCATTTGGTAAGAAAATGATCCTAAAGGGTATCTCTGCTTTTTGCTGCAGTGTTCACTGAACTCGTCTCGTTCCAACCTCCTTTGCCATGGGCAGGGACACTTTCCACTAGACCAAGCTGCTCAGTCTCATCCAACTTTGACTTGATGGAGCTCATGTTTTAAAAAGATAGGCTTTATTATGCTTTAAAAATACAGGCTTTATTGTAAAGAGTCTGAATGTTCGTTCAGTGTGAAAATAGCTGGTTATAAAATAAACTAATACTGTGTTTCCTTCCTTTAGAAATTACTCTGTGAGAAATTAGAGGAACAATTACAAGATCTGGATGTTGTCTTGAAAAAGAAGGAGCGTGCAGAACGCAGGTACTGTTATTTGGATGCACTCACAGCAGTGCTGTGCAGGGGGTGGTAATAGCTGAGCAAGTATTAAAATAACTGGGGACTGGGGAGAAAAGCAGTGATGAGACTGGGAATTGGTAAGACCAATTTTGACTTCCTGCTGCTGGCTCAGTGCTGGGGCAGGTTGCAAGAAGGGAGGAGAAGTACAATAACTAGAAAAGATAAGCAAATACATTTGTACTAAACGTTGGTTAAAGTGCCTGAACACAAGTTTGACTTTCTTATACTAATAGTTAAAGGGTTTCCAGCACTGGCTCAGCTGACTGTCAGTCATGTGTAGAGTTCCTGCTGTAAGCAAATTTAAATCTTGACTTTGCACCAAAGGGCATCCAGATTATTGTGGGATTTGCGAGTTGTTTAGA
This sequence comes from Acridotheres tristis, assembly GCA_037013685.1. Taxonomy (NCBI): domain Eukaryota; kingdom Metazoa; phylum Chordata; class Aves; order Passeriformes; family Sturnidae; genus Acridotheres; species Acridotheres tristis. The sequence goes on along the minus strand of CM072884.1, from coordinate 30,031,535 downwards.
TTCTGTTAAACTCTGCCTAACATACAAGATGATGCAGCAACTGCTGTAGGGTAGTGGGTCAGTGAAGTTTCACAGAATCACAGAATGTTCTGAGTTGGAAGGGACCCACAAAGATCATCGAGTTCAGCTCTTCAGTGAATGGCCTGTGCAGCAATTGAACTCACAACCTCGGCATTATTATCACCCTGCTCTGACCAGCTGTCATCACCCTGCCATTACCAGAGGCTGAATGCAAATGTATTTACTGCATTTAGGAACAACAGCCTTAACAGCTGGAACATTCTATTGGCAATTTTCAGACCTGGAAATGAGGGACATGAAACAGTCGGCATGATTTATACCTTTTAGGACATACTTTGAGTATTTTGCAGAATGTAATAACATCTGTATGCATTATTAAAGAAAACTTTGCATTAATTTTATCTTAAAAGGCAAATTTCACCAGAAGGCGACATTCTTTTAAAGAAAGTAATTGTGCGGGCTTATATATTTTTGCAGGGACTGTAATATTACATCAGATATAGTGAGTCAGTGCTGGAAAGATGGGAGCACAGTCTGTGTCTGCTTTCAGCTTTCTTCAAGTCTGTTTGTTATTGCTGTTGCAACAGCAACAATGATAGTGACAGATCAAGTACCAACTGTTCCTGATGTCACTACTTCTGCTCAGAGTGTATCTAGATCATACTGTGATGAAATTATCCATTGCCAGTTCTGCTGAATTTGTAGCCGTGGGAATGAAACTATCAGCTATTTTTATGAGTGAACTCAGCAAATACACAGCCTCCATCTGTGCAGGAGTATGGGATACACAGGAACTCTGCTGCTTTGCTTTATGGTGGGAGTGCTCATTACTAGTAAACAGTATTTTTGAACCTACTTTGGTAAATGTTCTGCTGGCAAACATTACATGGAATGCAAGGTTTTGCCAGTCTGTCTTGCTTTCTTGAAATCACCAGTGTTGCATAAAAACACAATCTTCTGAGAGCAACAGGAGAGAATACAGTTGATATCATAGCAGTTTTCAGTGTCTGAAACAGATTTTTAATAACTGTTTTGCAATTTGATCCTCATATCAAATAAACCTAATGCTTTATATTGTATGTCATAAAATTGAGTTTTTTAGTTAGTTTCCAATGTTTTTTTCGTAGAAATAAGCTTGAGTTACAATAGACTTCACAATGCAATAGTTGAATATTGAAGTCTTCCAAGTTACTTCTGTATTGTAGCAAATAATAAGGTAAAAGGCTGAAGAATCATAATGTGAGAGGAAATGATAGTTGTTATTACAGGTCAGTGTGTACATTAAAGCAGGTTGGTTGCTTGGGGCACAGACACACTTGAATGCAGTGTTTCTGAAAACTCGGTGTGTGGTTGGTGTCTGTCTTTTTGGCAAAGAGAAGAAATATAACTCTGTCATTATGGATCTGTCTACCTGACAGGTTCTTTGGACCAGTGTTGCTGTCATGCTTTTTGAAGTAGTGATGATGTTGTGTTCTTTCCAGCTCTCAGGAATGACTGAGGCTGATTCAGCTGCTCAGCCGTATGCTTGTGCATCCCCAAACTGTTAAGTCACTGATTTTTTAAATGAAACATTCAGGTTTCCCATTGACTTACAAATACGTGGATGAAATCATACCTTTTTTTCCCCCCTTTTCCTGTTCATGAATTGAAGGTGCTACCACAACAACCTGGCTGAATTTCAGGTTTCTCCTGTACAGACTAATTTCTATATAATCATGTCCTACCACCAGCTGCAGGGAGTGGACTTTAAAGCCTTTTAGGATCTCCCTTTTAATCCATATTAGTTACTCTGAGTCTTCTTGATGGAAAATCCCTCTAGGAGCTACTTGTCTAATTCTTCCAGGCCAATCCAAGTGGAGTACTTGCTTTCATACACACTTTCATGACTTCCCTGTAGCAGCTTTTGCAGCCATGTAGTTGAGATAAAATGTTTTCTTGAATTTGCCTAGGAAGACCTAACCAGACATTGCTTATCTGCTGCTGCCCTTGGAGATGTCTTGGTTCAAAAGTTTAAACTCTTGGTTAAAGTCTTGAGCTCCTGTCTGCCACAAAAGGAATAAGAAATTAATTTGATATAATTTTGTATTTCATTTCAAGACGTTGACCTCAGCAGGACTGTCTTGTTCCATTTGCTGATTTGTTAAGCAGTGTGTACTCAAGCCAGGGAGAAGAACTGGAAAACCTTGCTGATCGTGTTTAAAAGCAGATTAATTTTTCTTGTCTTCTGTCTCTTGATGTTTTGCATTACAAGAAATGAGAAGTTGGGTAAACCATCAAAGACACTTGCTAAATACTAAGATATTTGCAGTTCTACTTCCTTTCTCATTTCAGTAATTGTATTCCTTGCCTTAAAATGTTACTTAATTTTCAAGAGCATAGTGATTTTGGACAGCATCCTTCCTCCTCATCCAGCCAATCTAATGGTGCCCAGTTGGATGAGGATTTCTTTTCATCTGTCACTTAGGAATATTTACATTAGGATACAAAGCCAATTCCTTATATAGACAGTCAGTCATTTCAGTAGGCATAATGATACCAAGTTGTTGAAGTCCATGGTCTTTTTAGCTGTAAAACAACCTAAAATCCATTTTTGCTCTTTGTAAGTATTACTTTAGGAACTGTGCTCGTTCATTTTATTTAAGAATATTATGCTCGAAAACGCAGAAGGCTGCTCAGAAGACTTTTAAAATTTGCTTAGATTCTTTAGAACTTAATGAAAGTACTGGAAAGAAAATTTTTACACATAGATGCTTCTGTTTGCAGAATATAACACAGAGAAGTAAGCATATCTAAAATTAATATATGTCTTGAGTGTTTTTGCAGTTACGTGCATGATGTGTCCTGTTACAACTCAAGTGTAGTGCAGCAGGCTCATACGAGCACTCCTGTAACTTCGATAGTCTGATTCTGGTTGATTGAGACACTTCAATTCAAAAATCCAGGATCCTTCCAGACACCAGTAAATGCCACTAACTTTCATTGTGCTCTTAATTTCTTTAAATTATACCTTGTTTTCCTAGGAAAAGGCTTGTAGAGGGACCTATGGTGATGGGAGTTTGGTTACCCACCATAGTCTGCATTGGTACCTGGCTATTCTTCCTCAGAGACTGCTTTTTTGAAAGCTCAGTTCAGCACCATGAAGATCAGCGTGTAGTGCTGTTTGTGAAGTGTTAGGAAATCAATCTCTAGTTGAGACTGATAGATACAACAGGGCTTAAAGAAAATTTGTGTCCTTCAGGAGCCAGAGTTGTCCCCGAGGCAATTCATATGATGCAGAATGTCTGTGTTGAGGAAAGCTAAGTCTAAACTGAATTTTGCTTCTGTAGATTTAATCCTGTAACACACTGTGGACAGAGGACAGCCTGCTTCTCCTTACAAGAGTCTGTCCTGTATTTGAGTATTTCTCTCTCTCCCATCTTCAGTCAAGCGTTCTCTACACTGATCCATTCTCTTTTTTCAGCCCTTCTCTACAGGGCATGTCTGCTGCCCTCCAGTAACTCCCACTGGCTAGCTCTGAACTCTTCAGCAGGATCACATGTTTCTTGGAGAATGTGTGGTGCCCAGATGGCTCTAAGTGCTCCAGCCAGGTGTGAACAGGACTGACTGCCATGGCAGATGTCCTTCAGGTGTCCTGTTGGCTGTTGTCCTATTTGCACATCCATGTGTCTTCATAGTTCTTTATGCAGCAGTTTTGACTCTGCTGATCTTTGCTCAGACTGTTCTTCTCTAGCAAAGAATTGCTCTGTAGGCAGTTATTTGTCCCTTGGTGTTTCTAGAGCTGGTTCTTCCTGCTTGGGTCTAATATCTGGCATTTATCCATTTCAGAATGCATCCTATCTTAACATATTTTTTCCAGTTCAGTGTGATTCTGAATTTTTTCTTTCATCAGCTTCACGATTGGTGGTAGTTACAGATCTGGCAATGTAATCTTTGTCACAGCATTAATATTTATCAGTTGGTTTTTTACTTCCTTTTTATATCCAAAATTCAGTAATTTCTGTGGTGCCTGCCCACAGTCTTCAAGTACTGTTGATTGTCAGAACTCTTTGGAAATCTCTTACATTATACATGCAGGAAAATGTAATCACATAAGAATTAGCACATAATCCCAATTTCAATGACTTTTCACTTGGAACATGCTCTTGGAATGTTTCTGCCTAGTGATATAGTAAGAGTTTCAAATGGTGCTAATTACAGCACTATTTTAGATATCTGCAGACTTTCTGTAAGCTTATTTTCATTTTCTTTCTCTCCTCAAGAAAAGAGCGATTGGTGTACGTGGGTATCAGTATTGAGAACATCATTCCACCTCAGGTAAGCTAGTGTGTCTATGTGGTATTATTGTTTTATTTTCCAATTTTCTCAGGGAAGAAATCTCTCAGTGCTGTGTCAGAGGTGCTAGTAGCATCTTGTGAAGAAAAGTCAATCTATATGCAGATCAGAAATGATTCTAGACCCTTCATTTTAGACTGAATATAGTAGAAGGAACCAAGGGAGCTTTATGGTGCTTATTAGAGCCACGTGATGCCACACAGTGTCCTATCCCAGTGAGGGATTGCAAGACTACCTCCCTGCCCATTACAGTTGGACTTTTTGCTCTATATTCAGAAGTTTATAAAGGTGGAAAGCAGTTATTTAACTCTGGTGTTTGCTATGCAGTTATCTAGGTCTGTGCTAATTGTCATGGCTTTCCTTTGGAACTGATGGAAACAAATGTTTCTGGGTTATGATTCAGAGGGAATATGTAATATCTCTAGGCAGCATAGCATTTGCCTTCAGCTTCAGGATGTTAAGGTCATGTGATTAAAAACTGTTTACATTTAGTGTTTCATTAACAGATGCTTTTATTTGGTTTATCTTGAGAAAAGAGGAAAAATGCTTTCATTCACATGAAGAACAGCCTCTTCTCACTTAAATTCACTTTAAAACAAGTCTCTTGAAGTCTTAGCCAAATGCTTTCACCTGGAATTATATAATCTGTTATTTGCAATTTAAAATGAAACTTTTGTTCATTTTAAACATAGATTTTCCACTCTGCCTGGCTGTAGCAAGGCCAGCTTTTTCTCCCTGTCTCTGAATACCAGAAAATAATAACAGATTTTCCAAACTTGGAAAAGAATCTATGGCTGAGAGCAAATATTTGTAAAATGCAGCCTGGGGGCAGATTATTTTGCTTTTAAATTAATAACTTGCAAACAATATAATAAAACTAACCTGCATGAAACTTCATTGAAACTACACGGTGTAAAGGTATCCCTGTGCTTGGTATGTAGAGGTGGTGGCCACAGTTTGTTCAGCTGACACATTTACTAGTCCTGGGAGTTTCACCTGGGGCATGATATTAGCATTGCAGCATAAGCACAATGATCCAATAGGCTGAACCCTTTAAACTCTTGTGTTTGGAAAGTTACATAGCCTGTAAGGGCAAAATGTGCAAATTCACCTGAACTGCTGTAATAGGTCACTATATTACAAGTTATACTATACTATATTTACTATATTACAATGTGCTGTGTTGGGCATATGAGCTTTCTAGACAGAATGAATAATCTATATTACGAATTCAGTCATAATGAGTGTGAAGGGAGGGAGGAGATAAAGCTTTTTGACACTTCTGTCTTATCTGAACAGGAGCCAGAAATACCTGAAGGTCAGGAAGAAAAGAAGAAAGATTCCAAAAAGCCCAAATCAAAACTTGAAAGGAGATCTACCAGAACCCGAAAATGCATAAGCTACAGGTCAGCAACTCGTTAAAATAGCTTGTACAGCAAAAGTCATACTGTTGTTTCCTTTCTGAGTCATCACACCACATGTCATCTAAACTTTTACATGCCCAACTAAAGTGTCTTTGTTCTTTCCTCTGAATACTGGTTATGCTGGGTGGTTGTGAGAGCATGAGGTGGTATAGTGAAAGGGTGATGCATTAAAAAAATGGAAATGTATATGGTGTTATGTTCAGGAATACTGGAGAAGGTTTTGGTACTACTGCAGTTTCTGGAATGAGTTAAAGCAGGAGAATTAAACCTCTCCTTTCTCTTGCAAGAGAGACTTCTGCTTGTGTCTAAAAGCCTTAGATTCCTTGCTCTCTTCCCCCACCCCACCTTAGACCTTCCTTACATGAAAGGGGAATGAATCTTACAATGTAATTATCACATGGTGCATCTAAAAATGCAGCTCTTTAGAAAAATCTGTAACTCTTTAGAGAAATTTTGACAAAAATGCAATTAGTAAATAAAAGTGCCAAGATATTTAGACTCTGCATTCTGAAAGTAGAATGAGTCACTAAGATTTTCAAAATTCATCATGATCTTAATAACAACTTTTGTTTTCAGTGTATTACCAAGTTGTTTTTATAGATTGCTTTCTAAATAATACCTTGTGACACTCTGTAACATCTTCAGTCCACCAGGCAAGTAGAATGCCCTTGGGATTAGAAAATAATGTGGCTGCCTGAGAGATTGTGGGGGTTTGTCCCAAATGCATTAGGAATGTTAAAAAAAAAAAAATCTATCTTTCCAGTAGTTGCTCTGTGTAGACGTTTATCATCAGAAATTATAATATTCCAATATTAGAATAACAAATTTTCCAACAGTAACCATCATTGAATGTATAGTCAACCTAGTTTTGCTGCTGAGGAGGGGCATGGTATTTGTATAGGCTGGGTTTTCCAGCCTGGTCAGAATTCTCAGTCTGACTTTGCTTAGCTGTTGGATTTTGGTAACTTTTGAATGAACAGCAGAAGTCACACTAATGAAAATGCTATTGCTAGTTCGGGAAATTAAGCATTCCTGTAGGGAATGTTAGACTGTGGGCAAGACTACATAGATCTGCTGTTATGTTAATGACAGGTCAGGCAGCATCTGACTGGGAGAAAAAAACCCCTGGCCTGTAGGGTGTGTGTGGCATGACTCCAGCAGGACTCATGTTGTGCAATGAGAGTAAATTTTTATTTAATGTAATGTTTCAGAAAAATCAGTCTTCTGGTAAAAAGTGATAATCTTCCTTACAGACTACATCATACACATAAGTTTGAGCTGGTAAAAATATTGTATGTATCAGTGTGTGAGATTTTTATGTCTACAGTGAAATTCCACTGATGTCACTGAGAGTTTTGACAGCAGGGGAAGATAAATGCTAAAAGTCTTTTTCCACCAGGAAACAGATCTGTATTGTGGAGCATTCTGGTTCTCTAAAGGATCTATAATTCCTTTGTATCACCCATCTGTTGAGTCATCTTGTGAGCAAGTTAGCAAAAACCTGCATCATGAATAAAGCAGCTGCAGAAGAAATTATGCTCCATTCCACCTAATGGACAAGCAGCTGTCAGCTTGTGTCTGAGCACAGGTTATTTATTAGCAGTGGTTTGAAACCATTAAGTGATTTCTCACATTTTAAAGAGAGGTGGTTTTTTTAGCTGTGTGGAGGGAAAGCAGTATTTCAGTAATGTGGAACTGATCTTACTGATGGTATAATTTCAGAGTTATTTCTTTGCTGGATATGTTGCCTGGAAAGGCTGACCTGGAACAGAGACTAGACAGAGTAAAAGGAATAAAATAGGTATTTATTGAAAGGATACACCTTGGGCAGTCAAGAGTCTGGCCGGGGCCACACCCAAATCAGATACAAGGTGGATTCTGGTCACGATTTTTACACTTTTATAAGTTTTGATTTATTTCTATATTGGGGTCAATTATTCAACCATAGCTCCAGGCTATGAAGTCTTAGGCCCCTGGCTTGCCCTCTTTCCCTTGCTGTTGTTTATGCTTTTTGTCCTTGTTGTCCAGTTGTCCTCAATTCTCTAGCTAGAAAGGGATTGTTTTGTCTAACTACCCTGTGAAGAGAACTCACTAACGCCTAATATGAAGTTTCAGAGTTACACACTAAGCAGCAGAGATTCTGAAAACTATAAAAGCTAAAACTGAAGGCATCAGGTAAAGCTGCCTTAAGAGTGGCGTGCAGTTGTTCCTAAGGAATATAAAGGTATTAGAAGTCCATCACCTGATTTTTAAAGGAGAAAGTGTTTTATGTTCATTACTGGAATACAGAGTAAAGTATTAGATTTATGTTTCTCTTGTACTGCTGGAGGTTCCTATGGAGGCAAATATAACTGGAATCTCTTTCATGACTGAGAAGTGGAATTTTTAATAAATATATCATCCAGTTGTTAGTTGTCTGTATCCTAAAAAATACAAAAAAATTTAACTTTTTTAAAAACGGGAAAAAAAATTTGCATCTAAAGAAAAAGTCTTTTCTATATAGTTAATAAAATTAATACTTTTGCCTGTTGAAGCTTAAGGCATCTATTTTTTTGAACAGGTAACAATCCTTTTTTATGGAATTTGAATTCATAACTGAAGAAACAAACTGAGGTCGCCTGTGTTGAAAGGACTGTATATTTTTTCTTCAGTTCGCTGTTCTCGTTCAATGAGTTACTCAGGGTGCAGAAATTTATGCAGTTTTGTAAAAGTTGTTGCAGGACAAGCACACTCAAAGACTTTGCTTTTGTTTGTCCTATTCAGTTATGTAACATTGCATTACAACTTATTTATGTAGATTTATGAGGAACTTTGTGTTTTATTTTATCTGTTCAGCTTAGAATGTTGCAGATCCGTAAAGTATCATGAGCTTTAAGAGTAGAAAGCAGCTATGTGAAATCAGTTCTGAAGGAAAATGGGAACAGAATAAAGAATTTTACATTGCATTTAAGAGATGATTCTCAGGCTGTTTTGAGGGTTGGTAGAGCTAATGTCATCTAATAAAAGTTGTAGAAAAAATGATGAATACTTTGTGTGAAAATGCTATTGAAACCATTTTAAAGAACTTTCAGATTATATATTGTTAAACTCAGAGGCCTGCTGTGTAAAATTGAAGGGGATTTCTGTTCATGTAACTCAATAGTAAGACAGGCAATGGTAAATAATCTGTAAGCAAAGAGATGTAAGGAACACAACTTTGATAATAAAATAACAATTTTTTAAAATTCTGGCCCATTATTTTAGTTAATTAATTATGTATCCGGCCCACTGTCTGTGCAGTGTAATTTCTTCAGATTTTGAAGTATGTTTTTGTAACGATTTAATTAAGGTTCGCTTCAAAGTGGTAAATGGAAGCTGTTATTTCTAGGTTTGATGAATTTGATGAGGCAATTGATGAGGCAATTGAAGATGATATCAAGGAGGCTGATGGAGGAGGTATGTTTCTGATGTTACTTGTTTTGTGTTGGAATGGTGATAAGAAGATGGAGAGCAAGTTTATTTTAATATGAGAAGCAACAAATATAATTCTCTCCCTTCAAACTCTGAAGTTTGCCTGGGATTTTTTTACTGCTGGATTTTTCAATGTGAACTAAATAATTTCCCTTAGGAATGGCCATCCCATGCTACCAGAAGATGCCAGAAAATTAGTAAAAGTTGATAGTTAAATCCAACTTGTACAGGTTTTTATATATGTAATGAGTACGTTTTGGATTTGAGATTGGAAATTGACAGCAGTGTTATTGACATTTGTCCCCTGTAAAAAGAGGGCTCACCAATTGGTCTGCAGTTGGACACTCTAAAGACTGAGTGTACCAAATTGTCTAAATATTCATCCAGCTCTATTAGCACTTCTCAGTTGAACATGAATAAAGTGAAATTCTGTTCTTTGTTGCCTGTTAAGGCAACATGGGACCAAAACGGAGATCTTCAACACTGTCTGAGGGATGGAGGTGGATTTGTGCTTCTGCATCACCTTAACTTGCCTGAAGAAAACAGCCATGAAACATTGTCCTTCAGTTGTTTGGCCTGTGGCATCTCCAGACACTCACCACTTTCAGAAGCTCATGATGTATGCAGACCATCTGAAAATCGTGTGTCTGTGGGTGTGTAACACAAGATCCATTCTAGTAAACATAACCAAGTCTCAACACTAAAGCACCTTTTCAAAAACTCCAGTTCTTGGCTGAACCACAACTCAAACCCTTCATCTCCCAAGAAGCATATTCAGCATTACAAAAGTGTATTTTCTGGTAATTGCCCTCTCAAAAGGCACTGGTGTGGTAATAATGTGGGTTGGAGTTGAGCATCAGAATGCAGACACTTAACCATGGCCTTCTGCATGGACCTCAATATTTCCAAGTGACCACAGCTGGGCTGTGTGTGTCAGGAGCAAGACTCTGGACAGAGTCTTGCTTGACAAGAAAATATTCTGCTTGACAGAAAATAAACTGAAGTTAGGCACATGCAAGAAAGATCTATAGAAAGTTAAACAAGAAAATAAACTTGATATTGTTTCCTCTTTCTGTCACTGAATTCAGGCATTGGCAGAGGCAAAGACATGTCAAATATCACAGGTCACCGTGGAAAAGACATTTCCACAATTCTAGAGGAAGAAAGGAAGGAAAACAAGCGACCACAAAGGGCTGCTGCAGCACGACGCAAGAAACGACGGCGACTAAATGACTTGGATAGTGATAGTAACATGGATGAAGAAGAGAGTGAGGATGAATTCAAGATCAGCGATGGGTAGGTTAGCTATTTAACTTCCCCACAAGTCACTGACCTGTACAGGCTTCTGTAACTCTGCAGTGAACCTGAATTGCTCAGCAGGAGCGTGTTCCCAGTGCTGGAATGGCGCTGCACAGTGTTGGTAAGAGTCAGAGAATGATAGAATGGTTTGGGTTGAAAGGGACCTTAAAGATCACCCAGTTCCAAACCCCCTACCATGGAGTCCTTCTGGCCTAGGGGAACGTCATTGTACTGGAAAAACTGGTCTCTGGATCCATGTGCTGACATCATCCAATCTGTATTTTATGCCTAATACATTCTGGGAATGTACTGTGATGTTTGAGGCCTCACTACAGGCTTTTGTTAGTGAAGGAGCCAGGTGGGCTCAGTTCTCTGGCTTATGTGACTGTCAAGCAGAAATCTGTAACAAAAATGTAGCTAAAATGAGACTGGTTGTTCCCTTTTAAAAATAAGAGTTAAAAATTCCTATTTTGTGGGATTTTTTTGGCCTGATTGTCATTTAGAAATGGGAAGAGGAAATTTTTCATTATTTAGAGCACACAAAACCTGACAGGCAGATTCTGAAATTAGTTTTTGATTGCTGCTCTGTGGGCAGTAGAGTTTGAATACATTCAAAGAAGTGGCTTATACTGCAGAAAACAAATACATGTCATTGCTCTGGCTGACTGAAACTCACTTTCCACAGAATTTCTCATTATTCAGTCTGGGCAATTACTGATGTTAAAAAAATTGATAATTTTAGATTAACTTTATGCCTCAATGAAGCAACATAATAAAGCAAGCATGAGGCTGTAGGCTCTTTACCAGCAGCATTTAAAGCTTTACACCAATCATTGAGTCAATTTACTAAGTGTATGGAAAATCTGTACAAGATAAATGCAAATTTTGAGCTTTGTTTTCCAACTTTGTGACCATATTGAGGACATTTCAGTGGCACCCTGAATAATTGAGCTACATATACTGGACATTTCCAATCAATGAGTGTAGCTTGTGGAAATGTCACAGAATTAATAGTGCATTGATCTGTTAAAGTGTGCTCATGCATTTTCAACTCCATCCTCTGCTTTGGGCCTTCTGGATCTTACACTGGAATTTAAATTCAGCTGGCAACCAAATGCAAGTGACTGTGTACCTTCAGTGCTCAATGGTTTTTAAAAAAGCCTCGGCTCACTTGAAGTTATGGGAATGTTACAAGTTTATTAGATTGTGGGGTGCATGTTTTACATTAGAGCCATTGTTTTGTGTTAAGACACGATATTCTAATTACCAGAAATTGTGTGGGACAGTGCTGAATTTGTGAAGAACAGGTCACCTTGGCTAGAACGTGGTTGGTGTTTCTTTTCCCTCCACAGTTACTGCTATGCATATGCAGACATTACATTGCAATGAGCCATATGAACACTCTAGAATCTGTCCTGTGTTAATGCCATCTGCAGTGTTGGTTTGACAGAGTGTTTATATTCACCTGCTGCTCTAGTCTGCTGTGCAATGTCATGCACTGTAGAGCCAAATACACAGCTGAAACGTCATGTCAGTGATGGCAGCTTGCTCTCTCTGGGTCTTTGCTCCTCATTACAAGATTTGTGCTTTTATTTTGTGTAAAATGATACCACTTGCTTGTATCACTTGGTTGTGATACTTATCTCTGTTGTCTGGGGTTTTCCTTTGAGTAGATCTCAGGATGAGTTTGTTGTATCAGAGGAAAATCTGGATGAAAGTGAAGATGACCCACCATCAAACGAGGACAGTGACTCCGAGTTCTGTGCCCGCATATCCAGGCGTCACCTCTCCAGGCCCATGAGGCAAAGCAGGCGGTTACGAAGGAAAACAGTCAAGAAAAAATACTCTGAAGATGATGAAGATGAAGAGTCTGAGGACAATTCAAGCAGAGAGTCTGGTGAGTATAAGCAATCTTTGATATTTTAAATGCTCTGCTCTGGGGAGTAGGAGAATGGCAGTCTGAGTTTCTGTTGTTACTGACACTTACTTGTTTGCTTGCTGTGTTCAAGTCAGATGTCATCTTTGTTGTAAAGCAGTTTGCTACTTGTTCTGCTGTCAATATTTTTCAGGAAACTGATACTGAGTACTAGGTTCTTGCCATTTCTAGGTAATTATGTATTTAAATAAATGGTTGTGCTTTGATTCTAGAGGCCAGCACCGTGGATAGTTGCAGCTACCTCTATACTTCTCCTGTTTGGCACATAATCATAGGAAAGAGGATGGAGACAAAAGTGTGCTTCTTTATACCTAGTAGAAGACCTTCTGAGCACACCTATGAAAAAGATTCTGAAAGAAACACTTTCCATCACTTTATGGAAGAAAACTTCAGTTGTGTGGCATTCTGTGTTTTCTGAGAGGCTTGAAAGTAAAGAATTAACACCGTGAATCTCTCTCTCATAGAATTATCCTTAAAATCTTTAGTAACTGAAGACTCTTGCATCACAGGAGAACCTAATATTTCACTTTATTCTACTCGTTCTTCAACTGCCTCATTTTCTGTTGGCATGATCTGAAGTGTGAGAATAGTACCTGTGCACTTCATAAACCTTTTCATGATCAGCATCTTTCTCTGAAGACTGTCCTCCTTGTTTCTGCTTCATTTGAGACACAGACTAGAAAGTGCCATATACATGAGCAGTCATTTTTTCCTCACTCTTACTGTGAATTTAAGGTTCTAACTATACTGGAGTGTTAACTTACTGCACTGTGTGTTATCTTTCCAGTGTCTCATCTGTCTGTCTAGAATATAGATGATGAACGTGTTGGAGTAAGTTGCTTTGGAGTACTGATTTCCAAAAGGAAGGTTCATGCATGGACAGCTGAAGACAACGATATGAGTGATTAGAGTGATTGTTGTCTCCCTGTCCTCAATGCATCTTTGCACTGATCATAAGCTCTTATCAATGAAGATACTTGCAGAAGTCTAAAGAGATTGCTTATCTGTTCTGTAATGCACAAGAGCAACTGTTTGTTCCCTGGTGGACACACATCTGTGACAAAATCAACTGATTTCAATATCATTCCATATATATCTAAAAGTATAATCTTAACTGTGTTTCTGTTTCTCCCTTACCCTCATTATTGTCCATCAGGATCCTGCTTTAAAGCCTGTTTTGAGCTAAGGAAATCAGGTGCCCTGCAAGAGGCTTTACTTTCAGTCTCCAGAGACAGAATTTCTTCCTGAAGCTGGTTGTTCTTGCAGACTTGCTGTGTTTCTTTGTCTAGTATTTTAGGAAGTAAAGAGGATGCCAATTTGATCTATGACTCATGTCAATCACTAACTTAGGAACAGTGTGTGACTTTTATAGAAATGTCTCTTGGCATAATTGTTCTGGCATAACTCAGTGAAAAGAGGCTGAAGTTGATTTGAGGCTATTTTCAACTGATGTAAATAAATTTAATTTTTGAAGATACTAGCTGCAGTAGACTGGTGCAGGAAGAACTGTGATTGATGGTAAGTTTCTTCTGTATGGTTTCTGTTTTAAGCAAACCCAGGATTGAGTGAAACTGATTTTTGTTGTTAACTTAATATAACTCAGGTCTTGAAGTTTCATCTTGTCAGTCATTTTTTATCTACCTATCCTTGAAAGTCTTCTGGTAAAGTACAATTTGTTTAAATTTTAGAAGCAGAACAGACTCTCCTGAGGCACTGGTAACGTTGCACCATCAACTCCAGTTCAGTAAAATTGTTTCCACTTTCAGGAATCAGAGAGATGTCTCTGACACCAGTAGAGATGAGGAACAAAAATACCGTAAGGAAAATATGTGCATTAGGAAAATTACCTGAATTTTTTATGTGAGGCAGTTTTGCTTTGATGGAATAATAGACAGCACTGTTTTGTTTCATACAGAGAGCGGTGATTACACAGACTACAGTGATGATGATTACCTGGAAACTAGGAGGAGAAGATCAAGACGGAATCAGAAGAGACAAGTTAATTATAAGGAAGATTCAGAAAGTGATGGCTCACAGAAAAGTGTCCGATATGGGAAGGAGTTGAGAAGAGTTCATAAACGCAGGCTCTCCACTTCAGATAGTGAAGGTAAAATAGACTGTCCAGCATTTCCAGGAGCAGGTGTGTGTCAGCATCATCATGAAGGGAAAGTGATATAATTTCAAGATTTCAGAGAATTGTCTTTCTAGAGTTCCTTGATGTTTCTCAGAAACTCTTTCCGTCTGAAATAGCCCACTGGTACTTTATGATGCATTGAGTCACTTCTCAAATTTATCATTGCCCCTTATCCTGACATCCAGGTCTGAATTTATTACACAGAGTGTTTGGATTCCAAAATTGGCACTAATGCAACTGTTTCACCACTTTGTTGTTAAGAGGTTACAAAGCTGCATCTCACGAGCATCTAAAGATTCTCTTATGTAAGAGGAAGGGCATTGTCTCTGGTGCCCTGACAGTGTGCTGGTGGTTCAGACTCATTTCATCTCTTGTTTAAGGAGCTGTGCCAAGTGCAGAGGAAGCCTCTCTCAGTAATGTCAGGCACACATTGAGTGATTGGTGTGCTTCATGATTTATAATTAATTAGCTTTTACAAAGCCGGGCACTGACTTTGGCTTTTGGATTATGGGTGCCTGCTTATCAGACCTTAGGTCTTGCTTTCCAAATGCTGAGTGATGCAGGTTGCAATGGATATGAGGCTTCCTCAGAAAATGAGCCGTCCTTGACAGCCTGAGTGCCTCAGTAAGAAGTTGTATATAATTTGAGGGTGGCAGGGGTATAGTACAGCTTTGTGTGTGTGTGTGTAGATGCATGAATTTTATGATAAAGCAGCCATTATTTGGGTTCTGAGTTTCTGTCAAGGTGCAAGTCAAGCACATACTGTGAGATGAGGAATACAGTTCTGTGTTATTCCCAGCATAGAGTTACCAGTTTTAGGGGAGAACACACTTACTTCCAAAGCCTCTGGTGCTCCTCAGCTTGGAAACAGACTATATATGAATTGTTGATACTTAATACATTAGAAGTTGATACAAAAAGTAAAAAGAATGCAAGCCTTTTGGCTTGGTTGGGGAGCCTGGGGAAGGATACACAAATGTCTGTGCTCAGAGAGCTGTCTTGTCAGTGAGTGAGAAAGATGAAAAATAAATGTTGCACTGAGATTTGCTAATGATTCTAAGTCTGCTGCTTCTTCCAGAGAGCTACACATCTAAGAACTCTGAAGATGATGAATCCACAAAAGAGTCAAAGCAATTGATTCGAAAACGTCGGCGAAGTACAGGTGGCTATTCCGAGGAAGAAGGAGAGGATGAGGAGGAAGAAGGAAAGCCTGTCCGCAAACGCCTGAATCGAATCGAGACCGACGAGGAAGACACCGGCGAAAACGTGAACAACGACGCAGAAACCCCCACTCCTGCAGTTAAGCTGCCAGCAGCACAAGCCCCCCAAGACAACCCCAAGAAGCACTGCTACCGGATAGAGAGCGATGATGAAGATGACTTTGATAATGTAGGGAAAGTAGAGAGCCCTTTGGACTACAGCCTGGTGGACTTGCCTTCCACCAACGGACAGAGCCCAGGGAAAACCATTGAGAACTTGATTGGCAAGCCAAGCGAGAAGACCCAGGCCCCCAAGGACAGCACAGCCAGCCCCAGCCTGGCGCCCAATGGGACAGGGAGCGGGCAGGAAGCGGTAGGGCCAGAGGAAGATGAAGATGAACTTTTGAGAGTGACTGACCTTGTTGATTACGTCTGTAACAGTGAACAGTTATAAGACTTCCATTTTTTGTGCTAATTTATTCCACGGTAGCTCATACCAGCGGGCCAGTTATTAAAAGCTGTTTTATTTTTCCTAGAAAATTCTCCACTACAGTATCACTTTCTAGAAGCAAGAATTTCACCAGTCCTGCAGTCTTTCTGTGAAGTGACCAGTTTTGAACTTTGAAGATTTGCTGTAAATTCCCTCTCTTACCCCTCCTTCTCCTTCCAAGTCCATGGTCCTGGGTAATTTCACTCGCAAAAACCTTATAACAACAAGAGATTTGTATATTTTTGACTTTATATTTCCTGAGTGCATACAAATTTGTGGAAATGGGTGGCCTAAGAAAGCATTCCAAATCAGTCAGGGCCCAAACCGGAACTGGGGTGGGTTTGGCTCAAGGGGTGGGGGGACGGGAGGGGGGTGGTGCAGAAGCACTTGTGCTTTAGCTTTTTCATATGAGATATATATTATATTTAAATGTTCACAACTTAGATTACAACTTAACAGACAGTTAAAAGCAAAATTAATGTCTGTACTGTCGCATTTTGTGAGTTGTAGGTTAACATACCATAGCTCATTTTAGTAATCAACTTCATGAAAGCAGTTTGATTTTAATACTGGAGGCAAACAGAGTTATTAGAGGCCAAGAAGGTACCATAAACAAGAACTCTGCTATTCATTATGACTTGCAGACTTTCCTAATAAACGTTCTTTAAAGTGTTTGTACAGTGAAGTGTACTGTAATGAAGTTTTTGACAGCTGAAACACTCTAGCCATGAATTTCTAAAGTGATCTCATGCACAGTTCATCAGATGGCCTTCAATGCACAGTGTCTAGTGGGAGGACATATTGATGTCAAGTTAGTCTGTAGGCACTGCAGACTTTTACAGACAAAAGAACCCTGCAGTCACTGCCTGATCATGTGAGTTTCATCACCAGTTGGAGTATCGTGAACAAAATGTGTTTGTACAAATGGCATTGACCATAGAATGACAGTGCATAAGAGGATGGAGGGATTTTCAAATAAACCATGACTGGTCCATTCATGCCCTTAATATCTACTTCAAATTGAAGTAAACAAATGGAACAGTTTTCCTTTTGGAGTTTTTCTGTTTGGGGTTTGTGTGTGTTTTGGTTTGGTTTTACTTATCTGCCTGGATGTATTAGCAGGTTTTGAATGTAGTTGTTGGCCTTTGGCCATTAGAATTTTCTTAAAATACATTTTAATAACTGTCATGTGACCAACTGATTTCAAGAAGGCAGAGTTGCTGAGAGAAAACGCTTGACTCCAAGATATCATCAACTTTTGAGCAGACATGAAGTGGCATGTGCTTTTATTCAAGGGGGAAAAAAGACAATGGAAGAATAAAAACCCCACCCAATCAACATGGGGCACATCAAAAGCATTCCGTTTTCTCTTTACTCTGATTAAGATGTAGGCTGTAGCATTTTTACATGTTATAGGACACAGCTCAAATAGATCTGCCAAACATTGAAATCAAGCAAGGTCACATCTATTAATCCTTTTGCTCTGAGATTTGGATTTTTGACTGGTGTTCATGTCCATTGCCGGCAATGGATGCACCAAAGCTGCTGCTGCCACTGAGGAGTGAGTTCTCCTTTTCCTGCCCCACCTGATTCCCTTCCATTATATTGTATTTACTAATCAGTCATAAAGCACTTCTGTTTTCTTGTAATAAAACCAGCATTAGGCCTTTACTAAATACCTCCGTAGAAAACCTAAATCCAAAATTTACCTACCTTCTGGCCTTTAAAGTCTTGGTTTTGTTTCCCCACCTCTGTTTTCCACAAGGTCTGTCAGAACCACTCCGTGACTCTTACTCGTTTGGGTTTTAGCAGTACACATATCATGCTATAAAACTAGGATTAGAAAGATGCAAAAAGGTGGAACTTGCTCATTATCTGCTGTGCTAAGCAGGCTCGCGATTAAAACACAAGAGAAATCACTCTCTACATGACAATTTAATTTCATCAAAGATTAAATGTTTTCCTACTTTACTGATGTTAACAGCTAACAGTTAAGTGATTAAAATGGGGTAGTGAAGAGCCATAGAAGATTAGAATGAGTTCTTAAAAGCCTATGTAGCGTTCTAAGCTACTCTAGTGCTTGTCTTTGCTTAGCTGATGCATAAATGTAGTACTTCTAAATTCTAATATACTTGTGTGTTAGAACAAGTAAGATCATAAGGCTTCCACTTGTCCATGATAGTAGCTGCTGAGCATTTTTAATACATGCAGTGCAAACTGATTCACATCCATCAACTCTGTGGAATTGATGGTTCCTCATTTGTTTTGGCAGTGCCATATTTTCCTTTGCTGCCTGATGAAGCCTTCTGGTATCTGATCAAACATTCTCGCTTGTAGAGTCAACTCTAAATGCTAAATACTTAGTGGGGAGGTACTTATGTATGTAAGAAAATACAAAAGAGTTACAAATCTAGATATACCAATCATGAAAAAAATTTGAGTACTGAGTTAGAGTGATGTAAAAGCAGGAAAGACCAGGAAGCAAAATAGGAACTTTGAAGCTTTTATCAGAAGTGTCATGTTTTAAAAATGGCCAGTTACCAAATTGTACTTTTTATAGGTCTCTTCTCAAAAGCAACTTTTCTGTCTTCTAAGAAGTCATCCTTGGTACCTAAGATGGCTTCATCCCACAGGATATAGAGTTCCTCCTTAGATCACTGGAAATAGCATGCAAGGAAAAACTGCAAGAAATGCTCTGGGAAGTATTGCCGCTTTAAAACTTGGTATTTTTATCATTTTTAAGGCTTCCTGCTTGGTGGAAAATGTATCATCTCCTATTTGGGAAGATGACATTTTCTGCCAAGAGGCCAGCTATCTCACACGGTTCATGCGGTTACAGTATGTCTATATGATTCCAGAGTGAAAATGTCTTCCTGGTGTCCTTACAGTCTTGTGCCCTTCTGTGCTCAGTGTGAGATCAGAAGTTAGTTGTCTGAATAGTGATCTTCAGGTGTAGCTTTGGGCTTAAAGCTCAAACCATATGGGAAACAGGAAACAGGCCAGGGATTCTTTTTAATGAAAACAAGCAGCTACTGGCTGAACATGCAGAGCATTTATTCAGCAAACTCGTGTTTATTCCACACAGATTGTCACTAAAAGCTTTGTCTTTTTTTACCTGCAAGCTCTTCTGTATATAACTGATTGGGAGCAAAGCTGATTTCTGTGTGTAGTCTAAGTAGCACTGCTGGGAAGAAGAACATATAAATCAAGTAGAGGAGTGGATTTTTTGTGCCACCAAGAAAAATGCTGGCTGTTTGCTTCCCTGTGTGGGGCTTCTGTGACTCAGCGACAAAAAGCACACAAGTGGGACCTCTCTGCTGTAATGAATGGGGTGTGTTAATCTAAGCAGAAGGGGGATAGAATTAACTGGGTTGGTTTTACCACAGTTGCTGTCTTCTGGTTGTTGAGTCTGATAAACCTGAGCATATTCTTGATATAAGATGGAAAATGACATCACATTTAACAACCCCTAGTTAGCAAGATCAGTACTGAACAATCAACTCTTTGATGCTTTCATTTTGTACATGCTGAATTACATTATAAAACCACTGCATCTTCCTGATTTTTTTTTTAATGAAAAGATTGTCCTGGTCTAGCCGCACTTAGGAGAAACAAGAGATGCTTTTTTCTAAAAAGCACATTTTTGAAGTGTCACTTTCAAGATGTTGTATTACGTGTCTCGGTTACTCTTCATACTATGGGAGCTAATGACTTAGTTGAACTTGTTTACTGTTCACTTCTGTTTTCTAATTGCTGTGTCTGAACTCTTGGTAAGAGACCTTACATTGGGAAACTCAAGGGGCAGAAGATGTATGTTCACAAAAAAAAAATTGCATGGTAGTGGTACACTTGTTCTGATTTCACATCTATTTGAACTACACTGGTATCCAGATGCTGCGACTGTTTAATAATTTTAGTCCTTCATTTTCAAGGGGTCCATTTTATACCTCTATTTTCAGGTGCTTATAACATGGTTTTCAGTTTTCTTCAGTAGAAAGCTCTAGTCTAAACCTTCAAATAATGATTTAACATCACATATTTTTACAAACTTCTTTTATTAAAAGTAAACAAGGAATTTTTACAGCACCTGCTTTTTTAAGTTCACTTTGTACATGGTGATTTAAATAAATCTTGGCAATAATGCTTGCCCCCAGAACTGGTCTGACAAAGAGATTTGTATGACCTCATTCAAAAACGCTTTATATAGGCCTTGAAAATTGGGTTTGATACATGTGCAGTGACTACTGTTCACAGACTTGTAACGTGGTTCTGATGTGCAGTGTGTACCCTGGGGATGTATTTGCATTTGATGTATGCTTCGGATTTGGTGGGTGTATAAAATCCTTAAATATATATAAATATATGTAGAAGATCAAGTATCTTCAAACAAAACAGTAACTTTGGGGAAAAAAATGTATTGAATATGGTGTGGGAATCTCTAGAAATAAGGCAGCAGAATTTTGCAAGTCCTTAAGTGTTTAAAACTTCCATAGAAGCATTTAGGGTATTGTCTGAAGTAAGGATTTACAGGATCAAGATCACATTTGCTGGTTGGTAGTCTCTTCTGCCTCCCCTTCCCTAACAGTTAGCATAGGGACTGTATCTCATTTAAAATGTTGGAAGGCAGGAAGTAAAAAAAATCCAGCAGATATTATGTATTTGGAGTTCTTTAAATTCTTACTGTTTTGGTTTGATTTTTTTTTTAATGGTATATCCTGATACAAGAAAAATTCTATGATTAAGTTTTGATGCTTTACCCAGTCTGAGACCTAACAGAGCTTCAGAAATATTTATCAGTTGGAAATTATTTCTGGAGACCAGCAGTTGGGGTATTGAGGATTACTAGTCACTTTGGAAAGTCACATCACATACCAAGCCCTTCTTTTAGATTAGGTGTAACTAACTGAGGTAGCTCCAAACAACAAAAACATGGGAATGATTGTCCCAACACTTCGGAGTAATTTAACTTACTTTGTATATTGCAAAATATGTATATTGCTTAGTATAAAACGTAAATAAAAGATTGAGTAGAGCTTCTGAGGGAAAGAATAAAACACTCTAAAGTAGGTAAGATTTTATAGTTGAATCTGTGGTGTAAAGCGTTTCAATTCAACTGCAATTGAAAGCAAGTCTTACAACTTGGGTTTTTTACTACCATCTTGTAAGTGCTGGGCCCCCTACAGCTGAGCTGAGGAGCAGGAGAGGGGACAGCATTGCAGTCAGAGGGGCACACGTGCCTGCCGGTAGATCTGCTGTTGCTCCATACAACCCCAAAGGTTGCTGAGGAGAGCCGAGCGACGGTGTGGCTCCGTTGGTTCGGCTGGTTTACTTCGTGCACTTTGCAGCACTTTGTGTATAGTCAGTCTCACTGGTTCCCCAGGTGCAGACAGAGTCACTCACTCCTGTTTGGAGGCTTCTTCCAATAACAAGGGGACATGGGGAATGGATGGAGGGAAGTGGAATGGAATACTGTGTATGCAAACTAATGCCATTTGCAAGACAGGTCTTGGACAGGCCTAGAAACTACTTGTGACTTGCTCTTTTAAAGGCTGGATTTCCAAAGGAAGGTCTCCATTTAGGAGAATCATCCCAATACCCTTTCTTTTCTCCTCCCGATTTTCAAAGTAACTGGAAAATGTACTTGATTGTACTCCTTCCTTGAGGGAATAAATAATGTTCCTCCATCAGTGCAATGTGGATGTAGAAAAACTTAGGATCAGTCTATAGAATATTATGGCTATGTTTGTCTCCAGGAATGACAGTCAGTCCACACAGTTTGCTTTCTTGTTTGTTCCTCTTACTGTGTCCCACACAACTGAACTTGGATCAGTCTGTCAGAACTTAAGTGGTTCTACAGGGATAAAGTCCCTCTGCAAAGACATGATAGACGTAGTACCCAGTGCACTGTTTGTTAGTTAGAACAGATAAAAGCCCTTACTAGATACTAATGTGCCACTCAAGGTAGTGGCAGAAAACGAAGTCAAATCATAAAGCTGTAAGCCTTGTTTAGTTTTTCATTTTGTACTCGTTATATGGACTCTAAAGTCTTGTACAGTACCTTATTCCTATCCTGTATTCACTCACCCTAACTGGCATTAAACTGCCGTGTTGCCAGTGCAGTTGCTGATTCCTGCCCGTGTTTCACAGCTCTCCTGCTGCAGCCATGGGGCGGGTGCGACTGATCAAATGCATAATGTCACCATTCCTGGGTGCAGGGCAGTTCTCACGCAGGCACAGATCCTGTCCATGAGACAAACATCGGGGATTCTCAGTGTCCCACGTGGATACTTACCCTCCAGTATTCTTTTCAGAACTGGATCAAGTCTGCCAGATACGTCTCTTAAAATTTAAGATATGCTTACATGAAATAGAATTTTGTCTTGCTCCTGCGTATTCTTTGTATGTTTGCAAAGACACCTTGAGTTCCTTAAAAATGGTCTCCACAGCTGGCCTCATCTTTTGTTTTCTTTCTCTAAAGAATTAACACAGTAACGTTCCACAAGCGGAGCTCCTTATGTAGCTTTAAATCCTTGCATTTTTTGAGTCCTGAAGCTTGGTTTTTTCAGTCTCTCTTCAATCATGACTTGCTACAATATCAAAGGGAAAGGACCCGGGGGACACACACTGTGTGTGTGGGAAGTGGGGGAGATACCTTGAAAAAACTGGAAGTGTTATTCTTGTTGCACATAAATTGGGTGGTGCTTTCACTGTCTTTTCCCTCCCACTGGTAATATCACGTGCATGTAAAACATGCTGCGTTAAAACTTTTTAAAATGGAAATCATGGTGGCATAGTGCTCAAAGGGTTAACTGCAGTTTATTAACAGCTAATGTTTTTAGATTTGCAGTACACAACTGTTTAAATACTGTATTCCTTGTAAATGAAGTAAGAAAAAAATGTTAAGGCTGGTGCCAATATTTTTGTTAATGAATTGTTCAGCGTTGTCTCTCACTACAGTCTGGTCAGAACTCTTTGTGTATAAGCTGGGCCTGAAGCCATTTTATAGCTTGTAGGCCTAATTGTGTAACTTTTCTTTCATAATGGTTTTGTTATAATATCTACTGTCATTTCTTTCATATAAATATGACATGTAAATTGTCATAATAAAAAAAATTGAAATAACTTGATGTACAAAGTATAATGTGTATTGCAGATACAAGTGCTTTTTAATGGGCATTAACACGTGCACATACCTTTTTTAGTTTTAGAACAAGCACTGAGTAATGACTGCTGTGTATTGTTCCAGCCCATGATGGTGCCACTGCCTGCAATGGGAATGGGCAGCTCCTGGTTTATATTGGTTTTGTTATGGCAGCTCAACTGACAGAACTTTGTTTAAGCAGCTCTGGCTGATGGTGGGGAAGACCTGATGGATTTGTTTTTGCAGCCACAGTGGTTTTCTCTGTGTGTTCCATCTTTTATATACTTTTTATTTCTCATCTCATAGTGATGTTGCAGTCACTTGACAAAAACCAGTGTGCCTGCAGCCAGCACTGTACCCGGGAAGGCTGTGCCAGCAGACAGCCATGAGGTGTCCACGTGGTGCTCCTGACAGAGGAGCCAGGTTCACTTATTTAGTCTGAGATATGTAAAACCTGGAAAAAATGGGGGGCAAAATGGAAGTCTGCAGAGACACATTGAAGAAGCAGAAATTCTGACATGTGACAATGGCAATGGACATGGATGATATTTCAGGACTTCAGCAGGAGAAAGAGAGAAAGAAACAAATCGAAGAAGAGAGTGGCTTCTCTGTGTGAATTGCTGAAGCCTGTCAACCTTTATTCTGAATGTGTCTGTGGCTGCAGTCAAGCTGCTGCGTGTTTCTGTAGTGATGAGAAATTGGATGTGAAATACATCCTCTTACTCCAAATCCACTGCCAAAACTTTACACTTCTATTTTTAACAGATTCTGGGTATATAAGTCTGAACTGGGCCACGTTATGGCAGGCTGTGCTGTGGAGAGAAGCAAGCGCCCTGGATGGTGACTCCTGCCTTCTGTGCTAAGGTGACAACTTTGTGAAGGTACCTGCTGCTCTCCATTGCCTCTGAACATGGCCCTGGTTGACTCAATCACTGTTGGACATTCAGTGTTCAGACAGCAGGGTGATGATGGATCCTAACTCACTTCTTAAAGCTATTAGAGCTGTAGAAAAGTTTTCAGGTAATGCCATTCTGTTCCATTCATACTCAGAAGAAACATCTGCCTTCCCCCTCTAAGCTTCTCTTAGGTGCAGCACTCAGTACTTGGGTGAAGTGTCTTGATTATGCAAATAAGAAAGATGTGGATTTCTCCTCCTCCTTTAGTGCCTCATTCTCAAAACCAACTTCCTGCCTGGGCTTAAACTATCCTTTTTCCCATTTTCTTTTGGAAGAGTGGTATACCACAGAAGAAGGACTTGCATTTGCATGCAGGAAGAGTAATTAACTCTCTACTACTCCACTGCAGCGGCTTCAACCAGCAGTAATTCAACCCCAACGACTCAGAAGTCTTAATTTATAATGACCTAAAGTTGTTGTGTGATTTGGAGTTAACTACAAAGGTGGTGAGAACTCTCTATGGCTGATATGACAGTCACATTAGGTAAGAGGGGGTGGACATGAACAGGAGCATTGCTTTATAACCACTAAGTGTAGTGAATGGTATTTCCATGTATTTGAATCTTTTCCCACCTGCTGCCATAGTCTGATCTGTGTTCTGGGTGAATTGCAAATTTTTGTTTCCAGTTGACCGCTTGTCTTGGTGTGGCAAACTTGAAGATGGTTGAAAAATTCCCCTTTCCTCATCTCCTGTTGTCTCTGTTGTTTTTTGTCAAGCTATTCCAGCAACGTTTAGATATCACTTCATTGTGGAATTTGCTTTCATTTCAGTCTAGGTGATTATTTGTATGAGTAACAATTATTTGCATTATTACTTGCGTTAATTAAAATCCAAAATGGGTAGGCATGGTTGAGCAGCTTTCCAAAGCATTGTCAATAGCTCAGACTAAGAGAAGAACTATGCTATGTTCTGCTCTTTGCTATCCAAGACTGTACCTAGGAACGTCCAGAGAAAGGAAAAATGGAGACGTAATCTTGTTAAAAATTGGTTCATGTTTGTGAGAACCTTCGTTTGGGCACAGGTAGGCAAATGACTCCTAAAAAGTAAATTTAAACTGATAAAAGGGAAGGTTAACATCCATGACAAACTAACAACTTGCACGGGCTTTTGATATGTTGCTATGGCAGGAGTGTTTGCCATCCTGACAAGTCGGGGAGGAGGGATGTTTGTGGTGATGCTGTCTCACTGATGGCATTAACAGAAGCATCCCCTGACAGAGACGTACTTCACTGATGCGTCAGTAATCGCTGTTTCTCACTGCAGTAGCAAGGAGAGATGGTGTAAATCTGGGGCAAGAAGCAGGGCCAGTGCTCGAGAGGGGATGGCAGCCTTCCCATCCCTGCAGTGTGCTATCCTGAGACACCCCCCACTCGCCAGGTACTGCAATAATGTCGGGCTCCTGACCCCAGCTTCATCACTGCTGGGGGAAATCAACTGGATACCCTTTAAGCAATTCAGGTACTTGTGATTTTCTTCTCTGTATGTATTTATGACACATTGCGTGCTGGTCACCAGAAATTCCCCTTCCAGCATCCAATAATGGTAATTGAGAAGCTGCTGTATTTATTTGTTATTTGTTATCTTTCTCTCTGTCACCTGTCCAACGAGACTAGCAAGCTAAAACAGATATGGCAGAGATCAGGAAGCATTTGGACGACGTTCTCTAGCACAAGGTGTGATTCTGGTGGTGTCCTGTGCAGGGCTGGGAGATGGACTCGATGATCATTGTGGTTCCTTTCCAATTCAGGATATTCAATGGTTCTGTGACTGCTCTTGGTACTGTCAATTTGGGTTGGAAGGAACATTAAAGACATGCTCCAACTATCTTGTTCCAAACCCCCTGCCATGGACAGGGACACCTTCCACTAGACAGATTGCTCAGAGCCACATCCAATCTGGCCTTGAACATTTCCAGGGATGGGGCAGCCACAGCTTCTCTGGGCAACCCGTGCCAGTGTCACACCACCCTCACAGGGAAGAATTAATTCCCAGTATATAATCTCATTCCACCCTCCGTCAATTTGAAGCCTTTTCCTCTTGTCCTGTCCCCTCATGTCCTTGTCCAAAGTCCCTTTCCAGCTCTCTTGTATCTCCCTTTAGGTACTGGAATGGGCTGTAAGGTGTCCCTGGAGCCTTCTCTTCGGAGAACAGCTCTCAGCCTGTGCCCACAGCAGAGGTGCTCCAGCCCTCAGCGATCACCTTCGCATTCCCCTTGGCTCCTCTTTTCCAGACAGAGGCGACTTAACTCGGACCCCTCCCCCGGGACCCAGACATCGCGTTCCGGGACAGTGACATCGCGTCCCGGGGCGGTGCCGTCGCGTTCCGGGCGGAACCGCATCACAGAGCGGCGCGTTCCGCTTCCGGCGGCCGCGATGGTGGAGCAGGGAGGCGGTGATGGCGCCATGAGCTTCCTCAAGCGCTTCCCGCCGCCGGCCGACGGCGTCCGCCACCAACAGCCGGACACGGAGGCGCTGCTGGCGGGGCGTAGCCTGGGCTCCGGCACCCTCTACATCGCCGAGAGGTGCGGGGGACACGCGGGCCCGGGACCCTCGAGGCTGCCCGGGACGGCCTGAGGGGCCGCGATGAGGGGGAAGCCCTCAGGGGCTGTGAGGTTGTGCGGGGCGTCTGCTGCTCCTGCTCTTTTTAAACCAGGCAAGAGGGAGCAGCACGGCCAGGGAGCCGGCTGGCTGGGATATTCAGGGCCGGGCTGGATGGAACTTGGAGCAACCTGGTCTAGTGGGAGGTGTCCCTGCCCATGTCAGGGGCTTGGAACGAGATAGCTGTCAGGTTCCCTCCCACCTATTCTATAAAACTCAGTATGGTGGAGAACTGTGAGCTTGCAGCCCAGAAGGCCAGTTGTATCCTGGGCCACAACAAAAGCAGCGTGCCCAGCTGGGCAAGGGAGGAAATTCTGCCCCACTGCTCTTGTGAGACCCCACCTGGAGTGCTGTATCCAGCTCTGGAATCCCTAGCATGAGGAGGACCTGGAAGTCTTGGAGCAAGTCCAGCAGACACCACAAAGTTAATAAGGAACCTGGAGCACTTCTGCTGCAAGGACAGGCTGAGAAGGTTGGGGTTGTTCAGCCTGGAGAAGAAAAAGTCATGTGGAGACCTCATGGCAACCTCCCAGTATCGGAAGGGGCATGCAGGGAAGCCACAGCAGGGCTCTTTGACAGGAGCTGTAGTGACAGGACAAGGAGGAATGACTTCAAACTGAAAAAGAGTGGTAGATTGGTTATTAGGAGAAAATTCTTTACTGTGAGCAGGGTGAGACCCTGGCACATGTTGCCCAGAGAAGTAGTGAATGTCCCATCCTCGGCAGTGTTCAAGGCCAAGTTGGATGAGGCTCTGAGCATCCTGGTCTAGTGGAAGGTGTCCCTGCCCAAGGTTGTGGATTGGAATTAGAGGATCTTTCAAGTGTTTTCCAACCCAAACCATTCTATAATGGTACTTCTCCTCCTTTGACAGGGGAATAGGCGAGGCTGTTGGGTTTCTGCTGTTAATAACTACTCTGGTTCTGTGAAGTCTTTCATGTTGCATTAATCACGTGGAGACTGTTCTTACTAGGCAGAAATCAGTCTGGTTATTCTGGAAGATGTTATTGGAGCTCTTTATGGTCTTCTTTTAATTCTCTCTGCATTGTATAGCTCAGGGAGACAGCTTGATGATTTAAACAATGTAATTTTCTTAAACCATGAAAGGGTACTCATATTCTGCAATAGAAGAGCATTGTTGGAACAAAAACATAATTTAAAATGTGCACTGAGGAGTAAATTGTCTTTTAAAAACCTCAGACTGGGAAACTTTTATGAAAGGGCCAGTATTGCCCTACCTGAGCTTTTAGTGGTGTGTTGGAGAGGAATCTCTCTGGAATTTTGTTCACTGTTTTATTTAGTTTGGTTACAGCTACTGAATCATGGTTTTAAAGAGTTAAGATTTTTGCTAAGGGTAGAAGTAGTTTCCATGACCAAGATGTAAGTTAGATAGATAAATGGTAGGTTAATAATTACTAGATGCTTAGGCTAGAGCTAATTGGTATAATTATCTGCTATTATGAACATATGTATAGAAGGACATAAAATAAGTAAACCGTTAATCATGAAGCACGGGGCCTGGGATCGTGCCAGAGAGTCATTGAGACCTGATGAAGACTCTTCTGACTTCATCCTTCGAGACCACCGACCCAATTCAAGGGAAGAATTGCACACGTGTGAAGGACTAATGGGCTCATTTTAATATTGGACGGGGATGGGAGGTGCTGGGGTTATGCATATATATTGTATGTAAGATCTTGGGGAATAATTAGATGGCAAAGAACATTGTTCAGGGTGGTCACGTCTTTCAGAGGTGACTCCTGTGCCACCCACCGGTGAATAAACATACCACTTTCTAACTTTAATTATTTAGAGGGTCTTTGTCCGTGATTATACCTTTTTTTTAACGATTCGTTTGGCGAGCCAGGCAGGAGGAAGCTCTGCTCGGCTGTGAGACCAGCCCGGGTAGTGGACCCCTCAGAGCACCCCCGGGATATTCCTGGAGGAGAGGGCTCCACTGCCCGAACTGTTCATCCAGCAGCAGACAAGGACTCCTGACTTCCAAAACTCCGGACAAAAGGGTGTGTTGAAAACTTGAAACAGTTTAAGTCATGACCTGTAGGTGTACATGTGTTCAGGAAAGGCCATTGGTAAGTTGTGGGAGATGTCCCCCACACAGAGCTTGTGCCTCTGTGGTATGCTTGCAAGCTTGTTTGGTACCTGTTGAGTTGTATTTGGTTGGCAGCAGAGAATCCTGTTGAACTTGTTACACCGAGCTGAAAGGGCTCGGTCTGTAATTGCTGGCAGAAGGAGATTTTGCCATTTGTTGTGCCGTAGAGGGTCTTTGTGATTATACCGGTTTTTAACAATTCACTACCAGGGCTTCTGTTTGTGGGGTATCTGCTCTGAGGACATGTAATGCTGAGTTTCCTTGTAAGCTGCTTTCAGTAGACTTTTGTGTGAGGCATCTGCAGGTCTGCCAGCTTTCTCTCCACGTATTTCAAGTTCATCGCAGGGCTGTCACCAGTGTCACTTGTTGGGATGAACAGAAAACACCAGTGTTTGCAGGAGTGTCGTGGGAGAATGGAGCATCCAGAAGCACAGTGGGGCTCTTGATCCATGTACTGATTCTCTACCAGCAGCTGTAAACATTGAGGACTGGACTAGGAAATAAATTCCTTGCTCCCACTGCACTAGCTCTTTTTCTCAGCCAGATTTTCCAAGGCAAGGAGTCTTCTGTGACCTTTCCATTGGTTTTGTGCCACCACAAAAGCTTGTGAATGCTGAATTTTGCGCATGGTGGAGGTCTCACTTTCTGGCCCTGAATATTTTTGTTCACTGTGTGACATCATTGATTACAGGCACCCAAATCTAGTTGGAGTTTGATTTCTCAGTGTCTAGAAAAATGTTGATCTGATACGAAGGAGGCAGCATCCTGGTAGTGACAACCTGCACTGTCTCTTGCTGTGCTTAGAGATGACAGTGAAAGTGGGGAAAGTAAAGGCTATAGAATGTAAGTTGTGAGTGGAGGAATACTCATAACCTGGTTCTGCTGATCACAGAACTGGCTGTTTTTCTACATACAGGCTATACCCACATCAGATCTATAATCCTCTAGGAATTATGACACTGACTTGCCTTTCATGTCCTCTTTGCTTGGATAACCACATTTAATGACTTGAGTTACAAATCACACTCTAGAACCTCTGTAGTTTTCTCTGGAATGATAGATATCTGCGGGGAGGAGAAAATGGAGAAGCAGAGAGGAAAATTCAGCATTTAGGGTTCTTAGCTTCACATTCTTTAGGCAAAGGTGTCTTTTATCTCAGCCATCAGTTAATGGTGCTGCAAAGTCCTGTTCAGGCAGGTCCAGGATCATGTATGCCCACAGGGTGGGCTAAATGCCTTGTCCACAATTACAATTACAATTGCAATTGCAATTACAATTACAATTACACACCTTTTGGGGTTGTTTGGCTTGAATCAGATACTGTGGATTCCTCTGTTAGTTTCTAACTTGTCTCTTCTTTTTTCCCCTCTCTTGTTAGTCGCCTGTCTTGGCTGGAAAACTCTGGAGTTGGCTTCTCCTTGGATTACCCCACCATAAGTTTACATGCTGTCTCCAGGGACCTGAGCGCCTACCCAAGGGAGCACTTGTATGTCATGGTGAACGCCAAGTTCGAAGGTAAGGAGTGTTGCTTGCTGCTGCCATGCAGTCCTGAGTGACAGGATTTCCTCCTCAGAAGGAGGAAATGTTGATTTTAAGTAATTGCTTGTATATTCTTCTTTATTTTCCTGAAAGACAGTTATTTTAAAAGCACAGCTTTGCATGTGTTTAGAGTCATTTCTTTATAGTTCTGCTCCTGCTTGTGGTGCTGAGAATCACTTCTCTGCCCTCTTACACTCTTTTAAACACTTTAGTTCCTCTGCCAGTCTCCCTGTGATTCCAACTTGAATAAGTTTTTTTTTTCTTTATTGAATTTATGTTAATATTGCTGCCCTCTCCAGGCTTGATGGATTCCTGTTGTTTCACAGCCAGGGAATTTTTCATTCATTTTCTCCCACAGCTTGGTTAAATACAAACAAGAAAAGGCAATAGGTCATGTTACCAGGCTTTAATGAATCTTTGTAGATGGCCCACAAAACCCACCTTTTTGACCATTCTTCCTTTACTGTAGAGAAAGCAAGATTTCTGTTTCATTGTCTGTATGAAGATTGTGTTTATAAATATACAAATATTTTTCTTCTGGAAGACCTGTTAATATTTTAAGCATGTGAAAAGCTGCATCCCATGAGTGTTAGGTCTTGAGCAGATCTCCTTTTCCCCTTGATGCCTACTGGTCATCACATCAAAAGGTTAAAATCTGGCATTTAATTTTTTTTTAATGTATCCAGAAAGTAATGACAAGACTGAGGAGCTGGAGATGCTTTTAAGCTATTAGTGTTCTTCATTGTTTCCTTCTCTTATGTTACTGATGTTCTCTGACTATCACTACAAACAATAAAAGGACATTTCCATATGCCTCTCGCTTCTTCTTCCTCATTTGCCTTTAACTGTGGTTATTTTGAAGTAAAAAGACCCTCATCTGAAGAAAGATACTATTTGTATCTTTTAATTAATTCTGATTATGGCATTTGAAAATATGGATATCCTGTGAAAGCCTTTATCTAGAAATCCTTAATAGACTGATTTTTTATGGGTATTTTTTGTGAGTATATTTTTTAGTATATTAACTCTGCCTACAGTAAATCTTCCACAGTAGGTAGGTTTTACTCTTCAAAGTCTAGCCCTGGCCTGCAATTTTAACTGCTGCATAGTGTTAAACCTTTCCACTTAGTTGGCTTCAGGAGTCTTCATTCTCAGTTGTGCAGGGTACATTGTGTTCTTCCTCTGAAAGTTTTGTGTGTGCTCTGCATATTTGTGCCTTGTCCTCACCCCTTTTTTAGAAAAAGGCACTCAGAGGTTGACTGCATTGAAAACAAAGAGCTGGACTCAACAGTAACAAGAAGTGCCTGCGGGTGTCAGCTGGAAAAGAACTGGGTAGCTTCCTTGCACTCTTCACTTCTGGGGCAGCTGGCTGGCAGCTTCTTGGCATCTTCATATTCTTGGTCGTGCCAGTTTTGTGATAAAAACCACTCTCAGTGGAACAGCCTCTTCTCCTGTAGAAAATAATTGTGGACTTTTGAGGCTGTCAGTACAGTGTCCCCAGCCCTGAAGTGAGGAGCTGCAGCCATTTTTGTGGGGTTTTTATTCACAGAAAGTAAAACACCACACTGATGCTTATGTATTCATGTACATGGCGTACAGAAGTCAGGAAGCACCGCAGTTGTCGCTGGCTCTGGGTGCACTTTGTGCTTCTGACATCTTGCTGGCTGACTAGGAATGCTGGAAATGGAGCAGAGATCCTGTGCACACGTCAGAATCCCCTGTGAGGGGCCACACTGTAAGCTAGCTGATTTTGTGACAGTAATGTTAAGGATCCATTAAAAAATCCGTATGATTTAAAAAATGATAACAATTGTGAACTGGGGGGTTTTGAGCACTGTTGTTTTTAATAAGAATCATGCAATTTTCCTGGAATACTTGAATACACTGTGTGACCAGTACAGAAATCTTTACTCCTTTAAGTTATAAACAGAAGTTTTCACGTGTGTTGCGAGTGTTGTTGAGGTGCTATGAGAGGGCCTCTTCTATCCATGTGGGTCTTGGAGTCTCATAGAGTTTTCTGGGAGGACAGAGTGGAGGTTTTGTGCCTCTCTTAGGTTGTTTCTGATTTGATCGTGTGTGTGCTCCTGAAAAAATAAACAAATGTGACTTTAAAAAATTTTTTTACGAAATAAACATGTTTCTTCTAAATCTTTCAATTTCTTTAAAGAGGAGACAAAAGAGGCTCCCATGACTGAGGGGGAGGAGGATGACAGCGATGATGACGTGGAACCGATTGCGGAATTCAGATTCGTACCTAGCGACAAATCAGCCTGTAAGTGGAATGGGAATTTTGTTCTACTTTAAAGTCCTGGTTATATGTGGGAAACACTTGGGTGTAGAGGTGTAAATACCATGATCCTTTAGTATCCTTCTCTAGTGACTTGATTCCTGTGCGCTGGAAAGAACAAAGCAGATTGTTTTATCTGGCTTGAAAATGGACTCTTTCAAGCAGCTGTTTCTAAAGGAAAATTCCAGTGCTTTAAAATAGAGACTGTTGAGTATAAAGACATAGCATGGATAATCTCACTTATATCCATTTGCAGGGAATATGTATGGAAAATGTCTTTTTAATTACAAATTCAGTGACAATTTCATTAGAAACATGCTAATGCCGTGACACTACCACTTGAAAGCTGTCATATCCTGCGCAGTGTGGAGCTTACAGGTGGATTCAAGCTTTAGTGATCTGATGGATGAGATGCTGCATTGATTCTTGCAGTAGGTAACCACAGAGAGAATTGTCCAGAGATAAACCTTTATCATCAATGAAATAATGCAAAAGTGCTATTAAAAGACTAAAGCACTGGGCTGGAGATTTGAAACCTGATTTTTTTTTTTTTTTTTGCACGGCTTCTATCTTGTTGGATGATGTTTTCAAATACGAATTCAGTAGTGGTTCTGCTAAAGGAGTATTCTGACTTCCTCTGGTCTCTGGGAGCGGTGTTTCTTGCCTGTTGCTTTGGGCTGTTGGTGGAAGTTTGTGTTCTCTTGTGTTCCTGCAGTGGAAGCCATGTTCTCAGCGATGTGTGAGTGCCAGGCCCTGCACCCAGACCCGGATGATGAGGACTCAGACAACGACTACGAAGGGGACGAGTACGATGTTGAGGCCCGCGGTTGGTAACAGTTGCTTCTTTTGAAATACCTGCCAGCACTTGGATACCTGGTATCTGTCATAATTGTTTATTACTCATCTTGCCTAAACATCCCTTTTGTCACAGGCTCAGTATAGAAATTCATAAACCTGCAGTGAACTTGTAGTTTAGCTGTCGCAAATGACAGGAATTCAGCAAAAGCATTGTTCTGGTTCTCCAAAGTCCACAGACACAAAGAGCAGCTTTCCTGTTCCCGGTGGCTGTGCTAGCCCAGGTTCAGTGCCCATGCTGCTGTGTGGTCAGTTCACATTGCTGCGTGTATTCTGTACCTGATGCAGGCAGCTTTTTAATCTCAGTCAGTCAATCTGAGCATAATTTGCCCAGCTGCTCCCCTCTTCTTCCACCTCTGCATGTTTCTGGCTCCTAAACATAGGTCTGCTGAACATAAACTTGTTTTTGCAGAGCTAGAACAAGGTGACATCCCAAGCTTTTACACATACGAAGAAGGATTGTCACATTTAACTGCAGAAGGCCAGGCCACGCTGGAGAGGTTAGAAGGCATGTTAGCCCAGTCTGTCAGCACCCAGTACAACATGGCTGGAGTGAGAACAGAGGACTCCATAAGGGAGTTTGAAGGTAAGACATGCTGTTGTTTTACTAAACAATATGTCTGCATCAGTGACACAGCCAGTGACATTGAGTACACCCTCAGCAAGTCTGCAAACACCAAGCTGAGAGGTGCGGTTGACACTCCGGAAGGACGGGGATGCCATCCAGAGGGTCCTGGACACACCTGAGGAGTGGGTCCATGGGAACCTCATGAGGTTCAACAAGGCCAAGTGCAAGGTGCTGTGCCTGGGTTGGGGCAACTCCCAGTATCAGCACAGACTGGGAGATGAAGGGATTAAGAGCAGCCCTGCCAAAAATGACATGGAGATGCTGGTGGATGAAAAGTTGGACACAACCTGGCAGTGTGCACTCGCAGCCCAGAGCACCAGTCATGTCCTAGGCTGTACCCAAAGCAGCGTGGGCGAGGGAGGGGAATCTGCCCCTCTGCTCCACTCTGGTGAGGCCCCACCTGGAGTGCTGCATCCAGCTCTGAGATCCTCAGCATTATGGGATATGGACCTACTGGAATGAGTCCAGAGGAGGTAGTGAAGATGATCAGGAGTCTGGAGCACCTCTGCTATGGAAAGAGGCAGAGAGAGATTGTTGAGGTTGTTCAGCCTGGAAAAGAGAAGGCTGTGGGGAGACGTAACTGAGGCCTTTCAGTACTTAAAGATGGGGACAGACTTTTTGTAAGGCCAGTTGCTGTAGGACATGGGGAAATGACTTCAATCCAAAGGAGGTGAGACTCACATGATAAAAGGAGAGATTTTTTACTATGGAGGTGGTGAGCCACTTGCCCAGAGAAGCTGGGGATGCCCCATCCCTGGAAGTGTTCAAGACCAGGCTGGATGGGGCTTTGAGCAACCTGTCCTAGTGGAAGGGGTCCTTGTCCATGGCTGCAAGGTCCTTTTCAACCCAAACCATTCTTTGGTTCTATGATATGAAAGTGGTGGTTCTCCAATTTGGCTAATCCATAAACCAGGACTGAGCAAGTGCAGTGCTGTGGGTGATGCCTCACTGCAGAAGGTGAGGGATCACCCACATGCCTGTGGCCCAGTGTTCCCTGCTGTGGATTGAGGGCTGTTCTGTTAAAGAGTGAACACTTCGGTGTTAAGAACACTTGATTCTTCCTGGTATGATTTTCTGGAACAGTGCTAAAGTGAAGTTGATTTAGGATTAAAAGAAAATTAAATTTACCAGTCTACACCAGGGTTAGGAAGTAGTTTCTGTTCTAAATGAGTTGTTTTTATTTGGGTTTTGATTTTTTGTTTTTTTTCTGATACCCTAAATTATAAATTAACAATTATCTTAACAGAATTCATGGTGAATTCTGAATCATTCAAACACACTGAAACAGATTTATTATAAAAGATCTATTTTTCTGAAGGATGCTGTCTCTTAATTCTATTGATTGTTCAAATGTGTGTTTGAGAAGTAAAATTTCTTTTTTGTTCAGGTAAAAGCACCTGATTTCTCAGACCGTGTTTGTGAAAGACTGTCTTTTCTGTGTGCAGTTTTCACTAGAGCAATATATTATCTGGGAGAAGCACAGGGAAGGAGTTTAGTTGCATTGCTTCTTTTTTATATATATATTACAGTGCTTTTTATATGCCCTTGTGCTTTTGAGAGATTGAAAACGATGCAGCAGTTGTGGATTTCTAGAAAATAATTAATTTGTTCTCATCCGCAGGGAGAGGTTTGTAATCTTACCTGTTTTGTCAATTGTTTTCAGGCTCTCTTTGTTCTGCAGTTTTGAATAAATTTATGTAAAGACAATCATAGGTGATAAGCTCCTGTTTGAGCAGTGCCCTTTGTTTGAAAATTTAGTCAGGTTTCTGAATCCCAAAATTCCAGAAATGAATATAAATTGAACAGCAAGTATGTCATGTGTCTCAGAGTCATCTTCATCGGTTTCGTTTACTTTTGTAATCTTATTTGCTACAGTACTAATGCTTGGTTTGCTGCAATTATAAATATCCCCATGACTGCTCAGATTCATAGTTATTTATTTTTTGACATTGTAGCATAGAGGAGTCTTTCTTTTCAATGATTCTTTCAGAACACCATATGGCTTCTTTCTGCTGGAATAAAGTTATTCAAAGGAATCATGCCATTTGTGACACGAAAACTTTATTTAAAACATGAAATAGTTAAAATCCAGTGTTTAAGTCTTTTAATAAGACAGGGTGAGATGAGGTTGTAGGAAGCGGTGACGTCTCTAAGTGACTGACAGATAGAGCTGGAGCAAACCCAGAAACTTGTGAGCTCATCTGTGTTTCCTTAGGCTCCTTTCAGAAGTTCAGTGAAGGGGTTTTCTGTCCTGGCCACCTCTTGTCAGCAGAGGGCATCCGCTCTCTTTCCCGTGGAAACGTCATCCCTCATCTGCTTGTTTACTGAGCATGGCTGTTTTTTTCAGATGGGATGGAGGTGGACATAGCACCAGTAGTTGCAGGGCAGTTTGAAGATGCTGAAGTCGATCACTGAGGAGGACAGGTGCTGCTGTAAGTTCTTCTGACTTCTCACATCCATGCTTTTCAGTCCTGCAGAACCTTCATTCTCTGTAATTTGTGTAATATATGTGACCCCACAGGAAGTGTCTCATTTTATCAGGGTGATGGTGTTATAGAAGGAAAAGGGAGCTGTAGTTTTCACACATGTAGAAAGATGTTTAATGATCTGTGCCAAAATGCCTACTGGTATAAACAATTACCCTGCAGAGGCAACCTGCATGAATGTTCCTGTCTGGAAGTCAGGTCAGCCTTTCAGTTGATTTAAGAATTGTCTGATCTCAAAGGCTCCTAGATGCTGATACATGAACACTATAGGCATCCCTGGGAAGTTACTGTCTTTAGTGTCTGTTGTTTTGCCCTTAGTGTGTGGGATTTCCCAGGCTGTTCAGGGGAGTAGGACACTTCACAGTAAGTCCAGCTCTTCCTTCATTATAAGCAGAGCAGGAACAGTTCCTGGTAAAGTTACTGAGCTGTCCAGATGGGATTGCTCTCAGGAGTGAACAACCTAGAGACAACACCTTGCTCAGGAGGTTTTGCCAGAGTGATCCCCTTGTCTTCCATCACCTGTGTTGCTTTTCTCCTCTTAGTAGCATTACAAGATGTGCCAGTGGTTCCTCACTGGTGCTGGGATGGAGAGGAAGAGCAGCTTTTTCTGGGACTGTCTGTAGATAGGCACAGGCACAGTGGGGTTGTGGTGCTGCCCTTGCTTCAGCAGAGCTTAGTCTGTATGTGCTGCTCAAGGGGTGCTGTGTTGTCCCAGTTCTTCTGCCTATGTCAGGGAGACTGACAGCTCGTACCTTAAAGTGAAGGTCTTACTTTAAAGTGAGTGTCCAACTATCCCACTTGAAATGCCAGAGGGAGTAGCTATGGAGCAGACAGCCAAAGGCTCAGGGGAGGAAGGAAGAAAGGGACACCAAAAAGGAGTGTAACACACTGAAAGAAAAGTGGGAAAGTAGTTGATTAGGGATTACAGTGTCAAAAAGAAAGAGGCTGCAGTCCCCAAGGAGGGCTGTTGTGGAGGGGTATTCCATGGCTGCATTCCTTCTCTGTTGCGTATTTTTCTTTGCTGCTGCAGTTCTGAAAGTCTCAGAGTCTCAGCCTTGTATTCTCTTACTGACCTCTAACACTGCTACTGGTCCTGAACTGGTATTTATTGTCTGTAAGAGCTCAAACTTCTGTAGTCTCATTTCTACCCTGGGAGGAACTTTGCAGAACAAAGGACTTCTTAAAAAAAAAAAAAACTCTAGATACTGGTTATCCTGCCATTGGATGGTCCTCCAGTTTGGTAAAGAACACGCTTAAAAATCAGAGAAAAGCCTTTAGCTGTAGATCAGGTGCCTCTTAGAAAGTGAATGGAAATTTAGGCTCTGATGGCTCTGTCTCCAAGATTACTTTGGTCAATGGTTTGTTAAAAAAAAACAAAACATGCTGTTGAAAAATTCAAATTTGACTGCTTTATCTATTGTCATGGTTAAAATTTAACTGGATTAAGGAGAGGTAGTAGCTGATAGCAGATCTCTTAAGAAGCCTGAAAGTGCTGGTGGAAGTGTTGTAGACTGTTCTTCTAGAAAAGGACAAAATACACCTAGTAAGAAGTAGTGTTGATTAGTGGAGTTACTACTCTGCCTTCCATAGTACGTCATGTGGCTGTGGGAGATGAATGCCATGAGAGGTGACTGGAGAGGATTTCCTCCTGTGCTTCTCCTTGTGCTGATCACAGCTGAGGGGCTGATCCCTGTCAGAGCAGATCAAGTGACCTGCACGTGCAGTGTCAGGTGCTGCAGTGACATCACTCCAGGTAGCAGTTTGGGATGGCCCTTTTTAGAGTAACCACCAGCCTGAGTGTGTGGATGTAATTTAAGGAAGTTGAGGAATCTAGGATCTAAGGCAGCAATAGGGAATTGAAGGTGGAAAGTGGCAAGGACAGCTCTTGAAGTCTGTGCTGATCACCTTGCTCAGAGGGTGGCTTGGCCCTACACTCTGTATGTAGGGGTGGAAAGAGAGCATGCTGTGATCTTGTGGGTACTCCATGAAACAGCTTGGCTCTTTTAACCTCCTGAACTGCAAAATGAACAGGAACATCTTGTTAGTGATCCCTTGAAGAGCAGTATGCTGCCCTGCCTCCCAAACAATGCCCTTGTGTGATGCTCATGTTGCATGCCACACAAATGAGATGTGACAGTCTGCTGCTGAAGCTCCTGGAAGACTTGCTGGCAGTCGGTGCAGGACATTTCCAGTGTTCCTGCAATGAGTGGTGTTTTGTCTGTGGCATCACGAGGCTGCAGCAATTGTTCTGAAGCAACTGGTGTGTGTGCGTGTGGGTGCAGCGGGGTCTGCCGGGCCACCCTAGTGCCTGCTGTGAGCACATGCTGTCCTTAGCTGACCTGAGTCAGAGCTGCTGCCAAAGGCAAAGAGGCTCAGCCCTTCTGAACATTCATGGGCTTGTAGTAAAGTGCTGATTCTAACTTCAACCAACAGATAGCTACTACTCTGTGATGCTTAATAACCTTTTATTTTGATACCAATTATGTAAACTCGGGTGTCTTGTGTCTTGCAGATTCTTCTTGTGGCACTTCCAGAATAAGCTGTAAAACCGAAGGCATTGCAGTGACTATCGGGAGTTAACCTTTCTTTTAACGACCTAAGTTTAGATATCTAGGTCTAAAAATGCTTGTAGAGATGTTTAAAACAGGGTTTGACATTTGTGACCACTATGGGGTTATTTTAAAAAAACAACAAAATAAAAAAAACCAACAAAACCTCTTGCATCTAACGCTTGAATGGGGCTAATCAGGGGTCATTTCATAGATTCACAGAATGATTTGGGTTGGAACAGACCTTAAAGATCAGCTGGTTCCAATCCCACCTGCCGTGGGCATGGATGCCATTGAGTAGATCAGGTTGCCCTAATCTGGCTGTGAACACTTCCAGGGATGGGGCAGCCACAGTCTCTCTAATCAAACTCTCTGGCCTTTTAAAGAAGCCTTTGTAGGAAATCTAGGACTTCAGAAATAAAGCTGTAAGTAGAACAGAATTTTAGATTGTCCTAGAATTTTCCATATTTTTTTACCTGTCATTGACTCTGTGAAGAAGAAATGGGAATAGAAGTGTTACAACTAAAAGGAAATAGAGTTGGCCAGGGCTTAAAAGAAAAGCTAAATTAAAACCTCCTCAAGTAACTGGCTTTATCATTTCAGTGCTATCCCTTTCATTTCTCTGAAAGCTGAGCTTGGATGGTAGAGGAGATGGAATAAAGTCTGTAAAGTCCGGACAAAGAGAACTGCTTTGTGTCTTTGTATTAAATGTTAACATTGTTAAATAAACTAAGATTTTTGTATCTCACAACCAGTTCACTGTTGCAGTTCTCCCTCCTTTTCTTCAGCAAGCAGCTTAAGCCCTTGAGTTTCAGAACTCTATTCTGTAACAAAACATTTTCAGTGAAGCCAAAGCCATTTTCATCATTTACCTGGATGTGAAGATAAAAGGGCAGAGAATTTGCAGAGTATGCCTGTGACAAAGTTAGGCAGACACATCCCAAACTTAGGAACCCAGCTTTAGATTGCTAAGATATTGGTCCTGCTGGAGCTTTTCCTGTTTCATATCTCTGCAGGGTGGTGATTTTGCCATTGGGAAATATCAGCAAATTCAGGTTGTTCCTCTCTTCCCCCAGAACTGAAATGAAAGTCTGAACCAAACTTCCTGCATTTTTTTTGCTTTGAAGTTGACATGTAATTTCTTTTTTTGGGGGGGATGGGGGAGATATTGCTATGTTGGCATATGAACAGTTTACTGGTCCTACAATCTACTTACACGTTAGGATGTGATTTGGTTCCGAGGTACGTGATCATTATAACCACTCTTTGTTGAATAATTGTTAGGAATGCCAGTCAGATTAGAGATGTCTTAACAGTGCTGTGAACCATTGACACAGCTGAATAAATGAGTTATTCAGCATGTTATGCAACAAGGCATTCTACAGGGACATCTTTACCAGCCCCTTTGTATACATCAACACATATTCACGTCAGTGTGTGCGTATTTTTGTTCAGGATTCAGAGTTGCTTTTTGCACTGGTGTTTGGAGAATCTTGGCCTGGTGAGATTTTGGGACAGGTAAAACTCTTACCAGCACCACAACTGAGGCAAAAGGCTCACTGAATTTTAAGTCACCATTCACTGTTGAAGCAGACTGGTGGGGTCTTCTTAGTGTGTGTAAATCTAGGTTGGAATATTGTGTTTCTGTTGTTTTCCATATTAAACATACCCTGGCAGATGGGCAACATTAACTCCAGGGGCAGCTGGACTTTTCACAGTTCCTCTTGGCACTCTCACTACATCCAGAAGGAGAATTTGTGTTGTGCTAATGTGGAGCTCCAGCAGCAGACATCTTGTAATGCTTCCAGTCAAATCAATGCAGCAAGATTACTTAAGGTGAGGTGGAAACAAACGCTGA
This sequence comes from Acridotheres tristis, assembly GCA_037013685.1. Classification (NCBI taxonomy): domain Eukaryota; kingdom Metazoa; phylum Chordata; class Aves; order Passeriformes; family Sturnidae; genus Acridotheres; species Acridotheres tristis. Next base: position 29,990,246 of record CM072884.1, on the reverse strand, counting down.
AGGTATCATCGAGAAGTGTCTTGTGTGTATTGACAAGTTTTATTTTCAATAAAACTTTGTATTTAGGCTGTGTGTAAGTGTTCTGGACTTCATAAGCATTCGTTACCTCAAAGGCCTGCACTACCAAAACCAGTTAAATTCTTCAGTTCCTAGCTTATGTTTATTTCTCATTATTTCTACCCTTTTCCTTTTCCTTTATTTAGTCAATTTAAGACTTGTCTAATTCCTAGTGATTTAAAAATTACATTCTGGTGCCTGTAAATACAGCAACTACTTATTAATCATCCAAATTTGTACCAATTCATTTTAAACTACGTGTTGTGCCAAAATAAACAAGGCAGACGTGGCAGAGTCAGATCTGATCTGGCCTCTTCACTTTATGGACTTTGCTTTTGCAGGCCATGAAAAATGATGTGGAAGTAGGGCCTCTAATCTTACAAATCTTGGCTGCCTGTAGGTTTGTATATCTGTTTTCTCTTTTCTTTGTCCATTTTTATGCTCTTTGAGGTTTATTTTTGAGACCTTTATCCTGTGCGCTCTGTGGCTTCAGAGGAGACATCAAATCATGTAGATTTTGAAAGACTTGTTTCCATAAGTAATGAGGTGAAAAAAAGTTATTAGGTATGGATCACTTTAAAAGGAGGTAAAAGAGATGGAAAGCAGTAAAGCAAGAAAGGGAAGGTAGAACCCCCCAAAAGGATCTGCTTTAGAAGCAGAGTAAGGTATAAAAATAAGTATTTTTTCAGAGGATCACATCTTTTCAGTGCTGGTGTGTGGTCCTTGCCACTCAGAGTTTTAACAAGGACAAGTTTCCTTTGGTAGATCTACTCACCCTATGGTCGAAGAGCTGCTGAATGATAACCCAGCAGTTCTAGTTCTCTTCAGCATATTAGCAGGCTAATTTTTTTATTATTAATTGCTGAATACAGGGTCATGGATAGGACTCTTGTATGTAAAGCACGTTCATACAGTTGATTTAATTTTGCAATATAATCTTACAGGTACTTTGGAAAAATAAAACGAGAAAAGGTTTTATTGCAACAAGGAAGAAATTACATGGAAATACTTAGTTCTCAAATTCTTGCAAAAAAGATAGTTGACAATAGTAGCTGTTAAACACTTCATCAGTTTACTGTGAAACACCCCCCCCATCTGATTCCCTTTCTCTTCAAATATGGTTTGTAAGGTGACTTGGATGATGATGTGAGGGACTGAGATCTTTGTAGAATTAGTTAACCATCTCTCCTTTCAAACCAAGTAACTATAAAAAGAAAAACGTAATTTACTCTTAAATTTGAGGAGTATATTTTGGCATGTTTAAAAATAAAAAGCTGCAGCCAGAAGAAACCTTGTGCTAGAAACAGAGCTTCAGAGGGTTGTACCCATCAGTGGTGTTTGCCTCAGCTGAGGCTATAAAGGGCATGCCTGTGTACGTAGCTTTCCTGTAGTTTTTATCTCTCTTATTCTCCTGCATTGCAGATTCATTTGTTTTTTAAAGACGTTAAGAGCTACATAAAATCAAGGACAAATTGGAGTACTGCATGATTCATCCCTATATACTGTGTATATCTGAAGAGGCAGAAGTAATTGCTGATAAAAGGTAGAGGGTTTTGCCTAAAATGCCATTTGATGTGTGTGTCTACAGAATTTTGTGGTATTTTATTACTGTTTTTTTCCAACCAAGGTAAACATTCAACAATCTCCAATGGGACAGAATGGAACAGAGCCTTCCTGGAAGGAAGGGAGGGGTTACTTACCTGCACTCAGGTATTATTAAAACAATGTTGTTCATACATTGTTGTCATTTTAATTTTGGTGTAGGGTGCCTCTAGAAGAGAGCTGTAGAGACTCTTCTAGGAAGTAGTGTAGCCTTTCTTCCTCTCAGAGGTAGATATATGGCAAGTAGGAATATGATGATGTCGGTATAAGAAATCTTCAGCTCCCTTTTTGCAGGTGCTTTCAGTGGGAAGAAATCCAATAAAATCAAACCTTGAAAGGACGGGGTATTTCTCTAAAATTAGTTTTGCATGCTAATAAAGGTCAGCAAATGGCACTTACGGCTAAAGTGACAAAGTTTGTGTTTTAAAAGTCCTTCACATTCATATGGCTTAACTGAAAACGGTGGCAGATATTCCCAAAATCTCAATATGCATTTACAAAATAATTATTTAATACAAAGTGATAAGTCAAATATTTCAAACATGGAATCTGAAAATACAGCATAAAGATGGTATGGAAGTCTGTCAACAGTTCTCTGAAAGCTTTATGTCTGGAGATGTTGAAAATATCTTTTAGTGTAGTGTTCCCAAATTTCAGGATTTGATGTCTCAAGATATCTGAGGAAAGAGTTCATCCCATATAAAAGCCACAAGTATTGTACCTGAAATGAGAAGTTACAGAAAGGACCTTTATTTAAATGCATTTGAGAAGGACACAATACTGGTATGGAAAATAAACATTATGTTCAAGTATTTGAGTATCTAACACAATACAACAGTACTTTTGCAAAGGAAGCTTTAACAGGCTATTCAAGTGCTCCCTGTGAGTTAATAGTCTTGTTTGCCCTAGTATGGTTAATGCTTTGATCTGTCTAAGCCAAGGCAGAGTTTGGCTGGCTGAATCCAATACAGGCACCTTCCTGTTCCTGAACAGGGCTCCTTTCTTTGTAGCTGGATGTATAAATGACTGAACCAGCAGCTTAACCTCCATCCCTCATCTGAGTGTGTTAGCTGTATCTGTTTTGATAACCACGCGATTTTTAGGTGCTGCCAAGTGGGTTTAGGATAGTGGGCTTTTTTTGAAGACCATTCTCAGGATTTATTCTGAAGCTGCAAAAATGGTAACGTTAGAGAAAGTGTATGATTCTCACAAAGAAACTTCTATCTCAAGTTGGAAGGGACCCATAAATCCAAAGGGGATCCAAATACAGCTTATTATGACCTTTTTTTACTTTAGGAAAAGAAAAATCAGTTTATTCTTTCAGAGACAAAGAGGATCCTGCTTGATGGTGCTGCCCACATGTAAGCTTGTATTTATGAAGCTTCTTATATCACAAGAAAAGCTTTATTGAAAGGGATTCTGTTTAGTCCAGTCTGCCACTCAGTGCAGGACTTTGCCTATGCTGGATGGGTCAGTGAGACTTTCCCTGGCTGAGTCCCAATAACCCCCATGCTGGAGACTGTAGCATTCTTCCAGGAACCTAATTTCAGTATTGCTGCACCCTTCCTCCTGAATGTTTTCCTGGAGTCTAAGCTGAACTTCCCATGCTCCTGTTTGTGGCCTTGTTGTTATTTGCTGCCAAAAAGAATGGTTAATCTCTTCTAACTACTCTTGAAATAGTGCTTGAAACACTTAAGGACGCTTTAAACACACTTTCACCTTATTTTTGCAGCCTAAACAAGTCTGGTTCCCTCAGCCTGCCCTCTTAGGTCAGGTACTCTAAGCCCTTCGTTGTCTTTGTGGTCCTCCACTGCCTGGATCCTGTTTTTTGACACATTGCTCTTGAACTGGGGGACTCCAAACCACCCATGTTCCATATGTCACCTTACAGGCATTGAGTAGAAGGAGGTAATAATCACAGAATCAATTTATTTGGAAAAGACCTCTGATATCACTGAGTCCAACTTGTGACCAAACACCACCGTGGCAGTAGACTATGGCACTGAGTGCTACATACAGTTTTTCCTTAAACACCTCTAGGAATGGTGACTCCACCATCTGCCTGGGCAGACGTTTCCAATATCTAATCATGCTTTCAGTGAAGAAATTATTTCTAATGTCCAGCCTAAACCTCCCCTGGCACAGCTTATGCCTGTCTTCTCATTCCATCAGTGATTGCCTGGGAGAAGAGACCTCCCCTACTCCAGCTGCAGCCTCCTTTCAGGCATTTGTGGAGTGTCAGAGTCCTCCCTGAGCCTCTTCTTCTCCAGGTTAAACAACCCCAGCTCCTTCAGCCACTCCTCACGGGACTTGTGGTCCAGACCCTTCCCCAGCTCTGTTGCCCTTCTCTGGACCCACTCCCAACACCTCAATGTCCTTGCCGAACTGAGGGGCCCAGAACTGGACACAGCACTCAGGGTGTGGCCTCACCCGTGCTGAGTACAGCTGAGTCCAATCACTGCCCTGGCCCTGCTGGCCACACTATTGTTGATACAGGTCAGGTGCCATTGACCTTCTTTGCCACCTGAGCACAACTGGCTCATGTTCAGCTGCTGTCAACCAGTATCCCCAGGTCCCTTTCTGCTGGGCCACTTTCCAACCACTCTGATCCCAGCCTGTAGCCCTGCATGGGGTTGTTGTGGCCAAAGCGTAGGACCCAGCACTCAGTCTTCTTGAATCTCCTGTTGTTGGTCTCAGCCCACTTCTGCAGCTTGTGGAGATACCTCTGCAGAAGTGCTGCTGAATCCCAAACTGCTGAATCATGTGCTTTGTCTTGCAGAGAGACCAAACTGTTGTGAACAAACTTCAGGTCACTGTTAAACATATTGGGGAGTATGAACTCCCAGTACTGACAGCAGCATACTCTGCATGGTATTGGCCACCAGCCAGGTATCAACCCATTGACTGTGACAGTTTGAGGTCAATAGTTTAGCCAATCTTTATTCCATCTAACAGCCTTTTTGTGTGTCCCCACTTTGAACCAAGAACGCTGTGGGGGGTGGTATCAAAAGCCTTACTGAAGTGAAGGTACCCTACATCTCTGCTCCTTCTTCATTCCCATATGCATTCATCACAGAAGGCAACCAAGCTGGTCAAGCATGGATTATCCTCACTGAGTGTGTGCTGGCTGTTCCTGTTTATCTTCTGTTGTTTGTATGGCTAGAAATGGATTCCAAGTCTAGATACTCCACCATCTTCCCACTGACTGAAGTGAGAACAACTAGCTTATGGTAGTTGGCTTTTCTCTCCTCAAAAGCAGGCATAGTACTAGCATGTTTCCCATTGGCAGTAACCTTCTCCAACTGTTGTAACTTCTCATAAATGAAGGACAATTCCAACACTGGCCAACTCCATCTTCATTTCTAGGTGAATCCCATTAGAGTCAATGGATTCACAATCACATATGTTCCTATTTATTGCTTCCTTTCCAAAACCTTACTGATTTACACAGAGGTTTGGGAGCAAATTTTGCTTGAGAAGACTGAGTGGTGCCTCTGCCTTTTCCATGCCATCCATCACTAGGTTGTCTCCCATCCACCAATGGACCTGCATTTTTCTCTGGACTTTTTTTGTGATTAGTATATTTGTAACTCTGCATGTCCTTGCTCTTAGTTCCGGCTGAGCTCTAACATTCCTGACTGTTTCCAAGTGCCTGTGCAAAGCTCTTATGTTCCTCCTTTGCTGCCTGTCCCAGTTTCAACTTCTTACATGCTCTCCATTGTTGTAGGGAAGCTCTTTGTCTAGCCAGCAGGGGAAGGCTTTTTGTCCAAATTCCCAGTCTAACACCATGTGACAGATTCCTTCTGCACATCTAAATCTATTACTGAGCTTTCATGAGCTTTTTCTAAAACTCACCTTTTCCCATTTATAGCAGCTTCCAAGGGAATTACTACTGACGTAGCAATTCCCTAAATAAGCAGAATTTTGTTTTGGAGTCTAAAGTCTGAACAGCTCTGCTATTAACCTTCCTAGTCTTCCTCTGCACCCTGAACTCTTGTGAGGACTACAACCCAAGTGGCCACATTCAGGACCCATTCTTCTCTGTAGACAGCTCCAGTTGAGCATTGCCACTCACTGGCCCTTTAGTATTTGGTTTAGACCTAATTACTGACAGGAACTTCATGGATTGCATCCACTCATTGCATAAGAGTTTTCACTCTGTCAGATGATGTCTGTGGAGCTGAAAACCCCTAATGAGGACTGGGGTCTGGGAATAGGAGTAGTTTGTTTTCAGTTGTTTGTTGAAAACCCCCTTTGCTTCGAAGTCTCTGAGATACTGAACACTTCACTGCACACGGACTTGGAATTCTTGTTTCTTTGATTAAGTGTTCTGAACTTGCTGGCAGCCTCAGAATAGCCTCTCTGAGCAGAAAGGTCAAAGTCTCACCTGTTGCATTCTCCCTTGCTTACCTCCTCCATTTACATCTACTGCCAAGTGGCTGTTGTGGCACTTACTTTCTAAGGAATAGTATTAGTCTTTCTAATAAAACTGATCTAAAGGAAGGGGCCTTGATTCTGGTTTTATAGTGTTAGAAACGTAGCAGGAGGCTAGGTCAGGCTGGATGGCTTGGAGCATCTTGGTCTTATGGAAGGTGTCCCTGCCCCTAGCAAGGGGGTTGGAACTGGATGGTCTTTAATATCCCTCACTCTACAATACAATTCTGTGATATGCTAAGCTGGCACCTGTCCAGGAAAGAGCATTCCATTTTATTGACCTCATGACTATCTTACCACCAACTCCTCCATTTATAGCTGCCATCACCCTGGTAACTGAAAGAGCAGCATTAGCTCAGTCCCCATCATTACATTTGGTATAATCATGCCTGGACAACTAACATGAATTCCTTTGGCACTAAAACAGAAACCATCTTTGTTCCACTGGTACTTATTGAGTCTGTGTTCACAGTGCAGAATTTAGGCCTGCCTGTGCTAAGTTATAAACACTTGCTGGCATCTATGTTTATTGCAGGAATCCAGAGTTTAATGCTGCTGGAGAATCACCTTCATCAGACCATTGGTGAAGCCATTTTGAAAAATGAGTAATTAACTACAGCTTCAAGATTAAATTCTTGAAAAACCATAAACCACCAGTAGATTTGCTTATCCTAAAATAAAACTTCATTTTCATCCTTGTCTTGTGAAAGTGATAATCAATCTTCCTCTTCTTTCAAGTGTCCTTTCTAAGAACATTGTTTACAATGTGTGTACAACCAGATCAGGATTCAGTTATACACTGAACACTCTTCATATCTTTGCCCTCATGGACTTTTGCAACAGCCATAAATGAGAATATACTGCATTTTGTACTGGCAATTTTAAGTTCCATGATATGTTAGTCCACGGCTCTACTGTGAGGTAGTTATTACAGCAAAACACAAAAACACCCCTTCTGAAAGGGTTTCCCAAAGTAAGAACAAAGTAATTTAACCATCTAAGAGGCTGATGCTGGAAGAAGTAAGACATCAGATGAGCATATCATTGTGACTCTGCCAGTTTCTAGGAAGTCTGAAACAGCATTTCTGCTGACACATAGATTCTGAAAGTAATTTTTACAATTGAATTTAAAATATCTCTTGCCTCATCTTTCATGATTCTGCTTAGAGGTTCTCTCCACAAGCATTTATCATCATAACAGGTCATTTTCCTAGATGCCTCATCATTTTGTCCAATCATGAAAGAAAAAAATTCCATTCCTATTATTTTCTTATTTTCAAAAAGTGTCAGAAAAAAATCCCTTCATGTTAAGATTTATAGATCTGCACTACTGTGTTCATCAATTCAGTTTTCAAATACAGCAATCTCCTTTATACTTTTACCTCAGACACTGTATGTGTTTAGAATTCTTGATTTATAAGGTCTCTTAAATGTATCCATGAAACATCCTGGTTCTGTAATGAGATATTTTTATCACCTATAGATTACTCAGTCCTACAGGTGATCCGCAGATCTGAAATCTGTCACTAAATGTTGGCTACAGAAGTGACACTGTGCAAGAAGTGATGTGTCCTGCGTATTCACATCTTTACAACTGCTCAGTCTGGAGGAGTTCCTTTCCCTCATAAATCTAGAGACAGCATTCAATGTATTCTGTACCTATATTCTAGATGTTAACTAATGACAAACCACTGTTTATGAATTTTCATGGAAATGTAACATTGCTCCCTAATCACATTCTAAGTTCCTCAAGTCATGGGTCCATTTCAGTTAACAACTGTTGATTTTCTTACACCAAAAATCAGCTGGAGGTTTTCTGCAAAGCAGTTCTGCAGATCATATCTTGGCACGTAAGTAAAACAAAGGGTTTCAGAATGCCTCCCATTTCTTTAAATCACTTGCCAAAGGATTAAATCCCACATACTTATAACCTGAAAAATCTTTAAATGATTATGAGGTTGAAATCAGTTAATGAAAGCTAAAGCTGAACTGTAGTCTGTAAGAACCCAAACAATGCTGATCAACTTTGCCTATTACATTTTACTAACTACTCATTGAACAGTTATCAAGCTTACTCTATCGTTCAGTCATCCTGTTTAGAGATCCAATTCAACGAGAATAAAGTGAATTTTAGTTAGGTTTAAACTTCTGTCTTTGTTTTCAGCTGACAGAAAGTCAAGGCAAGTAGAACATACAGAGACGTGAACTCAAGAAAAGGAAGCTTTTGGTCATAACAGGAGCCCTTTCCAGTGTTTCCTGTGTATATTTTACATCCTGTTGTGCCTTCATTCCTGTTCTACCTTCTAATAGGATTAACAGTAATGAAAGAAGTTGGGATTAGCAGACTGCTTCTTTATATACCCTAAGCAGAAAGCTCAAGATTTGTAGGGACCAACTGTAAACAAACAACAGCATGACATATCACATGGAGCATTTTCATCTGAACACAGCTAGAAGTCAAAATCAATAACTTCCAAATTAAAACCATAATTTAAGTTAGAAAAAATACTTCTTATTCTTAAACTAAGAGCGGACCGTGTCCAACAGTGACTAGGGGAAAAACACAGAATGAGAACTGCAAAGTTTAGACACTATGGGGATAAAAGATTTGATAACATAAAAGTGGTAATTCAGAAAGCATATTTAAGGCACTTGTCCCAATACCTGTGGGTAGGGGTTTGTTTAAAGTTTATTATCCCCAAGTTTTTGTAAACTGTCACAAAACAGGACGTACACTGTGTGGTAACCAGTATGTTTCTCTTTCCTAAGTTAATCAGGCTGATTTTTACTTTAAGGTAGGGGACCACATGATCTTTAAAGATCCTTCCCAATCCAAATAATTCTATAATTCACTAAATAGTGGATAGCAAGGACTCTACATAGAGCATTTAAAAAACTTTAAAATAACAGCCTGCATTTGCAAAATGAAACCCCGATTCTGAATTACTTCAACACATGTTATAATTTACTATTTTCTGGATTTATTTAATACAAAATCTCTCGAATAAAGAACATTTATTTCTTGATTTATGAACCATGTACTAAGTAACACTTTCTCAAACACATACAGTATTAAGAACTTACCTAAGCACGGTGCTATCCAATATACTAGTGAGTAACTCAAAAATTTGTCATAGAAACAATCTGCATGTAATGAAAAAGCCAGTGCTGGGTTAAATATTGCTCCTGTGAGATTTCCACCTGCAATAAGATGTAAACAGCATGAAATGAAACCATCTTTCTTAATACTTACTTTAGATTCAATTGCACCATACTACAAGAAATCTACACACTGCAATAAAATATATTAGCAGAAAGAGCTTGAACAGGTAAAACTCTTCTGAAGTTATTCACCTGATGACACAGTAAACAGTTTAACTGTTTTCTCAAAGGCTTTAAAACATGTGAAGTGTAAGCTATAACTTCCTTTATCTCTTTCTAGCAAATATTCTTTAAAGAGATAGGTCTGGGTAATGCTGAATGTTTCTATTGATAATTCTAGAAGCTATTTCCGTATCACGATTTTAGAGGAGACAGAAATTACATAAGTCATTACATTACAGCCTCGTGACACATTAAACATATATGCAAGATAAAAAACTGTCAAGTAGTGTTCTTGCTAAGATGACCTTTATATTTTCTTTTAAGAATACTAATATTATTATATCAATGTACAGAATGTTAAGATTTCCACATGGTATAAGAACTGTGGGAAAACTCTATATGTCGTTCAAAGAAAAGAAAAGCAAGTGCCACTCCACTGTCTTGTAGAAGGAAGACAATCTTCCCTTGCCTCTAATTTCAGATGTAAATGAAGTTGCCTAAACATTTTCTAAATAACAAGATCCAAACACATTACACTGGGGACTAAATTGTAATTACACTGCAGATGAACCTGGAGCTAAGTGTTTTAATTCTGACATATGTTTTTCCTCTCATCGCAATTCTGCAGAAAAAGCATTACTCATAGCTAAATTACCTGTATTCCTGTACTGTTAGTTACTTACCACCCCATACCTGTTTTATCTATTAACCTGTTCCCATAAAATATTCTATAATTGCATCTATATAACTCCTTACAGCTTATTCTTGACTTCTCCCCAAATAAGCTTGTATGAGCTTTGAACCCACCCTTTGTACAAATACCCTGCTGTTGTAATCCTCATTTGCTATGACTGTGAAATCATTTATCCAAAGTTTTAGTAAGGTCTTTGTCATTCTCTTTTTCTGTATTTCTCTTTCTATTTTCTCTTTATTATTTCTTTTACTGTTGTTACAGTTCTTTGTTTGCCTACTCAGTTTACTGTGGTTCTACATTTGTTCTCAAGAATAAGTCAGATTTACGGTGCAGTCTGTTTTTCTGCACACTGACATATTAGCAATGTCCATGGTTGCCAGGAAGCCCAGCTACAATAATTTACTGGGCTTTGATCTATTTATGACTCCACTGCTTCTTCTTTTATATCCACAAGCATACAGTTGAAAGCAGAATTCCACTCTCAGGATGCAGTTGATTAACATTAAGCATTAGACAGAGTTTTAACTGCTGTATTTCTTCAATATTCATTACTAATAACTACTGGAATATCAACCATAGACCAGGGGCATTACTATAATCTTATTTAAAATTATTCATTTAACACCTCAGTCTGTGTACCAGAAAAGACAAATTATTTTATGGCAGAGGAAGTGTAATTTCTTTGATGGGATGCGCATAAAAACTTTAAAAGGAGAAGTAATGGCACACAGTGCATGGAAAATTTTACCTTTTTGCCTTTATTAAAGGCAAAACCAAATTAGGAAGAAACAGAATTAAAAATATGTGTGTCATTTGTACCTTGTTAGGCTCAGAAAAATCTAACCAATTTCATATGATTCTGACTTAACTGTAATGCTGTCTGTAAATGAAAAAGCCCTCACAAGGTGTATTTTTTAACCCCTAAATAGGTACTTTCCCAACGGTATTATACAAAAATATTCTTTACCATCTTGTATATGGTCTGCATACTTAGCTAATGAATCATTATTAAGGGTAAAGACATAGTGTTGGGTTTTTTTGTCTTTATTTAGTAGAAAAAAGAGTGAAGCAGTATTGGAGCTTTTGTGTACAGTACAGTACTACTATAAAAATTTGGTTTGTGCAGGGCTAAATGTAAAAAAAAAAAAAATCCAAATATTTTTGAATATGAAAAAATATAAGAAAAACAAAAGTAACAGCTTGTAATTTTGAAAATACTGTATAACCTGATGTTATTTGTTGGAGTAAGGTGCATGGCAGACCTATAAACAGTAAACAAAGAGGTGCAGAAGATTTCCTAAGAATGATCCAGCCCAGCTAAATTACCCATCTGTCATCACAGCCTGCAGATGAGAACTCACCCTGCTGGAGGGCACTGTTTGTGACACCTGATTTGTAAGTGACTCTCCCTACTGTGTGTAAGAAGCAGAGGTGGGACAGCCATGGTTAGGGCAATGCCATGAGATCCACAGGATATATGGGATATGTGCAGCAGACATAGTCCATGGCCACTTAGCAGGCTCCTCATTTCTGCCTCAGCTGTGACAGGATCTGAATATCTATATCTTTTTATAGTAGACAAGTAGATTTGAGTTTAAAAGAAATGCAAAGAGAAATGTCCAGGTAGCACAGGGTGTTGTGCACACAACACAGAAGAGGCCTGAGGTTTCCTAGAAGTACATGTGGATCGATTGTACCGGAGAGTCCCAACAAGCCCTGTTTTATGGCACAGAAGGGCACTTGATACACTCAGCCTTCACATGGCACACTCAGCCTTCTCCTGCTAGAAAAAGATAGGAACCTGGCCACTGACACTGGGGTGACTTCTTTGTATGGATTAGCTAAAAGAAAGGCAGTGTGACACGTATTATTTTATATGACTGTTTGCTAAGCAGGAGAAGAATGTTAGGAATCAGGAATCCAGATTTCTATGCTTGTAGAAGAGGGAGGAGGATACTTGGCTACACTTCCACCAAGCAGCTCAGAAATATATTTCATGTCCTCAAATGCACTGACACCTTGTTTCTGCTTTTAGAAAGTAGTTCAAATTGCTAAGTTAATTCTCAAAATTCCCCATTGACTTTTATCTTTTTGGTATTAGCTAATTTCAGCTAAAGATAACGAGTAAAGATTTTTACATTACTACATCTGAAAATGTGACCGTATAGTGTTTTAGATGCTATTATGTTAGATAGCATTTATACAGCTAAGCCTTTAGGACAAGGCATCGATGACTTCCCAGATGTTTGCAGGTGAGAAGTGATCTCCCTCTCTCAAAGGGATTTGCTAATTCCCTAGATGACTTTTTCTGTGGTGGGGGCACCTTTTCACCTCTCCAAGCCACACAGTCTCCTTGCCAGTAGGAGAAGGACTCCCTGCAGGGCAGTCCTCAAGTGACCAAACACCTGTTGTCACTTCGGTGGGGACAAAAGGGAGCACCAACATTCAGAAGAAAAAAGTTCAGACTGATTCCCCTCACCTCTCCCTTCCCATTGGTCCAGAGAGGATGCACAGGTGACAACATCCCAGCTCTGGAAGCACGAGGTGACAATCAGGTAGCAAAAGGCAGGGATACGGACACACATGGCATTACACACAAGGGAGGCTCTAATAAAACGGGCACCTATTTTTTCCCCCTTTTTTAACATTCGGTCTCATGAGGTATTATTTCTGTTTGCATTCCACAAATAACTATTCCCGCTTCTGATTTAAGGAAGTAGCTAAATAAACTGCACTGATACGAATTATGCATTATTTAAATGCAGAGTTTCCATATTACCAGTCTGTACCTTGCTGTTGCTCAATCAGCACTTTGTCCTGATGCAGCCAGCGGTGCTCTCCCAATGTCATTTAGTAATCAGAGCACATGGTATGAAATCTCTCACGCTGTATAAATAGTTGGATTATGAAACAATCCTTCACTGAGTTATTTTAACACTTAGCCATATGTACTTGCAAACCTGACATCACTTTAACTGCATAACTCATTTCATTCTTAACCCCATACCTGCCTGGAACGCAACCAGGCAAACTTTATATAAATGTCAAATGAACTTTGCATACGTAGCACGATACATAAAGAAATCATCAAGGAAAGTGTAATTTAAGAAAAAGCATTTTGCATCCTAACACTTCTAAGAAAACAGTAAGAACCGCTTCCATTACAACTTCATTGCAGGAACAGAAGAAAAAAAAGTAAAAAGACTAACCTGCATACACGAGCATGGTGATGAGAAGAGCAATCAAATGGACTCTGTATTTGGGACTAACGCTTTCGGCTCGCAGGACGGCCAGCTGGAAAACGACAGAAAAGAGCAGTTCTATGCAGAACGCCTGCATCTCTGTAGTCTGCATGGGGCTGGTGCAGCCCTGTGAGAGCGCTCCGAGATGTGGCTCTGCCATCTCCAGACTCCAGATAAAGTGCATGAACACTCTGGCGAGCACTGCAGCCACGAACTGAGCGGCGATCTTGAGTCCCCCCATCCGAGGCGATGTCCCGCCGCCCCACATGGGCTGCAGGGTGCCGCAGGGATTGCATGCGCTGCCGGCGAGGGTCAGGCCGTGCAGGACGGTGAAGCCGTAGGTGAGGGTGAGGGCGGTGTGCGGCTTCGGCTCCACGCTGCCGAGCAGGCTGAGCTCGTTGGTGCAGGCGCAGATCTGGAAGGTGCTGAACATCTCCACAAGGAAAGCGAAGAGGAGCGGGCGGGAGCGCAGCCGGCGCCGGGCCAGCCTCCGGCACAGCCCCACGGTCACCACGACGCCGGACATCAGCAGCAGCGAGCTCCCGACCCCACCGACAGCCATGCCCGGAGCTTCACAGGCCCGAGGGCTCGCCGAAGGTCCAGCCCCAGCACCTGCGGGGAGAAAGTAACCAGGAGAGGGAGGGAAAATGTCCCCGCTTTCCCCTGGAGGTAGGAACCAGCCTCTGTTCCCACCTGCGAGGAGCCTGACTCACCCTCCGCCCGGCGGAGCAAAGGGCAGGGGTGAGGGCAGGGGGATCCCGCTCCCTGCCAGGGCACGGGTTAGCACAGGGAAGCTCTCTCCCTGCGGTGGAAAAGCACGGGGAGGGCAGCGGCGGCAAGGGGGCTCTGCTGCCCCCTCAGCCCCTCCGCCACGGGACGGACCGGGCTCCCCTGTCCCTTCAGCCTGCCGGGGGACAGGGAGGGGAGGGAAGGCCCAAGCTGTCGGCCGCGGGGGAGCGGGAGGGGACCGAATTTGCCCGGCGGGACCCGCGTTGCGGTGCGTCCGTGTGTGCGGGAGCGGTTCCAGCCCCAGCGCGGAGCCCGGCGCGGGCTCGGCCGCGCCGCCCCCTCCGGCGGGCGCTGCGGCACCGCGCATGCGGGCGGGGCGCTGAGGGAGCAGGGGGCGGGCAGGCGGGGCGAGCTCCGCGGGTTCGGGCTCGGCCGGGCCGGCACCGGCACCGCCGGACACGGGCCCGCTGTCCGCGGAGATCACAACCCTCGCCCCGCGGTCGGCAGCCAGCGAGAGAGAGAGACACCGGTTATTTAGAGTTGCGCAAGCCTGTGTGCTCGGTGGTGTTCAGCAAAAAGAGCACGCCAACTATCGGAACTTTTTTTACAATTCAAACATTGTAGCACACAGGCATTACAGAATCACAGAGACAATTAGGTTAGAAAAGACCTCTAATATGACATGAAGTCCAACCTGTGACCGATCACCACCATGTCAATAGACCATGGCACTGAGTGCCACATCCAGTCTTTGCTTAAACACCTCCAGGAGCAGTGACTCCACCACCTCCCTGGGCAGCCCATTCCAATATCTAATTACCCCTTCTGTGAAGAAATTCTTCCTAATATCCAGCCTAAATCTCCCTTGACGCAGCTAAAGCCTATGCCCTCTCATCCTCTCACTTGTTACCTGGAAGAAGAAGTCGAACCCCGCCTGGCCACAGCCTCCTTCCAGGGAGCTGTTCAGAGATAAAACCTGAACCTCCTCCAGGCTAGGCACCTCCAACGCCTCCAGCCACTCCTCATAAGATTTGTTCACCGACTCTAAGTTACATAGTTTTCTTATTAATTAGTACTCTATCTTCTATTGGTTAATGATTCTCATGCTGATTAGTCTGCATGTTCAGTGTTTATCTTTTTTGAGTCGGTGGTGTTTTTGGGTTAGGATGCATGAGTTGGTGGTCGGGATCTCACCCTGCCAGCATTACCTTTTACCCAGTTGTAGCTGATTCAGCACAGTTGCTGAGTTGTCTTTATTAGTTTCTTTCTTATCTTGTGGGTTCTGCCAAATGTCCTTGTGGCCTGTAAATTCTGCATTGTGTCCACTATCAATGGTGCATCCTTCTTCCCAAGCTCCCTCTAGGTCTGAGGTCATGGAAACACGTTGAACTCTAAACCTTTACAAGGCAATTCTACTGACAATTAATTTGTGACACAGAGCTGCTCTGTTTCATGGATAAAACCTCCTTTCTTGTTGATCAGGCTTGAAATATACGAAGATCAAACTTTAGAGAACATCCTTCTTAAGAAAATTTTTACATTTACCACATTTTATAACCAGAAGGGTTTCTTTCCTGTGTTTTTGGGAACCTGGTGGTGCAAAACGCAGGTGTGCAGATTGATTCAGCTTCTTCCTCCCACTTGCTTGCTGGGAGTGTTTGACAGAGTGCCCGGAGGAAGCAGGTGGTGATTCTCGGGCTTCTCCAGTGGAAGCAATGCTAAAAATAGGCATCAGCCTCATTCTGCTGAATGTGGTAACGTTGGCATTCATAGTAGGGCCCAAATAGCATCAGGGCCATCCTGGAAAAATAGGCATGGGCTCCTTTAGGATAATTCTTTGGGCCTGGTAACTGAGAAGGGTGAGCCCAGAGCGAGGTAGTTGGGAAATGCTTCCTGTCCTATTAGGCTGGGGCTGAGGTTTCCTTCAGTCTCTCCCTGCAGTGCTATTTTGCAGTATTTGGAATGGGTTGTACCTCTTGCCAGAGTGTTTTTCTGGTGGGAAAAGAAAAAATGCCCAAGTTCTGAGCACATGAATGGTTGTGCCATGTGTGATTTGGTATACTGATTTAGTTTTCACCCTAATAAAACAAAAATAAATGTGGTTTGTGGTGCTTTTCCTCCTCTCTGTCACTGACTTGCAATGTGTTTTTAGGGGTGTCCAGATACTGATTTTATGAACTCTACAGCTGAAGCACTGCAGGCAGCACTAACCACTGTGCTGCAGTTCAATGCACCTGCAAGGAGGGGCAAATGCTGAATGTTGTTCCAGAACTCCAATATCCAATAGTTTTGCCACGAGGTGGCATCAATGACAGTTTGTCAGACCTCGCAGGAATGACTTTTGCCCGATCAAGGTCCACACGGAATGTTTCTTGCAAGGAGGCAATACACAGATATAATATTACTTACAAGCAACAACAAGCTTTTAGTTGAAGGTCAACCTACCATAAAGATCCAACTTGGAACATACAGAATTGTTTCTCTAGAAGTGAGACACATGACAAGCTCTTCCTCATTTCCAAAAATGTAGGACCATTGAGACATCTGGGCTTAAGAAATTTGGGTATAAAAGGTGTTTGGAGGGTGCCTTTGGCTTTGAGAAATAGGGTTGTTTTTAACAGGAGAGGGAGAAAACAGCAGTTGAACGGTGGTGATATAAAGAGGGGAAAGGAGAAAACGACAGAGCAGTTAGTATTTGGCTTTTACTGTTTGTACAAGATTAGATGTCAAAAAACCTGAGTGAGGCAAGGCAGGAGACACGACTGTGTTAAGCCGTTTCAAAAGTCTCAAAACACTACAATGAAAACTGCATTGAAACAACTGCTTTTCCCAGCAATGATGTTCTGTAGATGTAATGTGGAAGAAAAATCCCCAGCCTCTTTCAGAGCCTTGGACTGTAACTTGTGTATATGACCAGTCGTGAATTTGTCATTTTAAAACAAACTGATAAGGTAGATGTTGATTTAATATCACGGTCTCGAGGTGGATTACTGCTGTGTGGATTGGAATTGATTGCATCTTTCAGTTATCTGTACGACCAGCTGTGAATAGTTTACTTCCTGGTGTACATATAATCGTATTTTTTGACCACTAGAGGGTAGTGCCATTCCAAACAATTGCTTTTGGTGTGCTCCTATAGGAGCTTTATTTTGTGTTTTGCCACAAGGAGATGAGAATAGTACATTTCCTATATACAAGCTCAAGTCCTTAATTTTGTAATTTGTAAAAATGAGTGTTCAGGCCTGAGCGTCTCTTAAAATTCACTTTACAA
This sequence comes from Acridotheres tristis, assembly GCA_037013685.1. Classification (NCBI taxonomy): domain Eukaryota; kingdom Metazoa; phylum Chordata; class Aves; order Passeriformes; family Sturnidae; genus Acridotheres; species Acridotheres tristis. The sequence goes on along the minus strand of CM072884.1, from coordinate 29,972,893 downwards.
CATACAGTTTTTTGGTACTGAATCAGTTAGGCTCATCAATTTCTTCTTCTTGGCGGCATTGGTGGCTGTCTCATTCCAGGTTGTCCTTGTGTATGCTCTCTCCTCCCTGAACAAGATTCCCTCATGCTCCTGTCTGCTGTATACCAGGACATATAATATATATATATAATTTCCCTTTTGTCACAGTCGGATTTGTCTCATTTTCTTTTCTTCTCATTTCAGAGTCCCTGAACATCCTTTTCTCTCATGTTCCTTTCCATGCAAATCAGTCTTTGTATTTTCCTTCCTATTTGTGTGTATTCCTACTTTCCTTCTTTGCCCAAACCCTTGTATTTCCTGCTTTTTCTGTATGCAGTTAACTGTTCTTATCTGTGTGTATGGTTTCAGCCCCTTTCCTTCCTAAAATTCCCCCATCTACTTCCTTTTTCTATGGCAGTCTGAGTCATTTGGAGGGTATCAACATGCCAAGAACTCTTGGATGGGTTTTGCAGGGGTGAAATTTGGCATTATCATGCTGGAAAATGCTGGTGCTTCCATCCACATTAATGTTAAGGAATAATTGCAGAGGAACTAAATCTGTCCTTCAGGTAACAACATACCAGAGAATCTGTGTGCCCTGTTTTTTCTGTTGTGGTTCAATTTGTTTCTCCCAAAATTAGTCGATTTCCACTGGCATTTAAAGTTGCATTGGAAATACAGAAAGTAAAAGTAGTCGTAGTGCCTCCAAACAGAAAATCCTTGTTGAGCAGGCCCTGGCAAGCTCAGGCACAGCTTTTCTCAGCAAGTGGCTGTGAAGGTTTGGGACATTTCCTCTTTCTGCCTACATTTCACAGCAGTTGGATGCCAGAGCCAGGATTTGCACCAGAGGGCAGCCAGAAGCTCTGGTAAGCAATGAGAGATCCTAGTGCATGAGCAGTAGGGAAGAGTGGGGGATCACAGCAGCAGGGGAATTGCTCAGTACACAAGAGTCTGAGCTCTTAGACAATACACCCAGGAGCCTTTGATTTCAGGAAGAGAAATGCCACTGCCTGTGAGGGCTCTTGCCACGAGGACCCAGTGAGGGCATTGGCACAGATCAAAGTGTGGAAATTGTACAGACTGTCTAAAGCTCTGCTGATACCAGCAAATTAAACAGTGTCAGGGATGTTTCTGAGCACCAAACTCAGCTGTTTCTACTGATTCTCATAATCCTTACATGGTTTTAGCCTGGACAATGAGCAGGATCCCAAAATATTCCAGGGTGTGGGTTAGGGGATACATCCTGCTGTTATGAATAGGCAAACTGTGCTTTCACTTACCTTTTGAGGCTTTCATAGACTGGACATTGGATGTCCTGTGCCAGCTGGCCTCAGGGGCAGAGACTGGTCCCAGACTTGTTTCATTTACTAATGTGAGTGTAATCACAGTGACTAGGCCTGGCCACTGGACTGAAAATCTGTTTTTGCAAACCCCGTTTGGTTTAGATACCAAGAACTGAAGGGAGGTTGCTTCCATCTGTTCCTCTACTCTGCCTCCAAAGGTTACTGTCTCATACAAAAGGGCCAGAATGTTTATTTGCTCTTCAGTTATAACTGGCCACCTTGCACCTCTAGCACTGAGTTAGGCTACTGATTTTTGTTTTCTGATCATTCTGTTGGCTTTGATGGGAAGGACTTTTTTTTCTGTAAGTGTAACAAGCAACGTTATTTTATGAATCATGGACGAAGGAAATCTCTAAACCACCTGATGTTCATAACCTCTGAGGACCTTGAACTTGGCTTTCTTGAACTTCATGAAGTTTGTAAGGGCCCACTAAATTCACTCTAATCAAAAAGGATAAAACTTTAAAAAGCTAAAGGCAGAGAAGAAGCTTCACATTTTTTAGAGGCTCTTGCTTTTTTTCAAGGCCATTTCTCATTTTTTGTTTGGTTTCCCCCCCACACACCCTTCTGGATTATGTAATACAAAATAATCCTTAGCTTTGCCTTTCTTAAATGATGCTGTTAGCTGCCATAGCCCATTCATGATAGTAAAGTGACACTTGCTAACAAAAATTGCACAGTGTGCAGTCCTTCATCTTTTGTTCATCGTGTTGCTTTCCATCTGTTTGAAGCTTGTTCCAGAATCAAGCTGCTTGCCTTGAAACATCGTTCTATATTGAACAGGGAGTCCATGAAGTGAATGCTTGTTGTCTCAATATATTTGCTACGCCCGACTTTCAAAAGAATTTTTAAGTTGCTTATGAATAAACTTTACTTGATTATATGAGGTAACCTAGAACTATATTCTAAGAACTGTAAATGCTGAAAAACCAGCAGAAGGCCCTGAACTATAACGACTCATTTTCAAGTAAGTTTAGGACTATAATCTCCAAAAAAAAACAACTGAAATCTCACTTTCTGTTTAATATGCATAGTGTCATAGATCAACAAAAATTGCTTTGTCTTCTTTTTACCTGTGATTGTTTCCAGGAAAAAGAAATGTTTAAGTGCAAAACACAATATTCTGCTGAACTTGTAAAGAAAGATACATTACTGAATTCTGCTTGCTCTCGCTAATACTTAGCTTTTTCTCTATGAAGTACCATGAAACAAACCCAACAAATAAATTACCACTGTGATTTCGGGTAGCTCCAATGAACACTTTTGCACAAATACAGTTTTTAGGGATTGCACTGTCTCATGTAGTGCTGCAATATATTTAGTCTTTGTGTTTTGCAAGGCTGGGTTAGAGACTTGGAATCCAGCAGTCTTTTTAGCACGCTGTCTTTACACTCTTAGGAAACTTTTCAGCCTGGTTCACACTCAGTTTTGTCTTTCTCATGTATTTGAGTTGTGAGTGGCATTCACTGTAGTGTGAGCAGGAGGGCTTGTGCTAATAGTGCTCCCTTTTGCACTTGTTACCAAAGCATCTTGGATTTAGGGTTGGATTGCAGGTAAACTGTGTATTCAAGTGTAAATTGTCTCTCTGTGTGATGTTGGTGCACACCTGCCAAATGTCCTTCTGAACCAGTAATCAGACATCACATTCCCTCGATATATATGAAAGCATTTATCAAAAAAGGTGCCAGAAACTTCCCTGTGGGAAAGAAGTGACTCCTTTTGTTCTCCCTCTCTCAGTTGTTACTGATAATGACTCACGTGTTGCTTACAGTCTCAAAAGTACAATAGCAGTAGTTTAGAAAGCAAAAGGGAGCTCTGCTTTTCTTTATGAACAGGTGATGAAAGATTTTGAGAGAAGGAGGCAGCCCATCTTCGAAGGATTTGAATCAGACAGCTGCAGCAGCAAGCTTGACCAAAGGTAAATGGAGAACCAGATATAAAGGGAATGATCACAACTTTTAGTTGGCCCTGATGTTGTCTGCCTCTGGTGCCAAAGGAAGATTGTGGAACTGTGGAAAAGGAGCATGACTGATTTATGCCTGTTTTTATGTTTGCACCTTCATCTTGAGCTGTACCATGCCCACGTCCATTGTGGTTTCCTTCAGAGAGAGCATTTTGTAAGCTTGTCTTTGCTGGAATTCCTATTGATAAGGTACATTTGTTCATCGTCTGTTCCTGATGCCAGGATGCTGAAGCGAAGGAGAACTTCAGTGTCAGGTAGGAAGATCATTTCGAATGAGTGGCTTCCTGTAGCAGAAGTTTTTGTTTGTGAAGTTGTTGCTTCTGTCATTGCATGGACATAATTGCTTTTAAAGTTTAATAAGATTAAAACTTTATTAACACAACTGGGTTTCTTTCAATTCACTCAAGCAGATACAGTGTTTTTTTCTATGGGGGATTATTTTGTTTGCTTATATTTTACATTTCAATCCATGTACTTTTTTGCAGTGTAAGAAGAAGCGTTGAGTGGTTGATTCCTTCCATAAAGAAATCATAATTCATTTGTGAGAGATGAGGTAATCTGGTAGCAAAGCATGCATGCTAGTCAAGAGAGATGCAGTCTAATCCTTATTGCATAACCATGTGTTTGTGGACTTGTTTTGAATCCAGCTCAGCCTGTCTGCAGCCTTCTACTTGTCAACTGTCAGTGTCAACACTTGGGTGTATGGATCATCATTATGGCCAAGTGGCATGCAGTCACATCCCAGATGGGATCTCTAACCCTCATGTAAAACAATTAATTAGAAATAACAATGATATTGGAATATTGCATGAGCATTAAAAGGTGTGTTTCACTGTACTATTACAAGATGCAGTAAAACATTGCTCATTTTACTGGGCGGTAAATCAACAGATTGTTAAATGCCTTGTCTGAGATGACAGGAAGGCTGTGGATTATGTGGAGCCTCTTGACTCCTAGGTTTTAACCCTGATCACATAATCAAAGTACTGCAACCCTTGACAGATACTCCTTAGAGCCCCTTCAAGTTATTGGTAAACCTAAAAACTGTGACACCTGAAAGCACAACAGAGTTCCTGTGTGTGAAGTGCACAGTCTGTGCTCAGGGGACTGGCTATGATTTTGTTGGGTTTTCTATATCTTCAGCTGCTCCTACTCGGGTGTTCTGGGCCTAAAAAGTGAGCAGTGGGTTTGCTATTTGCTGTGGACATGCTGGGTCCAATCTGAATCAACTGGAGCTTTGAAAGTTTTCAGGAGAGTGAGATGAGGGCACTGAGTATCAAGACTCTTTTTCCTCCATAAGATGTTAGACATCATATTTCAAGACAGATAATAAGAGGTAACTTGAAGGATAACATTGAGTCACCAGATCTTAGAAACAAGTACTGTGTCAAGCCCACCACTTCTCAGTTATTCTATCTTTCTATGATTTTTAACCTGTTGAAGAGTGCCTCATTGAAATCTCTCAAGCCTGAACTTCCATGTCACCTTTAAATAAAAGATTGTTTAGGGTCAGGTTCAGCCAGTGCATAACCACAGACAACTGCTAATTTACTGTAATGCCACTGGTTTCCCAGAATTGAAATTTTTGTTATAAACACCCGTTTTCTCCCACCTTCTTTGATTTCTAGCCTGCAGGATTTCCAAAAACAATTCAGTATGTGACTGAAATGAGTTTTCAGAATTCTTTGGGAAAAATAGTCCTGAGAAACAGGAACAGATGCCTTTCTTCACAGTGGGTAATATTTCTGAACTTAACAAATGAAATAGTTTCATTTTAGTTACCATATTATTGAGGAATTAGATTGAAGTGCCGTCACAATTTTCCAGTCCACCTAGGGACCAAGTAACCATGAAAAAAGACACTTTTAAAGTTTATAGAAAAAGTAACAACTGTGCTTACTGCTAAGATAACCACTTAGATCTAATAAAGAGAAATGTGTTTATAGGCATGTCAAGAGAACAGTTATACAATACAAGCAAAAACCCATAAAAGCAATAAATTAACAATATTTTCAGGGCTAATTTTCAGGCAAGAGGAAATTTAAATGCTGATTAAATTTAGCAATGACATAAAATTGGAAGACAAAATCAAAATGAAGAAGAACTGGAACATCATATAGGAAGTCTGCATAACCTTGAGGACTGGAGTAATAAAAGTCATGTGGTCATGTACTGGGGGCTAAGGAAAAAAACTGATAGAAGAGAGGAGATTTGCAGAAAGAGTAGAAGTAAAACATCTGGATTCAGTTGCCAGCTACCAGTGTACTGTGGACCAGGTGTAAGATGTGCTTAAATGAAGGCAAATGAAATCTTGAAATGTCTCTTGTTGCTGTTTCAGAATACAAGGAAGAAGATAAAGCTTTGCAGAGAGATGACCTGTTCAATGTGAAAAACAATATTGACACAAGAACAAATGGAAAGATGTGTGACATGTGAAGTGACGATCATTTCTAAGCCAGAAACCAAACACATTTATTTTCAGCTTTGATTCTCATGCTTCTAGTAGCAGAGAACACAAATTGATGATTCAAGGATTTCTTTCCAGTCATGTTATCAGTTATATTCCAAGAATCACAGCTGAAAAATGTGCAGGCTCATTTACTGTCAGTACTACTTCTTGCTAAAATTCAGCAACCTCTAAGAAACCTGGGAAGTAATCTTAAAGAAAAACCAAACTCAAGTTATCAATTACATCAGGGTTCATTAGGCTGTGCCAGAGCACCACTGACCCTGCATAATTTGTCTAAACAATAAATATAACAGGAAGAGGTGTTTTAATTAAGCTGAGGATCAAACAGAGGGTTTCAGTAGTGCAATGTCTCTGCCGATCTGCTCTCAGCAGAATCTTCAGCCCAATCTCTGAAAAGGGAAATTGAACCCAAATAAGACAAGGAAAAACTGACTTGCATGTAAGAGAAAGACTGAAACTGAAGGTCAGGAAAGTGAGAAAGACACGTTTATTTTTGGAAGTAAATGTACCTTAAAAAAGCAGAGCCTGGCCTTTTTTTAATGGACTACAGCTTAGAAGAAATCTTGGTTATGTAGGATTCTGCATAATTTGCATGTTTGCAAATGTGCTCAGTGCAGACCAATTCCATAATCTCCAACTGGTAAACCACCAATAACAAGGATAATAAATGCTTAAGATTTCAAGACACAAATTTATAATGAACCAGGGAACTAGTCTGGGTAATATCCCATGGAAATTGAATCCTACTGGTTCCAATGAAAAGGAAGTATGGAGAAAAAAAAAAAAAGAAAGGTAGCCTTTTGTATGCTAAAGGATGCAATGCATTTAAAACATAATTGAAACCTTCAAAACATAATAACTAGCTGTATGGATCTCATTGCGTGAAGCATTTAATAAGAATGTGTGAAAACCTAATTCCCTCAGTGTTTACAATCTCAGATAAATCTAATGAACTGATGTTAAGAGTCAGTAGACCATAACTTTGCAAATTTATTCAGAAATGTGACTGATATCTTACCAGGGTAATCACAGCTCATATGGATGCCACAAAAAAACCCAAAACGTAACTTGCAAAAAAATATTCCATTTCCTTTAATTACTTGCAACGGGGCCTTTATTTGAGACTACCTATTTAATTTTAATTAACTCTGATGTTTTTCAGCCAGAGGTCTGTTTTGGGCTGACTCATCCCTCCCTCCCCCTGAAATTTCAGCCAGAGATATTTAGTCATTTCCCAGTATGAAAAGAGAAGAATAAGTTGTTTCTCAATGTTAAAATATATTTGAAGGCCAGATGCTTTTGTAGTGTGGGTTTTTTGTGATTTGTTTGATTTTGGGGTTTTTTTTGTTTGTTTGGCAAGAGGCTGGGCTATGTGTCAGGTCTGCAGTTCTTGTGCCTGTGAAAATTGACCTAAATTTGGCCAAGTCAGGAGCCTTTAAAAAAGAATCTCACTTCTCATGTTCTGGGGAGTTGTGCTGAACTTCAACAGTAAAATAAAACAGTGGGTGGGAGAATGACAGAGGCTGGATGAGATGATGGGAGAGAGGGGACATAAACAGGAAACTAGAAATGGGCTTATGAAGGTGTTGAATTAGCTGTGGGGGAGTAGACAAAGATTTACCTAAACAGTTTGATGTGCGTGGGAACAAATATATTGGACAAACAAAACAGAAATGACAGGATGTATGGGAAGTGAGAAACTGAGACTGAGCAAGAGATGTTCCCTATAGGACTGGAGAGATTAACTCCTCCATCTTCTAGGATATTATAAAAATAAGAAAGAAATGCTGAGGTTCTATCATGATGAAAATCATGGAAAACTATAGAATAAAGTAATATTTTCCCTCTTCAGGTTTGGCCAGCTTACAGTGAATATGACTGCGGAACATGCAAGAAATTAGGGGTAAAAAGGAATTGAGCTGCTGTTGCTTTAAAAGGTGGATTATTGCCATATCTATGAGATATCTAAATTATGGTTTTGTAAGTTCATTGTGGTAAGCTCTGTATTTCCAAAGGAAACTCAGCTTACTTAAGGCTTAGATTGCATAAACTTGGGGCATAACACAAATGACATCAATCTCCTGTTGAGTGAGTGTTCTTTTTGTGAACCAAATGAGGAAGCTGGGACCTGTGGAAAAACAGCACCAACTCAGGTAATGAATATCCACTATAAGGAATATATGCAAAGGGCAATAATTAAGGTGGTGCAGCTGGCATTCACTATGGCATTTTGCAGCCTTCAAATGCTTAGATTTGCAAATTTCATGAGTGTTCTTTCAGCCTCCTTTTTGTGCCTTTAATTAACATTGTGTATTGTTTGTATAGAGGTAGAGGCTGGAAGCCCTAGGCAAGGATTCTAAGGCTTTGCAGTCACAACACGGAATGTCTGTCAGAAGTCCAGATTTTTTTTGGGACTACATTTGAAAAACTGAGATGTATGAGCTTTGGCTGGGAGCACGAATTGCAGTGTGTAGTCCCTGATTTGTCTACTTAGATTGCGTGCTTTTTCTAATTGGAGACGTGTTCTCTTTGCACAATCTATGCTGTCCTTTGTTACCACCTTAGAACTCTAAATTCCATGCTGATAAAGATGGTTAGTAATAATTTGTAATATAAAACCTTTTAAAATCCTTAGGCCTCACTGCTGCATTTCAGAGCTCCCCAGCTGGATGTTGCAGGCTGAGTGCTGTTAACAAACAATAGAGATTGTTTTTTGGTTTTTTTTTTTGTAAGTGCTTGTGGTTTTGAAGATGTCCATTCTTCTCCTTCCCACAGAGCTCAAAGTGATTTGGGCATGCAGTAATGACTGTGAAAGTTTCTGGCTTCTGTGCATTTCTTACAGTATTAGATAAGCTGCTTGGTTTTGTGACATGTGAACCAGGTAGAACTGTCTTCCCTAAAAATGCTTCAGTGAGTGTCACTCCTTGCCTCAGGCAGGCAGGTGGTCAGGGAACAGTCTGTCTGTCTTGTTCTTCACCCAGCCGTCTCCTCTGACTGAGCTGTGGGAGTTGGGCTTTCTCAGGTCAGGGAACTGGTCTGAGGAGCTCAGTCCCTGTAGATGCCAGCCATCATTCTGCTTCAGCGTTCTTCAGGTCTCCTGGTGCAGATATTGGGAGTCATGCATCCTTTGGCAGCTGTGTCTCACCCTTCTTTAAACTCATTTGGTATGTTTAATACAGGGAGGTTGTGTGATACACTTTAGTTTCTGCAGCATCCTAGAAGCCTAGATAAAAGATTTTGTGAAAAGAAGAAATAGATAACAGTAGGCTAAATGGGTTGTGATTTGATTGCATGGAAGTCCGTAGACTTACATCTGGAAGGACTCTGGTATAATGTGTGTGGCAAACTTGTGACTGACAGGAGAAGTTGGTTCAGATTGCAGGCATGTGGATGAACTACAGTATTAAAACTTTCCATTTCAATTGGAATAACAAGAAAAGTCATCTCACGTGCTCAGACAAACTCAGGTTTCATCAGCTGCCTTCTTTTAAGCCGCAGTAAGTACCAGCAATCACACTTTAAATCATTACTGTGTTAGACAGGGGAGAAGTGCTGGTGTAGATGTTCCTAATGACGTCCCTCTCTGCCACAGAAGGTGACACCACAGCAAACAAAAATAGTGGGCATAGCTAACAAAACAGTTCCCTTGCAATCAAAGTGTAAATAATACTTTGACATTATGACTTCATTGCTATATAATGCTTTCTTTAGAATTGCACTGCAAGCAAAAAGACAAATTACTTTAAAGAAAACCCAGATCTCTGTGGAGCAGAGGTCTCAAGCATGCTATTTCTTCGTTGGCCATCCTGCAGAGCAACCAGCAAACTGCAGCTTAGCCCATAAGCCTCTCAGGAGAACTAATCTGGCCTTGATAGAAGCAGAGGCTTTACAACAAATCTGGAGAATTTAGAAACAAATGGAGATCAGGTAAGAAGTAAAAGGAGTTAACCAAAATAGATAATATCACAACAAGAGTGTGTTTATTACGTGAAATAACTGATTTTTGACAAGGAAAATGGGGTCTCTTGGGACTTCAGTGAAGTAGTTGGTGTGTTGCCACAAAGAAAACTGAGCTAAACAGGTGAAAGTGAGGATTAGAGCAAGAAGGGTGTCATAAACAGGTGAGGTCAAAGTTCCCTACTTATCTGGGGTTTTGCATCCCATGAGCCCCCTAAACTGGTTGTTTTGTGCCATGTTGTCTATGTTAAACTAACAGGTCATTAAAGAAAGACTCATGGAAAATATGCAGGTAAATAGTAAAAGGGGCAAACCCAACTCTACTTTTGCCAAGTTCTGTCTGGGTTGACAACTAGCAGCTATCAGGGTGTTGTCACTGCATGTGTGTAGGCTGTGCATGGGGTTTTTATGGCTTATTTGGATATACGCAATTATCAATTACTGTGTGCTTGACATGGTCTGCTCGTAAGTCCTGGGCAAGTGCAAATTCTGCCCTGTATACTGTCTGTAAAGCTACAAAAGATATTTTTTTTCTAGTATTTTATAAAGTAGACTGAGAATTAACTGGTTTTGGACGTAAAAGGGAAATATTCCTTACACCATGAAAAGCAATAATTTCACCCTGAATACCTTCAAATAATTGTGCTATTAGCAAAAACCAACAAAACGCAACAAAACAAACCTAGAAGGTTGAAGAGGGGGAACGCTCTGGAAGTAGAGAACTTCCTACGTAGGTATTGTGGATTTGGGTTGCTTGCTGAGCTGATTTATTTTTTAAAAGCACTTAAGGTAATGCATTTCAGTTTATTTTCCCTTACTAAGTGAGCCTTGTAAGCTGCTGTTTTTGTGATCTTCTCAGTCTTCACATTACCTTCCAGCATTTAGGATAGAAAATCAGGAAAAAATATAGGCACTGGCAATCACTGATTGGAATTTGTTTAATAATAGCAACCTGCTTACTTCTATTTCATGTTTCAACACAAATCTTCAGTTCTATGTTTACTGATTAAGCCTGAGGACCATCTGCTGAAGAAAATTTAGCTCCTGTGGTAGGAAGGAACCACATGCAATTCCTACCTAGGCTAACAAAATCTTAAGTGGACTTACTAGTGGTTTGAATATAGTGGCATATAAGCTGAAGATAATTGTTTTTTAATAGCTCTAATTTGTGTATGTGCAGAACATGTACATGGTGCAGAACGAAACAGAGGTGATGAACTCTTGTTATCCTACTCCCTGGCATAACAAAAATGACTATCAAGCATACTGAGCAGAGGCCACTCAGCTTATTAGGTTATTTTCCTGGGTACATTTTCAGTGCCTGTTTGTTACAGAGATTAGTCATGCAATATTGGATGCTTTCCCTCCATATCTACAATAGGATGTGCTGCTCCCAGTGGAAATAAATAAATGAGCACAGTAACTCCTGCTTTTTGCAGTACCAATGGGTGGTTTGGATGTGTATGTGTGTCATGCTGGAGCTGTGAGTTCAGGCTTGGCAAATTATTACCAGATCATTTAGGTTGGAAATTATTACTTATAAGTAGTGCTATGGTGGTGCCTATAAGCCATGGCCTTGCCATTGTGAGTACTGATAAAAACATCAGATGGAAGCCTTGATCTTGTTCTGTATAAGACATGGTCGGGGTAGGATTTTCATGTATGGGCATTTAAAGGGATTTTAATGACGGTACAGACTAGGCTGGGTACATGTTTTGTCTGCTTAGTTTTTAAAACTGAAATGCATCAGCCAAAGATTGTGGCATCCCTGGTGACTGTGCAGATTATACACAGGCTAAGAGCAGATAGCTGTTTCCTGTCTTTTTCTGTTCATGAAGAAAGACAACACAATGAAAAATTAGGATGATTAACAAAACAAGCATTTCCAGCATACCAATTGCTTCTTTGTGGCTGAGCATGATGGCACCATCCTTTAATTTTATTATGGAGGCTGCAGTGCTATTCTTATGGATTTTATGTGTTCTTCTTGTCAAAGGAATGCATGGGAGAAAGCATTTCTATGCTTGAGGGAGTTCCAGCCTGATGAATAGCAGATGATACCTGGTGATACCTGGTACTCCAGATATTGCTCCAGATACACCTTAATGCCCTGCCCCAAGGGCATTCAGTGAAGCTGGAGATGCTGCAGCTCCTAGAAAGAAACTTCTTTGGTCCATTTGGACAAGAAAATGTGAGCACCATCCTACAGATACAATCTTTCTGTGAATGTAACTTATTGAATTTGTTTATTTTGGTAGTGTTCTCTGCCAGAAATATCTAAGGCTCAAAATACTAATTCTGAAGCATTGTTCTATTGGAATTTAGGTGTATAGGTTCAAAAGCATTGTCCTTCAAAATCACCAGCCCAAGTGATTTCTTGCTGGCTGGCAAAATTTTTTGCTTTCTGAATTTTCCTTGGCAAGCAGTCCAGCTCTTGTGCTCCTCTTAATTCTACCCGTGATCCTCAGAGTAGGCATTCCTTTGTCTGCATCCACTGAGGGTTGTGATCTGGAAGCTGTGCCCCTGGCACACCTGCCTCACAGGGGACAGCACTCACCTGAACACACATCTCAGCACTCACAGTCACATCAGGAAACCAGTAAATAAATAACCACAACGTTGCAGTTAAGTAGTCAAGATAGCTTGGACCAAGACTAGATGTCCCTTTTACTTGGGGTGTCTTCTAACCCTTATGTTCCTTCTTTTCAGCATAGTAATTTCTATTGTTAGTAATTGTAATTGTTGCACTGTGACAAAATTACTGTAGCAATATTTCCTGTGATTATTCCCTTGGGCACTTTAATGCTTTTTCACAATTCTACTTCCATCTTCGCTTCAGGCACTGCTGGGTACACTCTGGTGAGTATTGCTGTGGCACTTTAAGATGTGGCTGCTTGTTCTGCCCCTCTGGTGTGGGGTGCTGCTTCATCTCAGATCTGTCAGAAGGAACAGATGCTGAGGCTTCTACCTGACAACAGAACCAAACTAGTGTATAGTTATAAAGATGTATTTGAATTAAGACACTTGATTTTGGAGAGAAGTGGACAAAATGCAGGCACACTTTTCCTTCTGCTGACTTTGGTGGAGGGGTGAGTGCACCCTCAACAAGTCTGCTGATGACACAAAGATTTGTGGTGCAGCTGATGTGTCTGGAGGATGGGATGGCATCCAGAGGGACCTGGACAAGCTCGAGAAGTGGGAAGCTTCATGAGGTTAAGAAAGGCCAAGTGCAAGATGCTTCATGTGAATTGGGACAACTCCTGGTATCAATACACACTGGAGAATGGATTGATTGAAGCCCTGAGAAAAGGACTTGGAAGTGCTGGTGGATGAGAGGCTGGACATGACCTGGCATTGTGCACTCACAGCCCAACCGTGTCCTGAGCTGTGTCCAAAGCAGTGCAGGCAGCAGGGTGAGGGAGGGGACTCTGCCACTCTGCTCTTGTGAAACCCCACCTGGAGGATTGAATCCAGCTTTGGGGTCCTCAGCATGGAGAGGACATGGATCTGACTAGTGCTGCAAAAATTATCAGGAGGCTGGAGCACGTCTCTTGTGGAGACAGGCTGAGAGAGTTGGGGTTGTTCAGCCTGGAGGAGAGAAGGCTCTGGAAGAACTTCCAGTCTCCAGTGCCTAAAGGGGCTACAAGAGGACTAGGGAGGGATTTTTGACAAGGGCATGAAGTCAGAGGACAAGAGAAAATGGCTTTAAACTGAAAGAGGGTACATTTAGATTAGATACCAGGAAGAAATTCTTCCCTGTGGAGGTGGTGAGGCACCATCACACATTGCCCAGGAAGCTGTGGCTGCTGCATCCCTGGAAGTGTTCAAAGTAGGTTGGACGGGGCTTTGGGCTACTTGGTTTAGTAGAAGGTGTCCTTACTCATGGTAGTGGGGCTGGAACAAGATAAGCTTTAAGGTTACTTCCAACTCAAATCCTTCTATGATTCTATGGGAGCTCCAGCCTGAGGTAGCAGCTAACAGCTGCAGAAAAGAAACATCCTAAATGGATGCAGCTGTTGCTAAGTGACCGAGCCAAATATAGCATTTCAGTTTAGCATTTTAATTTAGCAAATTTCACACATTAATATAGCATACAGGTGCTAATTTATTACATTAGCTATAAATATGTTTATATTCTTTTTTCTTCACTTTGCATTTGTGACTGGCAGTAATGGGAGGAAATAAATTGAAAATTAATTTGTCTGGTTTCACTATTTCTTCTTAGCTGATCCTGTGGTATGGTTTGCATCTTGCCTTCTGATTGCTTAATTGCAGTTTGAGCTTGAGAAAACCATGTAATACTTGAATTGCAAGCTAGCCTCAGTTAGAAGCACATGACATAATTTTTTGGGAAACCAATCAGGAAGCATTCAAATCTTCCTTAGTGACGTGCCTCCTTTAGTTGTACAGCTTGCTTCCTTCTGGATGGCAGACATCAGCGTTAAGTTTAGCCTGGCACTGTCAAAGTGCTTACTTGGCATTTCATCACCAGAGCGAGCACTGCTGGGTTTGTGATGCTGCTCCTCTGCCAATGTCAAATGGATTTAGGCACAGCCGCCCTCACGTGTTCATGCTGAAACCTGGTCGGCTCTCAAACAGCGTGTTAAAACAAGAGCCAACAGTTTGATGCATAGCTGAGAACTCAGAGGCTGATACAGATACCTTGCAACTGGATACCCATGAGAGTTAAAGAGCTGAACTGAAAGAGATTAAGCAGCTCTTTGTACATTCTCCTCTGTGAAGTGTAAAGAACTGAGAGCTCCATTGTTTTGTAACCACTTATAAAAACTAAAGGGAAAAAAGAATTACTTCAGCATGGGCTTCTTGAATATGGTTTTATGGAAAGTGCTCTTCCCAGAAATCTAGCCATACAGGCAAAATAAGAAATCCTCAATACACAGATTTCACAACAGAGCATTGTCCATCCTGAAGCTTAAATGTTCCCAAACCTGGTTTCCCTTTAGCAAGTAGCTTTGCCCTCCTGTTTCCAACACAGTCTACATTCACCAGCAGCTGACTCACTTTCTGCACTGATTTTTGAAAGCTATTTACCCTGGATGTCTAGGCCCTTTTTCTCTAGACAGCCATTTGCACCTTCATCTCTGTGTGTGATAAAGGCCACTGTCAGCAGAGAAATCCGTTTCAGTATCACAGTTTCCTGCAGGGCTGCTCTCTGGGAACGCAAAGCCTGTGGACAGAGGCTGCCAATTGCAAATGGCAATATTAAATGTTTCTTCCCTGTAGTTCACCTGCTGAAGATTAGTTCTCTGTATGACTGCAGGCCCAGGTCCCTTCCACAAGGTTTATATTTGCTGCAATTGGAAGCTTTCAGAGGCAGCTTAAAGGATTGATTTAGTCTGAGAGCAGAAATGGGAAGTAGGAACTCCTGAATTCAAAAAGCATTATTGCAGTAGTTTTGCTGCAGAGCCTGAGGCTATGGATTGAGTTCTTACCTCATTTCCCCCATCTGAGATACAGGTCCTAGGATGGTTTGGTGATTAATTTATGCTGATGAAGTTAATTACTTGGTAAGTATGTAATAAGTTGATAAGAATCTCTGCATATCCCAGAAAATGTGTCAAAAAAGAAAGACAAAATAGCCATCCCTAAAACTGTTAATTAAGAAAGTGAGACAAGATGGTGAGATTCAGGATAGAAACCTCATCAGAGATATTATGGCAATTATAGCCAGTGTAACTTGACATTCATCTGCTTGCAGAGATAACTTTACAGGAATATAAAGTTAGAGCTTGGTATGTTCCTGAAATCTCAGTTTTATCCTGGCAGTTTTGCAAGACCTATGTGGTATGCTGAGGCAGCCAGTGAGAAAGATTAGGGGTTTGCATGTTGTTATTTAGCAGTTCCTAAAGGTATTTACAAGGAATCAATAGGAAAGGATTATGCAATAAAATAATTTATTAAGATTTCCTGTGTCCTGCAGAACAATCTGTGACTCATCAGTGATTTGGACAGCACTGAGATGTACATCATATCAAAGGAATTCTGCAGGGCCAGCTCTCTTGGCAGGCTTGTTGTGATCTATATCTCTAATGTAACTCTGGTTATGGTGTGACCAACCAGTATAATTAAATTATTAGTGTCACTGTCCTCAGCCAAATTGCCCCTGAGCTTGTGTAGCTCCCTCTATTGGGTTAAGCATTAAAGTCGCTCTCTACCCTGCAAAATGGATGTTCAATCTCTCCAGCTTTTTGATGAGTTAATTACTTGAATTATCTTGCTGTTTCTATGATATTTTGTCTGCTCCAGGTCAGTTCAGATTATGTTGCTGAAGACCTTTAATTTGTACTTTAATAAAATTTTACTGCACTGATGTTTGAAGCTGCCATAACATCTCTCAAATTCAATGCGATTTTTCCAAAACATTTGAAGTCAGCTACTCTAAAATCTTTCTGTTATGATCCACTTAGGTCCTCTTGGACACAATGTAAAAAGGTAGAAATAAACGACAGAGGTTTCGCATTTTCAAAGCTTGCTTGTGAAACATCCGAAATGCCCGGAGACACCATGTCTGTCAGTGCTCTGCAGTTTTTGGTTGCTATTCATGTAACTCAGTGAGGCAGAAGAGCAGAGATAAGGGAAAGAACAGGGGAAGATTTCTCTCTGCAGTTTATTCTCCAGGGTTTTATTCAGTCCAGTTTTAAATGGCTCAAGCTACTGAAGTGATTCAAGCTATGACATTTTGGCAGGCTGTGAAACTAAATCTGGCAGAGGTGCTATGACTGAAGGGCTGGTTTTGTACTCTGAAATGTGTGGCAAATCTTTCACTGGCTTCAGTTAAAACGGGATCAGGTCTTCAGAGTCATTCGCTTTGAATAAGCTCAGCAAAACTAGCAAAAGAATCTACTTTTGTGGTGCCATTACACTGTTACAATCTCTCAGCCTCACCTTCCTCTGTTTACAGTGTCCTCCCATGCAACTAAGACTTTCTGCATAGAAAAATGAGCTGCTTTTGTTAGGTTTTGAGTAATAAATAGCCCTGGATTAGTAGTCTCTGTCTGATGTCTCATTCAGACTGTCTGTTGCATTACCTAGCTCTAGCTACGTTTTTAAGCCCTGATACTGGAAGTGAAAACTCTCCAGAGGCATTCTTTAAAAGGTCAATGAAGAGAGGAAAAGCTAATTGATTTTAAAATTATTTTTATAATTATTTTCTTTGTATGGTAGCCCATTAAACTTGGGGAGTCCCTAATGAAAGGTCAGTTTAGCTCACTTTTCTTTTTCCACATTTTCAGAGTTGTGTTCCCTTGACATTATGCTTTCTTTTTTATTTCTCCCTACTTATAGGTAAAATAATTTTTTAAAAAATAACATAGTTCAGAATAATTTGCATTGATTTAACTTTCAGTAGTGTTATTCTTGTTTTCTTACTGGTTCAGCAGGAGTTGCTAAGCCCAAGAAATGCGTAAATCTATTTCTGCTGTGTTCTTCCACATACTCACAGAGGAGGATTTTTCTCATCATAGGTCCACAGTAAACCACAATAAAATGAATGGAAAAGTGATTCTGAGTGTCTGCTATAAAACCATTGTAACTTTGTAAGCTGAATCTTGGAAGGAAAACCTGTCATAGAAAACCTTGTCTGTTGGGAAACCCATTCTAGGTAGCAAATTTACATTTTGGGCAGTATTGAGGTTTGGAGGTATTTTTTAATATCTTTATATAGAGGAAAGAAAACTAGAGTCATGGTTCTGAGGCAGTGAAGAGAACCAGCTCACACCTGAGTCCAGGACTGTCACAAAAACAGTTCTGAGAAGGCTGTGCCATGCAATATCACAGGCCAGGTCCTTCTACTGGAGGCTGAAAAAGAGCCAGGAGGCATAGATTGTTCTGTGATTTCTGTAGACATTTTGTCCCTTGGGAGACAGGCTCTCATGTGCTCGAGATGTTTGCCTGTCTGCCGTTACTGTGCTCCTTTCCACACTTCCTTCACTGGCAGCAATTCCTTCATGCTCCAAAGGCCCAAGTGAATGAGCAGTACTTATGACCTCCCCCTTCCCTCCCCTCCCTCTCAGCAGTGCCCCTCTTGCTCTCCCTGGGTGCCTCATTCTTTGTCTGCTGCTGCCTGTGTTTTGTAAAGCAGAGCTGCTGCCATGATTCTTCACTACAAGAGTGGTGAAGCACTGGAATGGGATGCCCAGAGAAGCAGTGGATGCCCCATCCATTGGAAGTGTTCAAGGGCAGGCTGGATGGGGCTCTGAGCAACCTGGTCTAGTGGAAGGTGTCCCTGCCCATGGCAGAGGAGTTGAGACAAAATGGTCTTTGAGGTCCCTTCCCACCCTAACCATTCTAGGATAATTTCCAGTCAAGATGGATCCCTAAAATAGCGTCTAGACCATATTCACATCCTTGCCTTAAGTTGGCTGGTGACATCAGGGAGGAAAGGGACTTTCAAAGCAAGGTGAATGATTAAATGAGGCTGGGAGGTAGAGGGAAGGGGAAAGGAGAGGAAGTAGGAATGAGTAGATGTTTCTTGATACAGGTGGAGAAGAATAGGGGCAGTTAGGGATAGGGGTTTTTTAGACTGCAGGCAGAGGGAAATTTGATGTAGGGAACCATAGCTGACTGCAGTTGAAAGATTGAAAGATTAAATTCTGAACCAAATTCCTGTTTTTGGAGCACATCAGTACTGTTTTTAATATCTGAAAACAAGCTCTTCTGTTATGGCACTCATCTCCACAGATTCTTGCATAATGTAGGGTTTATATAAATTTTATATAAATGGTCAGCCTGTGGTGTGAATTCTTATAGCTCCAGTGACTAACCCAATGTGTTTGAAGTTTATACCTCCACACACAAAAAAGAGCTTACAGCATTTAAATATGTTTTTTACCTAAGATTACCAGTGCCTAGTAATATTTTTCCAAAACCCAAACTATTTAGATCATTAAGAGAACATACAAAACCTAAGCCAAAATCGGCATTCTGTACAGCTCCAAATAAACTCACAGTGCAGAGTAAAACTCCCCCCTTGCTTTTAAGCTTGAATTAGCAGCGTGCCTCAAAACTCAGATACATGTGCTTAAATTCAGCTGTTAGCTAATGAATCAAAGACTGACCTCACTGTTAAGCCATTGCCCATCTGTATTTTATGACTTCCAGAGATACACAAAGCTTCCAGAATCAAACAGTCATTTGTGGCTTCCCTAGTATTCCCCGACTTGCTGACTGCTCACCAAAGCCCTGAGTGCTCTTAGCTGTCTCTGTGCAATTTCCTGGCTAAAGGAGATCTGGAATGTAAAAGTGTATTCATCACCAGAGGTTTTGCAAGATTCCAGGACTTCAATGAAGCGGTAAGAGATTATTTAAAATTGGAATGGCATGAAGGTTCCTCTGAGTTTTCAACCAACTTATAGGGTAACTTAACTAACAAGTAAGTAACCCATAAGAATAACCAGAATTATTTGGGGTTTAAGCATAAAAAAAACCTGCACCAAGTTGTAACTACTGTTATAATTGTACCAGACAGATCCTGACCCTTTACTGTGAGCTTCTCAGTATAGAAATGGAGAACTCAGTGGCAAGTGGGAATGTGTACATTAGTATGATGCCTTAACCATTCATCCGGAGTGAAACAACTGCATATAGTCAAATACTGAGGAATGTTTTTGCATAAGCTGGGTTTTCAGCTTCAGTGCTAAGATCAAAGCAGTGTAACTCAGAGCCAGCTTTGCTAAGATGGTGACCCTGGTTCTTACTCCTGTATTTGAACTCATTCTAGGCAGAGAAATCATAGCAAACCTTTCTCCAGGATGGTAAGAGGTGCATGTCCATGTTAGATATGCATCAGAGGTAATGTGCTATTTGTATACCTTTTGGAAATGATTTTAACTTCTGTTGTGATGGGTATTACATACCATCTAACATCAGGATATATAAGATAGGAACCAGATGCTGCTCTGTGCTAGTCAGGTGTTCTGGCCCTTTTTAAAAATTTTTTTACTTTGCTCTTCTGGCACTAAAACTCCCTAAAACTTACTGAGGAAATGAAATATTGTTGCTGTCATGCTTTTGTGTGTTTGTTTAGCAAAAACATTGATGCATCATAGATTTATGTCCAGAAACACATTCCTCACTGCTTTAGTGTACTGTATTATCTGGACAAAATGAAAAGGAAATGGTTGTGATTTGAAAGCATTTTACATACAATTTGCAGAGCTGTACAAACTTACATGATATGTAGGGCATTGATAAATCATAGTCTGTCTTCTTCTTCACTTCACACCACCATAACAACATTATTTTGCTGGATTGACTTCTGATTTACTGGGTAAGAAACTATCAAGTAGTGTGCTGACCCACCATCGCCTCTGGTTTTGCTTCCTCGTACTTGCTCTTTCTGCATCTTCACGGTCAGATATTTGGCTGAAGAGCTTTGTAACTGTGTGTTGTATAACTAAAGGACTCAATTTTTCTTTTCGTCTTTTTCCTTTCCCTGCTACTAAGACCTAGAGACCTGTAATTAGTTTTCAAGTCATTCATGAACTCTGGTTTCTTCCATGTAGGCCGAGTCCAATTTGTCACTGTTTGCTTGAGCAGATTAAATGATTGAACAGGTTAATGCAGGTGACTGAGTAGGCACATCCTAACAAGTTACTGTCCCTCAGCTAAGCTTCAGCTCCTGTGATTTCGCATGCTCTTGTATTTCTCCTGCATTGTGCCAGCCAAGATATTTGGGGATCTGATCTGGCTGAAACACCTAGGAAAGCTTCTAGGTGGACCAGTTCTTTAATCCTTTCCATTACAGCTGCACAAATAGCCGTGTTGGCAACAGTGCAGGGAGTAGCTCAGGAACAGAGATGCACAGCAGAGTAAGAACTATTGATACTGGTGCTGCTGACAAAGAAGAAATCATCAGGCTGTGCCCTACGGCAGCTGTACTGCTTGTTCTGTGTGTCTGAAGGGGAGGAAAATGCAGTTCTTATGTGATCACTGTAAAATTGATTGTTCAGCAGAGTTGGTCTTTGAGGCTGGCGCCTGGTACCAGGCTTCTTCCCACAGAACACAGGAGACCCTTTTGAGGTGTAAGAAATCCCCTTTTTCTTCCATATTGTAAAACGGCCATCTGACTTTAACCTGAGTGCAAGGCAAGATGGACCCTTTCCCTGAAAACCCTCTGAGTGCTTAGAAATGCAAATAAAATGATTTACATTTCCCTCATTCCTTTCTCAAGTACCAAATTCTGTTTTGCAATGGTAGCTTTCTATCCTATTCTTAAGCTGTTCATGGACATCTTACTCCTTTCATTTAGGAACTCCATCTGAAATATCCAGCAATAGTTTCAGATAAAGAAGCCTTGAACTTTGGGTAAATTCAGAAAACTCTAAGTATTGTAATTCTTGGATATCTCATTAGGATTGCATATTACTACAGAGGAGGAAAATAGCAAAATGTAAGGGCTCTTATAGTTTTGGTGAGATCCCTTGGCAGCAAATATACAAATGTTTAATTGAAAGAATTTCTGAACTGAGTTACCTGTGTATTGATTGTTCCCTCTCAGTTGTCTCTTCTCAAGGCTGAACATGCCCAGCTCCCTCAGCCTTTCCTCATGAGAGAGAGATGCTCCTGTCCCCTCATCATGTTTGTAGCTCTTTGGGCAGGTGCTTTGGGCAAACAGTGTCGTTACACAACCCACTCCAGGAGCTCCATGTCTCTGTTGGATTGAGGAGCCTGGCACTGGTCATAGCACTCCAGATGGATCTCACCAAGGCTCAGTAGAGTTCAGTACACCAGGGATATATGGGCCAGGCCTTAGGTCAACCACTGCAATTACCTGAGTTATCCATTCTCCGAGTGGTTGGATGAATGTATTTGGCAAAACGTCTTGTCAAACAAGCATGTTTATGGAGTATTTTGGGCTGTTCTCTTGCCTGGCTTCAAAATTTATTTTTTAAAATTGTCAGGGTGGATCCATGTTTCTGAACAGGCTTTGGAATTTCAAGCGTGGTACAAAAGGAAGTCACTCTTCAGCTCTCAGTTGAGGGCCAAAGGGTAACTCTTGGGTTTTAACTCCAGCTTTGATGGAGCCCCCTTTATGGATCCAGCATTTAAGCTGAGCTGCATGGTTTTTTGCCTCAGTTCCTCCCCCCCAGCAGCAATACTGTAAACTCCCGTGTATCCCTGGGATTCTTGACAGTCTGCTCCTGTCTTTGAAGTGATGTGACTGATACATATTACCCTGAACTACATAAAAACCTTTATGTTGCAACCAGACTACGGCCAGGCGGTGCTTGAGGGAGCTCAAGCGATCTGCCTGTGTGCGTGGATTTGAATCCAATGTTAAACGTATCCGACAGAGGGAAGTGCTTCGAAGTGTGCAATTCCACAGCAGGTTCAGCTGACTGAAATCAGCTCTGTGGCATTCCCACTCTCCCGATCAGTCCCGGACTCGAATTCGCTCTTCCTCCATTTGTTTACTTTTGCGATGTTAATTTTCTGCTGGTTTAGCTCCCGAACAAACTTATCACGGGAACTGATAAATGTCGGTACAAGGGGGAAGGGCGAGACAGTGGCAGCGCTGTCTTAATCTGTCGTGTGTAGGGGCATGCTGTCTCGATGTGAAGCTTGTCTCCCTTTTGCCTGTATCTATCAGCTGCACTTCAACATTCACCTTCGTACCTCTAGAGAGCCCGTCCCAGGAACACCTCGGCACGCCCGTACTCCCTTCTCGAGAGCCCTGCGCTCTACGTGCAAACCCCTCCTCTTTTTCTCTCCAGGCACAGCACAAGCGTTGTGCCGAAAACTCCTGTTAACTAGGGTGACAAGTTTCCAGCAAGCTTTGGATCACGGGGAGAGGGAACACCCGGATCCCGGCAATATAAGGTATAGACGCCTCGGCTTGTGCAACACAGCAGCAGGGCAGAGCCCATTTTTTTCTTGCCTTTTTTGGATCTGCACGCACACAGTCCTCGGCACAATGGAGCCGGCTCCGCGATAGCGCAGCGCGATACGAGCAGCAGGAATAAAGTCATCGCAGCGCCGCTCGCCAGGGCTGCGATTGCCGGCGATCCACTCCCGCGTGGCAGCTCCGCCGATGGCGTGATCGCCAAAGCCTTCAGCGTCCCAGGCCGGCCAGCGCCGCTCCCGCCCTCTGCCCTGCGGAGCTGCGGGCTCCGGGAGCCGCCTGCGGCCGCAGCACGACCGGAGCGCAGCCCGAGGCAGCGCCGAGGCGCGCCGCGCTCCGGGGTCCCGATCTGCCGTGCCGGGAAGGTACCACCCCCTCCCAAAAAAACTTTCCGCCGCGGGCCACTCGGTGCGATGCCGCGCCCCGGCCGCCGCCGAGCGCAGCGGGAAGGACCTGCCCCCCACCCCTTTCCCTTGTCCCTTTCCCCCTCTCCGCTCCGCTCGCCGCCCCGGCGGGCCCGGCTGCCCACCTTGGCGGCAGGGGGGCTGCGGGGCGGGCCCCCGGAGCCAATGGCCGCGGCAAGGCGGGCAGGGAGCGGGGGGCGGCGCCGGGCCGACAATAGGGGCGGTGTGGACAGCGGGGCGGGCGGGGAGTCGGGGGAGAGCTGGGCAGCACCTTGCGGCGGGCGGAAGGTGAGTCCCGCCGCGCCGGGGAAGGGGATTTCCTCGCTTGTTTTGCAGCCGAGAAGCCTGCGCAGGGGTTGAGGGGACGGGTGCGTTCTTCTTCAGCCCTTCTCTTCCCCCACTTCTTTTGAAATTTTCTTTTAGAAGCGGGTACTGAGTCTGCCTTCTCCCTTCTGACTTCCCCCTCCTGTCTCCCCGCTCCTGCCTCCCTGGCTCATTCATTTAACAAAGGGAGATTTCTCAGTCCCCGGGAGCTTTGCGAGCGGGGAGCCCTTTGGGGCCGCATGCTTGGGGTCCCGGCGCAGGAGCTGGGGTGGAATCGGGGCTCAGCCCACAGTTTTTGCCTGGCTTCGGCTGGAGGGGCGGGCGCTTTGGGCAAAAACAAAGAATTGAGGAGCTGGACCCATGCTGGGCAATGGGGTGATGAAGCCTCGGGCTTTGTGTGGCTGGTGAAGGAGGGATGGAGAGGTGGGAGCTTGTCTTTTAACCCCTCCGCCCGCGTGTGTGTACGAAACCGTGGCTTTTTGCTACTAAAGTACTTAAAAGCAAAGCTGAACTTTAGGATCGTGGCGTAATTGAGATTGGAGGGAAAGTCAGGTGGTCTCGATCCAGCCTCCTTCAAAGCAGGGGCTTCTGCCCGGGGAGTGGGTAGCAGCGAGGGGACATCGCCGATGGGTGGCACCTCTAGGTGCTCTTGAATGCACCTGGGAGCTCGAAGGAGGAGGCAGCACAAGCAGGACGAGACTTCAGAGGCGGTAGCGTTTCTGTCTTCTGCTGTGCATGGAAATGCCCCAATCCACAGCTCTCCCATGCCGGCAATCCCTGGTCTTGCTGCTTTTGTTATTCGGAGGGCTTAAAATTCCTGATTGTTGGGAAGAGCTGGCTCCATCCGTGTGTGTGTCACGGTGCATCTGCTCGTGCTGAGCATTACTTGATTCTTATTCCGACATTGCCTCCAGGAGTTTTTTCTTCAGGAGCAAGATTTATAAATAGGTGTCAAAACCTAGCTCTTGCTTGGGACTGGCTGTAAGGCGTGTACTTTATGTGGTAATTATGTGTGAGATATGTATACGCTTATGTGTTTAAGAGCAGCCATAAAAGCTGTTCAGTTAGCCAAGCTTTTCATTTTCGAAGTGAAAGCAGGTATTGTAGCTGGGTGAAATGGCTGTGTCGGGGCAGACGGAAGAATGTTTGTTTTCTTTGCTAGCAATTACTCTTTGCCCAGTGGCTTGTGGATGCCTTTCACTGAACGTCCTCCCCCTCCTCCATACCTGGAGTTTCCTGGTGCTGTGCACATTACCTGGCCAAGTAGGGAGCATCTTCCTGTCTGCTGCTCCAATATCTCTCAAGTGTGGGTGTGCTGATCTTGCTCTCAGCTTTATAGGGTAAGGCTGGAAAAACTCCTCCTTGTGGAACAGATTGCGTGTATGTCCACTGGATGCTTGCTTTTCCCTGTGCATTTTTTTGTGGGTAAGTCAGAGAAACGAAGCTCATCTCTGCACAGAGAACAGGAGGTATGGTGGGAATTTGAATATGTCTAAATACTAATTCTATTTAACTCTGGATTGCCTGACTTGTGCCACAGAACAGAATTTGTTCTCAGCTGTACTCTATAACAAAGCTGGAGTCTAAGACTGGGCAATAAACCACCAGGTGATTTTTTAGCCTTTTTTGAGTCCTGTGGGGAAGAACTCGCATCTTTAAATGGGGTGATATAACTACCATTCTTTGATTTGGAAATGAAAGCCAAAAATAAACTTGAAGAGCAAAATGCTCTTGTAGCATGACAGCAAGAATGCTTTTACTGGTTTTTGAGGAATACTATGTGCTCTGGATGTTGCTCAGAAAAAAAAGAGTAGGGAAAAGTGATGCTTTTAATTCATGGTTTTCTGTGCATCACGGGGATATTGGAAGAAATATGTGACAAGTCCAGTGCAACTGCCACAAGTGAAAATATATTGCTTGTTTATTGTGTTTCTGACTGCCTTGCTTGCAGTAGATTGAGAACTGATGCTAGTTCTTTTTGCTTGAGAGTCAAAGAACTGTTTTATTATCCTTTTTCAGTTCTCTGAAGGGAGACCTTTTCTCTCAGTTTCAGTTCCAATCATGAATTTCACCAGTTTGCTGACTAGTGTTTTGTCTTTTTAAAAATGTGAGCTGCAGTATGGCATTTTCTTTCTTTTTTCCTTTTGTGCACCTGTCTCATTTCCTTGGTGTGGGAAGTTTTGTAATTTCAAAAGCTTGTTGCTATGGTCCAATTTCCTTATATGCTTAAGAGTGAACAGAACAACCTAGAGCTGAAATAAACTTTTCTCAGTTGAAAAATACAGAAATGATGCACAGCTCCACCCTTAAAGTGTTCTGGTTTTACAGTTCATCCTGTCAGCAGCAGATAACAGAAGCAATTAAACTTTGTAAAGGAATTGACCGGTCTTGGTGAGGATGTGCGAGACACAACGGAAACCAGACAACTAAAGATCACACATTTATTAGAAGCATGGTTGGCCATTAGCCCTCTGACAGGTACAAGAATGCTTAGTGTTGGCTTTTTACCTCTAAGGGAAGGGAAATAATACTGCGTGCCAGAACTGTGTTGTGTAAAAGAACGTTTTCCTATACTTGGCAATGAGCTGAACTAATTTTCTCAGCCTGATGTCTTGGCTTGTATAGGAATTGAGGACAATGTCAGTATGTTCTGCTTGGTGCTGAGGGCTTGCTCTTATGGAGAAAATAGTCCAGTGTGTGACTCTTCTTATGCATGCACTTGCATGGCTCTCACGTGGGAGGAGATGCTTTGCACCCTGTTCCCAGAGATGGGAATGGCTGAGTCCGTTCCCCTTGGTGCAGCAGAACTGTGACTGTCAGCCAGTGCTCACTGTTGTGGTACAGAAGTCAGTGACCAGTTCTTCCCATCTGAGGTTAAGGCACACGATGCTCTTTGAGAATGAATAGGTTTAAAATACCTGATGCTGCTTGTACTAGTCAGGCTTTTTCACACAAAGTGAAGTTCAGGTTTGAAATTCCTGCACTTGAGTGCAGCTGGGCACAGCACGTGCAGATGTGGATGTTGTGGCTGTGAGGAGTAATGCTCAGTGCTCCAGTGGTGATGACTGCTCCTGGCTTTGTGCAGGAAAGAGAGCTGACTTGTGTCCCATCCCACTTCAAGCACATCCTCATAGCTCTGGATGTCTTTGGGTCCTTCTATGGTCTGTCTTCTTTATGGCACATCACCCTGGAGTGCATGTCACAATTTCAGGGCCCTTGATGGGATCCATTTGATGAAAACAAGGATGCTCCAAGCTCAAAACATAGTTGCTCTGAGCTGAACATGTCTCCCCAGGCTCCCAGTATGGTCTGCAAAGGTAAATTGGAGGCCCTTTTAGGATGTGCCTTGTGTCTCCCTCCTGTATGTATTTTTAAAATAGGTCAGAGTTGCACTCTAAAAATGCTGATTATTCTTGTAGTTCCCTGGTCTCCTCTGTCTCCCCTGTGTTGTGTTATGTTGTGTATTGGAGCAGCTGAGAGGAGTTTTACCTGCTCCTCTCACTGTGGGGATGCAGTCAGCATTGCTAACAAATCCATCAGCAAAAACACTGTTGTGGTGTGGCTGCACCTAGCCTGAAAGGCTTTCACCCTTTCTCTTCATTTTAGCATTTTTTTGTTGGGGTGGGGGAAGAGAAAACGTCAACAACAACAACGAGCCATCTGAGAAGTGGATTTCCAGGGGAATTTGAAGAAAAAGTCCAAGTATTCAGTTCTGGTTTGTGTACTAATACACTCCTTCAGGCTGGCAGTCCAAGTGTTCAGACTTCCCCTTGTACACTATCAATCTCTTGTGTGTAGTCTGAGATGCAGGTTAAACAGTAACTTTTCTGTAGTTTCTTTCCTCCTTGCAATCTGTACTCTTTAGACCTGCCATATAGCTAGCTTGTTGTACTCTTAAGCTGGTGTAAGTGCCTTCAAGCCATTCTGTTTCTTACTTCCTGTCAAAAGTCAGAAGTGGTGCTGAATCAGGCAACTTTGTATCATCTTAGGTTTAAAGAAAGGAAGAGAAAAAGGTGACGGGTATAGAAAAAAAAAGTCCTAATTTGTGAAAATTTGGCTAAGTCATAAGACTGCAGAAGCAGTTACCAAATGTACTTTCTGGAAAGAAATAATTTCTACCAAAATAGCCCTTAGTAATCCCAAGTACCATGTGAGAGACAGTGCACAAAATATATTGTGAATATCATATTAATAAAATATATTATGCCTTGAAAGCATACGACATTTAGCTGCAAACAGTTCCTTGGTCTCGATGGGCCTTTAGCTGTGGGACTGTGAGGAAGTCAAGTGGGGAGTATGTGCTGCACACAGGTGGGGCATAAAGACCTGTGTCACGCCTTTTTTTTGGTTCTTTTTCCATAAAGGCTGTTCACCTGTAATCTAAAAGGAAAACGGGGGAGGAGAATAAGTGTTTTGGGAATGGAGAAGTCTTCCAGGTTTACCTTAAGGCTTTGTTTCCTGCCCCTGTGAGCTTGCTGTGGGTAGTTACAGTGTCTGTCCATAGTTTACTGCTGGTGACATTTGATGACTTTCCACATGGCAGCAGGGATATACAAATACAAAAGGTTAGAAGGCATTTTGAAAGCCTGGCTTGCTAAGGTCACAGCACTGCTTTGAGTTACTTTCTCTGAGCATCAGTGAGGTTTTGAACTATCACCTTTCTTAATGACTGCAGTGGCACACCAGTATTTTAGATGATGCTACAAGTCAAAGCCCATTTCTCAGGGCTGATGTTCTATTCATGAAGTAAGAGCTGGAGTGAGAAATATTTTTATTTGAACCAGTGACTTGCATCATGTGTTTTGGTTTTTTTTTTTTTTCTTTTCCATATAGTGTAATGCAAAATACCTTGTCACTTATTTAGCATAAAGAAATGACAAGATAGATTATTATTTGTACTTACATCTTCCCAAATGCACATTCTCTGCTGATCCTAAAATAAGAGTGGCTTGGCCTTTTAACCCAGTCTCTTCTGTGGAAATAGCAGGGAAGTGATTCCTTTTCTAAAACTTTTATTTAATTTCCCCAGCTATCTGTAAGTAAACATTATGCAATTTCGCCAACAATTTCAGCTTGAAAGCTTTGTGCCAGGATGATTCTACGATTTGCCTTTAGTAGGTATTTCAAGAATGTCTTATTTCAATCATGCTTTGAGAGGCTAGAAGTCACAGCTGAATGTGGAATTCGTGCATTTCCAGAGTTCAGACTTGTTTGGGGGTGAAGCAAAAGCTGATTTCCTTCAGCAGTAGAAGGGAGGGATATTCCAACCCCTCTTTCCCAATTCTCTGCATACTACTGCAGCTGTTAGATTCATTCAGGTCAAGGCCCTGTACTTACCTGTGTGAGGTGTTTGAGGCTGCTGTGGAGCTCTCTAATGCCAGCATGTGTCAAGGTAGAGGAGGGAAAAAAAATGAGGCCAGGCTCATAATGTATCCTCTGCTTTTCTTGCTCATTAAACTGGTCACCTGAGCTGGAACTCCCGTGTCTCTTCACAACAGAAGGTAGATTTGTCAGGTAACAGCTGCAAAGACTAGGGAGTGCATAGCACAAAGAGGGATTAGCAGCACGGGGGCACATCAGGATTCGAAATGCAATATTGATTAGCTCATTAAAATGAATAAGACACTCAATTATGGAAGACCTATTACATTTTGCAGTTCTTCTGGAAACAGAACGATTTATATATCCTTATCCTTTCAGGAATACCTCACACAAGACAAAGTTTAATGTGATTTTCCTCTGCAAACCACAGAAAATGTTAACTTTTAATAGAGCCCAAGTATGTCAGTGTTTTCTTTGGTAAAGCATTGTTTTTGGTAGAACACTGTTTCTAATAGACTGGAAGATGTAGGCATAGTAATTAAAAGTTTCTTTTCTTGAGAGTGATCTAAATTAGTGTATAATTGGGCTAATGTTGTTTTAGGTAGGGTCAAAAACTAAATGGCAGATATTCACATACTGGTCAATTTTAGCAAATCAATCAAATCTGCCTCAAAATACAGCACACAGAGGGGGAAAACCCTTTGATTCAAGCTCAGGAACTCCAGGAGCAAGTATGTGAAAGGACATGTTGTTCCTAAAAGGGAAGAGTCAAAATTATCCCAATTCTTCAAAAATATGTATATTGCCTCCCTAGTACATAAATGCAATTTTTTAAGCTACAGATCTATTTGCCTTATGGAACATTAAATGGCTTAGAACTGGATTTCCAGTGTGAATTTCTATGCTTTGCTAGATTTTGTGTTTTGGGGGTTTTTTTTTCGTCTTTTTTTTTTTTTTCTTTTGTTTTTTAAGTAATATCTTTAATAAAGACTTTGCTTGAGAGGGTTGGAGCCATCTGACTCAGGGCAATTCTTGCTGAAATGAGAAATTGCTCTAGGAATACTCTTGCAGTTCCATGCAAGAGAGAGGCTGGAGGAAGATCAAGTCATAGAACTAAGATCCTGTAATGATTGCTAAATGGATGGCACTTCTGATGGATGTGGTCATTGCTACTTCTTTTCTCTGCAGATGCTTGATTGAGTTTTTTTTTTTTTTTTGCCACATTGCCCAGGAGAGCTAATTTTCCTGTTTAACCACAAAATGTTAACCACTTACAGTTCCCATCCCTATTTTACCTTGCCAGTGTGCTTATCTTCAGTCCCACTTTGGAATAACATGTGTGTTCACTTTCACTGTTGCTTCTCTGATCTTATGATCATAGCAGATCACAGGTAATAACAAAAAAGCTTTGTGAGCTGAACTCAAAGGAGAGACCCAGAAATTAAATGGTGATAACACCACATAGTCCTTCATCAAAACCATCCTTTTTCTGATAATCAAAGTCATTGGTAAGGTTCTTTGGTAAAATGTATGCAGTTGTGGGTGTGTGTTAAGGTGCTTGATGCTTTCTGTTAAACTCCAAGATTCTGGAGATGTAAAAGCTATGCAAAAATATGTGTCATATAAAAGAGACTTCTCCCACTCCTATCCTCCTATCTGTAGAGAGAAATGACAGAATTTGGTCTAAATGTGCCTGGAAGACTTAAAGAGATTTAAGCACACAGAGGCTTTGGTTTGAGCCTCCAGTTCCTAATTTTGGGTGAGGAAGTGACAGTATCTAGTACCTCTTAACAGTGAGTTACTAGCATTATAACTTACTTCTCCAAAGTCACTGAAGTCTTCACTGAGTAGCCTTACAGAAAACGAGAGAAGTTGTGAGGGAAGGAAGGAGAGGAAACTGCAGCACCAGCAACAAGTATTGTCTCACAGTTATCTTGATCTAATAAAAAAAATCTGCATTTTAATTTCTGGCTCATCAAATTTCTTATTGTTGCATCAGCCTATATGTCTTGGTAATAAGGTGTCTGGGAAGAATTGCAGTCTCTTACATTTGTGTGTGCTATAAATTCTTCCGTGCAATTTTGACTCCCTTGGTAGCAGAGAGAATGAGTAAAAAGGCTGTACCATATTCACAGCAATCAGCAGGAGCCTCATCCACTGCCAGGCCACTGCCAAAAGGCTCTGAAGTAGTGAGACTAGAAGTACTTTTACAGGCCTGCTTTAATTCCTTTGCATATGTTCCTAAACCAGATTTTAAAGAGTATGAATAAAATTAAACTGATATTTTATCTGGAGCTGTAACCTCCAGTGTAAGACTTGTGTCTCTTGCCATTTCTAGGAGCCCTGACAACAATACTGAACTTAACTTGCAGTGTGTATGGGGGAACTAACTTTTGTATTTTTCCTGTTTGGCTTCTTTTCTCTGCTTCCATTCCTGGATCATATCTCTTAAAGCATTGTTTGTTAGTTTGTTGGTTTTCCTTTTGCCTTTCTACAGAAACGTTGTTCATCTCCTGTCTATCTTTGCTTTCCCCAGCCGCTCCTAAGACTGATGAGAAACATATTCCTCATACTTCTGTGATCCTGAAGATACTGGGCAAGCACAGATGAGCAGCAGGGAGGTAAAATATTTTGTCCTCCACCCCAGTAAGAAGCATCTTCTTTTAGGCTTGGGAAGAGGATGAAGACTGGATAGGGAAAGAGACCCATTATCTTCCTCTATCAAGCAGGTAGTTTTAGTGATATTTGCAAATATTTAAATCTTTAGATTTCATTAGAAAGGCTGAGGGAGTAAGGGTAGGGCTGGGAATGACAAAAGCAGGACTTGATTCAAGAAGAGAAAGCAAACAACTCAAGATTCCTTCAGGGCTCTGCTGCAAGACAGAAAATAGGCAACAGTGGATTCCTCTGTGTAGGCTGTCTTTAGAAGGAGGCAGACGGTCACAGGCGGTGTTTGGATTCCAGGTTGAATAAAGGCACATCCTTCCGTTAGAGGAGGCAAAACAGTGTCACTTGTTAGAATTCAAAATCCTTCTCTAAATGCCTCAGTGACTTGTCATCAAGTGACTCACTGCACTGTCATAGCAGGGCTTCTGGCTTTCACATCAAAGTTACGCTTGCTGGAACGGTGTCCTGCCAGCTCATACTAACAGTCCCCCCCTCCCAAGCTTGTTTCCAATTTACTCAGTGAAGAGGGGATTCGGGTGTGTCAGGCCAGGAGGAGGCTGTAAGGGCAGATCAGAAATCTCACGACCTTGTAGACTTCAGAATGCCAGCTTTTCATTTGTTTTGTGTGTCTCTGAAACAAGCCCTTGAGTTGCAAAACAAAAACGTTCAGCACTGATGAGCTGTAAAAAAATTGTAAGAATTTAGTCATTTACTTTGTCCAACCAAAAACGTCTTTTCTCGCAGGCAAAGGCTTCTTTTAAAGTTGTTACTTTAGAAAAATGCTAATGTCAAAATGCTCTCAGCTTGATTTCCTTTATCTTCTGCAGTTCATTAGATGATCATCAGGATCATTTTTTTCTTTGTTTAATTCACATAATCCATTTTATTCTAGGTGACCTTTGTGTTTTTTTTAAGAGCCAATTCTTTCTAACACTAGGTACATCCTGCAGGAGCCCTTCCTGCCTTCTGATCCAATACTTATTCATCCTGGGACCTAGTCCAAATGCCACCAACAGTGTTTGTGTGGGCTTTTTTTGTTTGTTTCAAAAACATTTCATCACATGATGACATATGGCAGCATTAAACGTGTGAAAGTGCAGTTTAGGATGCAATGGTCATGAAGATGAAAAAAATCTCACCGGAGCAGCAAGTGGCTTTCTGCTTTTTACATCATACCTGCTTTAAATTTAGTATTACAGTGGATGCTTTGTGTTCCTGATGATGTTGCTTTTTGAATCCCACCCTGTTATTTTGGCTCAGTATCGAGGAGCAGTGACTTCAACAAGGTGATCTCATCCAATGTGTGGTGTAGCTGTGTTTGTTTCTGAAGGCTTGAGATCCTGTTCCATCTGCACTTCCTGTAGCTGTAGGTAAATCATCTGAAATCCAAGACGGTGAGCATGCCTAATCTCTGTGCTCTGAATCTCCTTTCTCATGAA
Source organism: Acridotheres tristis (assembly GCA_037013685.1). NCBI lineage: Eukaryota > Metazoa > Chordata > Aves > Passeriformes > Sturnidae > Acridotheres > Acridotheres tristis. Next base: position 29,940,124 of record CM072884.1, on the reverse strand, counting down.
TTCATGTGCCTCCCTTCTGTGATGGGGCTCTTGTGAGTGCTGTTTTTCTTTTCACCAGGGTATGAATGGTGTGGGCAGGGAAAGGATTCTCTATAAAGCATAACCTGTGCTAGTTTCACCATAAAAACTCTCTGTGAGGGCTCTAAATTCCTAACGAATTAACTACAAATTTTGGAGGAAAGTGTGGTTGACTTAAGATTCTTCTCGACTAACATATGAGAAGCTTGTGTTTTGCTTTTTTTCTCAAAACCAGCTTGCACTGCCCTCCTCCCCCAGACTACAAAGCAAGGATGTGGCCGTTGGCAGCTCTTTTCCTTTTGATGTGGTCAACTTAAAATTAACATTAAAAGTATAATTCTGAACTTGCATTTTCTTGGAGGCTGAGTGCATGATGAAAGGGCAGGAGGGATCTCTCTCCACCTGCTGGGAGTGTGCTCTTCACTTGAGTTTCTTAGGAGCTGACATTGGAGGATGAAGCTTGACACAGCTGAGCTCATCGTGGCACACAGCCATCCAAAGGCAAGGGTGCTTTTCCCTTTCAGCACTTGGCTGTGAGCTGACCTGGCAGGAAACTTTGCAAAGCAGTGTGAGTGACTGTAACTGTGGTGTAGTATTAAAGATCACTGAGCTGCCTGCAGGTCTGAGAGCTGAAACTAAGGTCTGTAAGACGTATGGTGAGATCTAGCAGCTCCTCAGAACTAACGCTCAAGTAAGTGCCTTTTTAATCTGCCACTGTGATATCTGCTGTATATAGCTTGTTATTTTGCTTATTTTGTTCCTATATCCCTCTGTATCCAAGCTCTCTGAACCTCTAGCAGCTGCCCATTCAGCTCCTGTGGGACCTGCTTATGCTGCAGATCTGAAAGTCCTTAGTGCAGAATGGATTTTATAGAATCATAGAATTGTTTGGGTTGGAATGACCTTAAAGATCATCTAGTTTTAACCCACCTGCCATAGGCAAGAAACCTCTACTAGAGCAGGTTACTCAAAACCCCATCCAGCCTGGTCTTGAACAGTTCCAGGGATGGGGCATCCACAACTTCTCTGGGAAACCTGTGCCAGTGCTACACTACTTTTATAGTAAAGAATTTCTTCCTAATATCAAACCTAAACCTATCCTCCTTCAGCTTAAGACCACTCTCCCCACCCTTGCCCTGTCACTCTATGCCCTTGTCAAAAGTCCTTCTCTAACCTTCTTGTAGCCCCCTTTAGGTGCTGGAAGGGGCTTCAAGGTATCCCTGGAGCCTTCTCTTCTCCAGGCTGAACAGCCCCATATTCACAGCCTTTTGATTTTGACTCTTCTCTAGTTGGTTCTCTGTCTTTAATAAATGTCTTTGTGAGAAAGACCCTGACAAAAAATCACAACTGGATCATATATTTCTCCCCACCCCATTGTTCTGTTGCTCTGAATCCTGCTTTGATTCCATGTGAAGGAATAATTCTTGTAATTCCTGCTGTAGGGACTTCCATGCTTTGCATAGTGGGTTCATTTGTTAGTTAGCAGAGTTTACTAACTAATGAATTAGTTAGTTGTTAGCTTGCTCGTTGTTAGCAGAGCACTTTTGGAATTTGCCCGTTGTTAGCAGATCACTTTTGGGATTTGCCCATGACCTATCTGGATAATGTTTTGAGTCATGTAAGTGTTATGTGTGTTTCTGAGAGGTTTTTCAGAATTGAAAGAATTGTTATAAGCTGCGCCCAAACTTCTGGGTTTTAGCTGGGACTATATTTTTACTCCAAGACAGAATAAAGTTGCTAATGCTGCAGCCAGTCTCATAAAATTAAATAGTCCTACTGTTCTGCTGTTCCCCTTCTGCCTTGCAGTCCTCCACTTCTTAGCCAAAGTGCTATAGTGTAGGAGTTGTACAAATGTTTGATGGATTTTTCATGGAAGTGATTCCTTGTCACCTTCCACCTAAACACTGCCAGTAAAGGCTCACAGTGAGCATAAAACACAACTGTGCTGGAGAAATAATATGCTTAGTTCTGTCATATAGGTGTAAAGGACAAACAGAGAAGCAGCAGGCACAGGAAGAGTTGGAAAACGCATTTCTGATCTAGCATAATGTCATTTTATCTCTGAATATTCTGCAATATGTAAAGAAAGACTTCAACAACATCTGCACCTCAGAATTCATAGCCAAGATGAAAACAAAGCCTTCATCTGGCAAGAGCTGTGCAGCAGGTATTTGGTAAGATCTGCTTGGCATGAAAGAACAAAACTCAAAAGTTCTGGAGGTTTTTTTCTTTCATTTTTTCTTATCTTTTTTTCTCCCCCTCTTCTTTTAATTTTCTTTTTTTTTTCCTCTCCCTGACCAGGAGGCCTAACTCTCTCAGTAGCCTGTGTGTTTCAGTGGGAACATTCAGGGACTGTCTTAGCAGCACTTGAGAGCCTAACCTTGAGAACAAAAGTAGTGTTTCATGTGGTTACGTACTGAAAGATGTGGGTAGGCATCTAGTGGGAATCCAGAAAGCGCGTGGGCGCTTGATTCCCTCGGAAACTGTTGGGATTTGGCACCTAAGCTGGTAAAGTATTTTAAAAAACTCTTAAATATCGTTCTGAAAATTGGGTCTGATGTTGCTAATCAGTGCGAAGGGTGGGGGGATTTTTTTATTGTGATGTAATGGTGCCTTTGATCTTTGTTACTTTCTAGTAGATAAACAGAAGGAAGTTGAAGGAAAGCAACAGAAGTGACTTTGGGTTTGGAGGGATTGACGCAAGAGGAAGATAAAAGCTGTATTCTTGTGTAGTTTTTATAAAATGAGTAGGAGGGCAGGACTGCTATGGGTTTCAGAAGGGTATAAATGCCAAGGAATGGAGGGTGTGGAAGAAGGAAACAGTCTCTACTCTGGAAGTGCTTGTGCAGGCAGGTACCTTCACACACAGCCTCATCCAAAAGGAGAATTTCCACAGAACCTCATGAGTGTTACAGGGATGTGCTGGTGAGGAATAGGAACACTTTGTGTGGCAGCAAGGAGGGTACCTGCTATAGTATCTCAATCAGGGTAAACCACTAAAATCTGCAGTTGTTTGCACTCGGATTGGTTGGCATCTATAAATGTCATCACGTCACACAAAAGCTGCTTTCCATTTGTGCCAGCCTTCCAGACAGGAGGAGCTTTAGGAAACTCCACTTTAGGCCTTGGTAGCTCCTGTCCCAGACTTGGATTGTTAATGCTTGGATCTCCACCCTGCCTTACAGCTGGCTGCCATGGTGACACAGTTTAATCTCACTGATCTCTTGTGGTATCTGAAACTTTCACCAAGAGGGAAAAGCAGGGTGACAGCTGCTCCAGGACACAGGTTGGTTGGAGGGGGACACCAGGTAGGTAAAACAGTCTGTCTTATATCCACTAGGACATAAGTATTATAAGTGAGGATATAATCCAGTAAGATTTGGGTATATTGGGGAGTGCTTGAGGTGTAAAGAAACTACCTGAAGATGATAAAGCAGTAGCAGAAAATACTGAGTCTTAACTGCTGGAGGTATTGGGGATGTTCCTGTGTCAAATGCACTTTTAATTGAGAAACTAATTTGAGATAATTACTAAAGGAAAAATAGACCAAATAGATAAATGTTAATAAGTCACCAGAGCTGGATGGCATTCAAGAGTCCTGAGGAGCTTGAATGTGAAACTGCAGAACTGCTGGCCAAGCTGTATAATTTATCACTACAGACAGCCACTGTGCCAGAGGATTGGGGAGCTGCCAGTGTGATTTCCAGCTATAAAAAAGGCTCTAGAGGGGATCCTGGGAACAACACAACAAAGACTCATGCTATGAGGAGTGGAAAAGATCTCTGAATATGTAGAGAAGTGTTAACTGTTCGGAAAGTCAGTGTGGCTTCTGAAAATGAAAATCCTGCTGCCCAATCCCATGAAGTTTCTGTGGGGTGTCAATAAGGAAGGGTTAAAGTGGATTATAAGATGTCTGGATTTTCAGAAAATTTCTGTCAACAGCTTAAGCTCCTGTAAGTTTGGAGGAAAGGCTTTTTTATGGTTTGAAAGCCACGTGGATATTAGGAAGTAAAAGATTTGTGACAATTTCACATCTTAAGATGGAGAGGGAAGCATCACTGCAGCAGCAACCAAAAAGGCCACCATCTTCATTGGGAAAGTGATGAATGACACCATTTGGCTTTGGTATAAATGCTCAGTGCACCCATATCTTGTGGGTGATGTGCAGTTTTAGTCTCCACATCTCCTGCAGAGCACAGTGGCATTGCAGAAAGGGCAAAGAAACGGGCTACCTTCCAAGAAGAAGCTAAAATAGTTGAGGCTATTCCATATGAGAAGAAGGGAAGGAACACAGGTTTAAATCACAAAGTCAGCAGGTAAAGCTAATATGAACCATCAGCTCTCATGCTTTTACAGCCAGGGAACTTTTGATTAAACACGATGGGCTTTGATTTTAAAATAGGTGGGACACCATACTAGTGCAGTGGAGAATTGCTGACTGTAGTGTCAGAAAAGGTAGAATTTGGTGACAGGCTTTCAGGCACTCACCTGTGCAGGGCAAATCCCACTTGCACTTTGCAAGGCTCTTGCCTTTGCAAGAATCTCTGCATGACCCTTCCTTTCCCCAGGGCTCTCCTCTGCAGTTTTTCATAGGAAGCAATTATCCAGGTGGCTGGCAAGTGTTCGACACTCCCTTGTGTGCACAATGAGATTTTTTTTTTTTTTTTTTAATTATAAGTGACTTATTCCTCATAGAAGTAGTTTTTTTTTTTGAATGCTGCCTTCAACAGGGTGTGCATGTGAACTTTATTTTAATTAAGGGTGAGGAATCTGTTTTACATAACTATATCCCAGATTCTCATGAGAGAGTAAAAACAGCCCTGAGGGATTGATGAAAATGCCAGTGAAATCAGGTTGCCTCACCGATGGGAGGCCTGATTCCAATCTCTTAAGGTTTTCTGTACCTGTGGGACTTGCTTCAAGCTGGTTGACAGCCAGAGGAATTGAACCAATGCAGAGGCACTGCCTCCTCACGGCTTTATTTTGGGCCACTAATTTGTGGTTCTGGGCAGATACTGAGGTTGTTGTCCCTGCAGTGGGAGTGGCCAAATGGGATGTGAATCTGCATCCAAGACCTTTCAGCCATGTCCTGTTGCTGGCTCAGACAGCTTCTGCCACTGTGTCTACTGCCAGGGTATTGTATTGCAACAATAAACAGTAAACTTGGTTTACCCATCTCCTTGGAACAGGGGTGCCTGTTATGATCAAGATGTGATCCCCACCAGCCAGCTGAGCTGTGAATTTAATAGCAGTACTAATGGGATTGGGTCAAGATGGTTCTCCGAATCTTTGAGAAAGAAAATAAATGGAGCTGGAAGTCACAAACAAAGGCTGTTGGCTAAAATTTGTTCTGAGTTGTAAAACCTGAAAGGAACAGGGAGCAGATGAGTAAAATACTTCTGTACCATTAAGGAGGGAAAATCCAAGGTGTGTTTATTTGTTTTCCTGTTAAGAAAAAAGAAGTGATAAGGGTGTTAAAACCCAGCTGTTGCTGAAACTGTACTGGAAGTGGGGCATACAAATAAAAGAGGATCTCTTTCACCGTGCACGAAAAGAAACATGGAAAACAAACCACAAACTCTGTAAGGAGGCTAGTGAAGTTTGAGTCAAACCTGGCATGTTATTAGCACCTGCTGCTTGTTTGTGGTGACTGAAGCAAGCATCCCTTTCAGAAAAGTCTCTCATACTGGAGATAGTTTTAATATCCTGTTATCAGAACCTCGGTGTAGTTGAAGAAGCTGAACTGCTGATAGACTGCACAGCTGAGACCTTCAGCTTGATTCCTGCTGAATCTGGTGGTAGCTGGCAATTTTTTCTGATGCCAAAAGCCTAGAGAGCTTTGGCATAATGCCACTGTGTGAGGACAATGTTGATTTTGTTCTCTTTCTGCTTCTGCCCTAAGAGCTGGCTCTAGAGAGTGTCTAGAAATTTGGCTTTTCTTATCAGAATCTTACATTAATCAAAGGAGGGGTTTGATACTCAGCTCTTAATGTTTCTTTGAAGTGGCAGTTCATGCCATTGATCTGCAGAGTGTTTAGGAGTTAAAATTGATGGGAATTGACTGGTGATGCTGGGGGTTTGCAGCCCCAGGTGGGCATCTGCCACCAATCTCCTGGGGAAGGAGGAAACAGATGAGCAAGGAGGTGAGGCAAAAATAAGCCTGTGGAAATAGATGTCCTTCAGCTGTTCAGCAGAGCAACATAAATGAGTGCACTTTAGAGAGAAAAGAATGTGATGGTCATGTCACAGCTTGGATGTGCTTTGCTTTGGGGCGAGTTCATAGGTTGGAGCATGTGCTTCAAGTGGAGGTCAAGAGATTCAGCCTCGTGTCAGTCTGAGGGGATGTGCTGAGGGCTTTAAGCACCTCAGAGTGCAGAAGCCATAAAGAAATATCTGATGGTGAAATGTTTTTCCAGAGGAAGAGGCCTGACCATTTCCTTCATCTTAACAGAACACAAGGAAATGGCCTCAAGATATGCCAGGGGAGGTTTAGATTAGATATTAGGAATTTTTTTTCCACAATGCTTAAGAAGTGGTGGAGTCACCATCCCTGAAAGTGTTCAGAAAATGTGAATATGGCACTTGAGGACATGGTTTAATGGTGAATGTGATGGTGGTGCTCGGTTGACAGCTGGACTTGATGATTTTAAAGGTTTTTTCCAACCTTAATGACTCTGATTCTGTGACATGAAAATGCCATTCCTGGCATAGGTGGTTGGAACAAGAACACTATAAACTGTGCCAGGAGCAGTGATCCAAATCTCTGCTCTATGCAACTTGTGCCCTATAGGGAGTAGGATAAAGTGTTGTAATCACTTGGTAGTTTAAACCAGGAACAAATCTGTGAGGCTCATTCAAGTGGAAAGGCAAAAGAGAGTGAGCAGTGCCAATGTCTGATTGGGAAAGTTGCACAGAAGATGGATAAGGATGGCAGAGTGCTGCCAGTTCCTCCTGTCTCTGAGCTGTTTCCATTCTGGGTGTGGTACCAGCCCCAGCAGCTTCTACCTGGCAGCCTGTTCCAGCAGCAGATCCCTGCTCCATGCCTTGCTCTGGAGTTGATTGCAAAATTAGCAGGGGGTTGGAGGGTTGCAGGTGCAGAACCTGAACAGGACAGAAGCCTGGAAGATGTGTTTCTTCACTGCTGTAAACCTGCATGACCTTTCTCAATTCACTTCAGCTATGTCCTCAGTTTATAGGAGGGTAGTGGAGCTAATGTGCACTTTCAGATATTCTTTTACCAGGCAGAGGTTGTTCTTACCCCCACATTAGTAACGTTTTATCACTGAGTAGTGTTTTATGCATGAATGGTTTTCTGTGCAGTACTTAAAATTTAGAAGAAGGTCCTGAAATTTTATGAGCCTCTTGAACAGGCAGAGCTGGCCAAGGGGGTGGGGGAAGGAGGAATTGTATGCTTTTCTGGAGAAACTCTTGTGCATTTTCTCTTCCAAAATAATTTTAGGCTATTTATTTATATCAAACCTTAATTAATTTATTGTACAGTGAAACAGCAGATAGTGGATTCTTTTGGAAAGCTGTACAGATGCTTCAATACATAAGCAATAAGCAAGGAAATAAGAACACCCTAAGGAATAATATGAAGTGTGATGCTTTCTGGGGCTGCTACACAGATGCAAAGCAATGGGTGAAGTCAGGTTTTGCCCACACACCTCTCCTAAGCCTCAGTACTTTGAGTTTTACTTTGCTTGCTTTGGATTCTGAGACAGCCGGTGTCTGGAGCTGAGGCACTCTGGTACTTTGCTCAGTGTCCCCAAAAGACCTGCAAACTTAGCCAAGCTTTTGGCCTGAAAGAGATGAGCTGTGTAGCTTGAATTGCAACTGGGTGCCTCTAGTTCTGGGAGGCTGTAATGACTGCGACCTTTTGAAATCTTGTTCAAACTGTTTTTGTTGCGCTCAGACAGGAATGTTATGTTCTTTGTTCCATCTCCTAAAAGGCAAACTTTTCTGTATAGGCCGCTTGTGGCTTTTAGATTTGATATATATGGGTCAGGGGAGGAAGCAGGCATAGGCTGTTGGATGTTTTCAAGCTGCTGAAAAAGTCCTTCTGAGTGCATGAAGTGGGTTTTAAGATCCCAGCTGAATTTTTGCAAATAGCCTCTGTCTTGATTAGGAAAAGAAATAAGACTCCAAATGTGGATTGCTTCCAATTTGTGTGCACACAAGCGAATGGGCTGACTCTTCTCTGAGGCAGACCTGTGTGGTAAAGGTCTTCCTCAGAGAAGAGATTACAACTCCAATTCTGAACACCTTGTCCTGGAAGGAAGCACACAACATTTCAGCTACCATTGCTGAAATGTCTTTGTTTTTCAAGCAGAATAAAAATATGCATTTAGGAGTTAAAATTGAGGTAAAAGTCTCTTGGAAGGGTTCTTCTTGATGCCTGTAGGCATGTTAGGCACATGTCTTCACAGAATCACAGACAGCTGAGGTGGGAAGGCAGCTCCACAGGTCATCTGGCCCGACCTGCTATAATCAAGCAAGGCAACCCACAGTTGGATGGAGACTCCACCACCTTTCTGGCCAGCCTGTGTCAGTGCTTGGCCACCTCCACAGTGAAAAAGCGTTTTCTGATGTTTGGAGGGGCCCTCTGTGTTTCAGTTTGTGCTCATGGCCTCTGGCACTGGGCATCACTGACAAGAGCCTGGTTCTGTCTGCTTTGCATCCTCCCTGCAGGTATTTATAGAGATCCTCCTGACCTGTGCTTCTCTTGGCTGAGCACTCCCAGGTCTGCCAACCTTTCATCACTGAAGAGATGCTCCCCTTGGCATCTTTGCAGCCCTTTGCTGAACTCTCTCTGCTCTGTGTGCCTCTCAGGCAGGAAAGCCCAGGACTGTACCCAGTGCTCCAGTTGTGCCTTCACTGGTGCTGAGGAGAGGGGAAGGATCCTCTGCCTCCTCTCAGGAGGTTCCTCAGGAGCCTGCTGGCAATACTTGGCCTAATGCAGCCCAGGAAACCATTTGCCTTCTTGGCTGCAAGGACCCACTGGTTCACGCTCAACTTGGTGGCCAGCAGGACCCCCAGGTCCTTTTCTGCCAGAGTGTTTTCCATCTGGGTGACCCCCAGCACATGGAGGTGCCTGTGGTTTTTCCTCCTTGTTGAACTTCACGAGGTTCCTGTAGGCTCACCTGTGGTTGCCTGGGTCTCCTGGAACATCAGGATTGACATTTGCTTTCCTTCAGACTATGGACCCGTCTGCCAGTTGCTATAATTGATCAAAAATTACAGAGCCTGGCCTTGCAGTGGCATATCCCAGCTCCCTCAGCATTCCTGGATGCATCCTGTTAGGGCCTGTGTGCTTATTTTGAGTCTCTATCTGTAGATGTGAACAGAAACTTCTAGAGAAGGGCTAAGGCTTGGAATCAAGCTGCTCTTTGGTCTTCCTTTCTTTCTCTCCCTCCACTGCCTGCTGACCTCAGTCCTCAGCTACTGCTGAGGCTCTTTGCTTGCATGACAAGGCTATTGTGGGTTTGGCTTTAGATTTAAAGCCTACAGGTAACGTGGCTTTAAAGCTAGAGCACCTCTTTTGCAAAGGTTCTTGTGCTGTGTGAGGCTGCTTCTGAGGTGATGTGTCATGTACATACACAATTTGGTGTGTGTCTCCTGTGCAGTGTTTGCTGTTTATTCCTGAGGAAGGGAGTCTGCCACAAGGACTGGCTGTGCAACTTCAGCTCCAACTGCCTTAACTTACACTATTTACTTTGGAAATTACAGTTTCAATTGCTGCTGATAACCCAGCTGATTGTTGTGTTTTACATTTAGCACAGTTTTTTTAGCTCTTTCCTTAATTACTTATGTAAATAATTTTAGAAGACTTAGCATTAATTTTCGAGAAGCTGGCGTATGGGGCTGCGAGGCTAGCAGCAGGTGCTGTAAGTAATCACTCTTCTAAATTAAGCAACACTTTCTGAGGCAGTAGGTTAATTTCTGGGTAAGCAGCCTGCATACAGATTCTTGGAATCAGCTGGATCTTGACCCAGCAAGTGACTCAAAGCTTTGTGTAGGTTTAATTGCTTGAGTTATCTCACTGAAGCCTTTCATTTTTAGAGGAAACTGGGGCTGTGCTTGAATGTCTGTGAAAATTGTGTTATCATGTTGATATCTTTGTCACCTGGCTTTGTGCTTGTTTTTGTAGCTCAGTCTTCACTGGCATTGGAGGTGTATTTGGAGCATGGGTAATGTCATAGTTTAACGAGGTCAAGCTGCCTGGAGCCAGGATATCTATCATAGAATGGTTTGGGTGGGAAGGGAACTCAAAAATCATCTCTGCCATGGTCAGGGAAACCTTCCTTCCAATCTGGTCTTGAACATTTCAGGGATGGGGCATCCACAGCTTCTCTGGGCAAACCGTGCCAGTGCCTCATCACTCTCATGCTACAGAATTTCTTCCTAATATCAAATCTAAACCTGCCTTCTGTCAGTTTGAAGCCTTTTCCTCTTGTCTTATCACTGCATGCCCTTGTAAAATAAACAGTTCCCCTCCAGATTTCTTGTAGGCAATATTTGGGTCCTGAAAGACTGCAGTGTTCACGAGTGGCTCATGCTTATGCTGAGGTCTGTGCTGCTGTGGGTTTCTCTCATTAGTACAAGAGCAAGCAAAGTAGTGCTTGAGAGCTTTGTGCTGTTTCTTTCTCCACCTTTGTGCCTGCGAATGGATTTCTGCAAAACTATTTCCTCCAATATCTCTAGTGGAGCTCTCATGGGGTCTGTAAGCAGTAACTGTTGACCAGATTGTGCTCAAGTGCTGCCTGTCACTTTTGCATTGTCACAGCTCTGGCCAGCATTGTTCTTGCTCAGGGCTTGGGGATTGCCTTCAGAAGTGTGACCCACTCTTTGTAAAATCACTCCTGAGTCTGTGACGCTGATGGGGCCAGTGGTGTTTGTGACTTGAAAACTTAAATAGGCTCTTCTCATAGGCTCTGCAGAGATCTCAGGAAACTGGTAAAATCTTAATTTCTGTTACTACCCAGAGTATGATTTTGGAGCACTTTGTCTAAGTTGTGGAGTAGGAAGGTGCAGTTTTTACAAGTTCAAGTTCTCTTTGAAATCTTCCTGTGTGAAGACTGTGCCAAAAAGTAATGTGAAAAGTGGAATTTCTACTTACAGGGGATCCCATGTAAAGTGGAATAGAGCAGGAGAAATGCCCTTCTCCAAGGATTCAAGAAAGGAGAAAACTTCAGAGAACCAGAGAGAAAAAATGGATTTTTGTTGCCTTTTTATGACTGTAAGCTGGGACTTGCCCCATCTCTGGCTTAGAATTGGTGTTTCCTGTGCCTTTGGATGATCAACCTAATATCAAACTGGTGCTTGAAAACCTGCTAAAAAGGTCGGAAACCACTTCCTGCACTTTTTAGCTTGATTTTTTTTTTTGCTATGGTCAATCATCTTCAGACCAAAATGCTCTTAGGATTGAAAGTCAGTGTTGGGATACAGCCCTTTCATTTTTTAAAAATTAATAATCCAAATGACAGGCTCCTGCAGGTAGAGCTCAATTCTTGTCAAGAGCATTACAGAATGACACGGCTTTTGTAATTTTTTAGAGGTCTGTAATCTCTTCTCACTTTCTAGATTAAAACTTTACTCACTTCTTTGTCCTGAAATGTTGAAGAGGAACTGTTCCCATGTGCAGAGTCTAACAAACAATATTGTACTTCTTCTCTGTAATGGAAATTAGATGTATAAGCAACTTGATGTTTTTGACAGCTCAGCTTTGCTTAAAAACCTGAATTCTCATGTAGCTCTGAAGGCAAACAGTCCTCTTTAGGTGACATTCTGGTTCTGTGGGAATTGGGACTGAAATATTTTTTAAAAGAAATGGTAAAGAGGAAGTAATACACACTGGCTGCACTTTTTATGGATCTTCTGACAGTGGATGCCTTGTGGGTTTAACGGATAATCCAGATGCATATTGATACATTCAGACGATCTCAGTGTATTCCCAGGGATGCTGTGAGATGTCCATAAGCTTGGAAACTGAGAGGTGCAATGGGCAAGAGCTGGATGAACAATGAGCTGGTGATGGGAGCATAGAAACATGCTGATCTTGGACAGCCTTTTCAAAAGGGGTCAGAATTTGAAATCAGATTTGAAATCAGATTCTTCAGATCTGAAGAATCTTAAATTCTGTGGGGTAGAAGGCAGGGAAATATTTTTTTTCCCAGATGAGCTAGCTCTGTGTAGGTCACAGGAATGGAAAAGGTCAGGTAAAGAAGTGACCAGATGCTCAATAGGTGTCTTGAAGGCTGGCTTTCTGAATGGAACTTCTGAAGAGAAAGCAGAGGACCAAAATTCTCTTCTCCAGATTTGTAGATTTTGATAGGTAGTTTAAATAGGTAATTTAAGAATATTGCTTTGCACCTTTCTCAATAACTGCCCTAAACTCAGTCCATCAAAGTATTTTTTTCAGGTGGCATGAAGAATTTGTAATGCTTTCTGTTATCAGAAGCAGAACTTGAAAGAATCCTGCACCATACCAAAGATATGAGTGCTGTGTTAGGGAATTTGGACGTATTAATAAAAACAACATATTACTCTACCACTCTCTCCTCTGAGATTAAACGTGTCAAGCAAATTGCTGAAACAGTAGACGGAAACTTGGCAATTACGTTTGTGTGGCAATTTGATTCTGTTCTCCCAAAATACCTCTGGAGAGCATCCAACTGTAGCTCTGCTCTGATCCCAAGAGTACCCTGTGGATGCCCTGAACACAGACACGTAAGCAGCAAGCTCTGGTGGCCTGATCTGTGTAGTTGCTAGAAAGCTTCAAAATCTGGTTTGCTCTCAGAGGGCTTTCCATTTGGGAAAGGAACCGATACCATTCTAATTTTAACTCTGGAAGAGGAAGGGAAAATATAAAGGCTTTGGAGAAGTAAGTTTTTGTCTAGACTGTGGAGCCAGGTGGGTGTCTTGTTCTGTCTCGTCAGGCTGCCTTCTTGTTTAGGGCTGTGTCTGATTGGTTGACAAGTGCATTAACTCTGAAAATAAACCCACTTTTGGTGTGGCAAATGAACCCTGGTCTCCCATGACCATCCCCTGCCACAGTTGTTTCAGCAGTGCTTTACTGACCCATAAAAATGCACAATCTCCTCTCCTTGTCCTTTCACAGTCATCATTTGAAAAGCTTTCCTCTGTTTTGGCCTTAAGAACCACTTTTGAAATAAAAGGTCCCTTTTGTTTCACTGACTATAAAGTGTGCATGACAATTACAGGACAATTGCTGTGTTAGCTGAGATTGTGCAGTGTTTCTGCAAGACAAAACCCTGCTCCAAGCAGGAGCAGTTCAACTTCTCTCACTCAAACCCCGGGGTCAGGGACGAGGAATTTCCTCAGTTTTGTGCTCGGCAGTTGTATCTGTGTGGATACAATTTATTGCACTGTAAGTAATAGTTTAATGGCCTTGCACACCATTAAATGCTGTTTCGTGCTGGTGTGTGGTTTTCAATAGTATGTCAGAGAATTACTTACGCCTTTTAATCTTCATCATTCAAGAAAGCAATATTTTAAAAATGTGATTATGATACCAATGATTTGTGAAGTGAAGGGCAGAGAGGCTTTTGCTGCTCAAAGATTTCCTGTCTAGAGAATGTAAGCCATAAGCATGACAACTATGGGATTCTTTTTTTGTTATTTGGTTTGGTGGTGTTTTGGTTTTTTTTCTTTGAGTCAGGCTTCTTTCCTTCTCCTGCATTTGGATCCTCTTAAAAATGACTAATTTCAGGGAAAAATGCAAGCATACCAAATAACCTGTGGAAGTCTTCTGTCATTTGATAACTAATTGCTGCTTTTAGAGTCGAACCTGTCTTGGTTTTCAGCAGTGTGTCTACTTTGCTGCATTCTTGCTCCAAAATGAGTCATATTTCAGTCTCTGAAAGCCCCACTGACCTTGACTGTCTTTTAAACCTTTTCTTAAATAATTTGTTTGGGTTATTTTCTGTTGGTTGCTGTCAGGGAGATGCTGTGATAGCTAAAGAGGCTGCTGGTCTTACCTATTGTATCCCAGTTTCTGCATTGGTTATTTACAAGGATACTACCTGACTTGAACCATAGGTGTTGACCCCATCTTGTGCAAACCCCTGCTGCCTCCAGGGATCCAAATAAAGGATCTTTTTAAGAATTAGATGCTACAGACCCTATGCTGATGTCTGTAAAACCGGGTGCTTCAGTTTGGGTAGGACCCAAGCCCCCATTCAGAGCAGCAATACTGTACAGAGCCTTTGGCCCCTGGAATACCTGAGTTTGTTGTTGCTCAGCTTCTCACAGGATCAAGGGTTTAACAGGTATCATAGACATGTTTCCCTTGGGAGAAACACTCAGCTCTGCACATACTTACCTGGTCAGTGTTTGCTTAGTTAAGAGTGAGACAGGGATGGGAAAGTTCATCAGCTGGTTTCCTGAGCATCAATACCATTAGATTTGGGTTCAAAGGCACTATGTGGGCAGAAACTGGTCTCTCACACCTTGGTGCCTCCTGGCTCCTCTCTGGTCGTGTTGGGGATAGCAGTAGCTATTTTAGGACAGTTCTGGAGGTATTAGGTGGGAAAAGATTTGGCTGCTGGAAAAAAGTTCTAGAATAGCATCTGAAGGTAGGGGTATTATTGCATAAGTTAAGTGATATCCTGGATGCAACTACTTTGTGATTGGGTTTTTTTTCTTCCTTTAAAAATGTGGTTTGTTTGGCACTGAGTAGCTATCAGAGAGGTGGTTTTAGCCACTGTGCTTTTAAAATCAGCATGCTAAGTCCTCTTGGAGTTGTGAGAATATGTGCATATGCAGACTGGTGTTGGTTTAATTCAATTCTTACAAAACACCCCTGGAAGCCTCATCTGGGATGGTGTTGGCATGTCCCTCACATTTTGCCAGTTTTCAGAAGCTGTCAGGTAGTACTGTGTGGGAAGTGTTACAGGGATAAATCCTGAAATCCTAATTTGGGCTAAACTCCCACTGTTTTCAGTGGGTGGCTTGCTGGCATTAAGGCCAAGTACCTCTCAGCTATTGCAGATGACCTTTCTGTCCTTTAAAAGTCAAGGAGACTGAGACTTGATGCCTCTGTCTTGTACTAGAATTCAAACTACAGGACTGCAACCCTTAAAGTTTGTACATGTGCTTGAGATTTGTGAACAAGAAGTTGGTTAACCAAAAACATTTCCAGTAACTGTTCTTTGGATTCTCAGTAGTGCTGGTGAAATGCCAGAGATCTGGAAACAGAAATTAGCTGATGATTTAGAGCAGTGCATGAAAACTTTCATTCTGTAGGGGAAACACTGATGTTCTGGAAACGACTTTTCATAAATGGAGAATATATAACCCCATGTATTTTAAATTGAAAACTTTAAATTACTTCAAAATACCAGCACAAATTTATGGAAATTCTGTTTGCTCAAATAATTGATTTTTAGTTTTTAGGAGAATGTTTCTATGAGATGCCTGCAACTTTTGTCAGTATATTGCTTTCCAGCAAAACTGAATTGAATGTATTTTAGAAGTCAATAGTCTGAAAGTAGGAAGTTTCTGACTATTACCAAGTAATTGAGATCATATGTTGTTTTGGCTTCATCTCTCTGTGCAAGAAAGAGGGAAGATGTGTTTGTGTTGGCAACACTTGAAAAAAATCAAAGAGTATCTCAACAGTAAGAAAAGAAAAAGACCCAAATCCCTTCAGAAAATGTTGCTGTGCAGACCTTGTCTGGTAGGTCTTCCCAGCTGAAGAACTTCTTTGCTGCACCTCAGTGCAACATCACCTTTAAAGTCTGACTGAACCTAGTTTGGTATCAGCCTCAAATGTTGTGCAAGGGCATGCCAAGAACTTGCTCAGTTGCAGCTGAGGCTCTGAAGCCCACGCTGTATTGTTTTTCTTTTCTATTTCCCCTTAGGTGGTCACTGCCTATTCATATTTCAAGCTCAGGAGGGCTCTTCTGTCCCATCGCTGGGACTCCAAGGGGGAACAAGGGTTTTCAAATCCTTCCATGCTGCCCTTTACCTCTGAGTTCCCCATCGGGATTGTGTACACAGGTCTCTTCTTCTTTCCTTTT
Organism: Acridotheres tristis; assembly: GCA_037013685.1. Taxonomy (NCBI): domain Eukaryota; kingdom Metazoa; phylum Chordata; class Aves; order Passeriformes; family Sturnidae; genus Acridotheres; species Acridotheres tristis. The sequence continues at coordinate 29,924,063 of CM072884.1, read as the reverse complement.
TTTTTTTCTTCCTGAGAACATATTTCTTGTGCTAACTGAAGTTGCAGAAGCACTTGGAAGGGATTTTTCTCATGCTGTGTGCTCTCTAACTATCAGAATTGCCTTTCTTTTAAAGAGGTGATTGATACGAGGAGGAGCAGGCAAGAAGTACTTCAGCTTCTCGCCTCCTTGTGCCTCCAAGATCACAAATGAGGTCTGGGACCTCAATGTGAGAACTGGGACAAGAGCTAGCATCTCCCAGCTGGAACTGTACTCTACACACTAAAATTCATGATGAGGGTGTTATGGTACTGGTCCCAACACTTCTGCTGATTTTCTGTTCAAGGTTGTCCCAACCACTTTTGTCTTCATCACTAAACTGGGGCCTTGGATACTGAGGAGTAAAAACACTATTTGTGCTTCAGACAAGTAGTTTGAATGATGCTGTGTATCTCTTTCCTATAAAGCCTCCCTGTCAGTTTTTGGTGGCTTGTAATTGCAGAATTGCAGGTTGGCAGGAACCTCTATGTAGGTAGTCTAGTCCAATTCCCACCTAATGTGGTGGACTAGCTAAAACAGTCTGCTCAATGGCATGTCCAGTGGGGTTTTGAGCATGCCCAAGGATGGAAATTCCCATTATTTTCCTGAGCAATCTGTAGTTTTCTGGGTTCTGCAGTTTTGTGTCTATCTCCCCTCATCCCCACCCAGAAAAGAAGAGTGGTTTTGTTGTGGGGTTTGTTCTTACACTTAAATGGAATTTCCTGTATTTCAGTTTTGTGCCCATTGACTCTTGTCCTGTTGCTGGATACCACCAAGAAGAGCCTGGTTCCATCTTTACATCAGGTATTTATGCACATTGATAAGACTCTTCTGAACTTTTTCTTTCACAGGTTGAAGAGTCCCGGCTCCTTCAGCCTCTCCTTATGTTCCAGATACTCCAGTCCCTTAATTATCTTTGTGGACCTTTGCTAGACTCTCAGCAGTATGTCCACGTCTGTGTTGTACTGGGGAGGGAAGCACTTGTCCCAGCACTCCAGATTTGTCTCACCAGCCCTGAGCAGAGGGGAAGGATCCCCTCCCTTGACCTGCTGGAAGTTGTTTTTCCTAATGCAGCCCACATGCTGTTGACCTTGTTTGCTGCAAAGTGGTTTGGAGGCTCGTGGTCAACTTGATGTCCACCGGGAATCTCAGGCCTTTCTCTGCTACCTTTCTGTCTGCTGGCTCCCAGTCTGTGCTCCTGAGCAGCAGGGCTTTGCATTTTCCTTTGTTGAACTGCAAAGGTTGGTGTTGGCCCATTCCTGCAGCCTGCCCACATCCCTCTGAGTGGCAGCACGCCTGCCTGCTCTGTTAGCTGCCACTTCCAATACTGTATCATCTTCAAACTTCCTGAAAGTGGACTTTCTGCTGTCACCCACAATTTTTCCTTTATAAAGAATTTAGAGGCCTGGGTGAAGTGTTTAATGAATAAAATCTCTCAACAGTTCGTGAAAGTACATTGTTGTTCCCCTGGGAAAGTCAGACAGAGATGAGGCAGCTTCACTAGCACTAACAGAACATTAAATTCTGTGCCTTGTAGTAAAGGACTTCATTATTATTATTTAGGACTTTAATTCCTTGAATCTCTGATACTTCATGCAATACCAGCTCATGCCCTTTGCTAACACCATAGCAACCTGCTATAAATGTCAGTATATAATGTGGCTTGTTAGCCAAAAGCTGGACAAGGAATGCTTTCTAGGGCAGGAAATCCATGGAGTCAGTAAAAAAGTGCAGTAAAATGAGGGGGGAAATCCTACTCTTATTTTATAGTATTGCAGAGTGATTTTTCTTCTTCTCTCCAAAACTGTGCCCTAGAGGAAACAGAGGTATCAACTAGAATTTTCTCAATGCCTTATCTATATCCCCCTCCCCCAAAACTTACATCCTAGGCACAGTCTAAACCTCTGGGCTAACAGATGGTGTTGAGAGGAGGAGGGAAGGGGAACAATTTGCATCTAAATAGCTGAAATAAAAAAGGGTCATGTCCCACAGACCAGCCCCACTCACCTGCTGTTTAAATCCCCCTGAGAAACAGGCAAATGCGCTTAGTTTTTTTAATGTCTGCGTCAGCTGTACTTGCTCTCTGAAGCTTTCTGCCCTAAAAAAAGCTGCAATCCTGTGCATCTTGCTGTATAGATTCTGTTCTGCCCCCAGAATGACGAACTTTTAAGGCTTTAATTCTGTGAATGGAGTTGACAGCTGTGTCACTTCTGTTCAGCCCTCCCGGCAGAGTGACTGCTGCTGCTGGTTGATGTAATTAGCACAAGCACTAATGATACAGAAAAGGTTCAGAGCAAATATTGCCTATTCTGTCAGCTTGCTACTCTCATGGCTGCCTGATTCCACCTTCAGAGGTGCTCTAGCCATATGGTCCTGTGGACTCCTGACGCAATACTCTGCTCTGGGATTGTGTGTGTAGGTGTAGGCTTTGGCTCTAGTGACCACCAGGCTGCAGCCCAGCAGTGATCCTGACCCTGCAGGACCCTGGCATGGGGTTGGATGGCTGTGCTTAATCCTGCAGGCATGCAAAGCCAAGTTGTCCTGGCTTCCTGACTGTCCTGTAAGAATTTCTCACGTTTGACTAAGACCTTGCTGCTTTGTAATGATTTTGTTTTGGAATCTAAGGGTCATTTGTCCACCACTTTTACACATTCATGGAGACTACTCTGGGTCTGCACCCCTGTCCTGGCAGCAAGAAGTGTGCTTTTGTCTCTTTAGGCAGACTTTCTTGGAGTTTAAGGCTGTGGAAAGCCTGTAATAAGGAAAACCTTACCAGTTCTTCATAATCATGCACACATTCACCACCCTGAAATGATCCTACTTTGTTTCCCAACAATATTTGGAGAGGCAAGAGGACTTCACAATAAAGTTTAGTCTTAGTACAAAATGCCAAGATGAGCAAAACTTGGTTCTACCCATCAGTTCCTTGGACTTCTACACTCAAGTGCTAAAAATAAATAATGTGACAATAGTCCAGGTTGTTCGGGAACTTTATTACTTTTGTCTGTTGACAATTTCCCAAGAAGCCAGAGACATTGGAAGGTTGAGTTTGGCAGACTGGAAGGCTCAGCAGGATAAGGAGCGGAAAAGATGGTATCTGGGGACCCACCACTGTCTTCTGTGTGTTGATCTGATAGAATAAAAAGTCTGCAAAGGAGAATTTCTATTTCTGGAATTGCAAGACCTTGAATCTCTTCTTTCTTCAGCACAAGCCTGGAGGGAATTGGTGAGGTTAACCTTTGCTAAGCTGCTGGGCCCTCCCTCCCACAAGTGTCTTGGAAGAGGAAATGGCCTCAAGAACTGTCCTCAGTTTTTTTTCTCATTTAATTCCCAGGTATATTTCAGTATTGTGGGTAGTAGTGGTTGATGTGCATTAGGGCAACATGGATCTGGACAACAACCTTTTTCATACATGCCTCTGGGGAATAGGTTTATTTATTTTATAATTTAATATAGATTCCAGTTAATAGAAACAAGATCTGGTGTATGAATGCTTACAGAAGTAATTGGGCAATTCACAATACCAAATTATATTATTTTAGAGCGGTCTGTGGTACTTTATAACTTTCCACAACTGTTTTTCTTTTTTGTACTTTGTCACTTGAGGATAACTATGTTTTATAAATGGTCATATCACATGATGCATACTCACTATCTGGGAGTAAACAAAATAAGTAAGTTAACTTGGGTGGTGCAAGTTACATACATACATGCACACATAAATGTACGTCTATGTGTGTGGATATACATGTTTATATACCCACACTCTCTTCTATAGGACAGAGCTCTGCCCTGCTCCTTCTGCCCCCTTCCCCAGTTCAATGATGCAGGCAGGTAACTGGCTCTGGCAGCTGTGCTGCTGGTCTTTGCTGTGGATAAAATGCTTGTTATGCAGCAGGGCCCCACAGATCATGTAGAGGCAAATCCAGAAATGAAAGATGATATTGGAAATACTTCTTTTCTCTGTTTTTAAAAACAAAACAATGTAAATTGTGCAGCTGTATCAGAGTTGCACGTTACTTTTTGACAAAGGAGGCAAAAGGGGGAAGTATGAGGAATTAGGTGCCCTTTGAGGTGACGTTTGCACATAGTGGGATGAAAACTGAGGAAACTGGATTTCATAGACTCATAGAATGGTTTGTGTTGGAAGGGACCCTAATGATCATCCAGTTTCTACAAGCCCTTGCCATGGGGACTGCCCACCACTGTGCCAGGTTGCTCAAAGCCCCATCCAACGTAGCCTTGAAGACTTCCAAGGTTGTGATATCCACAGCTTCTTGGACAACCTGTTTCAGTGCCTCACCACCCTCACAGGAAAGAATTTTTTCCTAGTATCTAATCTGAACCTGCCCTCAGTCTTATGGCCATTCCCCCTTGTCCTGTAACTCCATGCCCTGGTCCAGGGTCCCTCTGTGGCTCTACTGTAGCCCCTTTAGGTACTGGAAGGTGCTCTAAAATCTCTGTGGAGCCTTCCCTTCTCCGGGCTGAAAAATCCCAGCTCTCTTAGCCTGTCTGCATAGCAGAAGCACTCTTGTCCTCTGAGCATCTTTCTGGTCTCTTCTAGTTTTGCTCCAGCAGGTCCATGTCCCTCTGACACTGAGGTCCCCAGAGCTGGATGCAGCATTCTGTGTGGGGTCTCACCAGACTGGAGCAGAAGTAGAGAATCCCCTTCTACCTTCTGGTCACAGTGGCCAAAGATATAGGCTGCTTTTATTTTAGCAGTTTTCTTTTTGTTTCTTTTATTAAGTGGCTTACCAAGTGGCTGACTGACATTGGAACATTTATTTCTGTATCTTCCCAAGCTTTCTAACTGGAAGAGGAATTTGCTGTACAGAAAGGACCATCCTGGTAGTCTGCAGTGTTATTTCAATCACTTTCTCTGTGTGGAACTAAAATACTAAATAAAAAGATGCGGTGGATTGGAACCATGCCTAAAGCAATTCTCAGCATAATGGGATTATTCTACTGACTTTTAATTAAAATAGAATTCTAACTAGATTGTTTTGAGCATACATACAGTTCTCGCTTGTTGTTGTTGGTCTAATTGCCTCCTAAATTAAAGATACCAATATTCTAATCCACCTTCTCCCTTGGGATACTGGCATTAAAAGAGGGTGTGGGATGCTATGTAAATGATTTGCAAGCATGCAAGATAGAAAATGGTCCTTAAAGGCATTAACCAAAACTTAGGTCTTCCCTTTACCTGCGATGTCTTTACAGAGAGATTGATTAATTGTTATTTTTTTGGTATGCATTTATTTCTCTTCTCACCTTTATTTCTCTGTCCTGACAGGTCTTTTAAATGGTTAGAAATGTAGTTTGAGAAAAATGCCAATAATCTCAGCCTTTGAGGAAGAAGCAGTTAATGAATCTCCAGGGAAATACCCAGAGTACAGATGCTCTGTGGGGAAGGAAAGGTTAGAAGCCAGTGGACCAGGGGTTGGAGATAATACATCATCTCAGATCTAAGATGGAAGCTGTCTGCTGACAGCACAAGATACTAAAATGACAGAATTATGGGCTTACTTGCTGAGGACTACTTTTTGAGAACCCATTTTAAAGTTATGATTTGGGATTTGACTACTTTTATTTACGATATCTTGGTTAAATTTTGTCAGGAATAAAACATTTTCTTTTTGCAGTTTTTAAATTATCTTTACAAATTGAAACCCTTTTCAAGGAAGTTTCACCTATGGGACATGTAAATTCAAACCATGCTGTAAGTTAAAAGAATATATATTAGACTCAAATCCAACTTCTATTTTTCAAGTAAAAGGGACCTTACAAAGTAGCCTGCCACAAGTTTAGATATCTGTTTTATAACATTTTAATGGAGTAGCAGAGATTGACAAAACTTTTGTCAACCTAGACTATTTAAGCTCCTCAGATAAAACTAGATGTACATTGAAGAGTGTTCATGGGAAAACGAGTTATTTCCAGCCTGAAGAGGTTTTTTTTTTTAAATGAAAGCAGGGAAACATGTGCATGTTGGGAGGCTCTGAATCAGCACCTGCAAATACCAGCAGTACAAGAATAACCAGGAATGGAACAAAAAGTTGGATGAGGCCCTGAGCAACCTGATCTGCTGGGAGGAATTGCTGCACATGACAGAGGTTGATTTTTAAGGTCCCTTCCAACCCAAGCCTTTTCTGTGATTCTATGAAAACTTGGGACAAAACTTTAGCTCTGTTGTGGATTGATATGAAGGATCTTTCCCATTGCAAGTGTATTTTATTTCACTGAATCCCTCTGCAATGAGTGTAAGAACAGGAAAGATGGAGTTAGTTCAGGTTGTGCCACAAAATGGGTATGAATTGTTAGTAAAGAGGAAGGCAGCACTTACCTGAGGCAAGTGTAAATGGCATAAAGTGGACGGGGAAAAATTGTTTTGGGAAGTGCATCCCCATGCATTGCTCCTGGGTGTGCTCAGGGACCAAACCTGGGATTTCTTGAGAGCTGTGCAATAGCTGTTTCCAAAACTGACTGCCCTGTTCATATCTTGAGGTTTTTTTAGCAATCAGAGCTGTTACTGTAAAGGTGAGAGGTGAAATTATGGTGTGCTAGTTACAGAATTTAAAGTATCCATTTTACACTCTCTTGCCTTGGATAGGAGAGAGGGAGTGTGGTCAAGTAACCTGAGGCTGGTTTATGTGGCCAAAACACTGAGAAAGCTTTGGGTTGTGGGTAGGAACCATATCTCTATGACAGCGTGCTGTGAACATTCTTGACTCTCAATTGCTGAAATTAGGGGAGGGTGATCAGAAAACTGCACCTGGACTTGCTGCATCCTCTGCTCTCCTAATTCTTATGCTGGTGGCCTTAGGAGGAAGTAGCTGTAGGACTTGAGCAAGGTGACTTAAAGCAATGTGAGGGAATACTGTACTGAACAAAATGCCTTAACTTATACATCTTCCTAGAGCATGTCTTTGATTGCTGTCTTAATTTTGGAAATCAGTTGGGTTTTAGCTACCACTTAGCATAGGTACAACATTGTCCATAGAGCTGCTTGTCTGCCCAGTAGTGACCATAAAAAGATTTTTAGCATTTTAAATACATAGAGGACAAACAACCACCTGACAAAGCAGTCTTGAGATGAATAAAACATGCATACTGGCAATCCATCCATCAGTGAAATCCCAATTCTGCTGAATTTGCAGTTCATATTGTCACTAATTGTATGATGTAGATGCTTGTCCACTGGGAATTGGATGGAAATAAGCAAATCACTTGCTTCAGATGCTGACAGGGCAGTGAATGGGAGCACAGTCAGTCTCCTCTGGGTTGGTTTTTATGGCTGCAGTGTTGCTGCTACTTGAGAAAGAATGAGTTTTTAATAGGTAGTAGTGAAGACCCATGCATCCTACTGAAAGCTGCTTAGGCTATTGTAGCAAGAACAGAGGGTAAGAAGATCTGTGCCCCAGAAAAACCTTGCTCAGAGATGTTGAGGAAAACCTTGCCTGCTATATCTAGCCTTGCAATTAACTCCTACTCCTAATTACATAGTGCCTTAAAATGGGCCTGCCACTGTAATAAATGAAGTTGTTTTATTTCCTTTTGTTCAGTGGAGTAAAAATAGTTCACTTGGCTCATGGGCTTTATTTAACTGAATATTTAACTGAGCACTAATGCAGACTTGGTTGTAATATGTTGCAGAAACAGCAGTTCCTTTGTGCCAGTCCTGTAGAGCTTTCTTTTCTTTACTGACATACAGTATGATTAGAATCTGAGTAAATGATGTGATAAAAGGCTCGATGGTGCTTCCTAAAAACAAACTGCTGCTCATTAAATTAAACGATGATGATTCTTAATGGACTAGTTAGTGCTCTGCAGTGCATTTGGTACAAGCAAGGAAGTCTAGGGACTTGAGACCTTGCCACTATGGCTCCTCCTGTATGTTCTGGAATCATAAAGCAGGTAGAATAGGGACTTATGCTAGATAGCATATAATCATAAACACAGAGGTGATCTTCTTGCAGCAAAGAAGACTACTGTGACAATTTAATTAGGGGAGAAGCTGTAAGCCACCTTAGGCTTTTTCATTTTGGCTTCTAAGTGAGCTGCTCATAGAGCATTTAATGTATCTCACTTGAAGGAGTAATCATTGCAAACCTGAAGCAGATTTATGTGCAGTTCTCAAATTGCTTGTCTTTGCTGATATTAAATTAGCTCTCTCAGTGCTGTGTATTTGATGGTGCTTGTCTTTAAACTGAGTTTGTCTACAAAAACCTCATATTTGATGCAGAGCTTATCCTGTCTTTGGAGAAATATTAATTTTCCCCTCTTTCCCCAGCTTTGATGAACCAAAACTTTTAACAAACAATGTGAAACTGAACCAATCTTTGTGATTTTATTTAATTGAAAACTACTGCCAGTATGAAAATCCTGGATAGCAATTAAGGGAATGTGACAGCTTTGCCAGTCATTACATAAATACTATGGAGTACTGGGTTTCCTACTGTCATTAGCTGCAATGAACACAATGGAGCTATACACAGGAGCAAGCACTGCTCTGATGATAAATGTTTGCATTTCCAATTAGCACGGAACTATTGTGGCATTTTCCCCTCAGTCTAATTGAGGGTCTTGGATGGTTTCATTCACTAACGATAGTTGGGTTGTCTTCTTGCTCTCTACTTTCCCAGCAACAAAGGAGTTGAATGAGTTTTGTTCTAAAGAACATTGGTTTCCTCCTTGCAGCTCTCTGTGTCTCGGTGTTTCTTCACCTCAGAGAAAAACCTCAGCTTTTACAGGTTAACATAAACTTTCATCTAATTACGGACTGTGGCTTTTTGCTAACCACTGCATTGCAGTGTCCTCTGTGCTTATGGGATGTTGTTGACTTGATCTGACAATGTTCTCATTTTCTTATATATTTCTTACCCCCACCCCCATTGCTATATGTTAGATGTCTGCATTTTAAAAAGTGCAGTTTTTGCAAATGCTAGCATGAATACATTGTACTGGGAATTATTCCACATTAGGAGATAGTAGGGCTTAATTCTGGGCCCTGTGCTCTATGCCCATCTTCTGCATTGGAAACTTTTGAATGGAAGAATGATTAATGATTCGGCTGCTCTCAGTTGCTGTTGCTGCTAATGTGTAGTTAGGATTCTGAGCCAAGTAACTTAGGCAAGAGTAGTGGGGGTGGGTTTAACTGTGTGCATTAATATATTCTCTTTATGCTGCGTCCAGTCATTTCCTCTGGAGCACAGATTTCCTCCAGGAAACCTGCTTATATGGGCTTTGGATATGCTTTAACATAAGAGGCCTTTATTTTTCCCACCCTGCTTAGCAAGCTCCGGCTCCAGTGGCTACTTTGACTGGTGTGGTTGAAGCCCTGCCCTCCTGTGAGCAAAAGCGGAACCAGAGCCAAGGCTGCTCTGTGCTGTGCTGGAAAAGGGAGCCTGTCCTGACATCTGCAACAGCAAACTTGCTTGTTCAGGCATGTAGCTGGGGGAGGGGAGCATTTCTGGAGATGAGGAAACAAGGAGGATGATTTGTGGGCTGAGAGCTTTTAAAAACGATACTCTTGGTTCTTTCTGTTGCAGCTTGGATTTTTTTTTTTTTTTTGTCCTTGAATATGGATGCAATTTATTCTCTTGGTCTGTTTAAAAGCACTATTAGAAGTGGGTAAATGCTCAGTCAAAATGAGGAGGCTGCTGCCCAGGGTTGGGATCAGGCAGAGCTGAATCTCTGCAGTTCTCCAAGCTTGAGTACTGGAGCACAAGTAAGGGCAGTTCATCAGTGTTCCAGGTACTTGGGCATAGCTGGCATTGATTGTGAAATGGTCATTGTTTGACACGGCCATTTATTTGTGCAACAGCTGAAGCCAAGTCTAAACTCGGCAATTTAAGCTGGCATTGCCTCTCTGGTTTTGGATTCAAGCCTAAGTGGTGAAAAGGGCTTGACCTGCCTCAGCACTTCTGAAACCCTCAGTATGCCTGGGTCACTGTCACGGTGCTCATGCATGGCCCACGCTGTGGAAGCTGGTGAACATTGGGCCTTGATTCTTTCAAACGAAGCAGAAAGAAGCTTCCTTAACTTGAATGAAAGGAGAACTCTGTTGCTAGGAATCGAGTGGTTATAATTAGTCTGTTCTTCCTTAGAAGCGTATCTGTGCGGTAGGATGGGTTCGCATGGATATCTGCCCAGGGAGAGATTTTTGCAGCTCTCCTGCCCGCTGCAGTGATGTCCATGTCCTCCTGCAAAATCTGGGCTAGGGAATCCCACCTGGCAGTTCTTCCATTTAGCCCAAACTGTTGGGGTTGAATTAAAGGCTTTTTTTAAAAGGACTTTAAAAAGGCTTTTAAAATTCCAAGCCATGGAATTGTCCAGCTTGTCCTGTTGAGTTGTAAGTGGTCAGTCATCCTTTATGTCTGGCACTATGGAGATAATGCTGGCAGTGGAGCAAGACTGCAACTGGTAGTTGGCCATCTGCCATGAGAGTGTCTCCCTCCCCCCTCCTCACACCCACCCACCCACCCGTGCTGTAGCAGTGGATGCATTCTCTTCTACATCTATACTGATGTTGAGTGATTATTCTTTCATTTAATTGAGCAATTTCATCTGCATCTTGAGGTGTTGGCAGCACCTGCAGGGGTCTAACAGGTAAGTTCTGAAAAGACACGAGCAAACATTGCTGTTTTGTAATTATTTATTTGAACTTTATGCAAACTGGTTGTTTAGTTCGTTGCGTTGTGTTTTTTGTTTGTTTGTTTGTTTTTGTTGTAGTTTACATGTAAATGCTGGGTCTGGGCTGGTGCTTTGCTGGTCCTTGGCTTTTTTGGTTTAATTGGCATATTTACAGAGAGCTCAGATGTGCAGTAACTGGTTGGGGAGACAGCTCCATGCTTCAGTTTGAGGCTTTTTAAAATCACCTCTAAATACAGTGATCGGTCTGTCCTCCCTCCGGGTGTGTGTGGTGCAGCTGCCTTTTTTTGTGACAGCATGTGTTCCAGGTCCCATCTGCTGTTGGGTGGAGGAAGAAGACACCTCTTGCCTCTTTTTCAGGTGGAATGCGTGGGGTGCCTTTCCTTCAGTGTGAGACTGGCGTTTGAGATTTAGTCCCACGTAAAGTAATAAAAAATAAATGACTGTCTTTTCATCCTGTGTGGAAACCCAGCTGGTAAACTCTGATGTTACTTTTTCTGCTGGGATTTGCATGGGAGCGTGACACACAGCGAGGGAATCTGCTGCTTGCAATGTGTTTGAACAGAGTAGGGCACAGCCTGTGCTCTTTCTCACCAGGGCAGTGTGAGGGGGAAGGAGGAGATTTTAACTGTGTGTGTGCACAAGCAATTTCTAGCCACGGGATGGAAGGATGCAGAGATACTGGTGCAGAGGTAAAACGCTTGTTCTGATCAGGATCAACTCGATTAAAGGTTAAGACTCTCTCTTTTTTTTTTTTTTTTGTGGGCAAGACACCCTTTCCTCACCCTGTGAACAACAGAACACTAGTGTCTGGAAAAAATGTGGATTTCCTTCTGGTAGTAGGCAGAGAGGAAAGAGCAGTTGCTGAGCATCTTCCTCCTCCCCGTCTTGTTTAATATAGTTTATTCATCTGTAAGTTGTAGTGAGTAACTTGCAGCTACTCTCTTGCCAGACTGCATGAATTATAGATGTCTCTTTTATGAGTTTTCATGTTGACTCCTGCAATTAGTATGCATTGGACGTAGTTATCTGTATGGCATCTACTGTAGCGTAGGTTTCAGCCTTTCTGACTTTTTAATTGCTTTCTGTTTTAGCAATCAGTCATCTGTCTGTCTTCCTAAGGAATGCAGAGAAACAAGCAGCTTGATAGAAACCTAGAGTTCAGTGTGGAGCAGCAGGTTTGAAATGATGTGGTTAAGTGGAAGGAAAAAAGACATACGTAGAGGGCCTTTGTTCTCTCTTTTTTCTGCTTGTGTGTGTGCTACAGTCAGAATGTCCCACCTGCCTTGAGTCTCACTCTGCCAGGTGAGTGTCCCAGGAGGCTTTGCCTGTACTACAGTTTATGCCTGTATTTTGGCAATAAACTTCATGATTCCCAAAGCATGTAGATTTGGCACTTGAGAGTGTGATTTAGTGGTTAACACAATGGTGCTGAGTTAATGCTTGGACTTGATGATCTTAGAGGTCTTTTTAAACCTTAATGATTCTGTGATTTTCTTTTGTGTTATATCTTCTTAACAAAGATCAGCAGACCTGCATGGATCTTTGCATATGGGAATGTACTCTGAGCTCTTGGATGCCACTCTTGGCACCTGTGGGTGTTGTCTTCTGTTCAGTATTTCTGCTTGTTCTGTCTTCTGTCTCTTTCTTGTCTGCAGAAGTGTTTTGTAGCTGTAAAAGGAGAGTTTGTCAGGTTTGCTGTTGGACTCTGTTGGGTCTGGGGCAATGATATGTAGCTAACGGACTGCAAAAGTTGATGGGAAGGGACAGGGATGCATTGAAGGCAACCATAACTTGACTACAGCAATCACAGATTGCAGTATGTAATAAAACTTCTCATGATTACTGTGTGCTGAAACAACTCAAACTTTCAGTACTCCCAAATGTCTGCAGAAACAATAGTCCTGCATTACAGCTATGCCTTCCTAGTGGTGTCTACGGGGTTTGGTTTGAGTGCTGGTATTTTTATATATATAGTAGTTGAGAATAATTGTGTCTGCAGCTAAAATGTATTCCCTCATCTGACTCTGGTTGAAAAGTTCATGTGCTGTTTCATTGCTTCCACTGTTCACTTTATCACATCGTGGAAACCGAAGATGGATTTCTCAAGACAGAGTTGTGTTGGTGTGAAGAAGGAAATAACTCAGTGCAGCGATGCTTTGCATTCCTGTTGGGATGGATTGTGCCGAGCAGAGTGACTCATTTCAGTGGCCAAGCGCTGATGTTCTGTCGGCTGGAGAAGCGATTGCCTGGTGCTCTTGAGTTTGAGCAGCGCCTACATGAGGGGGTTTGGTTAAAGCCTGCTTACATGTGAATTGGCAGGAGATTATTTTAGGAAGAAGAGAATTTGCACAGCCAGTTGGGCTGCAGTGAGGGAGATGGCTGCCTCTGTAACCACTTGGCATGGCTCTGGGCTCTCAGTTCTGACTTGGGGGTATAATTCTGTCAGGACAGGGTTTTATCTGCCTACTTTGAAGCCAATAGAAACTGAAAGTGTAATGATGTTGCATTTGACATCTGTATTGCAGTGGGAGGATACATGTAAGCAGGTTTTTGGTTTTCCCTTTAAATGTATAGTGGCACAAGGCTTTTGGGAACCCTATAGTGATGCTATTACAGGGGATGACTTCTGTAGAATCAGTTTTGTGGATCAAGTGATTTCTCTTACCACGCCCCTCATCTCCAAACAGCTCATGTAACTCCAAACGTAAGACTTTGATGAAGAGAAAGGTCTGTGAGCTTGAGTGAAGGAGGGAAAATGAGAGGGTGTACTATAGGCTTTGCCTACAGCAAAGGTGCAGTTATCAAATAGGTGTGATACAATATTGTTTGTAACTGTGTAACTTCTCAGCATTACTTGCTCTTTCAGGGAATAATGTAAGATAAACAAGAGCTTGTACTGCCAGTTTCTATCCCTGCGGTAAAACAGTAATTCACTTGTGCACTATCCTTTCTGACTGAAGGATTTTGAAAAACTTTCTTATATTGAAGAAACTAAGAGCAGATGTCCCTGGGGTTTTGCACTGGTGGAAGTGAAAGGGAGGAAGCTTGACATCCAGAGATATTTTTTCTTATACTCTTTTTTTTTGGAGATTTTTCCTTATGGTCTTTTTTTTCCCCTCAGCACTAGGCCAGCCTCTGCCTGTAATCTGGGTTTTAAAAATTCTTCTTCTCACTTCTTTTTCTCCAGCTTGGAGCCACATACAGCTCTATTTCGGTCTCATGTTGCATCCATTCCCCAGCTTAGTAAACTTTACTCTGTTCTCTGCTTAGTTTTGTGCCTCTGAAAGCAAGTGTTCTGACCTCTCTGCTCAGTGGGAGAGGGACCCAGAAGTGAGTCAGTCTCCATCCCAGCCATGCCTGCAGCTTCAGGAAGTCTGGCTGATGGGAGAATCTTTGGATGCACCTTTACTCAAGGCCCCGTGGGGGTAAACCAGGGTGTTAGAGCAGCAAGTGTGGTGCCACTCCTGGGGACGTCTGTTTGGCAGGCACAGGGCTGCAAACATTCCTTTTCCTTCTGCTTGCCTGTTTGCAGTATATTCCTAGCACCTTCCTGGCAATTTGCTTTCTCATAGTTAAATAAGATCAAAGCAGAGAATGCATCTCTTATGGGACACTGCTGCTTATGTTGTTTCAAATGGTTCAGTTCAGTTCCAGCCACTGATACTGTGATGTGCAAAGCCCATCAGGAAGGACTCGGTGTTTTCATATTTCTAAGATATATGTGCAGCAGTGGCTGCCAAAATTACCAGTTGGGTTTGAGCTTAGACTTTTTTCCACTGCTTAGGCAGGGAGAGTATTCGTTTGCACCAGCCACTTCATGGCTGGCACCCCAGCTGTCACTTAGTTCTGTTCTGTTTAATACCCGAGAATGGCATGAGGCTGAAGCGTGGGACATGCACAGGACACTCATGAGGACACGCCCAGACAAATGCACAGATAATTTCTCCCCACCCCTCCCAAATGCCAAAGCTGTTATATCGTTAAAATCAATCTCCAAATGCTAGTCTGTCATTTAATATTCCATTGCACAGCTGTATTGGAAGGAAAATGGGGCTAGGGTCAGATATTTTACAAAATTCTGTCTGTGAAGACTTACCCAAAGGTACACAGGCTGTACAACACTGCCAACCCTCCCATTTAAGGGCAACTGTGAAGAAACTGGGAATCAATCAAGTGGAAGCAAAGGTGGAGCTGCAGGCCAGCCATGGCTTGGCAGACGACAGGGAAACTCTGCTCTTGGCAAAATCTGGCAATTGCTGCTGAGTGACTTCTGCAGGTAATGTTTGCCTGCCTTAGTTCCCCACAGCAGCGAAGGCAGTGTGCTCTGGGTGCAAAATCTTGCCAGGTACACTGAGGATCAGAAGCTTGGCTAAAGAAGACTTTGGAGACTGGCTGGGTGCTGTGTGGCCATAGGACCGTGCTGTGGTGCTGGGATCTGTTTGGAGTGTGACTCAGTGTCACACTGAGTCCAGCCTATGGAAAGCAGCTCCTAGGCAGTCAGCAGTGATCTCAGCTTTGTAGTTGGACTTCTTACTTGCAGAGAGCAAACTGCTTCTGTCTTTCTGCCTGTAATTCTCCATGAGTGAAACATCTTCCCTTACTGCTTGTATAATTGATAAAGCTGTTGAATTGCTTTTCCCACCCAACAGAAACTGTTCCCACTTTGGTCTTAATTCGGCAGTAAATTCCCAACTTACTTTTGAAAGAAAGCATAGTGCAGATGAATTCCAGTTTCCAGAAGGATCTTGCTGCAGCCAGGCTGTGCCAGAGTAATGCTGATCTCATTTGGGTGGAACAAGTTAGTTGTTGCAGAATAATCTATTACCCTGTTCCCAAGCTTCCGTCTTTAAATCTGCCCAGCAGGGCTTATTTACTTATGGATTTAAGTGTGTGTTGGGGATCTAGTTTTGTTTGACCCTCCCAACAGAATAAAATGCAATCAACTTCCTGGCAGTTGGAGTTGCTCCTGAAGTGTGCTGTTACTGCACAAAGGCCAGGGCTGTGGCACTGCATCTGAGGTGACTTGGGTACAGCTCAGATTCCTGGCCCCCTCTGCCTCTGAACCCGCTCAGCAGCTTTTTAGCAAAGGAGCCTGAGTGGCTGCTTCAAAATTCTGAGTACAGACTTCAGTCTCTGTATCGTGCTGTGCTGGAGACTGATGCAAACCTTTTGACATAGTTTTTAGGAGAACTAGCATGGATCTGAGAGGTATTATGAGCTCAGCAACTTGTTGGCTTCTCTCAGGTATCCTTACTCTTTGCTACCTCTTATTTACCTTCCCACCCTGTGCTTCTGCTCCACAGTTCGCTTGAGAATTGCTCGTATCCTGAAACAAGCTTTTCTCAGTGATTAATAACTCAAATGCTTGAACATAGTCTTATTAACAAAAAAAAATTTGGATCTTAAGTAGAATTTGTTGTGCTGACACAAATTTTTATGCTGGGTTTGTGCTATCATTATCCCTGGAAGTGTTCAAAAAAGCCTGTGGATGTGGCACTTGGGCATATGGTTAATGGTGAACACAGCACTGCTGGGTTAATGGTTGGACTGGGGTTGCAGGTCCCTCTGCAAATATCTGCTTGTGATTTACTTAATAGTGTGTGGTTCTAGTCTATACTTAAATAAATAATTAAGGCTTCTAAGTTGTTTTCTTTTCCAGTTCCCAGTAGCGGCCTCCCCAGCGGAAGATGTCTAACAATGGAGTTGAAACAGAAGACAAACCACCTGCTCCTCCAATGAGAAATACCAGCACTATGATTGGATCAGGAAGCAAAGATCCCGGGACTTTAAACCATGGCTCCAAACCTCTGCCTCCCAATCCAGAAGAAAAGAAGAGGAAGGATCGATTTTACCGGTCTATTTTGCCAGGAGATAAAAGTACAGTATTTTATCTTTCCTAATAAACCTTCTGTCTGAATGTTGCTCTGCTTGAACGTAGTTAAGGACTTGATGCTTAGTGATTGTTGAGATTTTAGAAAATGTTGTGTGTTTGTTTCCTGCACATCTGTCTTTGTTGTTTCAGGGTATATAAGGTACAGTCTGTAGACATGTTTTTTCTAATGATTAATCCTGTAACATTTAACCCATCTCACTTTTTTGCGCAGGATTGTAGAATACTAGAATTATTTATGTTGGAAGGGACCTTAAGGATCATCTTGTTCTGACCCTCCTGTCGTAGGCAGGGATATCTCCCACCAGATCAGGTTCTTCAGAGCCTCATCCAGCCTGGCCTTGAACACTTCAAAGATGGGGCACCCACAGCTTCTCTGGGCAAACTGTGCCAATGCCTCGCCTCTCTCAGTGAGGAATTTCTTCCTAATATCTAATCTAAACCTGCCCTCTGTTGTTTTTAATCTGTCCACTCTTGTCTTATCACTCCATGTCCTTGTCAAAATCCCTCTGCAGGTCTCTTTTAGACCCCCTTTCTTGCAGTGGTTTTTTTTTTTTTAATTTTTATTTTTTTTTTATTTATTTGCCTTTCCCATATATCATGAGAACAGTGTCCCTAAAAACCAGGACTAACTCTGAGACTAGCTCTGTAACTTCCCAGCCTGACTTGTCCATAATGGTCTTGAAAATCATAAGGTTTCATGCCAATTACAGGCTGGCCAATAAAGCTGGCATTGGCAATTGGTGGAGAGCAGAGGGAGATCTTTTGCTTGTTTTGTTGTTTTAAACAGCAAATAATTTGAGTTATACAAGACTAACATGCACTCTCCTACTAGACCTGTCATATTTTCCTCATGGCCATTTACTCTGTTCTAATGTTTGGGTCAGGCATTGTCTACTTGCTTTTAAGAACAATCTGTCACTGAAAATTCTTCCAGATTTCTTGTGAACTGAAGGAGTTTTTCGTGTTCAAGGGACTGTAACAGATGGAAAAAGAGATAGGAACTGTGAACTGTACATGAAATTCTAATTTTTAGGATGAGGATATTTTAAAAAATCTCTCTCTTATGAATCTTCTGAAGGGATGCAAAAAAAAAAAAATCTCCATCCCCTAATATGTGCTGGTTTCTTTTTATATCTGACCTATTTTCTTGGAGTTCCTCTTTGTAATACATCAGCTTTTTCTGTATTGCAATAGTTTCTAAGAACTGGGTAACTAAAGTCAAGATTAAATATCTTCAATTCCCTGGGCTTCAGGAGGGAGGCTGCCTCCTAATTTTATTAGTGAGAAGAATAATTGAAATGATAGCTTCACTAATTTAAATAAACAAGGTGGTGGATCGTTTTCTACAAAATGAATGTGGCATTCATTATTATTATTATTCTTATCTGATACTTTTGGCAGTTTTGGATTGTTTTACAAATGTGGGGTTTTGAACCTGCAATCCAGAAACCTGTGAACTCAATGTTAAAAGTCTTCTGGGTCTGGGTTAGAACTCACCATTATGAGTATGAATCTTAAAAATGCTGCAGGAATTTTCTGTTGACTTACTTAAGGGAAAGGAGTTTTTAAATCTCTAGGATGGACTGTTTCAGAGATCAAAGAAATCACCTGAAACTTGTAAAAGAGTAAAAGAAGTAGAACCTGAAATGCTAGTTTGAATTAGATTATGAAGGAGAGCTATGAACAAGGAGAAAAATGCAGGTTTGGGGAAATTTAGCAGACAGACTGTGACTGATCTGAAGCTCTCTATGTTTACTGAAGATTGGCCAACATGGCAGATGCTTCAAGACATGAGAGATTTTTGTTTAGCCAAGCCCAGCAGAGCCTTCTGTTGCAATACACCTGCCCAAATGAGAATGGTTGCTCCTGTCCTCTAATTCTTGTTGAGCAAAAAATTCCTTAAACACTGTCACCTTCACTTCCAATTGATTGATTTCCATCTTATGAAAACTTCTTCTAGCCTCATGATGACAGCTAAATTTCTAGTGTGTCATGCTGCTGAAATGTAGGGAAATTTTTCAGTGTTCAGACACTTCTCTTTGGTTTGTGCCTGAAATAATTTGGGTATTGTTTTCTAGTCTGGCTGAACTAAAAGGGACGTTGGTTTCTATTCAGTTAGAGGAACGTAATTTTGAGCAAATCTGTGCTACCCTTGCACATGAGCAGAGGTGTTGTGTAAAGGGCACATGGGGCATAAATCCAGGGCCTCTTGCACGTTTGCACGTTAGCATTGAGCTATACCCCTTGCCAGGCAGCTCTGGAGGTGTCATGCTCTGCCTGCAAAATTTAGGGTGTAATTTGTAGTCCTGATTTCCTCTGTCCAAGCCTAAACCACAAACCTGGTATTTAAAAAAACCTGTTGGCTAAATACTGGGTGGGTCTTGCCCAGTGGGATGCAGAGCTTGTGTGACTTGTTGCTCTCAGCAGGACTTGTGAATATTTTGAATTTTCCTGGGTTCAGGGGACTCATTAGTGCCTAATTGAGGGTATCAGTCTGGCTTGACTGGGGCACATTTATCTCCTTTGGACTTTGCTGAGCTCAGCTGCAGCTTTGAACAGAGGAAAGGTTTTCCCCCAAGGTGACAGCGTGCAGCAACCAGGAGTCCTTTCCATGGTGACTGGGAGCACTTTACTCCATATTAGCAGTGATGAAGACATTTCTAATCTCAGTGTGCTTCAGGGTGCCCTCACTGCATGGTCAGACATCGAGCTTCACAGCTGCAGCTCAAGTTGCCAGAACATTGTAAGGAGAATTTATGGGAAACTCTTGTAACAGCGTTGAACATGGAGGGTTGTGAATGAGAAGGTGATGAGGTTTTTGTGGGAATAAAGCCTTTGTGGTAGGTAGGTAATGTTAAATATATGATATTATTTCTCTTTTGTATTTTTTTTTTAATTAAGATTCTTCAAGTCTTTTTAGCTCATTACAAGGATAATGCAATCACTTTAAAGGGACAATAAATGTTTAACAAGATTAGAAATGCCTTTTTCCCCTTATACCACCTGCTATGACATAAATGTCTGCTTACAAAGACAATTATATTATTGATGATTTAATAATGTTCAGGCTTCTAGATCTGTCAGATCTGTCTGAATGTTGACACCTCTGACTTCTGGATAACAATTTAATGCCCTTAAGCTTTTTTAGGAATATGTTCAATTCTGCTGTGGCAGCCACCCTGGACCATGTACGGGTGTTCACTGTCCATGTGGAACTCCTGCATAGTGGTGCTGGTGGAGATATCCTCTTCTTCCTCACCTGAGCAATGGGCTTCTAGGCTGAGATGCACCTCAGTCTTTGGCTTGGACTGATCATGCAGGGAGACCTATGGAATATGGTGGCTCTGATGGCCCTCCCTGCACCTCTGTCCCTCGCTTTCCATCCAGTGCCAGTGTGTGCAGCAGCCTCTGTGCTGCAGATGCTCACCATCTGCTAACCAGCAGCTGGTCCTGTCTCCTCCTCACTCCCTTCTCAGGGATGGCTCCTCCAGCATGGCTCTTTCCCCCTTGGCAACTCTGTTGCTCCTCTGCGACTCGGCTTCCCCCATTCCCTTTGTGTGAAAGAGGGATCAAAAATAATCTGTTCCATCTTCATGTCCTATTTGGAACACCTGATCCTTTTCATTCTCCAGAATTGCTCTGTACAGCTGTAGCTCTGTAATGGTACAGAGAACAGTGCCAGAGCTGGCACTGAAGGAAATGGGATTCAGTCCTTTGCGGCCAGCCCTGAGCCTCTCCACACAACCAGCCATAGCAGTGTCTTAAAGAATTGCTACACTGAGTGTTAGCCTTGCAGGCTTCTCAAATACCTGGGGTTTGGCATTCATGTTGCCAAAAGTGCACTGGGGAGTGTCAGCCACAAAACAAATTCTGTTTGGCTTTGGATAAAAAGGGGGAGCAGCTGGGAAATGTAAGTGGTTTGTTCACCTTCTCCTGGCTCCGCTGATTTTATAACTGCAAGCAGCAGCAAAGCCGACTAGAATGTGGTTCTTCCTTAAATTAATCTCAATTTCTTGAATACAATAAGTACTAAAGGGAAGGTGGAGTCCTTAATACATAATGAATATGGATGAACTTAATCCAATGCAAAATGATAATCTTGTTTGAAGAACTCAGTTTAAAACTTGCAGGGTGCATCTGCTTTGATATATTTACTTCCCTGTTTCTCTATGACTTCTGCTCTTCACCTGCCAGATTCTGCCATCTTGCTCATGTCTTCAAAGCTGGTTATTAAAACCATCTTTAGTTCTTTTTGTGAGGAAAAAAAAAAAATAGAAGTTCTTTTGCTCACAAGTTGTTATAGCAGAATCTCACATTATATTTAGGTTTCTTCATAAACTTTTGAGGAAATAGGATGAAGGAAGCAATTTCTAAGTAGTATTTGTAGTTGAAATTGTCCCTGGCTTTGTATGAGAAGCAAGTGCATATTTAAAAGCACATAATATTGTTTTTTTGGTTTTTTTTTTTAAGTTGCTTAAAACAACAAATAAAAAATATGTTCAAAACTGGCTGGCTTCCACTTACTGCCACTATAGAGCTTTTGACTCTGACCTGTGTATTTTGAGTGGATATTTTAGGTAAATAGCTCTCATGCTCTTGAGTCTAGATATACTAGTTGATACTTTACATACTGAAAATATCAGTTTCCTTCTTCTGTGCTTGTCCTGTGTTACAGGATTTTTATTTCTGCTTTCCACTCACTGTGGCTGCTCTTAAGTGTGGACAGAAAGGTTTTTAAACTCCCTGTTTTTCTGCTTCAGATCAAAATCCTATGACTAGTAAAAGTTGGGTGGTGATTGTGTAGGTGAATTAGAAGCTATTGGAGAGATTTAAATTCTTGATGCATGTATGGATTTTTTTTTTATTATTGCTGTTTTTTGTCTCTTGCAGCCAATAAAAAGAAAGAGAAAGAGCGGCCAGAGATCTCCCTCCCTTCAGACTTTGAACACACGATTCATGTGGGGTTTGATGCAGTCACAGGAGAATTCACAGTGAGTGAATCTGGAGGAAAAGAAAACTGTGTGGTTTAGCTTATAGCTAGGAGGAGCCAGGACCCATTAATCTTTTATATATTAATGCTGGAAAGGCTATTACCATTATGTAGTTTGATCTCATTTGAGACACATCTGCAGAGGTTACCCACTAATTTATGCTGAGAGACTGTCAAACTTGGCACATCCCAGGAGCTCAGGCTGCCAGCAAACTTCTCCTTTCCTGGTTTTTTGGCTGTTGGGGTCAGCTAAACATGGTATATATCTCCTCCCTTCCCTTCTCCTCCCCTCCCGTCCTCCTCTAGAGCTGAAAGAGGTCTATAGCATAGTCTGTGTCCCTCAAGTGGGGATCTGAGAGTTTTCCTTTGGGAGGCACACAGCTGTGTACAGCTACTTAGGACAGAACATATATTGCTACCCTCAGGCTAAATGTCAGATGCTTTTATGTGTGGTGTTTTTTTTTTTTTTTGTTTATTGACATGCAAAATACTGTAAAGACAGAGTTTCATCACCACTATCATCATCATCATCATATTTTCATTCTTATTTTGGTTATGAGATAGTATTTCCAGCAGCAGAAGTTGTGCACAAGGTTTCTACCTGTCTGTAATATGCTGCTTTTTAAAGGACTTTATTCCTGTACCCTGAATCACGTGTGTTTTGCATGGCAGCCTCTATGCTTGCCCAGGTTACCCCACATGTAGCAGTGGGGCATTACCTGAGGGATGTATCCAGCCATCCTTTTGAATAGGGAGGATAACTTCATTGCTCATGGATCCCAATCTCTGCCACTTTGTCCATACAAACTGTTATCCCTGTGGTGAGGAAAGGCACAAGTCTGGCTGTTCTTCATGTGTGTTTATTTTCCGGCTGAAATGATGTCCCTATAATGCAATTTCGAGCTTCAGATGTGAAGTTAACACCTCTGCTTTCCCAGCTCTGGTTACAATGGCACCACACTGCAGTTACCATAGAACTCTAATGCTACCAGGAGACCTAAATATAAATGAGTGTTGCCTGTCCCTTGTGCTGGAGGTTCTGTAGTGTATGTTACTTCTATAGTCTTTCTTGGGTATACATAAGTATATGAATACCTGTACATAAAGGGTCTTGTTTTGTTTTCTCGAGGCTTTTCCCAAACTGGAGCAATTGGGTCTTCTCCTTTCTGGTTTTTGAATTTTGGTCTGTAAAGGACCTGGGAGTCACCCAGAGACCCAAGAGCAGAGTGACATTTACATGCCCAAGTGTGATTTGTAACACAGGCAGTGGCTAGGGAGGCACACATTCACCACCTCTTTTGCTTTCCTCTCCTCTTCTGTCCTCTTTTCTCCCTATTTCCCTCACAATACTGTGTAACTCCAAAAACTGGGGCAGAGCTGTGACAGTGGGCTTATGTTTTGTGAACCACATTAGGCCAGCTGTGTGTTAACAAGGTGCCTCTTCCCACAGGGAATGCCAGAGCAATGGGCACGTCTGCTGCAGACTTCCAACATCACCAAGTCAGAGCAGAAGAAGAACCCCCAGGCAGTGCTGGACGTTTTGGAGTTTTACAACTCCAAGAAGATCTCCAACAGCCAGAAGTACATGAGTTTCACAGGTAAATGGTCTCATGCTGCTGCTTTGTCCAGCTCTCCATGGTCAGGTTCTTTTGTTTAATTAACAAGTAGGTCTCTGTTTTCAAGGAAAATATGAACGAAATTCTCTGGCTGCTCAAGCACCCTTCTTCATTTAAAATGCTGTTCTGTTAGTCTGGATGCCCAGCATAGCTGGAAAAGAGGCCAGTCAACTGGCTGAGCCTCTCAAACACATAATTTTTCTGATACTCACAGCTAGCATCTGGAAGGCAGATCCCAGACTGCTGGGGCTGGGTTCCCCTTGATGAAAGTCCCTGGAGAAAGCAGGCAGCTAAATTTTGCACCAGCTCCCGTTTGCAGGGTGGGTGTGGATGTTGCTTTTTGTGTACTTGGGATGAGAGTCTCTCTGCTCCCATATGCCATGGTTGAGGAATACACCTGATCTGCCTGGGTGCTTGAAAATTGCTGGCTGGGTTCCTCTAAAAGTCTAAAATTGCCAAGGTTTTGTGCCTCTTTCTATTGGTTATCTGCCCTCTGAAGGACATCTGCAACCACCACTCCTTTTCCTTTCAACTGCAACTCCTTCCCTTTCTAAATATTAACCCCTACTTTGGTTCTTTTAGGGGGATAGAACCATATCACCTGATCTGGTACTAATTAGGAAGGCTTCGAGCAGGGATAAAAGCACAAATACTCCCTATATGTGCCTGGATAGTCAAAGAGAAGCCCATCAGTTGACTTGTGGGGTCCTCTGTGCTATTCCAGGAAGCTTAGGTGGCTGAGACTGAACATTTTGCAATTGGGAGTGAGCTGCAGTGCCTCTGCTGGGGACTTAGTCCATTGATAATATTTTGTGTACATGGATGGAGGACAATATTAATTCAGATTTTGCTCTGGGCAATTCCACCCTCCTGCTGCAGCGATTTGTGACCCCTGCATTTATTTACCCTCTGTTCCTATATCTTCCAGGGTTCAGCCGATTCTGGGAAGCTGGAGTTAGGGAGCTAAGTTTGGGAGCAAACTTATTTCCTGCCTTTTTCTAAAGAGAGCTTGTGCCTTGCTCCTCTCCCCACTGCTGCTGCATTTGAGCTCATTTATAATGGTATTATTATCTGTCTTTCAGATAAATCAGCAGAAGATTACAATTCATCTAATACATTGGTAAGCCTCACATTCTGTCTTGAGTCTGGGGATTAAAAAACTTGCAAAAGCTAGTTAATTCCATGTAAACTTGTAGTGTGCTTAGTGTTTTAAAATCTACTGTATCTATTTGTGTACTAAGTACATGTTTATAAAAACAGGCATGCTCCTTTCACTTTTTTTCCCAACTGGTGGGGAATAAAGCAGATGGAAGTAGGATTTTTAGTGAATAGTGAATTAGTGAATGGAGATTAGTGAATTAATTAGTAGAAACAGCTCTGTTTTCATAGAAGCTGGTCTTTTCCTATACCTAGAATTTGATAACCACTCTGCTGTCAGGTTTTATGTCTCTGTAAACATCTGTGATATAATGAAATTTATTTACTAACCTGCAAGGTCTGATTTACTAAAGCTAATGTTGATTAACCAGACTATTCTCTAGCAGACCAGGAAATAAAAGGTTCTCCTTCTCTCTGCTTGACCTTTACTCAGTCCTTGCCAGGGCAGACACCACTCCTATTTGCTTTGTTAGGAGACATGATAAATTTCTGTGTGTGCCTGTGAGATGGAAGAAACAAAACTTTCAGTTTAAGATGGTTCATAAACCCCACAATTCTCTTAGCTCTTGTTTTTTCATGGCCATGCCATTGCTTAGAATTGGCTTGTTCTGCTCCCTTCCAAAGGCAGCTTATTCAGATTTGATCATTTAGGACTCTGTAAAAAGAAAAGGAAAATGTTTCTGCCATTGTTCATTATTACATGTCATTGTATGTTAGTCCTCAGAAGTTTCAATATCTGAGGTTGTATTTTTAAGTAAATCCTGGAAAAAGCAGTAGTTACCAGTCTACTGAGAAACCCAATCCCCTCCCTCAGGCTAACCTTTAATTTTGGGGATATTCAGGAAATTCCCAGTACATAGGTTTTCCTTATTGTTTTTGACAAGCTAGGTTTTTGTGTTATGTCAAGTGCATTTTGACAATGATTTTTCAGGATGATGATGACTTCAAGTATTTTAGACTCAGTGAAATACTGTGTTGCTTTCCCTTTCTTTCTGAGGACTTTAATACTTTTCCCCCTGCCACTCTTAGGGAAATTATGATGCACAAATAGAACTGGTCTAGTGGGTTGAGGAGCTTACCAAGTTTATTCTGAAATGTTTATAGTGTAAAGGATGTTATGAACTTCAAATCCATTTTCATGTGGATAAATTTAAAAGTGACTTTCATTCCTAATCACAGTACTGCAGAAAATTCCAGGTAATTTTTTAACCACTTATAACACTGTTTTTAAACAAAATAATTGTTCCTATTTTTCCATAAATTTTTATGTTGGGAAGTAATTTAAGAAGATATTTGAAAAGATTTTCCCAGGTTCTGCTTCTAAAATCTCACATTAATTAATTAGTTCTCAATCACCATACCAGAGGTGATGTTAATTTGACCTCTTAACTTTTGGAGAAAAGAGTTTGATGCAAATTGTATCATTTAAAGTCTGAAATCTTCATGCTGAATGGTCAGGGTTGGAAGCAAGCAAAAAAACCTAAGAGACAGTGTAAATAGGGACAAATATTTCCAAACTTGTGTGTCCCAAAACTTGCTGGTCAGCTGTATGGGTGTTGGGAAAGCAGTGCGAGGTTTCCTCAGGTCCTTGGGAAGAGGATTGCTGTCACTCAGGCAGAGGAGGAGCTCTGTGTGAATGGCTTTCTCAGGAAGTGCTGGACTGCACATCCATTTCCCAAGAAGACCCAGGAACGCTGGGTTTTGAACTTTTCAGACACTGTAGCTCACCAAGCTGTTCTGATTATTGTTTTTCTGCACTTGCTCCAGTGCAATCTCTGTTAGGAGCTTAATCCAGTGTTTGTGATTTTGTTTATACCGTGTGATTGGTTTTTGATTTTTGCTATTTGTGCAACTCCGTGCAGAATGTGAAGGCTGTCTCTGAGACTCCTGCAGTGCCCTCAGTGTCTGAAGATGAGGATGATGAAGATGATGCAGCTCCACCCCCTGTGATAGCTCCACGACCTGAACACACCAAATCTGTGAGCAGAAATCCTTTGTTCAGCCTGCACTGCTGCAATCACAGTCAGGCCTTAACTGGCTTTGTCCCTCTGCATGGATTGATGCTGAGCCCTCCCTGGGAGCAGGAGGGAGGCAGTGGGAGCCATTCCTTCTGGCAGAGTTCCTTAGGGTTGTCACCTGCCTAGTTGTGGGGGGGCACGAGTCCTTGATTAGCCATGTTAGTTGCTAACAAAGCAGCTATGGAAATGCATCCCTGACAACAACAATAACAAGATGAATAGGGGTGTTTAAATCTTTCACCTGACTTGTGTGTTTTTCTCAACAAAATTAGATATACACCCGCTCTGTGATAGACCCTCTCCCTCCGCCTACCAGAGATGTGGCCACCTCTCCTATTTCTTCTCCCTCGGAAAACAACAGCACAACAGCACCTGACATGCTGGTCAGGAACACGGAGAAGCAAAAGAAAAAGCCAAAAATGTCAGATGAAGAGATACTGGAAAAATTAAGTATGTCCTTGTTCTTTAAAGAAGTTAAATTCCAGGTCCTGCTGTGTTGGCTTCTCAGAATGTCAATAAGCTGAAATGTTTCCCCATTTTGTGATCCCTTACTGGAGATGTGGGCACACAGTCACAGCTCAAAATTGGGGACAGATATAAGGGGTGAGATTGAATTGAAGCTGAGCACCTGTGATGAAGTCCTGAGGAGGTCCATATCCTCAGGCTCTGCAAAACAAGTTCTGAATAAATAGCATCGATTTAACTATGAATTCTGAGATTGTTCCACATCTTATTCTGCAGCTCTGAAGCATGAATGGTTATATTGCAATGTTAGACATAAGGTGTCTAAAAGATGGAGAGAAAATTAATGCATCCCCAAGTTTGCATTCCACAGTATCATGGTGTAAAGTGACTTGCTTATTTTTAAGAGCTTTAACATTTTGTGGGTAGCCAAATTGGTGGGTTTTTTTCTGAGAAAAATTCATCAAGTCTCTCAGTTGTGTCCTGATGCCTTTAACAGTTCCTACCTTCAGTGCAAGTGCTCCTCTGCTGCCTGGTGGTTTTGGGTTATGCTGTGGCATATCCAACAGCTGAACTGGCTCTTTCATGCAATTGATTGCTGTCCTCAGCCTGGGCCAGGTTTTATTAGGATAGAGCATTTCTAATTCTTTGAACTACTAATCCTGTATTAGTTACATCCATGCCTTGCTTGTCAAGTTGACTTAAATTGTGTTGGCACCTCTATGGTAAGGCTGCTCTCTTTGGTTTGAGGGTATATTTGTCAGTACTTTAGGAATAAGAGTCTAGTAGTTAGATGAAGATTTAATTTGAGGATATAGCTTTAAAAAAATTTTGAAATATTAAAATTGCACCTGAGTAATTTCTCTAAATAAAGGCTAAATTGACTTGATGGCTTATTAACTGGGAGTGCTTGCTATTGGAAAACTCACACCCATTGCTTCAAAACACCAACCTCACTCACTCAATTAGCAGGATCTTTGTACCACTAAGGATTCAAGATTTTGTGACCAGGTAGGGCGAGCAGCAACTGTGGCAGGAAAAAAGTGCTATTCTAATAAAAGTACACTCACTTCAGTCATGCAGAGAAGTGCAAGTGCTACTTTTGGGAGTGTTGGTAAGCAGATGTACTTGCTTGCTCCAGGTGTCAGCTTCTATGTGTGGGCTAGTCAGAAAAATGTTATGAAGTTTTAATCTTTAGTCTTAATCTAAGTAAAAATATCTTTCCACTGAGGGCAATGGAACTGTACTTTTGCAGACAAGCAATCATTTGAAATTTTAGTTTGACGTGTAACTAAAATGAATAAAACTGTAAAGCAAAAATATATTTACACCTACCAAAGATGTGCTAAATGCATGCAAAAGTTAAAAGGAGGTTGCTCAATCTCTACCTCTCAGCAGAAACACAGCACTGGTGCAGACATTAATGAATCCTCACCTGACTCTTTGGAAGGTAGGAAACAACCCCCCCCATTTTAGACTTAACAGCATTAAACAGGGCAAAACTGGCAAGTGCCACTTGTCACCACAGCATTCTGTCCAGTCCTTGCCTTGGGGAAACATTTGCAATCTGAGCTGTGTTACGCTTTGAGGGAAAATTTCTGAATATTTGTCCAGAATTACCAGTCCTCAGGGCAGACAGCATTGCTTCTGCAATTGTGGGTGTTGTAAAGCCAGATTTCTCTTCCTGCCCTCCTCTCCAAACATGGGCGATATTCCCTACTTCTACCTCTGTCTGTCTTAAGCCCTCTGGGTTTGGCTGCTCTCCAGTGGTGTCTGAAAATAGCCTGCTCTTGCTGTGCTTGCTACTGGATTTCTTGGCTTAATGACCAGGAGCAGTTTCTTTGCCAATATACATCTGTTAAGGCTCAGTCCCAGACCCTGTGAGAGCAGCACCATATGTCAGCAGCTTTGGTGACTTGGAAACCCCAACTTGGATGCAGCTCTGCATCCCTTGATCCTATTAGCCACCCTGGTGCTGTCAGAGAAGAGACTGGCTCCCAGCTGAGCACTAGAAATTGCTGGCTCTGGTTCCTTCACCCTAAAAAGGGTGTAATTCCTGCCTGCCATGGGGGAGTTATCAATATCAGTTCAAGTTTGCAGCCACTTGCCAGCCCCATGCTGTGGAACACCAGGCAAAATGCTTTTCCCTTTGAGGAAGGCAGTGATAGACTTTCTTCTGGTTTTGGGAGAATGATCTGAGATGGTCTCAGATTGCTCTCCAAATCAGAGGGATGCTGGTAACTGCTGCTAAAACCTATGCTGACTGTCAGGTTCCTGGAAAAGCAGCTGAGAATTGCCCAGGACGGGCTAGGGGAGGTTTGGCTCTGAAGAGTCTCTCTACCTTTTCTCCTGAATCTTGCAGCCCAGTCACTGGGTCAGTAAATGGCAGTGGTTGTGCTGGTACGAAAACCTCATAGTTTTTATTTTTCTGCTACAAATTGTCATGGTATAAGGGAAACTTTGACGAGTTTTATAACAGACTGTTGCCTCCAAGATGACTAAGAGCCCAGCCTCCAAATTCAGAGACATTGCAGTGCAGGGGCATCTTAGATCATCCAGGGTGTTGAAGCTGGGAGTGACTTTAAATAGTAGGTTTCCAACAAATAATTGTTTTACCATGTATTAGGCCTGTGTATCCCCATCCTGCACCTAGCAATGACAGCCAGTGAAGGTTAAATGTTCTTAAAGTCTGTGTCTCATCATTTCTGAAGGGAAGTTCCTGATACAGGGGAATGCTGCAGCTGCTATGTTCGTAAATAACTGAGGACTTCCTTGGTGTCCATGTGCCTCTGGATTTCACATGAATGGTTCATGAGGCAGAGCCTGCTGTGGTCAATGGAGCTGTTCTTGCAGCTAGTTCTTGTAGCTGTATGAAAGAAGGACTTGAAGAAAATTCTCTTGTTTTTTGTTTTTTTGTAGGAAGTATCGTGAGTGTGGGTGATCCAAAAAAGAAGTACACGAATTTTGAGAAGATTGGACAGGGGTTAGTATATGCTTCTTCTCTGTCCTAAACCTTCAATTTCCTTATGCTAAGAAAAAGTCACTGAAACCAGGTTAACTTAGCTTGCTGGAAAGGCTGTTTGGGATACTTTGGAAAGTTTCTTTTATTTGGTTGTTTATTTGTTTTCTTATTCTTGCTTTTGTTTTTGGTTGTTTTGCTGGGTTCCGCATCCCCCAAATCTTCTCCTGTTCCTGGCAAAGCCACAGGGACTGGGTTTTTGTGCAATTGTGTTGTAATATAAGAAATTCTGCCATTAGATGATCAGGTTGATAAATACAGCTACAAGCAGGGAAAGAACTGCAAGACTATCTTCAGTTTACAGATGTGCTTCTGAATTAGCTCTTCTCAAGGCGTGTGCTCTGCCCCTCTAAGCAAGGTAGGGGGAAAGTAGAGGTTGTAGAAGAGACTGTACTGAGACAAAACACAGATCTGCAGTCAGGTCCATGTGCTGAGGCTCAAACTCCTGTTTTCCACACTACAAATGCCCCATTTGCTTGCTTTACTGATCTTGTTGCTCTGTTACCATGTTGGGTGTTCTGCAAGCCAGGGTAGTGGAGTCATGCCACTTGAAATGGAATAAACTTACAGTCCTCACAGTTTGCTGGTTTAGCAGCAAGGGTTTGGATGACCATAGTGTCCCTTATTAGGAGCTTTTCTCCCCATACATAAATCCTCTGGCTTCTGCCCCAACAACAGCTTTGTCTCAGAAATATTTCAGATGATGTTTATCACTGAAATTATTGCATGTAAAGGAATGGGCTTGAGAACACTCCAGAGAGACAAATGGGAAGGGTCATGTGTTAAGCTCTCACTTTTACTTTGAGACACGAATAAATGACTTTTTTTTCTTTTCTCTGTTTTTTTTAGAGCCTCAGGTACAGTTTACACAGCAATAGATGTAGCTACAGGACAGGAGGTAAGTGCTGCCAGAGTACCACGGCAGTGGATTTTGGATTGTGTTCCAAAAGTTCAAGTTGATGCTACAAAATAAAGACTGTCTTTCAGGGATTCATGACATCTTATTTTTAATGAGGTCTTTATTTACTTACTAATGAGACATGGTTGAGTGGTCTGAGCAGAGAACTGGAAAAAATGACTTCACAAGTTTTGATTCCTGAATCGTTTCATATTTGTAAAGATTCTTTCTGTGATTGCAAAGGCTAGAAGCACATCTTTGGACTGGGCAGTTCTTCAGTAAAAGTGTCTCTCTTCTTTCCCAAGATTGCCTCCTGTCTCCTTACAAATTCTTTTATTTGCCTTCTGCTCCTTTGCTTCCTATACTTATACTACTTGCATAGAAATAGTTAATGTCCAACCCTTTGCCCACCTACTTTCTGCCCTTGAATTGTGAGACAAAGAATGCCTGTTTTCTCTTTCTTCCTCTCACAAATATTAAAAAGTGCCATGCTTATTGCCTGCATAATAAATTAGTAGTGATGGATACTCAGCATCTGTGGAAACCTTTATTTCTAGATAGACGATTTTTAAAAAAGTTTAAAGCTTGTGTTATTCCATATTTATATATGGAATTCTGCAACAATGTATGTCTACTTTGCATTTGTACAATGTAAGAGTTATTCACCAGTAAATTTCATAATTGTGCTTTTTGCTGAAATTCCTTCACCTACTTCTTCAGTTCCTGAAGAATTAATGCAGTTTAGTTGCAGCCTTTAAGGAAGGGTTTTTATATTTATTTTGAAGCAATGAAAAATTTTATAAGAGGGGGAAGTCCTATGATGGTTTTCTGCTTTCATTCTGAACCCCTTGGATGACTCCCATCTGAAAATTTAAGCTCTTGTATTACAACACACTTTGAAATTGTTCCTATTACACTAGTGTGATCAGGCCCTGAGTTTTTAAATCTGCATTTGGGATTGCTATAACTTTGTCATGCAGTTGCTTGTTCCTTTCTGTGAAGTGCACTGAACTCAGGAGCTCAGTGCAGGGAAACTCTGGGAATTCTTTATCTGCATAAAATGCCTTTCCTCTCTTCTTCATCTTTCATTCTTCTCTCTGGTCTTGTACAAAGAGCAGCATGGAGTTTTTGTTTTTGTCTTCTTTAAGTACTGTTTGACAGCCCTCGTGAGTACTGTGGACAGCCAGCATGTCTATCTGCTCTTGCCTTCTCATGTGTTGGGATTTTTGTAGTCTTCCCTGCTATACTATCAAAATGCTAATTGTATCCATCTATACAGGCACTCTGTGGCTTGTTTTTTTAAATCCTTGTTTTTGTGAGTTGCTGTAGTTGCTGGCTCGGGTCCATTCACACAGGCCTCTTTCTCTGCACGTAGCAGTTTTGTAAAGGTGTATGTTCACTTCATTCCCTTTGCCTAAATGTTGTACCAAAGACAGCTGAGTTGTAACCCCTGTGAGTTATCTCTGCCTCCAGCTGTGCTGAGTAGGTTGACTGATCTGAAGGCTCCTCTGAGGGCCAGGTGCTCTCACGAAGTACTGATAGTGTGGAAACTTGAATGCAAGAGTTAAAAACATGTTGTAATCTTCCTGCTCTTTGCACACGTACGTGCAGACCAGGTATCCTAAAACAGGAAGAAAGCTACTAAACCAAAGGGCTGCAGCTGACAAATCCTTTCCTGGTGCCCTTCAGGCATGACTGGACATAAAGCCGACTCCAATTCATTTATTTTCAGCCTTTTATCTAAACATTGGTGCTTCTCTCTCTCAGGTCTTGTTGTGACAAAAGAAGTAGAGTTACTACCTTGAAGTACTAAGCATGGCTTAGAAGCTGAAATTTGCATGGGAGCAGGGAAAAAACCCACCAAAAATTTTCAGAAATGTTCAATTAAAAATAAAATTAATAAGAATCCTTTCAGAAATAAAAAGTTTTTGATCTACCAGTCTGTAGCAGAGTAGGGGGATCTCTTCCTTGTTACCTAGAAACTGTAGATGGAGATGGCTTTCCAACTGTGACATTAGGATCCAGTATGAAAATGGCAATTCCCTTTGTTCTTTCTTTCATTAAGCATCATCCAGCACGTGTGGAAATGAACTGGCTGCAGAAACTTGCAGAGTTATGGAATGATAATTCAGTAGCTAATGATGAAAAAGTGACCTCGTGATGAAAAGGTGTTTTTTCCTCCCTCGTGTCAATGTGGGACTAAATTGACTGGTACTGACAGGTTTTTGGGGGACTCTTGCTATAATGCTTTACTTGATCTCTTTTCACTGCAGGTTGCAATCAAACAGATGAATTTGCAGCAGCAGCCCAAAAAAGAACTGATTATTAACGAGATCCTTGTGATGAGGGAAAACAAAAACTCCAACATTGTCAACTACTTGGACAGGTATGTCAGCGTTTGAAGGGCTCACAAAGGGATACTAGAAGACACTTCCTTGTCAGTGTCTTAAGGGTTCCTGGCTCAGCTAAATGCAAGTGCAGGACAACCTTGCATTGCTTTAAGCATGTGGCATTGTGGGAGTGTGGGTGGCCTGGCAGTCTCTCCAGAATGAAACAGGTGTCTGAACCAGTTTTCATGGGATGTCTGGGCTCTCTTCAGAGATGCTGGCAGCTAAGGTCCTGTCAGGATTCCATTTTTCATCTCCTTTGCCAAATTTGACACAACACACTTCCTGCTAATTTCCTTCCTGTTACTAAAGGAGAAACAGTTTGAAAAGCTTTATTTCTATTTGCTTTCCTCTTCCTTTCTTTTCCACTGAGCAATGCTGCTGTTCTGCTGCCAGAGGAGCAGACTGCTTCCAGAGTTAGATGTAGTCTTGTTCCTGTGACTGTCCACGGAGGTTTTTGCACAGTAGCATAACAGCAGTGAGGGTGAATGACGTGACACATAACATGAAGTCTGGGGAGACCTCAACACATCTTTGCAGTACTTTAAGGGGACTTTTTAAAAGAGGAAGAGTGACTTTTAGGGCAGATAGTGATAGAACAAGAGTGAACCATTTTCAGATAAAACAGGGTAGATTTAGGTTAGGTATAATGAAGAAATTCTTCACTGTGAGGGTGGTGAGGCACTGGCATAGGCTGCCCAGAGAAGACGTAGCTGCCCTGGCAGTGTTCAAGGCCAGGTTGGATGGGACTCTGAGCAGCCTGGTGTAATGGAAGGTGGCCTTGCCCATGGCAGGGGTTTGGAACTAGGTGGTCTTTAAGGTCCCTTTGTACCCAAAGCATTCTATCATTCCATGATGCTGAAAGCCCAGCAGGCAAAAGCATTTCATGGCTTGAATTCACTATCAACATCACAGTGCTGCATTGTGTCAAGCCTGTCACTCATTTGTTAAAACTATAGCTGGTTCCATTTGAGCTGCAGCAAGATTTTCAGTCTGCTGCACTCAATATCTGAATGCAGCAGTTCTGATGAACCACAGGTTTGCCTTATTGTAAGGGTAAAGACTGCTTGATAAGCTGAGCTACAGACTTTAATCTTGGCAGCTTGGGTTTTTTGGAACATACAATGAAGGGATGTGACCTAGAATCTCTGGAAATTTGAGAGAAGATTTGCACACTTTTTTGGTCTGCGTATATGTGAAAATCTAATCAGCTGTTTCTTTAATAGGTTTCTTTTGCAGGCTATTAATGTCTTAGCCAAAAAAGGTGGTACTTATAAACTGCGAGTTGTTTTGCTGAATTTTTGTGGTGCTGTGTCCCATGCATAGCTGTAAAGAGCTACTTTGTTGAGGAGACAAAGTCTGACAGAGGCGTGTGTGCAAGGAACTGATGCTGGGCACACGCCCTCTTCCTAGAGAGAGGAAAAGAATGTTATCAGCGTAAAGTGAAACAAGTGGTTAAGAATTGCATCTAGGCTAGAAGTGTTGTTTTCCTCTGGCTTATTAGAGGCTTTGTTTTGACAAAACTGTTTGAGAGACAGGCTCTTCCCATTAGAGAGCATCACTGTGTACATGCATTTGCCTTGTCCAGCCAGTGCATCCCAGCTGCAGGGTAGCACTACGTCCTGCTGTCTTGTTCCAAATTTCAGCAACAAAAGCTGCTGCTTTTGTCCTCCACTTTCACTAATCTTTTTCAGAGGGATTAACTTTTGTTTCAGTGCTGCACATGGACAGAACAGCAACTGGGGATGAATATGGAGGTTCTTGTGCCTATTATGCCACTTCAGCTCTGCAACTGCAGGATCCTGTTGCTGGGAATCTGTGTCCTTCCTATCCGGCCTAAATGTGCCTGTGCTTCCCAAGTGCTGAATTAAACTGATATTTGGATGCCATTTGCTGGCTTCTGCTTCCTGCTGAAGGAGGTGGAGGAAGGATGTGCTGATCACTGCTGGTTTCTGCTTTGTGGTTCAGTTGGGTGTCTCCCCTTCTGAGTCCCTAATGGGAGCTGCAAGACAGTCATTGGCATAAACCAGGTCTCTCAGCTCCTGCCCTCATGCAAGGGTTTCCTGTGCTCTGTCCTCTCTTAACTGCATGGCCCACTTACTTGTGGTTAAGTGCTTTTCTGCTGCAGTCATAGTGGCCAGCATTGCACAAAGGTGTGCTGTGATATTTAAGATAATGACATGGCCTAATTCAGCTGTACTTGGGAGCTGGATTTAGAAGCATCTGGCTCTGAAGACAGTGACACTAGTCTTCTGTACAGACAAGCAGCCACTTGTGCTGAGTTACCTGCTGGAGGTGCCAGTTCCCTCCTGCTGCATGAAAGAGGCCCTCAGAGCTCTGCTTCTAAAATCAGCCATCCAAACATAGGCATCAGATGCTCAGTGCTAGGCAAAGCAAACTCCTGCCCTTTACTTTTGTTCTGACAAACTTCTTAACTTAATAAACTCCCCAAATAAGTGGTAGCCTCTGTTACCCCAACCCCAGACTGTAGTAGGGATGGATGGTCAATTAATAAAGCTGAAGATGTAAGACAGTCAAGCTGCAAGAGCACACTGGTTTCTTTCCAGGCTACATTCATGTTTGCATGTAGAAGGCACATCACTGGTGCAATATTCTGTAATGAATGAGCTTGCACCTCTATGCAACTTCAAATTCCATCATTTTTATCAATAAAGAATGTGCATTTGTGATACAGAGGGCTTGGTGAACAACTTCCTGAGATTTCTAAGTAGAGGCTGAGGAATACCTTGCAGGATCAGACATTACCTGCTCTTGCAGATGGATGAAGACAAAGCTTTAGACCATCTCCTTCTTCAAAGATCTTCATCAGGTTTTTCTTACTGCCAGCTCGTTTTGGAAGGTGACTGTGGGTGACAATATGTGACACCATGCTGTGCCAGATGTCTTATCAGAGCAGTGTGTAGGTGTATGGACTTCCTGGTAGTGCCTCTAGAACTGCTGAGAGAGTGGGGTTGAGTCATGCCTGCAGTGGGCAGCTCAGTGACTAAGACTGGCAAGAGAGTGGAAAGATCCCTGAGACAGTACCACCCTGAAATGGCATTCCTTTGGTGGCAGCTGGCAGGGAGCCACTGTTAATTTCACCTCTCTGTGTGTTATATCAAATCT
Organism: Acridotheres tristis; assembly: GCA_037013685.1. Taxonomy (NCBI): domain Eukaryota; kingdom Metazoa; phylum Chordata; class Aves; order Passeriformes; family Sturnidae; genus Acridotheres; species Acridotheres tristis. The sequence goes on along the minus strand of CM072884.1, from coordinate 29,887,825 downwards.
ATCAATTATTGAGTTGCCAGCTGGGTCTTGGCACGTGTTTGTGGCTGCTCATGGCTCAGCTTTGGTTTCACAGTGTGGTTCTTGGCTCTCTCCATCTGTTTTGGCTGCAGAGAGAGACCAGCTTGCTCCCAGCATGTGGAACCTGAGATTGTCATACAAAGAGCCCATTCTGCCCTCATTCTTACAGTCAAGTGCATTTGGGCTGCAGAGAGTGCTACTGGCAATGAAAGGAAACCTTGAAATGTCCATAGTGGGTGATTTGTTGAGAGGGTGCAGATAAAATCTGCAGAGAGCCTGATTGGCAGAAGTGAAGAAGCAGCTATGGCATAGGAAGGAAGAGTGTGGATGGAGCTGGGCTTTGGGAGCCCGACAGAAGGCAAATGTCCCACAGAGTTAGCAGGAGTGCTTCTGAAAGCAGTCTTGTTGCTCCTCTCTCACTCAGAGGGGCTGCTCTGCTGTTGCTGGGGTCTGTGATGCTGGGAAAACAAAATGCCAGTGCATCAGCTTTTATTCCATAGGGGAGTTTGAGGCCTCTCTGCTGCAGGAGCACAGCCCTGTGCCCTGGGCTTTGTATTCTGGAGGAATCTGCAGATGGCACCTCCCTACAGTCTTCAGCATCAGCAAACCAAGACACCAACTTTGTCTCTGCAATTAAAAGTGTCCATAACTCTAACTCTACTGTCATCCAGGTGTAGCCCAGACCATTATTACTATTTAGGGGGATTTTCTTATCAGCTTAGTGTTGTCAGTGTGTCCTTTGGGGGTAAATACCACACCTTGCTCACTCTTGATGTCTCATTCATCTCTGTCTACTTTCCATGCCAAGTTTAATGGCTTCTTTCTCCTTTACTTTTTCTTTATATTTAATTGTTCCCTGGTACCTATCCCAGCTTTTGCATTTGGCTCCTGGCAAATTCATTCCTCATAGGATCAGTGTTTCATAGCAAAGCAAATGTATCCTTGATGACCTCTAAAGCCAGATGAAGCTTTTAATTAGATTCTCTGCCCTTTCACTTTTGACTCATCTGTCACTTGAAAAATGAGAGGATAGGCTGAAAAGGTGGGTTTTCAAACTGATGATTCCTTCCTTCTGGAATGTGTCATCCTGATGTATCTGTCATGGAAGTTTGTGTTGATGGGTCCAAAAATGAGCAGAAATGGTTGGTGGTTTGTTGTTGTAGGTTTTTTGTGTGTGTTTTTTTTGTGTGTGTGTGTTTTTTGGATTCATTTTTTGTTTGTTTTTAATGAGTTATTGCTGAAGTCTTCATCTCCTGTCTTCCACTTTTAGACATGGGTACACACACACACTCAGCAGGGAGGAATATTCTGAATGACTGAGAAAAACCACTCTCATCTCAACTGTCTTCTTCCAAACTTCCTGTGGGCCTTTTTTAGAAAATACCTGCCTTTTGGGAGTTTCCTTTTGTATTTTAAGTCTTTAGAACTACTGTTTCATCCAATAAGGTATACTCCTTTGCATTTATGAATGGTTCTGAAATTTTCAGACGGAATGGCAGACTAGTTTGATAATGTGGAAAAGATAGAGGTGATTTTCAAATGCATGATGCTTAAAAGAGAAGTGCTCTCATGATTGTGTAGCCATCTTTTGTGTCACCCAGAACTGTCCCTGGGCTGAGGCAAAGCAGTCAGTTGCTAAGGACAGCAGGATGCCAGGAGTAATGAAAGCCCCCAGCCACCTCTTTCAGTGCAAGAGTCCTCAGAAGCCACTGCTGTGTGCCAAATAACTGGGTTGCATGCTTGGACCCCATCCTTGAGTAGTAGCTCTTTGCCTTCTCTCTCAGCAGCAGGAGCAGTTGAAAGGTCAGGTCTCCATCTTAGCCCACATCCTTTCCATGGCAGAAAAATTCAGCCTTGCTTTTATGGACAGGAAACTTGTAGCCAGCTCTCCCACTACATCTCCCCTTGACTTTCTGTGCTCACCCTTCTCTTTGGTTGTTCAGGTTGTGATTGGATGCTCCCATGCCCAGAAAGTACCAGGAGTACGTGGTTCCCCGATACTGTTAAATGCAGCTCTTGTTTTTAGTGCACTTGTAAGAGAGCTTTAAAACCCTGTGCACTCTGATTTTAAAATCTGCCTTGGGCTCTTCAGTTACCTCGTAGGAGAGGAGCTCTGGGTGGTGATGGAGTACTTGGCAGGAGGCTCCCTGACGGATGTCGTGACAGAGACCTGCATGGACGAGGGACAAATCGCCGCCGTGTGCCGGGAGGTAAGAGTGCTCCGAGGGAGCTCGGGTTGGGAATGGGACACAGAATTTTCACAACCTGTCGCTGTTTCCAGCTTCTGTAACGTGACAGTCATTCTTTTAGAGGATGGATTTCACCTGTGAGGTTGCAGCATACAATTCTAATGCAACTGTCATGTTTCACCCCAGAAGGAGGAACTAGCGTGGAAAGTGGGGGTGGGATCCTCTTGGTTTTGTCCGTTCTTCAAGACTTTTGGGATTAATTTGTCCTCCTAGGACCTGCTGATCCCAGTGTGACATCTCTCTGTGGCCCTGCACGTACTGAATATATGAAAGGTCCTAACAGACTGTGCCCTTACTACCAAAAATGCAGTCTGAGTCCTTTAGTTGGCTAATTGTGACTGGTAAATCATTTCATGCCCAATAAGAATATCTCAATTATTTTTCAGTGTCTCCAAGCCCTGGAATTCCTCCATTCAAACCAAGTTATTCACAGAGACATCAAGAGTGACAACATCCTGCTGGGAATGGATGGCTCTGTCAAACTAAGTATGCAGGGAATATTACTGCTGATGACTTATCAACCCGTGCCAGTTATCTGTTCTGGGCCAGGCATTTTAGGGAGATGGGTGTTGGAGGTGCTTGATGCTGTCATGATGAACAGGCTGTAGAAATGCTACTGTAGATATTGCTGTGGCATTTGTTTTAATGGAGATTGGCAAACACAAATCCTTGTGAACTGATACCAGACTTGAAGTGAGGCTTGGGCTTCATTTAGCTTTGGGCCATCTGTTTATGTGAACTAAAATAACAAACAGTATTTTAATGCTACTCCAGTCTAGAAAGCTGGATTGGAAGGTGTAAGGCTAGAAGTCTTTATTTATGAAATACCTCTTCAGTCTGGAAAATACTGCAGGTACTCAAGGGACAGGGGAAGTAGAGGGAGAATTGAAAACTGTGTAACTATAAATAATTTAATCTTACAATGCCAACCAGACTGGAGCCTAAATGTTGTTTCCTCCTTGTGGTATCACTAGTAATGAAAATCTTGGGACTGTTCTGCCTGTCGGGTGCTAACGTAGCTGTTGTGCCTGTCATTGCCCATGCAGAGATAAGCCTGGAAACCAGTGAATTATTATCTTCCACCTGTAGCTTTAACAGAATGGTGCTCCCTTTTTCTTCCTCTCTGTTCTGTTGGCTAGCACTCAACATAAATACATCTATTTTTGTCAGCAGCGACAGCAGATATGACTCAAAATTTGCAGAATGCAGATATGCTGAGTAAGAAGGTGGGGTTTTTTTGCACACAATTGCTTTTGAAATTAAAGCTGCACTTTGGTAGAGCCAGATCTCAGGAGTGTTAGCAATGAATAACTGATGGGGGCCAAAGTGCTCTATTCTTATGGAATAACTTCTCTGAGCACAGTGTCCTGGTACCAGGCTGTAGCTTAAAGTTAGAGAAATCCCTGTGGATATGATGCAGTAACCTTCAGGATCTGAGCTGCTTGTTGGCTCTGCTGGAAATTTGCCCTGTTTATAAACCATATGTCCTTTCCTGGTATTTTCCCTTGATGAAAACTCAGCTAGGAATCAGTTTAATTTTCATCATTCTGCCTAAAATTAGACCTATGATGCCATAGGGGGTCAGGATGGGTAGTGCATCTTGCTGTGTTGATTCTGCTGGACTCACAAGAACAGATTTAGTTTTCTTTTGGTGAGCCAAATACAAATAAAACATAGAGCATAGCAATCTTTGTATGAAGGCTCTCCATCTTTCTCCCTGTTCAAAGAAAACAATCAATATTAATTTAGGTACTTCAAATTTATTCTGAACACTCTTTACTCTATAAAATAAATGCTCTTTGAGGGATGATTTGTCTACAGGGGAAGTAATACCCCTTGGACTGAAAATATTACCAGACAGTACAGTGTGTGGTCTGGGAGGGTGTATCTAGATCACACTTGCATTAATTCCTGTTTTCACATACCCAGGAATGGTCTTTAGACCATATATTACATAGTGTGTAACATCTATGTAATGCTGCAACAGAGTTGATTGTCTTCTGTGTGTGGTTATTTCCTGATCCCCATCTTTCACACAGAAAAGTCAGCAGCTCTAGAATCCTCATGGCCTCAGAGAGTCAGATTTAGAAACTTAGGTCTAAACACCATCCTCTGTGTTAGCCACAAAACCACTCCTCCTGTCACAGCTGCAGCAGCAGCACACCTGGCAGTGCAGCAGCGTCAAGTGTACTGTAGCTCTGGTGTCAGCAAGGGTTGTTTTTGGAGAAACTTGCTGATTCCTATGTCTTTTCCCTCCACCCTATTTTAATTTTCCAGCTGACTTTGGCTTCTGTGCCCAAATCACTCCTGAGCAGAGCAAGCGCAGCACCATGGTGGGCACCCCGTACTGGATGGCGCCTGAAGTGGTGACACGGAAAGCCTACGGGCCCAAAGTGGACATCTGGTCTTTGGGGATCATGGCCATCGAGATGATCGAAGGAGAGCCCCCCTACCTCAATGAGAACCCTCTGAGAGTAAGCAAGTGCTTTTCTCCTCAGGCCTTCACTGAGCTGCTGGTGAAACTGAGCTCATGTGAATCCTCCCGTGTGGTTTCATCACCTCCAGCCCCATCTAACTCAAACAATTCTGTGGGCTCCTTAGATGTCATAGTGGGAAGACTCAGATAGTCCAAGTTAAAAGCCATGGTTTGGTCTGGGTGGCAGAGATGTGGGTTCTTTTATGAGTTAGATCATTCACATTCATAATTTCCCACTTTCTGGGATGCTAATAGAGGCAGAAGATCTACCTTAAGGCAAAAAAGCAATCATGTCTTGAAACTTTCTACCCTGTGAATTGAGAGAATTCTCCTCTGAGAAACCTGGTGTAGTGGAAGGTACCCTGCCCATGCAGGGGTATTGGAAATAGAGATCTTTCAACCCAAAGTATTCTATGTTTCTGTGATTCTATTCAATTCTATTCTAGTAGGAGCTTTTTCCTATGGGCAAATTATTCCTCCTTGCATGCTCCAAGTAAAATTAGAAGCGTAATAAGCCTTTAGACAGGGCTTAAGCCTCTTGATGTCTCTCCTTTGTTTAATTATTAACAAAAGGAGATAGGCTGTCAGAATGTAGGGGCATCACTGCTCTTAATATAAGCTAGGTTTATGGCTTTTTCCCCAGTTACATGGGTTGGAGGGATCTAGAAAAATTCTGTTTAACTTTTTTTTCCTGTTTCTTGCAATGGAAGTGATTTTTGGGACAGAAGTGCAGCATCTAAGAAGACTATAAGCAATAAAACAGTGTTGAGTTAAAGTAGCAATACTTTGGCCTCATTTAACTCAATTTATGCCAATTCCTAGGCTATCAGACTGCTCCCGTGGGACGTGTTGAGTGATGTGCTCAAAAGACCTGTATATTAACAAGTTTCTGACAGATTTCTGTTTCTTTTGAAAATTCATCCAGGAAGTTTCTCACATGAAATCCTGAAATGGATGAATTTTGAGTCTCTTGAGTCTCAAAGGAGGATATGTGTGAATACTTTATCCCCAAGCAGTAGCAAAACTGGTTTTTTCTGCAGGATGTTAAAAGATGCCCAAGGGTCTGCTGGACATTTTTTTGTAAGGAGCCAGCTCCATCTTTATTGTGTTCATGTTTTAGGCCTTGTAAAATCAGGCAGAGTACCAACAGAAAAAATTCTATTTAATCAGGGTTACCTTCCCATGAGGATATAGTCATTACAGGAGTAATGATAGAGTCGTGCCAGTTAACTTCCCTTTGTAAACAGGGTCTGGAATGTTGTCTTTGTCCTTGTAATCCCTTAAGAGGGCTGCACGATCCAGACCCAGATTACGAGGGTAAAACAATAAAGGATTGGATCACATCCACAAAGAAATAGGACTGGCAGCTATTCTGTTTGCTGAAATGTAGGCATTGATTAGTGACCCTGATAAGGTGAGGTTTTTTCCTCCCCATTGAACTGTGGGGAGGGAGAGGAGAAATGGGTGTCTCTAAACCAGAGATGTAATCTAATCTTCATAACCTCCTGTTTCCTGGGTGCTTGTTTTTGTCTCAGGCCCTGTATCTCATTGCCACTAATGGGACTCCAGAACTGCAGAATCCAGAAAAGCTTTCACCCATATTCCGAGACTTCTTAAATCGCTGTCTTGAAATGGACGTGGAAAAGAGAGGTTCTGCAAAAGAGCTGCTACAGGTAGGTGAGGGGGAGCAAGGCTGGAACAGTGTAATCATACAGTCCTGAGTGAGGCCAGGCTTAGGGTGGGGTCTTGTTTGTGGTCTTAAATACTGCATCAGCTGGAAGCACAAGCACAGCTAAGGTAACCTCTCAGGGGAAAGAAGCAGCTGAAAACCACAGCCCCCAAACATAAATCTATAATAAAGTGATAACAGACCACTCCCTTTCCAGTACTGGCTACTGGCAGCAGCTGTGCAGTGTGTTCATACAGCAGCTGTGTCCCAGCCCTGCTAGATGCTGAGCCCCCTGATTCCTGTGGTTTCTTCATGTGTCTGGCCATGACACCTGTGTGTGTTGTCACAGTCTTGTCATGCTTGTTCCAATTTGGAAAGCAGGAAGGCTTCTAGCTGTCAGATATTCTGGCTGTCTCCTTTTGGGAGGAGGGATCACGAAGCTCTTTGAAATGTTCATGGCTTCAGTTAACTGGACCAGTTCACTTTTACCACATTTTGCCTGATACTACTTCTTACAGAGATGATGGAACAAAGCTTGTGAGATATCTTAATTATAGAATGGCTTGGATTGGAAGGGATCTTAAAGATCCTCTGGTTCCACTGCCCCTGCTATGGGAAGGAACACTTTCCACTAGATCAGGTTGCTCAACCTGGTCTTGAACAATTCCAGGGATGGGGCATCCACAGCTTCTCTGGGCAACCTCACCACCCTATAATCAGATATTTCACTGCAAACCTGGTGTCTTAGTCTGAACTCACAGTGAAAGTTGAGGACCAAGCTGTCAGGATTTTTACCAACATGGATGAGAGGAGTGGTTTGTGTGTTCTTTCTGTCAAATTTGCCATGAGGGTGGAATATATAAGTCTTTATAAAATACATCTGTGATCAGGAACACTCAGACCTTAAGTATCAGACAGCTTCCATGTTTTTGTTTTCCTTTCTCTCTGCTAAATTTTATAGTGGGCTCAGACTTAGATGTGTTGCTGCTTTCTGAGACTATAATGAAGCATAAATATCTGGCAGTATGGTAGTAGCTGAAAGATAATTTTTCTTCTGGACTTTTCAGTCCTAAAATATCAGAAAGAAGTTATGTCCTGTTCCTTGGAGCAGGAGAACATTCTGACTCTTCTAATGCTTTAGCCTGTTCTTAACTACCTTGTGGCCTCTGAATTTTTGCCTTTTTTTTTTTTATCTCTGAAGCATGTTGCCCTGGATGATTGATCCCTTCTGATGCTCAGAAGTCTTGTGGATTATCACTGCTTTTTATTTTCAGAACAGCTTGTGGACTTGCCCTTCACTCTCACCTGAGAGCTGTTTTGATAATCAGTACTGTTTTACTTAAAGAAGAGCACCTGTATAGGAGACTGAATGGTGCTGTGTTACAAGCTCTGTGCTGCTCTCCTGAATTTCAGCTGCTTTGCAAATTTCAGATATCTAGTAGAAGGGCAAGGCAAAGCTTTCTCCAGACCTGTGAGAGCAGGGAACAGGGAAATGAGAGGTGATCCCTCCATGGAACCCTGTGCCTTGTGTTTGAATCACACAGGTTGGTTCTAGTGCACCTTCTTTCGCACTGGATTTCACTATAGATTTTGCAGTTTTATAATTCCCCAGGGAAATTCACTGGGTTTTGATTGATCTTGAATGTGTGCAAACATTGGATAATTTAGCATGTGTTGGGTGCAAATCTCTTCATCACTGCAGGCAATCCCCAAAATTTTGTCATAGTAACAGAACTTCTGGATTCATGTGTTCATAGGTTCTTGGATTTCATATGGATTTAAGTGAAAATGTTTAGAATAGCCACTTCTGGGCATATTCTGAAAAATCTAACCATTATTTTTCCTTTTGTTTTGTCCTAGCACCAGTTCTTGAAAATTGCAAAGCCACTATCCAGTCTCACTCCTCTGATTATTGCAGCTAAGGAGGCAGCCAAGAACAACCATTAAAGTGGTGAAGTCGACACAATCATCATGTCAAGACTTAGATGTTAATTTCAGAGACTGAACTATTTGCCCTTCTCCCCTTCTGCTCCTTCTTCACAGGGATGTTCTTAAAACTTTGACTTGCCCTGAAAGGTGGCAGAGGCATTGTTCACTGTGTGTGGAAGGGCACACAGCAGGGACGTGGCTGATCTTACATGGTGAACTGTCCTTCCATCCTCGTGGTGGGGACGAGAGGGGAAGAACATTTTGTATGGGTGAGAAGATCCTTTTGAGAGCATCTGAACCTGACCTACACGTAGCGAAGCCAGCTTGTTTTCATATTTCTTATGCTGTTTATTTTTAAAAATAATGTGGAGCCTTAGACCATGTTTATCTTAATAAATTAAATCTTTTACTGGCTGCACTTTGCTTGCTTCTGCCAAGCTGCTATTACACCACGGAGGCTGCTCTGTGCTTTGGATGACTCGAGGAGGGGAAGGAAGCAGGCAGCAGCAAACGTGAACAGCTGTCAGCTGAGAGGGGAACGAGGGGCTGAAGGTGCATCCCTCCTGCAGCACTGCTGGATGCTTCGAGGAAGCATGGACAAGGCCTCTGTGTGCTTCCTGCAGCCAATGAAGAACTTAATTCATGGATGATCTCTTTGCCAAATTGTGTGAACTGCCCCCTATTCCCCCCTTCCTCCTTTAGTGGCAACTCTACTAGTTAAACAAACCTCAAATATTTTTTTGTTGTTCTAGGAAATAAATCACAGGAAAAAAATGACAGAGAGCTCTTTTAGGGTTATTTTATCAATGCTGTGAGGCTTTTTAGAGATGTTGCCCTGTGTGATTAACAAACAGAGCAATTACTATTCTAAAGACAAGGTTTGCCTGAAAAATATGTTGAAAACTCTTGTTTCTTAGAGTAAGTCCAATGGAAAACAAACTGATAATGGATGCTGCTTTCTCCATGGAGATGTGGGGACATGAATTTTTTTAAATGATGGTTTCTTTATGCTACTGATTCCTTGGGTTGCCAATAATCTGTAAAACAACAGGAAACCTGGAACTACTACCAGAGGGGACTGGTTTTAAACACTGGGCTTATGTTCAACTGTATACTGATTTTTAATAAAGTGACTGCTGCGTTTCTTAACTTGGGGCTAGAGGAGAACTGATGAATTCACTGTCACCAGACAAGTCTGTCATTGCTCGTGTGGTCATCAGGTACTTGAATGTGTTGGATGAAGTAATTTAACCTTGTTTCTTACCCCTTCTTCTGCATTTCTTTGGGACAGCGAGTGGCTCCCAAGGATGTAACTTTGCACATAGAGAAAATCGATACAAAAAAAATGTGTATTGTAACTGTGGGAGCTTCTTTCTCTGTACTGCTTTGGTTACAAAGTGAGCTGAGTTTAAATCTATTTTGGAGTAACCCCTTATCTTTCTGTTGGACAGAAATTGAGACCTGAGACCAGCTGCTGACTCAGCCCCTTCCTCCCTGGGTCTGGGCTTTATTTAAATATATTTTTCTGATTGGCTCCACAGACCATGACAGCTCTTACGCCAGCTTTACTGGGTGTAGGTACTTTGTGAGTTCTTTTGCTTCTGAGGGGCCTTCTCCCATCCTTTGTGCTCCAGGGTGGTCACTGTTTGACACAAGTCTGAGGGGTGAAGTCTATTGACCAAATGTGCAGCCTCTCTCTCCCTTCGTGCACGTATATTGCATCTCCCAATATTGTTAAGTTTCCTCTCACAAAGCTTGTATCCAAGGATGAATTCCTCGGGCAAAACAGTAGAGCTGCCGACCTGGAAAGGGATATGATCTATTGGTGAGCTCGTCTGCTGGGAGCTTAGATGGAGATTGTGGAATGGAAGGCCACTCTGCTTGAATAATTCCCTTTGAAAAGGACTTCGTATTCTCTCTGGAAGACCCAGGATGGCATATGTCGAAGGAATAGAATTAGTGTCTAGATCTTTCTTGATCTGAAATCTCATTTGACTGGCAGCTTTGGCAGCTTACTGTTTTTCAGACAGCACAGGGTTCAGTTTGATCCACAACGTGTTTAATGTCTCTGACGTCTCTTTGATTCCCTTCCCCAACTCCCTTCTCTGCATCTCATTGAGATGAGAATCTTAATGCAGATGTGCCCTATCTGTGAGCATGCACAGGAGTTTATTTTCCTGCAGCAAGATTTCTGCTCAACTTCGCCAAACAAGATAGAAAAGGTTATTTTTATGTTTTTTATGTTTTAAGTTGCTCTTCTGAATCCTCTATTGCATAATGGAAAAGGATCAACAGTGACTGTTTAGCCTCTTACAATGTGCTTCTGTGTTCAACTTCCACATGGACTCGGTCCTGCCTGGTTTCTGTTGGCTGCTGGAGAGAGGTGTTGCCAAAAGCCTTTCGTTCTGCTGGGAAAAGCTGCAAGACTGTGCCCATGCCTGTGTGTCATCTTGTCCCAGCCTGTTTTGTCCCCACTCGTGATGGGTGGGTGGGAAAAGGAGGCGATTGCCACAGTGTGCCTGGACCTAGCTTCTAGTTACCAGACACGTCGTGGTTTTTTGTTCTCAGAAAATATTTTTAAAAATTTGTAATTAGCCTAATCTTAGGAGAATGGGTTTGTTTTGTTCAAGTTGTTCTGAAATGCATTCTTTCCTCCCCTCTCCTTTCATGTGTGAGTTGCCTGCACCAGCACCTCCCTTAGCTTTTGAAGAGCCCTTCCTGTCTATGGCACGCTCCTGTCTACAGAGGGGTCTTAAATAGCTACTTTCTGACTTAAAATTTATCTCCAGGGCTATTTTTCTGAGAATATCTTGTCCCTGCTGTTACTCAAAAGTGACTCCAACTGGGCAGCTTCTTTTGTGCCTTTTTCCCCTGCTAACTTTCTCTTGTTAACTGATTTGCCTGAGTTGAAACCATTTTTAATCACAACCCTTAATTATTAATTTGCCTGCTAACATAAAAGTTCTCTCTTCCATATTAGAACATTAAATATTCAATTGTTCTGATTGTCCTTTCAGAAAATTGATTTCCTTTTTGAGGGATCTCAAGCAATCTTATACCAGAAATAATTTCATATCCTACAGTTTACAAATGGCTTGTTGGGGGAGAGGCTAAAACACATTTCTTAAACACAGAGACTGTCTTATCTAAGAATCAATTGGTATCTTCAATAAGACTTTTCTTATGTTTCAAGATTGATTTTTATTACTTTAGTCATTAAGGTATTTTAAGGTTTAGAGGTTTTTTAAACAAACAATTTGACTTGGGTCCAAGAGTTTGCATGTGAGAGGGGAATGGAGACCATGTGGGAAGAAGGCAGGTTCTTTGGACAACACTGCCAGGCACATGGTGTGATTCTTGGAGTTGTCCTGTTCAGGGCCAGGAGCTGGACTCAATGATCCTTATGGATTCCTTCTAACTCAGGATATTCTGTGAGGCTGAGAGTGAAGAGCCAGGACAGGGATGGAGGGCACAGCAGAACTGATTGGTTGCAGCAGTAGTAGCAGCACACCTTTAGCCATCCCTGAAATGTCTTCATTGAATGGATGTGTTTTTTAAGAGCATGAATCTGATTTGTTGCTACAGGCACTTCTCTAGGCAGGCATTATGCTCCTACCAAACTGCCTTCCCCTTTCAAACAAAAGAGATTCAGGGATTTCTCCAGCAAAAGAGGCTCCTTGAGAAAGGAGGTTTCCATGGAGACTCTTACATGACTTAAACGATCTGGCTAAGGCTTAAGAAGAGGTTTGGTGGGTAGACACCACATTGACACAAAAGCCACTGTTTTGCAAAGCAGCTGGGGTTGCTGCAGTGCTGTGTTGCCAACTTGATGCCCTTTTTGAGAGGGTTGGTTTTGAAAAAGTGCTGAGATGTTGCCTGGTCAGGATTGTGTTGTGTGTATAAAAGTCTGGCTCTTAGCTGAGATCTCTGTCAGTATCCTGATCCATCTGTCTCAAAATGCCGCAGGTGGGTGTAAGTAGGGCACGTTTGCAGGAGAGTACTGTGCAAGAAAGGATTGCAATGGTCTCTAGTAGGTGCTTGCTTTCTTAGAACCCACCCTTCTTGGCTGACAGCAAAATTGGTTCTGACCAGTTTCCAAGAATAATATTTGTTTGAAGCCCACTCCTAATTAAGAGCATAGTCCATTTGTCTGGTGAATGACATCTTCAGTGTTAAAATTTTTAAAAGTGAACGGATTATCTGCTCGTCCTTCCCCCATAAAACAGTAAGACTTTTTAATGGCTTCTTACTTTAGCTGTAATAGAGAGCCTGTAAATGTATTTTGGGGTCATAAGCCCAACTGGATGGAGCATATGTATAATGAATGCTGTAGGATCTCATAGCTTGTTGCTAATGACAGTTCATGGTGGCAAAGGTGGGACCTTAGAGAAGCAGCTGCCAGCTTTGACAGGGAATAGCTTACAGCAACAAAACTGCAATGCAGATGGGAGCTGGACAGAAACTTGCTGCCAGAATGGAGCCTACAATGAGTGGTGGGAAAGAGACAGAGTTGGTCCAAAGGGTAGGATGAAGCAAAGGTTAAAACTTCGATTACTCAGTTGCTGAGGAAATTCAGGGAATGCCATAGCAGCCTACTGCATCTCAAGGCAGCAGCATCTCTGAAGGTGGAGAGCAGAAAGGAACCCGAGAAGGGAAAAGGTGCTGAAGGTGGAGAGTGGAGCAGCAATATGGCTCTGAGTCACAGCTTGTGCTAAGAACTGGAGCTAGTCCAGGAGGTTCACAAAAAATGACAAAATTCAGCTGAAAAAGAAAAGTGGAGCTAGAACGGAGGAGATGGCCTTGATGTGCCAAGGAACTGAAGAGAGAGGACAGATTTCCTGAATGTGTGAAACAGCAGAAACTAATTTAATACAGGCTTCTGTGGATGACAAGTAGCTTGTTCCCTCCTGCCTTGCAGCATCAGTGTCGTGTCTTTTTGAGATCAGCTGTGCTTTGGGATCATGTCAGCAGCCGCCCAACTTCAGCCTCGTGTTTGTAAAGAAGGCTTTTTGCTCTGCACCTACTGATTTCTGACTCTAGCTCTCTGCTGTTGGTAGATGTCTTTGTGTTGTGTCCCACCTGGAAATATGGAAGCTGTTGCAGTTTTCAAATCTGCTGGATAATGTACTTCTCCCCATGCTGCCTTGGCATAACTCCTGTACTGTACTGCTGGGTTTGTTTAATGTGCCAGGTCAGCTCAGCCATTTTAAAAATAAAAATTGAAACCTTAAATAAAACCTTGATTAATTATTTGATTCTCCTTGACTTGCTGTTTCAATGATCCTTGCAGTGATAGTAGAAATGAATGGGGGTGCTTGAATGAGGTGTTGTGTTCTCTGACCTATTTTAGATTAATTAGATCTTCTTTGAATGTTCAAAGTGACTACACCAGAAGCTGTTGCAGCAAGTGTGACTTTCATCACTTATCTTGTTTGGACATAGTTAATATTCTGGAAAGCAGACTGGAAGCAAGATCTAGACCATAGCTTGAAGGAGAAGGAAGCTTGGATGCTTGTTTTCTCTGCAGGTAAATTTGGTGTCTGAGAGTCCTGGTATGGAGGAGGAAATCAGGGGTGGGTTTGAGATGGGTATGTGCACCCACCTTCCCAGCATCACTTTTTCTTTCGGGGTTGGTAGGATAAGGCTGATGAGAAGAGCAGGAGTTCATCGTGCTGCCTGGGTATCATCTGACCTCGATGCTTTACTCTCAAGTCTGAGAAGCTCAACTTGGCTTTGAGAGGACTTTCTGAGGTCAGCATCTGTGGAATGTGGGAGTGAGGAGCTCTGACAAGCTCCTGTGAGTCAGCTGGGTGCTGAACCAGGTTTTAGAGAAGTCACTGGAAGAAAAGGGAGCACCTTTAGTGGGGGACTTGACCAACTAGAATAAGGAAATCAATGTGACTCCATAAAATCCCCTCTGCCTAGAACAGATGCTGGAGCTGAAGATTGCTTTCCATCAGCTATTTTTCAGGAAAGCCAGAGGAGATGCCCATCAAGTTGTGTTTTACAAAGATGGAGACTCCATCGTTTGAGCAAGAGGAACATTGCAGTTGAACTGGCAGGGATTTAGGGTGATTTTCTTTGCCATGATGTGGTAGCATCCCATATTGGATATCCTTGTCCCATTAGAGAAAAAAATCTGACTGCACCAACACCACCTCCCCTTCACAGAGACATAGAATGGCTTGGGTTGGAATGACCTTAAAGATCCTCTAGTTCCAAACCCCTGCCATGGGGGAACACCTTCCATTAGACCCAGGTTACTCAAAGTCCCATCCAACCTGGCCTAGAACAGTTCCAGGGAAGGGCATCCACATCTTCACTGGACAACCTGTGCCAGTGTCTCACCACCTCACAGTGAAGAATTTCTTCCTAATAAACAATCTAAAACATGTCTCTTTCATTCTGAAGCCATTTCCCATTGTCCTGTTAATCCATGCCCTTGACCAGAATCCCTCTCCAGCTCTCTTATACCTTTAGGCACCAGAAGCTTCTCTTCTCTTCTCTTCTCTTCTCTTCTCTTCTCTTCTCTTCTCTTCTCTTCTCTTCTCTTCTCTTCTCTTCTCTTCTCTTCTCTTCTCTTCTCTTCTCTTCTCTTCTCTTCTCTTCTCTTCTCTTCTCTTCTCTCTCCTCTCCCCCTCTTCCTCTGAAGCTTCACAAAGCTGGATACCAGGTAAACTTTGCTCATGGTAATGTCCCCCCAAAGTGCCCCTAAAAATACTACTGGATTGGTGTCTGGTAGCTCTACCCTCTGCCCCATGAAGGGGGCATTCTAACTAGCTACCATTTTCCATGATTTCTGGGGAGAACTTTCTGTCTTGAAGGCTTCTTCTCTTGAGATTAACTTGGTTGAGCATCCCTTGGATGGGGGATGAGAGATGTCAGACAATGAATGATGACAAGACTTTAAGAAATGGTTGACGTTAATTTCAGTGAAGTATAACTTGTCTGAAGACTCTTCAAAGCCCAAGGTGGCTTTCCTTGAAGGTAAATTCATAATCAAATTTATGAACAAGTAATTATTGAAGGCTTATTTGATAGATTAATAGTTTTGGAGTTACATAATTTGAGTTAGATAATGGAATTTTAGAGAAATAATTCTGGAGATAGACACAAGGTGACAATGGCTTGTGTTAGATCAGCTGATCTATGGAGTGGGAGCAGGGGAGGCAAGGCAGGGAAAAGCTTTCGGGAAAATAGCTTCGGGTAGCCAGACACAGCAAACTGGCAGCTAAATCCCGGCGGGAGCAGCTTTCCTCTGCATAACTGCATGACATTTTAGTTTATTAGAATGAAATGGGGGGATAAGTGCTAGGAGAAGCGATACACTGGCAGGTGCAACGCTGGCAGGCGTGTTCTTTATCCCATGCTGCAGGAACACTGCAGCTCCTCGTGCAGAGGAAGCTTTGAGTGGCTCCCTCATTTTCTAGCAGCGCTCAGAAGACTTCCAAGTTTTGGTTCTCGAGCTCATCTTCGAGGAGGATCTGTAGCTTGAACCCGGTAAGCAGGGAGCTGGCTTGGCTTGCCTGAGCATTCCTGATTCCTGGGGCTGCGATGCCCTCTCCCGGCAGCTGCACCGAAGAGCCCTTTCCTTTCGTGTTCATTTCCTACGAGAAACGTAAAAAGGAGCTTTTTGTGTTTCTTTTGGAGGATGTGTGCTGGACGCAGCCGGGGCACACGGGCACGGATAAGGAGATCATCGCGACGTGGAATCTGGTGTCCCGCTGTGTCTGTTCCCTTGTGATCACCCCACCTCCAGCTTTGCTCCTCTCACATTTTCAAGTTACAGGAGCCTTGTAAGGCAAATGTGTTCCCCCAGGCCATGGGTTATGTGTGAGCCCTCTGCTCCCATCCCAGCATGGGTCCCTAATGCTCGCCGACACCCCTGTGCTTCCCCCAGGTCTGGTGGGGCTTTCTGCTGGACCAGGTCTGCTCTGACACCACGGCTAAGCCTGGTAAAGGAGAAGGGGCACTGTGCCATGATGGCTGGCAGGGTTGAGAGAGGCTGCTGGGCTCCTCCCCTGGGAATGCAGGGGGTGAAGTGAGGCCCAGCTCATCCCTCACCTTGTGCCCTAAAACCACTAACCTGCTAAATTTGGGGCTAACAGCTCTTCTGGCAGTCAAGGTCATGGGTGTACTGTCCACATGTGCAGCTGCAATGGTGTCCAGGGCTCAGATGTGCCTGGATCGTGTCCTGGAGGACAGCAGGCAGGTAACAGTCCTCTCTTTTCTCAACACTGGAGAGTTAAAATGCTCAAAGGTGGACGGGGCAGTGAGTCTCGACTGGCACAGGGGGACAGTGAACTGGGGAGCAAACTGTTCCCTCAGTCTCACTCCTTTTCATTCCCCAGCCTCATGGCTGCATGAACTGTGAGTCCCTAGATGGGAAGCATCCACCGCTTTTTTCTATTCCTCACGTTTTCTATTCCTCATATTTTCTAACCACATCAGCCTCTAACCTTACCTCTCACTCAAGGCCTTTGTGTTTTGTAGTCACTCTGAAGCCTTCCAGGCTTTGGGAACAGCCCAACCCTGGAATACTGTAAATTGTCCCATCTCTTTTGCACCATGAAGAATCCACCAGGTAGGTCCCAACCCAGGAAGGACCAGCACGAGGTCAGTAGTAATGCTGGGGCACAGAAAGATGGTGGTGTCCCTAGAGCAGGCACCAGCCAGTTCAGGTCTCCCCTTGCACAGGCAGAGTGGGTTGGGTGCTCCTGAGTGGGTGCAGGAGCTTCAGGCAATGTCACTCCTGGTGCTGGTGAGCTGGGGAAGGGACCTCTCATTGGTGGTGGATCCCACTGGCCAGTGTGACTCTCCTTCCCATGCCATCCACCATGTGAAGGGTAAGAAGCACCCAATGAGTTCTCTGGACTTTCCCTGGTGATGACAAGTGGGACCCAAGAGGCTCCTCGGTGACAAAGCTGCAGCACGAGCACCGTGGCCCAGGCTGGGAGACACAGGGACAGCACATTTTTAAGTGCCTGAGTGGTGGGAACCATCTTTGCTAGTCCAAAATAGGACAGCAACTCTGAGTCCCCACAAAACTCTTTGGCTTCTCAGTGCCCTGAAGGGTGGTTTATTACCCTGGGATAGTGGGAGATCTTGCTGCATCATTCCCACTGAGGAGCAGCAGGGTGTCCCCATCACTTTCCAAGGAGGAACCATCAGGGCAGGGGCTAATGCTGACCTCCAGGTTCACTGACCAAAGAGGAGGAGGAGGCAGCACAGAACAGCTGCCTGTGTGCCCAAGAAACAAAACTCTGAAGTCTTTCACTCCTGACATCTCTCACGATCCTCCCTCATCTTTTGCCACATTACATTTCTTGGACACAGAAAAATTTGGCCAAGGGATGTGTTATCACACCCTCTTCTTCCTTACTGGTCCTTGCATGATTTTCCCCTCTGGAAGTCCCTTGGCCACTCAGGGTGCCTCTAGCTGTATCCTCCTGGGTGTGCTGCAATCCCCTGATTTCTGCCAGGAATGGCCAAATGATGCCATTTCTTAAAGGACTGCCACAAACTATGGAAGAAGAGTGAGTACTGTCCCTTCCTCCCTTTAGACAAGCAGCAGCTGCAGCTCCAGCAGCAGCCAGCCCTGCTGTGGGAGAATGGGCAGTGGAGCTGCTGCAGCAACAGCTGTGAGAAGCGGAGTTTGTCCCCGCCAGCTGTTTTGAGGATGATGTAAAAGCTCCCTCCATCCACTCAACACAGCCTGCATTTCTGCTGGAGGTCTGGTTCCCCACAGTCAGGCTCTTGATGTATCTCCTGGTGTCCCTTCCTGCCCACCTGAGGGATGTGACTTTTCCAGAAATGGTGCTTAGAGCCCCTTATTGAGCCCCAGGACTTGGTAGGACTTGCCTGGAAATTCAGCATGCACAAGGTGATGTTTTGAGTTTATATTTTGACTCTTGGTGTACGTTTTGTATCTGGTGGGTTGCACACTCCAGAAGAAATTGCCACGACTTGGGCTCAACTGGTTGGGTTTTGCCCCATTATCCACAGCCACTGCTGTCCTTGGAAAGGGACAGCTGCATTTCTTGGGAGCAAGTGTGTTTAAAAACAGCTCTAATCAACCCAAGGAGCCTGAGAAGTCTCAGTGAAGGACATGTCCCAGGATGCAGGAGCAGGGACAGGTCCAGGTCCATGGAGGCTTGCCAGCATCCTGAAAAACCTGCTGCTCCCCATTTTCACTGTGCCTCTGCCTCACCCTAAGTCTCCCCACACCAACACTTCTGGGAGGTGCTGATGCTCTCCCTGTTTCTTGTGAGTTGCAGCTGTGTATCAAAGGGTTCAGGCTGGGAGATGGCAAGAGGACTTCCCAGTTCACCCCTTCCCCTGCAGGCTCATCCCCTGGGGCTTGATGTGAAGCTGACTGTCTTCTGACTGAAGAACTGACTGAACATCTTTATTCTTAGACATGTTGTGCATTGAGAGGAGTCTCTGCTCTCCTGTGTTGTGGCATGGAGCTGGCCAGGGTCCCTTTCTCCCCCCTCACCCATCCTGTGTGTTTCCAGGGACTGACGTTTCTGCTTTATGGTGGGATACTACTTGTTGATAAAAGCAGATGCTGCTCTTCCCTGGCTGTGGGTCTGAAGCTTGGATCAGTTCAGGTCACTTCCTTCTCCCCCCACCTCCCTTATAATTCCTGGAGTGCCATAAACTGTGCCATTTCTACCAAACCTTGTGGAGACATCGTTACCTGCATGAGTCCCTGGCAGCTAGGCAGGGACATCATCCCCACTCTCTATTTGTGCCATTTTTTCCCTGGATTTATCTTCTCCTGACACAAACAGAGGTAAAACTCGCTGGGTTCAAGGCTGACCTGCCCTGCTCTCCCCTTGGAGAGGGTTTGTACAGCACCAGTCCCTTGCAAGCATTTCCTTTATGGACTCATAAACTCCAAGACTGGACTTGCTGGTTGCAGTGCTCCAGCAGATCCTTGCTTGCCTTTATTCCCAGTTTCTGGCAGGTCTAGGACATTGGCTGGAACATTGGGTGAGGATTTTGTGCTTGAGATAATCTGGTGAACTCTGAGCTGAAGATGCTGAAGCCAGAGCAGCAGATCAGCCCAGCTGATCAGTCCTTTGCCAAGTGTTTAGAGACCAAACTGATGCTGAATGCTTTACATCTCTATACCCAGAAGAAAGCAAAACCACAGCAGTATTTTAGTGCAGAGAACAGATATATTTGGGGTTTTTTTTGCTTGTTAGGAGGTAAGACTATGGTAGAGCTTTAAATAAGCTTTTTCATTCTTCAGGCTCTTACCTCCACTGAAGGAGCTTTTTTTGGGCTGAAGCTGTTGCTCAACCCTTTACGTTCATGTAGCCCTTGGTGTTCATCCACACCATGAGGACAGCAGCTGGGAGAATGGCAGCCTGAATAGGGATGGTGATGAAGGCCCTTCAGAACTTATTTTGGGGAGTTGCTGACTCTACTGCTGTATTCAAGGGCAGAGCAAAGTGCTCTGGCTCTCTGTGCACTCTACCACTCCTTAAGCCTTCCAGGCCATCCCCATGCCATGCTTCCCCAGGCCATGGACCTGCAGGACCTCACTGTGGCCCCGTGATGAAGCTGGGCTCAACATGGCCCAAATACATAAGGAGAAAAATCCAGTGGATCAACTCAGGAGATTAAAACTGCAGGGTACCTGGAAAAGCTGCCGCTTCCTAAATCTCATTAGTGCCACCAGTCTTCTTAATCTCACCCTTTCCTGCCCTATTTATCAGATTTCCAGGAATTAGACCATAAAGCAACTAATTTTTCTAGAGGCTCACACACAGTCCCGGGCATTTTTACTCCAGCCAAGTGTTAGCTGGAGAACCACCAGCAATAGAACCAGCTGCTTCTACCTTCATGTCTTGTGGTTCCTGCATTTATTTAATTCAAACTCTCCCAGTTCCACAGGAAGAGTGATGTTATTTTAGGGCCAAGTGCTAAGTAAGGATTAGCAAGGCTGTTTTACGTGGAACTCTTCTATGCCTTCTGCTCATCATTCAGTTTTAGAGTGAACCAGGCTGTCACCTCTACAGTTCATCTTCTAATGGAAACTTTCTCTTTGTAATGTGAACTGCACAAAAACTGCTGGTCTATCCTTTCTGCCTTTTGTTGCCCTCTCTGTTTCCAAGGGCAGTTTGCTGATTTTGCTTTTGAGGGACCCCCTGATCTGTCTTTGCATCTAACAAGAAAAATCCCAATGTGAGAAACTACAGGGATGGAAAAACTACACCAGTGGTGTTTCAGAGAGTCCCCCAGGGCTGGAATGGATGTTTGTTTAGCTTCTAATGCAGTGAAGAGCTTTTATGGAGGAGGAGGAGCTGTATGAGGTTGTGTAGCTTCCTATCCTGAGAAACTTTATTATGGGATTTTGCGTCTCTGAAAGCCCAGGGTGCATTGGAGGTTACAAAATCCAACCTGCTTTTGTTGTACAGACCTGTCCCCTCTCCCCGTTCAAAGGAAGTTATAACTCTAATAGGATTTAGATATTAAAGTCCAAAACCATGCAAAGACCCAAATAAAATAAGCAGTTTTGCATCCGGGGTTGCTCAGAAATCTGGTGCAGTGGATTCCTGCCTGGGGCTTACAACAGTGGAAAATATTTTCATGGAAGAGGTTCAAGAGTTTTAATTCTGAGGGTCAACGATGACACATCTTTTCCAAATCTCCTTTGCAATATTTCCTCAAACCCCATTCTTTGGACGCTTAATTCTGCCAAGGTGAGATGCGAACGCCTACCTGTCCTGTGTGGGCAAGGGATAAATGAATCAATCCCAGGTTCGTCCCCAAGTCCTGCTTGTCTCCCAGAGCCATGCCACGAGCAGCTGTCTGCGTCCCATGATGAGATTTTAATTTTTCTAGCCTTTGGGACTGAATTTATTAAGCCTCTCCTGGCCCCTCCTCCCGTGGGAGGGACGGCTCCAGCAGCCTCTCTAATAGCGGGTGTCACAGAGCGGTGCCACCATTCGCGTCCCGGAGTGTCACAAGCCGGGGGCACGGCAGCCCAAGTGCACGGAGAGCACGAACAGCCCCTCCATGTGCGTGGCGGCGCGGTGAGTTACTCCTCCCTCCTGCCTCTCCAAGATGCTCCTGCCTGCTGGACTTCACCCCTGCCTGCTCCTCCCTGCTTGCCTCCAAAGTTAGCACGGAGGTGGCCAGATTTTTTTCACTCTTTCCTTTGTTATCCGTGGATTTTTGAGTGTGTAGGCTGGGATGCGACAGCGGGCGATTGACCCGGCTCTGCCTGGGCTGGAGAGAAGCGAAGCCCGGAGAGCCGGAGAACTGGGAGAGACGATAGCAAAACGGGAGGGAAGGGGATGAATTGTGAGCAGGGGGCTTGCTGGTCGTTTGCTGGGCAGGAGGAGGTGCTCAGCAGTCCTGCCTCACCCGGGGTCCGTGCGGGATGAGTTGCTGTGACCTGTTGAGCGGATAAGCGGGAGCCGGGATGAGGCGGAGCGGCGGGCGGCTCATGGGGTCGCTGTGGCTGGGGCAGTGGTGGGAGGGAAACGGCGGCTGAGTGTGTGCAATCCTTGGGATAAAGGGCTGTTTCCATAGTAAAAGGGAGAAAGGAGCCTCTCTCTTTCTTCCCCTGAGCTTGCCTAGCGTGTGAACGGGGAGGTTGACTCAGGAACAAATAACCCGTGAAAGGGTAACATCTGGGAACAGCTGTGAATAACCACGACTTGGTTAGAAAGGCTGGAAGCAACACTCCAATCCACCATCTGCCCTGATGCTGCAGTCACCCTGAGAGCTGTGATGGGCAACTGTTTGGAGAGCAGCTCGGCTTGCAGCTGAAACAGGATTTGACCCTGGCTTTAGGCTGCTGTTGTTGTCTGAACGCTTCCACGTTATTTGTAGGCATAACCACAATTAGCAATGAAACAGAAGAGTTTTCACTTCTAAGAAAGAGTGAATTTTAATTCAGCATCAGGCATTCAACAGGTGTGTACCTGGGGACCGGCACTGGGACAACTTTAAGTTGCAAAGTGTAAACTTTGATTAGCTGGAGGTCCAGCCCATGGCGTACATCACCTTCTCTTCACTTCTAGACTTTCTCTGGGAATCCTGACCTCACAATGTAGCATCTCCCCTAATAAGTCCTGAGAGATGATAAAAGGTGGAAGGACAAGAGAGAGCAGAAATAATTTCCTACACGTGCTTAAAGATTTTAAGCTGCATTTAACAACAAGAAAAGGCATAATGTACCATGAGACCATCTGGATTTTAATTAAAAATTTTTCTGAATGTGAAAGGAGACAAAGCTGTCACTTCCTTTATAACTTTACTATTGAAATGTCTAAAAGATGTGCAAGATTTTCAAGGCAGTTTGAAATCTTTGCAAACACAAAGCTTGTTCTCACTACCAGTCCTGGGGCTTCCTTATGCCACGACATTGGACCAAGAAAGTGAGCAAACGGGGTCTTTATGTGTCATTTCTGGTGATGGAAACACAGTTCTTTAAATTTAGTTGTGTCAGCTTTGCTGTGAGAATGCCTGCAGCTCACCATGTACTTCTGTGCAAGTTGTTACCACACAGTTCCACTTAGTGTGATAAAGTATCAGCTAAAATAAAAGAGAAAGTTGGTTTGTTTTTTTTTTTCCAGAAGTTTGTGGCCCTTTGACAGTTATGACCTTCTTTTCTTTGCAAACCCAGAGGCCCTCCTTCAGGCAAACCTTTCTGGTTGTGTGTAGACACCTTCAGAAGCCGCCACTTACCAGCTGAGACACACGTGCTCAGTGTGGAGCAGTTCCTGCCCAGTGGCAAAGCCCTGCTCGGTGGCTTTGCACGGGGGACCGGCTGCAGGGAGCTCTGCAGTGGTCATTCCCTGTAGGCTGCAACATCATGCACATGTGCAGCAACAGCCTGGCTTTGGTCCAAACCTGACTCCATATCTCAGGATATCTTTCAGGAAGAGCTCTGTGCCTCATCCTGGCGTGACCTGCTATGTGCTGGCCTGTAGAACTGCCCCAGAGACCTCTGTGGTGTGCAGCAAACAAGGGCCTTGGGCTACATTTTAGGTGAGCAGATAGCAGATAAAAAGTTGGGAGAAGATCTTTTGTGTTACGGATCTTTCTGAAAGGAAAGAAAGCAGCTTTTCTGTTTGGGTAGAGCAGCTTGGAGACCTGACCTGTCATGCACCCTGGGCCATGCCTTCATGGCAGGATGAGTCCTGAGGCTGCACAGGCTTGGCTGCATGTTACACCCTCTGCTCCAGCTACAGACACGTGGTGCAAAGGAGCTCTGCAACCAGCCTGCAGGTGCTCCTCTCTTCAACATCTCATCCTCATCCTGTTCTTCATCTGCTGGACACTGCTCTCCCAGCAGCATTCAAGTAGGACTCACAGCTGGCTACTTTTTGGTGGCTGAGGGTTTGACATTTTATAAAATCCCAGTAAACAGAGGGCATCTTTGTTCTCTTGTTCCCTTGTTGTTCTCCCCATCAGAAGGACATTGGCGTTTGCTGCATTTCTTGCTCTCTCCAGGAAAAGAGGAGGGAAGTAGAAACAGTGATATTTCAGAGGCTTGAACAGTAAGATGTCCCTGCCCAGGGCAGAGGGTTGGAACCAGCTAATCCTGAAGGTCCCTTTCAACTCAAGCCATTCTGTGATACATTGATTTTGTTAGCATTCCTGTGTCCCGGTCTCATATTGATCCTTTTCTCCTGTCATTGTTTGCGTTGCCAGTCTTCGTGGTGTCTCCAGGGAAGATGTTGAGTTAAGCACGAGGAAAACCTGCTGTCAGGGTCAGGATGGACTCTCTATGCTCGTGGCCTGGATCCTTTCTGGTGCCTGGGCAGTTGTAACCTATGTGAGTGCACATGATGCTGCAGCAAGAGAGAGGTGAGAAACCCTGTCCTAGGACTCATCCTCTGCAGGTCTAGTGCCAAGGGAAGCTCTTGGGGCCACCAGAGTGTGCCAGCTCTTTTCTTTCATCAACACTTGCAAGGAAAGATGACAGGGTGAGAGGTTAGCTGTGATGGTGGTGTGCTGTAATAGCAGCAGGGAGCACGAGAATAGCAGCGGGCAGGGAAAGAGGGCAGGGCTGGGGCAATGAGTACATGTGTGAATGAGGCTCTGGCTGCTGCCTGGGAGGGCTGTTTTGACGTCAGGTTCGGTGTTGGGTGTGAGAAGAAAGAAGCACATATCTGCAAGCAGGACACGGGCCAGGAGCAGCTTGAACATCGCTGTCAGCCCGCTGCAGTCTCAGGCTGGAGTCTCACTGCTTGTGCAGAAATACTTTAGAGTCAGCCCCTGCCTTACTCTCCTGCTTCATTTCCTCTCTTCTCCAATGCAACTGTGAGCAATTCCTTGTTTCTCCAGCTTCCATCTGCTCCAATTAGGCTGGAAGGTTTTCAATCCCTGGGACACTTTTACAGCACTGAGCCTCGGTGACAATTACGGGTCCGGTCCTCCCTGCTCCGGCAGCCCCGGCTGCCGCCACCGACTCCGTCTGGTCCTTTCGGCAGCTGCTCTTAATCACTGACCTTGCTTTGGAAGGTCTCCAGAGTTGGAAAAATGAAAGACACTTTAGAAAACGGGGAGGGGGGAATTGGCAAAAAAAGTTGCTTTTTAAAAGACTGCTTATTTCTTAAGATGTACTTGCTACTGATTAACCTTTGCTCTGTGATTGTTTTAATTGATTCATGCCTCAAAGCCGTCAGAAAGGTTCTGTGGGGTCATGGTGCCTCTGTCCTAAGTGCTCTCTTTCCCTGCAAAGCTTTTAAGAAGTTTTTCGTTGAGCACAACCCAATCCTTGCAAGAAATGAAGGTGAACGACGCCAACCCTTTTATCTTCTCCATCCCTCAGATTTTCCAGCCTTCATCTTACTGCTTTGCTGCTGTGACCTCTTCCTTCCCTCCCTGCTGCCAGTTGGCAACCTGCTACCAGGCTGGGCCTGTTCTATATTCCTTTGCAATTCATGGTGAATGCTGTTTGGGGGAATGGGGGGGAGGTGAGTTTTTGGCCCTTCTGTGAGAATGAGGCACTGTAGGGTTAAGTACTAGTGCCCTCAATCAACCTGTGGATGCTTTACATGTGGTCCTCCCCATGGGCCCACCTGTGGTCCCTGTGACTGCTTCATGTCACCCCACATGCAGAATTTCTGTGGCTGTCCTTTTGTACAAAAACAGGATGACAACCCCCTGGCAGTTGTGGCCTTGTCCTCTCCATGCCAGGGTGCAGAATTTCCTTGAAGGTGAACTGGCAGGGCTTGCTGGGTTTAAATGATGAATGGCCTTTAGTTTTGGGCTGGGCTCATGCTCTGGCACTCTGGATTTGTGTGAGGCCATTCATCTGGCCTATTTAGACATTTGCCCTTGCATGAGCTGAGTTGTGCCTATTTCTCTTTGCTGGCTGTTCTGAGTGATCAGGGGGACCACTCAAACACAGAGGACATGGAGATAAGTCTGACGAGGAGCAGCTGAGAATGTTTAACCTCAAGAAAAGGAGACTGAGGGGGCACCTTAATACTCTCTACAACCACCTGAAAGGAAGCTAGGTAGCCAGGTAGGCGTCTGTCTCTTCTCCTAGATAACAAGATGAGAGAGAATGGCCTCAAGTTGCACCATGGGAGGTTTAGATTAGATAAAAGGAAAAATTTCTTCACTGAAAGGGTGCTCGAGAATTGGAACAGATTGGCCAGGAAAGTGGTGGAGCCACCTGAAAAAGATATGTATATGTGGTATTTGGGGACATGATTTAGTTGGTAGGCTTGACAGTGTCTGATTAATGTTTGAACTTGGTGTTAGAGGGCTTTTCAGTCCTAATGATTCTAGGATTCTAACCAGTCCTCCAGGAAGACCAAGGGAAGAATGAAAACACCTACCCCATGCTCTCAGCTAAAGAAATCACTTGTTTCCTCCAGGATGCTGTGATGTGAGTGCTGCTGAGTGCTGATCCAACAGATCTGACTGTTCTGTGTGTCCTTGGCCCTGATGAGGTCTGTCAAGGCTCTGCCCATGGGTCATCTGTGCCAATCTTCTTGTTTTGCTAAGCAAACTCCATGTCTCACACCAGCAGATGAATGAAAATCAAATGAGCCATACAATCCTTACCTGCTGATCTTGTGGCACTGCTGGCACAACCCTGAACTGGGAAACTGAGGCTCTGGGTGATGGCTCCACTGCATCTGTAGGTGGAGGTTAGATCAGGCGATTTGTGTGTCAGAATATCCTGTTGCTCTGAAATTAGTTCAGAATTTTCTGAGTTGGCTTATGCGGAATTGTGGTAGTGTTTAATTAGCTGAAAAGGATTTTTCTCTGAGAACAGCAGCACCACGTTCTTATGGTGCAAAAGCTGGCTAGCCCTCATGCATTTGGAAACTGTCAATAATTAAATGGATAAACTTCTGTCTGGTGAATGGAAAGCATCCTTTCCTCCCTTTTCCTCTCCTTGCAGGGTGTTTTGCTCCAAGGCTTGAACTTTAACACCCACAGGCTGGGGGAAGGCCAGGGCTGGGGTCTTCAGCACAGTGGCTGTCCAGGGCCCCTGTCCTTTGTCCAGACTGAATAGCACTCTGCAGAGCTGCTGAGCAGAGGTATGAAATCTGGAAAGTTCTTTTCTTCTCCCCTCTTGGCTCAGAGACAAAGTCTTCCCCCAGAGATGATGGTTGGGGCGATGCACAGCCCTCGGTGGGGCTGGAGAGGGTCTCCCATGCTGTGTCCCAATCTCCTCATCTCCCCTTAACAGCAGGGCACAAAGAGCTGCTTAGGCATTCCCAAGAGCAGAGAGAGGGACCCAAGCCAGGGCATGCTGAAATGCACAAAGTAGGATTTATATCTTCAAAGAAATATTTCCCTCCTTTCTGAGCCCTTTTTTATTTTTTTCCAAGGGATTTATTCCTCCTCCTCCTCCCGCCCAGGCAGGCTTTGAGGCATGGAAGTGCTTTTTGCCTCCCTACAGGCTTTTCAATAGTGGGAGAGCGACTTCTTAGAAAGCTGTGGGCCACCCAGGGGCAGAGCCTGGGGCTGTGCCCATGTGCTGCACAGGGCTTGGCTGAGACTGACTGCACACATGGCTGCTGGTGACACTGCATGACCACGAGCACAGTGAGAACAAAACTCTTCCCTTCTCCTGTTGGCCACGCTGGAGTGTGGGGAGCAGCATCTCACCCCAAACTGCTCATGTTGAGTCTCCATTTTCAGGCTTGACCTGGGGAGGTCTAATCTCAGCAATGCTCCTGATTCCCTCTTTGGGTGAGCAAAGTGACACCCAGACGTGGACATCTCGCTGCTGCCATCTGGGACCAGCATCTGGCTGGGGGATGGAAGGTCTCTGTGCCATCACAGCGGAAGGCAGCTGCTCCTGATCCCTTCTGGGGCTGATTTCTGCCTCTGCTTGCCTGTATTGCCAAAGGGCAGGGTGCCAGCTTCCCCAAAGGACTCTGTCCTTTTGGGGTGGGAACCCGAGACTGAGATAAGAGGTGCTGTGTAACCCAAGACAATTGGTTATATATGAGGTATATGAAGACTGATCAGGGCCAAAACCAGGAAAGACTCTGCTGAGGGGTCTGGCACCAACAGAGCCAATGATACCTGTTCGTCATGCTCATTTCTGCAATGCTGGAAAAATGCCCATGTACCCAAGAACACTTGGATTAGATTATGCCTGAGTCCAGCCAAAGACATGGCATTTGTAAAAAATCTTTCTCCACCTCTTCTTTTTCTTTCTTTCTTTCTTTTTTTTTAAGCAACTATTCAGCTTTATTCAAAACACTGATTTTGCTCCTAGGAGGCGAGAGGGAAAATCTATTGTAGCGCTTTGAAACCCTTTTACAAACATGATGATTTCCTCTTGCCTGTTTCCATATGAAGCTGAAAACATTTGTATAAAACCCATTGTAAATGCTCTGAGACTTGGCCAGTAATTTCCTGGGCACACATTTGTTAATGTAGCCTGCAAAGTGCTTTGAAAATGAAAAAAAACAGCTGTAATTTCTAATGATGTTAAGTATGATTAAACAAGGTTTATGCAAGTGGTTGTGAATAATAAGCCATCCCTGGGGACTGGACATTGGGGACAAACATGTTCCAAACACAGAATCATAAAATGGTTTGGGTCGAAAGGAAACTTAAGGTCATCTCATTCCAAACCCCCTCCCATGAGCAGGGACTTCCACTACACCAGGTTGCTCAGGGCCCAATCCAACCTGGCCTTGGACACTTCCAGGGATGGAATAGCCACAACTTCTCTGAGAAACATGTACCAGTGCCTCACCACCCTCATAGTGAAGAATTTCTTCCTAATATCTAATCTAAACCTACCCTCTTTCAGTTTAAAGTCAGTAACTGCCCGAACTCTCTCAACTTGTCTTCACAGGAGAGGTGCTGCAGTCCTCTGATGGTGTGAGACTCTTGAGAGAGGTACCTTGAGGAAACAGAGACTCAAAACAGTCCTGGGGGAGGGTTTTCGGAGTGGAAAACTGTGACTTGTGCAAAAATGTGTTTCAACTTTAGAGCTTTATTTACTATGGTGATCACTCTGGAATAAAACCAGGGATTAAGATGCCTTTGGTATGCTAAATTCTCATGGCTGATGTTGGATTTTGTTTCAAGGCAAATAGATCTCACCTTGGACTGAGGCTTTCTTCAACATGTAGGGGTATGTTTGTATCACTCATTCTTAGCCATGGGGGCTCCTCAAGTTGACCCCACAAAACTGATTGGTTGTCTGAGAAAATCTTACCTTAATGCATGTACCCACATCTGAGGCGCTTATGGCTGGGCAGGGCACACCACCCATTCCCAGCACAGCTCCTGCTGCATGTCCTCTGTGATGGGGTAATCCCTGTGTAATAGATACAGGATTTTGGCAGTATTTGTTTGATTATTTATTTTTGTCCGTTCAAAATGTGGTGGGATGTTCCAAAAAGTAGGGCATGAGCCTTGGTGGAAATCTCTCCATGTCAAGCCACAGCCATTGCCTGCTAGAGGTGTACTACAACAAATGGAATGGAGAAGCGTTGTCCCTGCAGTTGCAGGAGCTGTAATTCCTTGTTCACCCCTTTTACATCCACATCTGGTGGTTGTTTCCCATGTTAAGCCCATGTTGTTTCTTTCTGCTGATGGCTGCATTCTTCCACCTCAGAAGCCAACAGATAAGCAAAGCATGAGACATGCCTTGCATGTGTTTGTCCTGGGCTGTACCACTCCCTGCCATCCCAGATCAGGGCATATCAAGAAACTGCTGAAGGTCGTAGTGATAATTAATAATTATCATCTGCCAGGGAGAGGGTATAGATTATATTCTTTATCATAGGGAGGTTAAGACTATCTTTATTTTATTTGATCTTTTTTTAATTTCCTGGGTTATGTCTCATAATTTCCTGAAAAGAAACTGAAGGCAGATGTTAGTAAAATAAAAGGGATCCTAGACTATGATCAAGACTCTAGGAAATGGGCAGACTCTCGGATAGAAATGCAGGTTTAAGGGATGCTCTTTGTTGGCCTTTTCTGGCTAGTGGCAAGGTCTGTGTGCAGCTCATGATAATCAACCAGCAGCTTGCCAGGAGGTTTTATTCTTTTGCTTCTGTTGGTGTGATGCTGTGAAAAAATCCCAGGGGAAAGGCCAGGAAGTGATGCCCTAAAGAGTGGTGGGAGGAATCTCCAGGTTAATGAGCTGCAGATGCTGGAGAGACTCAGCTCATGTTCAAGGAATCTCTTAGTCCTGGCATGGGGTTCCCTTTGTCTCCAAACTCCTTGGAAACAGTGGAATGGGCAAAGTGGGCATCACTCCTTTCTGCTGTCTTTCTACACTATCAAGATTCTCAGGAGAAGCTGGCCATGCTCAGGGGCTGAGAAATTACCACCTCCGTGTCCCTCATGTGACACCTGTTGCCCATGTAACTTGTCCCCCAAATCTCTTCTTGCAGTGAACTGGGAAAGGTATTTGTGAGATCTGGAAAGAGCCTGCAACCACAGAATCATGGAATCATAACAGGTCAGGTTGGAAGGGACCCCAATAGGTCGTCTGGTCCAACCTCGTGGCTCAAGCAGGGTCACCCTAGACATATTGCACAGCACTGGGTGGTTCTTGAGTATCTCCAATGGGAGATTGCACAACCTCTCTGGGCAGCCCGTTCCAGTGCTTGGTCACCTGCACAGCAAAGAAGTTCTTTGGAAGGTGGAGGAGCTTCTGTGCACCAGTTTCTTGTCCCTGTGGATGGCACCACCGAGAAGAGCCTGGCTCCATCCTCTTGTCACCCTCCCCATAGATACTTGGAGGTGAGGTCCCCTCTTGGTCCTCTCATCTCGAGGCAGCTGTGGCGACTGCCTCTGCTGCCTGTGCTGGAGCGCCTCAGCGTCCTCTCTGCGACAACTGCTGGGACAGCGGGACAGCCACCGCACGTGCGAACAGCTGCCCGTGCCAGCCGCTGCCTGCAAGAGAATCCCCGCGCAATCCGCGCGCAGTCCCCGCGCCACTCCCGCGCAATCCGCGCGCAGTCCCCGCGCCACTCCCGCGCAATCCGCGCGCAGTCCCCGCGCAATCCCCGCGCAGTCCCCGCGCAATCCCCGCGCCACTCCCGCGCAATCCGCGCGCAGTCCCCGCGCAGTCCCCGCGCCGCTCCCCGTTCGCCGGTCCCGCCGCTCGCGCTGCCCGGGCCGGTTTGAAACCGCCGCGGTGCTCCCGGCTCCGCCCGCTGCTGGCCCGCTCCGCTTGCCGGTGCTGCGGGGGCTCTGGGCTGCTGCTGCTGCTGCTGCTGCTCGGGTGCTTCCCCTCGGACAGCCTGACCTGACCCTCACCCCAGGCCGTGCCTCGGCTGCCGCCGCCGCCGCCTCGCCGGCCGTGCGTTACCGCTCCCTGCCTTGTTCGGTATGGTGTGGGAGATACCTCGATGCAGGGGAAAGGAAAGAAGTGCTCAAGAGGCCACAAGGGAAAAAGCTGTAAGGCAATGCCAGATTTGGCTGCCGTACCTTTGCCCCTTGCAAGATTAATGCTCCAGCCCCAGCACCCAAAAAGACACAGGTTTTTAATCCTTGCTTATGTGCTGTGCTCTCAAGCATGTTCTTCTTTTCAGTGCTTTCAGCGTTCAGGCTGTGTGGCTGAATATGTTTCCTGATTTTTCTCTCCTTCTTTTTCCTCTCTTATGCCCCTAGGCTATTTCCCATGCTTTCCCTCTCTCTCTGCCAAGCAGTGGGAAAGCAGCAGCCCTGTCTGACTGCCTGCGATTATGAGGACTCTTATCTGTGAGCAAAGTCTCTGTTTGCCGTGGAGAAACCTGCAGTCCCCAGGGTTTATGGAGCAGAAAAACATATGTTACTGCTTTCATGCCTCACTAGTTAAGGAGTCCTAAACTTTGCCATCCTATTGATGCGTATTTACCTGCTTGCTCTTTGCTCCCATGGCTTTTCCAGTGAATGGATACAAGTTTGCTGTTTCCCTTCTCTATCCATTTAACTTTGCCTGGTAAAGGCGGGCAGGAATTGCAGACAATCTCTGAATTTTAAGAGAACTGTGCTTCAAATTTAGATGCAAGGACTATGAAGCCTCTTGCTAAGTCCTGCCAAGGACTAAACTGTTTTTTTGGCTTCTGCATCTGTCATTTGTTTTGGAGTTGTTTGCCCCTTAGGTCGTTGTTGGGCCCAGGTACTGGGATATTATCTTTCTTAGGATCAGATGCTTGTGAATTCAAATGTATCAGTGTTTGATGTGGTCTGAGACGCTGCAGATTCATCCAGACCTTGGGAGTTATAATGTTTTTATGGCTTCTAATTGCCTTGTCCCAGCTGTGGCAGCAGACTGGTAATTGGTTACCACGGATGAAACCACAAAGGACGAAACTACAAAGGATGAAACTATGGACAGAGGGTCATGGAGAGCAGGAAGGGTGGCTGAGTGATAAGGAGGGAACTTATATTAAATGGTACACAATTACTTGAGAACATGGAGATGAATCTGAGGGCAGAAACCAGGGAAAATATGCAGAGGTAAAAGGGGAGGAGAGATGCCTGTTTGGAAGGGCACATATAAAGATGACAATGGAGTGTCTGAAGAATATGAGTACATTTTAACTGAGAAGCACCCTTCTGACTGTCCTTGTGTCTGTTTTCCTCACTCTCATGTGGGACCTGGAACATCTAAGAGGGATTACTCCTGGACTTGTCCTAGGAGTTGCCACTGGACTTTTTGCTGATACCAGCAACAGCACAGTGCAATACATGAATCTTGCAATACATGAATCTTGTAGAGGGAGATGGGCTCTTCTTAGGAGTCACTGCCTTCAGAGTGAAGCAGCCTCAAATTTGGTGAGTTGTCCTTGGTCTTCCCTCTCCCTGTCAATTCTTTGCTTTGCATCTCCACGCAAGCATCACCTTTGGTCGAGTGCCTTGAGCATGCCCTGTGCTTCATTCCTCAGCAGAAACCCAGCAGTCCCTGAAGCTGTGAGGCAGAGCTGCTCAAAGGCTCCCATTTGCTAGGTGAGCCCTGTATGTCCAGAGGGAGAAGAAGCCTTGGATCAAATCATGGCCTGTGGATTGACAGGGATAGTTTCTGCTTTGGACAAGAGTGCACCAATATTTCTTCCTAAGATCTAATCTCAATCTGCCTCCTTTCAGTCTGAAGCCATTCCTTCTTATACTGTTACTCCATGCCCTTGTCAAAAGTCTCTCTCCATCTCAATAGTAACCCCTTTAGTTACTGGAAGGTGCAATAGGGTCACCATTTATATCTCCATTTACTTGAGTGGAGATATGCCAAAGAACATCTGTCCTCTGTACTTGACAAGATAAAATTTCAGTCCAAGTTTATCGCCTTTGTAGGATTCTTTGGCCCTTTGCAGGCTTCAAAGGAGCAGCCGAGTCAGATAGCTCTGTCTGTTGGGGGCTGGGAGAGGGGAGAAAAGGTCTCTGGAAAGAAAAAGGGAGAGGATAGGAAAAGAGGGACAGATGGATGCCAGCAGAAGCTAGAGCCCAAAGCAGGGGACAAGTTAAGTTTTTTGAGTCTCTTGATACAGAAAGGTGTTATTGCCATAGTGATACTGCCTGGACAGCAGGGTCAATGGGGATTCAGGAGATGCCAGAGAGAAAGGCTCGTCTTTGGCCAGCCTGATGTTCTTGGGAGAACCAGAGGCTGGTGGAGCGGGTTGTGGACAGCACGTTGTGTTTGTCTCTCCCTTGTTCCCCAGCTGCCTCTGCAATGAAGTGTCCCTTTCCCAATAACTCATGGGCTTGGAGAGGTGATTTGATTGGAAAGACTAAGGCGGGGGTCATGAAATTCTTAATTATAGTGGTGTCATAAGTACTCTGATGCATAGATGAAGCTCTGATATTGCCCGGAGAAGTTTTGGATGCCACATCCCTGGAAGAGTTCGAGGCCAGATTGGATGGGACTCTGAGAAACCTGGTCTAGTGGAATGATTTTTAAGATTCCTTCCTATGCAAACAATTCTGTCATTGTGTGATGAAGCTGAAAACACCTTTCCTTTTCTGCTGGGGGTGAGTCCAGGGTGAATTATTTAAGCATTCAGAAGCTCAAGGCCAGATGATGTTTGATACATGAGAGAAACTGGATGCTGCAGGTGTTGAGTAGCCTGTGCTATGGGTGAACAGGTGTAACCTGGACAGACTGTGGCTATTGTGTGCCAAAACCCATGGGAAATGCCACAGAAATCCCAAACAGCAGGTGACTGTGCACTCTATACAAGGAAAGATTAGAAAAGCCGGGATAGTTGAGGCCAGAGAAGGTTTAGGAGGAGACATCTATATGTGAATACATGTAATACCTAACAGAGGAAGAGTTTAAACTGTTTACTATATCCACAATAAGGCATGAAATAATGTCCTTAATTGTATTACAGGGGACAAGACATTGGAAATAAAGCCTCCAACTTTTAATTGTAAAGTGAGCTAAGACTTGTTCAGCTCATCTTGAGAGATGGTGGGGTCTCCATCACTGACAATTTTATGAGGGGTAAACTAACACCTAGGTTTAACACCTGGCATGCTGCTGTAGCTAGACAGATGATGTGGGCAGTGTTTCAGGATCTCCATAATCTGTTTTCCTGTCAAATCCTGTGTGCTCATAGACAAATATTGATGTGTGAGCCTTGTACCCACACCTGGGAATGTGAGTAACAAATCTCATGGCCCTTTGACAGCAAAACTAATGAGTTTGGTCCAGCGTTCTGAATTCTTATTGCTGATGGAGAAGGGCTGAGCAAGAATGGACACTGTGCTTTGATGATCCTGGAACTCATATTTTGGAGATCCTTGTAGGAAGAAACAAATATTGCAATCCCATGGCATGTGACAACCTTCTGGTAAGAGCTCTGAAGGTTCAAATGTATTCAGAAGCTGTGGCTGTTGTAACTTGGTAATTGCTGGGTTTATGCCAGGTATACTTCAGGCCAGCTGATGAAAGCAGCTGGATCAACTGTCATCTGCACCACATCCCCCCAGCTGTGCTCTGGGAATTCTAGAGCAGGATCACCATCTTGCCACATGAGATTGGCATCAATTTTTTACTAGGGGTGACTTGCTGGTGCCAGGATCTGGTACTGCTGAGCTTCTGGGGATGACTTGACCCTTCCACATCTAAGTTTGTATTCCAGTTCTCTATGTCCTGGATGGACAGACACATCTGTCTCAGGAAGGCATTCAGGGCATGACATTCTTAGCGCTGCATAATTAGTACTGGTCCAAACAGAACCCCCTTTTTGTTTCCTTTCCATCCTCTTTCCTTGTAGTCCAGCTGCTAATAAGCTGGAGCATTTAGAAAGGGTATGTTTTAACTTGTGTCTGATGTCTCTGGTTTATTTGTGCTTTCTGAAAACTGGTCAGTTATTTGGATGTGTCAGTCTGCAAGGACTTATGCACTGATTTCTCCAAAATCACCCTGAGATCTAAGTTATTCCAAACACAAACCATTTATATGTGCGTTTTATCCACGTGTAGAGTGCAGCAAACTGTTTATTCTTCCTCTTAAGTTATTACATCTGAAAAGTTAGGGAAATCTTGAGTCCTAAAATGGGATTTTGCAGCAGATATTCCAGGATTTGAACATGGTTGGTGTGGACTCAAGGATGTGATGGCACTTGTAACGCAATAGAAAAACATCTCTTTATAGCCCACACAAAACTATTTTCCTAAATCTTTCCTTGAAGTCTTGGTAATGCCCTGCTGGGTAAACCACTCTTCAACTAGCACTAGTCCCTGTGCTATTTGCTTCACTATAACTACACTGGTTGCAATTTACCACCAAGTTCTTTGTTTTTAATTATGATTATGAATAGATCTCCCACATGTACATCTTTGCAGCTGGTCTTTCTACACTTGAAAATCTGTTCCAAGTAAAGTTGTTTCAGCCAGGTAATAATTATTTCTTAAGGGATCAGTGCTGCAGTTTGCCAGGATAAGAGAGCTGTGCACCTGGGGGGGGTTAGTGCCTTTTCGGCATAAGCTAGTTAAACTGATAGCATGTTTCAAACAGGTCAGAGTGATGCTGAATAATTCCCATAGCTAATCCTAGATTCAGGTTCATATGACATAATTTGAAATGTGCTTAAGTTAATGAATTCATTTCCCAGAACTCCCTGTATAGCCCAAAGAAGGCAGAGGTAGTATCAAAGGTGATTCAGAGTGCCTAAGTTCCAACCAGGAGCCCCACTGACTGCTAAGAGGATTTGCAGTGACCATCCTTCTCAGATGGCCATCTCACTTTGGTATATATAAATTAGGTGGGATGTCCTCACCGTTAGTTCCTGCATCTGCTTGGGAAAACTTTCCTTTTTCAAATATGGAAAGCTTACCCAACGGTATCCCTGTAAAACTTGCGTTGTTTCAGGAGGAAGATGAGATAAAGCCACTCAGATGGAGGCCAGTTCCACCAGCCTCAAGAGGCTCAAGTTTGGGAAGCTGAAGGTGGTCCGTCGGAGCTTGCTGCAGAGGTACGAGCACCAGCCCTTCATCTCCTGCCTGGCTGGTTTCTACAGCTGCCGCTGGAAGCGCTACCAGCGCCAGAGGACCGAGCCTGGGAAATGCTGCTGCAGCATGGTGAGGGAGCTCAAAGTCAGCACACACTTGGATTTCTGTACTGGGGCAGGGCAGTCTAAGCAGACAGGGGGTTGGTGTCATGGAATCCCAGCCCAGTATCATTGGGGGCTCTTAGATTTTGCTCTAAGTGCTTGATGAATTGCTGCTTCTGTGGCAGGCTCAATTTGTCTGTGCCACCACACAGCTAATAAATGTGGACTTCACACCAACCTCTCCTGGCCAGTGAAATATCTCAAAGCCATGGAATCAAATTAAAGAAGTAACATGAAGGTTGGATGAGCAGTAAGAATTGCAAAGAAGGTTGCTCTACTGTGCAATTTCCTCTCACGTGAGGTGGTTAAAATTCCATTCATTTGGGAAGTCATGAGTCTTCTCTGAGAACAAGTAGTGCAAGTGTGCTTTCGAGGACATTTTCCTGGTTACAAGGGACAGGATGGGAATTCCTCTGCACATGTACTTCAGTTAGAATTCCAACACCAAGCTACATATTTTTAGAGACAGCCTAAAAGTACCTGCCATTTGTTTTGATTGCTCTGGGCTGGCCATAGCTCTGACTGCTTGTCCTTCCTCTCCAGCGGGAATGCATGTTTTTCCCATTGCTCGTTGCAGCTTTCTGCTTTTCCCTGGTCTTTCTGTACACGTGGGGTGAAGGTAAAAATGACTACAATAACTTTGACTGGTAAGTAACATCTTTTCCTCCACTCCCACCCCTTTGGCGGGTCACTGCGATAACTGGGAAGGGATGAGCACCTTCTGGAGCAGTTGTGGTGCTACAGGGCACTTTAGTCATGAAGCAAATATTTGGCACCTTAAACTCTTGGTTACAGCATCCAAACTGAATGTCCAGTGACTCTTGAGGTGCTGAGACTCTGTCTTTGCCCGCACAAAATTTTTAGGTGTAAGTGTGAAATTAGGAGAAAGGGGGAGAATCATCGTCACAAAAATTGTGAATGGAAGAGACCAAATAACTCTTTCCTTCTCTGACTCCTTCTTTTCCCCCTTCCCTTTCTCCTCCATTCCACATGAAGAAGTGTAGTGGCTGGAATCAGAGGCATTGCAGCAGCTATCTTACTGAAAGAGAATTCCATGTTCCCAGATTCAAAAGTAAGAAATAATCATCAAGGATTTATGCACATTTTTTCCTTCTGTAGTATGTAGGCAGCAGTTATGCAAATCTGGCCCCTAAAATTAAATTAAAGCTGCTCAAATATTATGAGAAGGAAAGGTATAATAATGTGTTTTAGTCTGATGGTTAATGCAATCAGGGATTTAGGGAAGGAGGCTCTTAATCACTTTTGCATGTTACAGCATAGGCTATTCCCCCGCCTTTCTTTGTTTCATTGCTTAGAAAATTACAGTATTTCAAGGAACAGGAGTCTTAGTCCTCTCTATTCCACCGGCTAACCAAAAACATTCTTACAGTATTTTATTGGTTTATTTTTAGGTATAACTATGGGAACCTGGGCTTCTGGTTTCTCTGGTCTCTTGTTATCCTGATTGTGGCTGCAGTCTTGTTTGCTTACATCTCTCTGTTACTGGTAAGTAGTGCTCCTTGTGAGCTGACCTTGATTTGTAGTCCTGAAAGGTAAACATAGGGATGGCTTTAATGTGTCAGACAAAAGTTCAATCTAGTGCTCGGCATGATCATCGGACAGTGAAAGTAGGGAGATGATCTGGAACACAATGAGTGTTTACAGTACTTTCTCCCCGTATCCACCTGCAAATGACCACTTCCAGCTCAGGAGTCTCTGAGCCAAATGTAATTTCTGTGATTTCTTTCAATGATTCCCCTTTGGTAAATGTGTACAATTCCTCCTTGAACCCAAGGAAAGCTGACCCAGCAGTGGCTGGACTGAGATTTAGGGGGAACTAAAAATTGTTGCTTTGGTAGCAGGGGAATACTGGGCTCAGAGTTATGTAGCAGTGGTGATACATCATCATAGCTGAGTTCTTCTTCTAATCCTGGATAAAAAGGTTTACTAGAGGAAGGAGAACAGAACTTTATCATCTAAATAACTCCTTTGCTGGAGGATTTTCTCCAGGTAGAGGCTATAGTGTGGTCACAAAATGCTGCTGATGTTTATGCTGAAAGAGGTTTCTGAAATCTTCACTTTTCCAAATCCTGTGAAATTTTCTAATATGATATCTGCTTTAGTTAAGGAAACATACCAACTCCAGAATTTTCCTTAAATTTCTACTTACTCATCCTTTTCCTCTGATCTTTCCCTCGTAAGAAAGCTCTCCAATAAAGACAGATTTGTACCTGTTTTTCCATCTTCTTCATCCAGAGCTATAGGCCAAAAATTCACTTTGACTCCAGGCACTGGAGTCCCCATCAGTCCCAAGCCTGCTCTGACTTTCATTTGGAAATGCTAGGTGCTGAAGGTGAGGTTATGGCTTTGTCTCACCTCTGTGACCAAGACAACCAGTTTTATAATCCATTCCTGCTGTTCTTACCCATTCCCTGTTGTGTCATCATGTAGTCAATCTGTAAATTGCTCATGACAGGGAACCTCTTTTGGCTTTATCTGTGCAGGTACCTAACACAATTGGTTTCTGGGGTCCTTTTTTCCTGATGAAGTACAAATAAATGGTACTTTTATTCTAGTGCTAGTGATAAAAACCACAAAGTGATAAACAGGACAGGTGCTTGTTCATGCCCACAGTGATCAAGAGCATCATAAGAGATGTGGACTGACTGAACTCTGAAAGGGACAAACAACAATAATTAATTACAAGGATTTTGTAACACCATGGTGGCTCTAGGGCTCACGGACTATTATTCAGCAAAGCCTACCTGGCTTTCCCAGGGGCCATGGAGTAGTGTGGGTAGTTTGGTGGTTACAATACTACTTGGGGCAACTCAGAGCTTTGCCAGAGATGCCCATATGACATGGATACATCTGAGATGGTTCCTCAGCAGGCTGTGATCTCAGGATCAGACTGACTCACCTTAGTCCATGCTAGAAACTGGCTTTACAGGAGTTCCTGGGCTTAAGGAGCCTGAAGACCCCTGGGCTGATGTGTCAGCTTGGTCGTGCTCTGTCTGGATCCAAATGTCAGCCAGTGTCCAAGCAGTGGACTTTCTTAGAGCATTTTCAGGTTTTTGTCACCATGAATGTGATGACTGTAAGCTATCAGGACAGGTGATGGGCAAAGTAAAGCCAGAAAGGGAGATGGAAGATATGAGGTGAAATTGATGTCCTACGAGTTCTAGTTCAGTCCTGGTCTCACTCTTTGTTATGTAGTTACATCTTCCTCTCAAGCCTCTCAGTTCTGTCTAACGAGGCTAACAACATTTGCCTTCCTCAGAAGGGTGAGCATGGATAAACCTGAAAGAATGCCAGTAGTGTGGATGGTATCAGACAACAGGAGAAACTTCAGAGATTCCTCTGCTCTGGTAACAGCCCCTGCAGCGAAGGCCCATTTGCTTCTTGCTTTTATGAACCTGTAAACTGACCCAACCAAAGCTGTTGGGTGTTTCTGAGGACACTTGTCCTGCTTGACTGCATCACCATGCCATCATATCCTTTGTAACAAGACTGCTGCATGCAGCCATGCTGAGCAGAGGGTGCTGGGGGCATGAGGCTGCTACTTAATTAATAGGTCTTGAGGGAAAGGAGAGAAAGGAAACTTATCACTGCCACCACCTGTGCTCCT
The DNA here is from genome assembly GCA_037013685.1 of Acridotheres tristis. Lineage (NCBI taxonomy): Eukaryota > Metazoa > Chordata > Aves > Passeriformes > Sturnidae > Acridotheres > Acridotheres tristis. The sequence continues at coordinate 29,847,840 of CM072884.1, read as the reverse complement.
GCTATCTCAAAACATGAAGGGTATTGTAACAACCGTGGCTGGGCAAAGCTCATCCTAGTAGGGCTCTTTCAGAGAAGGACTCTACCACGAATCCACCCCTCCACTACTCTTTGCAGAGCTTCCCTTTCACTGAAGGCTTTGTTGGACCACCCAGCAAAACACTGGGAGCCTCACGGGCTGGTAAGTGTAACTCAGCCCTTCCACATCTAAATAAGTCATTCACTGTGGGTACTATATGGTAGGTGGATTGCTCTGATGCATTTCAGGCAACTGATGGCCAGATAGGTTTCTGCCATGATGAATTACATCCCACGTTCTGGTTGAATAGTGTTGGATGGAGAGTTCCTTTACCTAGGTGATGTTTTCTGGTGGTGTTCTGCATGAACATCCCATCACATCAGAAACTGAACACCCTGATGCCCTTGTTGGAGCAGAAAGATTTTATATCAACCAGTAGCTGGTCTAGTTTTCCTTGTGAACACCTTACCCTCTTTCTTAATGATGGCACCTAGCTGGAACCTGCAAGCCTGCTTCCACGACCTTATTGTGACCCACTGAAGCATACAGACTTCTTCCCACCAGTCACAAGTGGCTGAAGAAAATTCTGCACAAGAGAGCACGAGCTGTCTGGACAAAAATGCTCTCCATCCACAAGCATCATTGCCATTTTTTCACGCCATCAATTTCATCTAATTTAATTGTTCAATCACTCGCCAAGACAATTTTCTCATCTCCATTAGGGCTAAAAGGTTAAACTGAGGGGTATAATTACAGAACTGTTTATGCTCAGTGGAGAAGAAAAATCTTTTCTTGTTTAGTCTTTTAAATCCCAACAGATAACATTTGTCTTTCTGCAGTTCAACCACGTTTTTTCTAAGGGTTGTGAGAAGGTGACTTGTGACTGTACAAAGTAAAGAGGTTCAGATGCGTTGTGGCCTCTTCATTCATAGATGGAGAGGACTCAAAATAGTACATTGACACTGAAATCCAAAATGTGACTTCAAAACTCCATCCCTAAGAGACTGGGGTACCAGACAAGTTCTGAGTTCTTGCCATAAAGTGAATGTACATATGGAGCTGAATCCAGCTGCTGTGAACATCTAAGTGAGCAGATGATTCAGGTGAGCCGAGTGTCTAAGTGCCTGCCTGCATGTCCTTGTAGTGTAGGTTCAGAGCCTGCCCACACCTCACCAGAAGTACTGAGATGATTACAAGGTTGTTCCCATGCTGAAGTGTAGTGGAGTTAAGCATCTGCTGTCCACCCTTTGCAGCATAGCCTTGTGGTCAATGCAGCCATTCAGAAACAGGGAGACAAATTAAATTCTCATTGCAGTGAATCCATTTCTCTTGCCACTGGGAAGCATCCCTTAATCACCACTCTGCAGGTAGATAGTGGAGAGACACTTCCACACCTAATTTTAAAGAAGAGAAGAATGCAAGACTTGGAGGCTGTAAGATTCTGGAAGACAATGGGATTGGCAAGAGGGACCTTGACTCTAACCTTGGCAGTATTAGTCAGAAACATAATGGTCACCCAAGCCCTCATGCCTCTGTACTTATATTAGACAATCCCAGAAAGTATGTGGAAGCAATTTGGAGTAGATAGACCAGTGAGAAGACACAAGGGAATACCATAACACTGCATCAGTGGAGATTTAGGTTAAAATTTAGGAGAAGGTTTTACACCCAGAGGATTGTTGGGGACTAGAACAGGCTCCCCAGGGATGTAGTCACAGGACCAAGTCTGTCTGAGTGCCCTGAGTTCAAGAACTACACTCTCAGGAACATGGTGTGATTCCTGGTCAGGGCCAGAAGATGGACTTTGATGATCCTTGTGGGTGCCTTCTGGCTCAGAATGTTCTAAATGTTTAGCTGTACTGTACACAAGGACCAGGTCTTTGTGTAATGCCACTGGCAGCAAAGGAGCAGAGTGGCTTTTTGCTCTAATTTTTTCACCCTGAAATAGCTCATTTAAATGGGGCTGATATAAGATCTTTAGCAGTATTTCAGTTCTCTCTCAACTGCTCCCATGTTATTTATCATGTACTGGGTGCATTTATTCTATTAAAGGAAGCCAACGTGTATTCACTTGTATTTACTGCTGAGTTTATAATAGAATCATAAAATGGTTTGTGTTGTAAAGGACCTTCAAAGTTATCTAATTCTGACCCCCCTGCCATAGACAGGAATGTTTACCACTAGATCAAGTTGCTCAAAGCCCCATCCAACCTGGCCTTATATCTTGCTTCAAATCAGCATGATCCTGGAAAGAGAGTGTATTTGTAGATGGATAGGAAACAACTTACATTCATTTGCAGTTGAGTTTCAGGAGAGAAGACCCTCTTACCCCAAATCTATAAATCTTCTTTTCATACAATCCCACTATCCTACAGTCTGGAGGGACTTGCATCATAAATGATCCTCCTCAGTGGAGCACTGATGTCTACTAAAAGATACTTTTCTCTAAGCCCTGATACCTGGTGACACTGGCCCTGAAAAGATCCTTTACAGTGGTTGGGAAGTTTCTCCAGGCATTTAGGCTCCTGTGCATAGACTTATGCATTTGCACAGCAGCAAAGTGCTTCTTCATGTGAAATTCATCTCCAGACTCGCTGGTTTCCTAGGTTTGGAACTATGTGAAGAAGCTGTGCATGAGAACCATGGCCTTACTTGCCTCATTCTTGGCTTGTTGGTGTTCAAGGCACCTTGGGCTGTCCTCTGTCCTGGCTGAGGTTTGCAGCATACTTCACAAGAACCCTCCCCAAGGGCTCCAGCTTGCCATCAGGTGCAAGGCATGTGCCAACCACGAAAAACTGGAGTAATTTAGTCCCCAAGACATTTTTGTCTGAGAGGTCTCTTACATTCCCTGTGGTTTATGTGGAAGAACTGCCTATTTTTGCTGTCTGCTCTGTAGTTTTGTGCTGCTCTGGGGCATTTTTTATTCCCTGACTTCTCTCCCATGGTCGATATGCCTCTAATCACAATAAATGCATAGAAAATAGTCAAGGTAAATGCTGTATTGGTTTATACAATAATAATTGACCCTGACCATCATTCCTCTTTCAGAGTCTCTCCTCACAAAAAGTCATTGTAAGGGAGTGCTCAATTATCTGCTACCCAGGAAAATGTCTTTGATCCTGGAGGGCAGTCTTGATACGTGTTTGGCCATTTCAGAAGCATTTTTTCTCTAGCATGAAACTTTTCTCTCCATACACCTGTCCTGAAAACTTTGACATTGTGCAGGAAGACCTAGTGTAAAGTAACTTCCCAATGCAAAAAAATAATTCCAGAAGTGCTTCACTGGCACATGTCACCACCTTCCACCAAGATGCATACAATCTCTTCTTGATTTCCCAGGTCCTTGCGATGTGTTTGCTTGCAGAAGGTCAGCAGCTGTACCTGCACTGGAGTCACAAGGTGGGGAGAGTCAGGGTTTCTGGTAACTCTAATCTATGCTTTTAATTGAGTCTGTGGTGTTTCTTTGCACAGAAAATCTCTTAGACTATGGGAGAGAAGGAAGAGAGGGAAGAGGTTAATCTTACAAGATTGAGATACCAATGAAAATGATATCTCCACCTGAACGGATTACTCAAACTCCTTTTGCACTCAGTGGAAGGAAATGAATCCTCTGAGGATGCAATTCATCCAGCTGGTCATAGGCCTCTAAATTAAGATAAGATGAATCACACTCAAAGAACATTTTTTCCCCGCTGACTCTAAAAGGTGCCTGCAGTGACTCATTCAGGTGAAGATGTCTATATTTGACACATCTACATATGGTAATATGAAGTCAAAAGCAAAGATTTCATGAGAAGCACTGCATGATTTTCTGGATCAGATCCCAGCAACAGTGAAAAAAGTGTCTGCTCTCTCTGCAGGAGAGAAAGATGGCTTTTCCAAGGCATCCTGGTGCTTTATGCTTTTTTGGTCTTTGGATGGTTCCCTGGGGCCAGGTTGGATGGGGCCCTGAGAAATCTGATCTAGTACACGACATCCCTGCCCAAGGCAGGGGGGCTGGAACTAGATGATCTTTAAAGTCCCTTTGAACTCAAACTGTTCTATAGTTTATAATTCTATTCTAGAGTTTGGGAAATGCTTTTTTGGAGTTTTGAAGACACACAAACAAATTATCAGGGACTTGTTGCTGTGAAATTATGGGTTAGAATAATCTTCCTTAAGTAACTTTTGAGGCTATGTGAGGCATTTAAAAATGCTTCTCCATCTATGCAGTTTATGGTGGGATGCAATGTGATTGCAAAGGCTGCAGGGAGAGGGAATAGCTGAACATGCAGGTGCTTGATCCTGTGTTTCTTCATTTAAATAATGGAAGCTGAGTGATCTTTGCTATAAAAAAATGGGTTCCAGAAGAACCAGAAAGTTGCAGAACAATTTGTAAAACAAACAAACAAACAAAAAAAATTAAAAAGAATAATAATAAAAAAGAGGCATTCTTGTGTGCAAAGGATTAGGGATAGATTATTAAAATTTTGATCTGTAGAAGATCCCCTGAAGAATGGTTAGGGCCTTGGTGGAATTGCCTTTAGTTGACAGCAGAAAGATGATATACCAAGAAGTGTCTGCCATTACCACAGTGCTAGTACCAAACCGAACAAGAAGCTGAAGAATTGACTGAGACACTGCCTCACCTTTTTGGTTAAAAAGTGAACTCTCATCTCTTAATTATGAGAGGGTTTGTTATTGCTGAAGCCTGTTACAAGGCAGCTCATAGAACAAGGAAGTTGTGTTGTTGTCCCTTTTGGGTGGAATTTGTCACTTCTGAGTTTAGAAGTGATGAGTTCCATCTGCAGGTTAGGGATTTAATGTGAGCTGATCACCTAGGCTCCATCTATATCAATAGAGAGAGAGCCATATTCCATCATAATGCAAGCAGGAATGGATCACCTCTGACATTCCTCTTTCTCCACCGATTACAGGGAGAATCCTGAGAGCCGACCTAGTTGAGTACCCAACTCCTGAAATCAGTCTTGCCATACTGATAGCACTGAGGATTTGGTTCTAGTTCCATTGGATCGTTCTGTCTCTGAACTGGCACAGCCAATCTCATGCATCCAAAACAATTTTTCAAGCTGTTTAAATTAGCCATGACTAAGATGGATGGCATACCCTATGCAGAAATGCTGAAGATGATTTATGTCTTCTTTGTGTCCCCAGATTGGTACTTTTCTTGTCCTGGGCTTCTCTATCTCATCCCTCTTCGCATTATCTATACTCTGGCGAGATCACGGGAAAACTGTCCGCCTCTCATTCCAGGTAAGAGGATGTCTGTTTGAAAGAGCAGCTTGTTTATAGAAGTATTTTGTGACAATTGGCAGAAGATATTCCATATGGTGGATGTTCTTCACATGCTTTTTGTTAGCAGGGTATGTTCTGAATAAACTTTTATTATGACTTAATATTTCCTGTTGGGGAAAGGAAGCCAAGGCCGGAGGTTGAGTTTCAAGCTATGTGATGTAACACGTCTCAGTTTGGAAAGATATAGAAAGTTACAGCCCTTTTTTTCCCTCCTCAAAAATGTAGGTCTACTGTTAAATTTCAGCTGTCCAGGGCAGGTATATCAGACCTCTTAGGCTGGTAGGTTTGCTGGAGCAAGAACTTTCTCCCTCATCCTTCATCCCAGTCTTCTGGTACAGCACAGTTTCAGTCTTTTGTGACTCAGAAGAGCTTAATCTCCTGAGGGCATGAGTGCACTGGGTTTTTGAGGAGCAGGTGGAGAACGCTGGTGTCGGGTGGGACAAAATGCTGGATGCAGGAGGTCAAAGCTCAGGGTTGCTGGCTTCCTCAACTCTCACCAGATCTGAAGGTGGAGGCAAAAGCTGTCCAGTGCTCTTCAGTGTCTGAGCATCCAGCTCCCCACGTGTATTGGGAAGGAAGAAGAATGTAGCCTTTGACTACACAGCTGCTTTGCAGGATCCAAACCACTCTACAGTTCTATGATTCTGTGCTATTTGGGTCTATTAGCTCTCCCCTATGTGGATTAGTGCTTGTGAAGGCTGGGAGAGCAGTGCAAGTGGACTGGCAGAGGAATTGAAGGTGTGGCTAATTGCACATTCCTGTTCTACAGTTTGCTAACCACTGGGTTATGCACTGGCACAGGTAATGAGAAACCACCAGCTTCTCCTCCCCCTGACACACACCAGGGGATGTGGACAAGGAGAAGGAGACACAGAGCCTTTGGGTTCCCCATAGGTGCTCTTTATTTCAAGTGTCCATGCCCTTTGAGATGGCCTCCCATTGCTGTTCCCAAAGGACATGAATCACTTGTAGATACTGTGTCACGTCCATTAGCCTTGCAAATCTATCTCAGATGGCACCTCTGCTGGCACAACTGAATCCTGCTTCTGGTCGGGAGATGTTGGTATCAAGTCTCCAGGGCAGACAGTGTCACATGCAGTAACATCTCCCAGTGACTGCTGCTTTCTTCAACCCTTCCAGCTTAGAGAATCAAGAATCAAGACTAAGAAATAGGAAAGGCTTGGGTCTGAAGAGTTGGATTTTTTCCCTAGCACATACTTTAATAACTGTCAGCTCTAGCTGGAATATTTGCCACAGGACTCTGATGAACATGAGAAGATGATGGACTGGTTTTCAGCTCAGATTTGCCTTATTTTAGGAAAATTGTGTTAGATCAACAACCATTCAGATTCTATATTTCTGCTTGGTTTCCAACTCCATGAATTCACGCTAAGCATAGAAGTGATTCTTGTTTTACGATCATCTTGTTTAATCTTTAGGATTAAAGAAATCAAATCTATTAACTGTATCTGTCTAGCAATATTATCTAATATATCTGCTTCTATTATACCACAGTAGTTAGTTTCATACCACAGCTAGTAAATACCACATTTTATCACTCAGATTTGTTGACATCAGTTTAATGATTTAACTGCTGTGTGGTGTAGTGTGGAGATAGCTATCATCTGGATGGGATTGGATTGGAATGGTTTATATTGAGTTAGACTGGAAGATGCTCACAGATTATGGAATATCACTAGTGGCAATCATGTCCTCATGGAGGAGGGTAGCTGTATCCCCTTCAGGTGATTTAGGAGAAAGTAAAGAATTGAGGAGCACTCCTTGGGCTGAGGCACACTCCTCCCTGGCCTGGCCAGGGGCACATGGCTCTCCTCTGAGTCCTGAGGGATTTGGTGGATCCAACACAGGCAAAGGGGAGTGGTTAACTGCTGGTATCTGCAGCAGGAGCCCTTCCAGGTGTAAGGGCTGTAGCTCTGATGACGATTGTTTCCATCTGTCTGCACAGTTCATCTTTTGGCTAAAATCCTTTTTTTCTCCTTGCCAGGTCACAGCTCCTTATCTCCACATAGGGGCAATTGCCATCATGGTCCTTCTTGCCTGGCCTGTGGCTCTTCATGCCATCAGAGCAGATAAGAAAGGTATGGCAACTCTGGTTCCTGCTTCCTGTATGATAAAAGATACATATGAGCATGGGAAAAGAGGCATGCAGGAGCCCTTTCCTCCCACACCTGCACTCCAGCTGGAGGAGACTTTCAAATTCTGCATCTCCCAGAGAAATTAGTGGGGCTAGGGCTTGGGCTCTACACTTCCTTGTTGCTGTCCCACTGTGTTACTGGTTTGCATGTTACCTTGCACTGTTTTGCCCTATACTGAGGCAGTGATCTGTGTTGAAGCAGAGGAAACTACCAGAAGCATGTACTGAGTCATGAGTGAAAATTTGCCAGTGGCAGTTCCCTTGATTTTTGCATGCTGTGTACAGAAGGGATCTCCAGTCCAGTCAGACAAAGTACTTCAGACTAGCATATCTCTAGAGAAGCCAGCTGAGATAGGGAAAAGAGCTTTTTGATCCGTTCTTAGTGTTATGTCATGGGAAGTTCCTGCCTACCTCTAGGAAGAATGACCAAATGTTGTAAGGATAAAGCCAGATGCCAGGAACAACTGCAGAAAAACCTGACTGGGAGTGGCTGTTTTTCTCTTATTGTCTCTCCACATAGCCACAATTATCTACCTGACACCCATCTTTGGATATTGGTTTGCAATGAAAATCACAGATGGAATGGACTGGTGAAAGCATATTTTTTTTCCTGTCCAAGATTCTTCTCATTGAACTGCACCTGGGGAGGTCAGGGGAGAATAAACAGGGACCCTATATACCACCAGGCCTGAGGTACTCCTACCTTAGTACATCATCATCTTAGCATAAGCCCAAATTCCTTCAGAGCCACTGGCACAGAGGGATAGTGGTACCCAATCGAAAAAGAGGTGTTGGTGTGTAGGTGCCCATTTCTCAGAAGAACTGTTTTGTCCCCTGAGGAGAAGGACTCTTGGCGCCTTTGGGCAATGTGTCAACAGACTCCAGAGAAGAGCTTAGATAATGAGTTGGCAAGTTTCTGAGGGGCAATATCCATGCTCTCAGGTCCGTAGGATTATCTAGGTCACACACGGAAGGTCACTAGCAACAATCTGAATAAACCAGGGAAGTATTCAAAATAAGGAGATGCAACATAGTTGAAGGAGTGGTACCTACTCTTCTTCATTGTGAATGAAACTTGAAATTTGTTCTCATCTGAGTATGAAAAACTTAGCATCCTTCTATTGAGGATTGTTTTTCTACATATGGAAGAGATTTCATTGCATCATGTCTAAAGAGAAAAAGAAATAAAGCCATATCTTGCCATATCCTGTCAGGCATAGTGAGATGTAATTAAAGCATAAAACCTGCACTCCTGACTTAGACAGCCTGCGTCCTTGCTTTCACTAATTTGTTTTCCTGGGTTGCATTGTTTGAAGATAAAGTGAAAATTAGGGAAAGAAGGAAAGGAAAAAGGGATGAGACAAAGCCCAAAAGCTACTTAGCTGGAGGACTGTCTTAAAAGTTAAGTGGCAAGGCAGACTCATACGTTATGATGTGGATTAACTCTAGCCTTCCTCCTTCAAATTCTTTCAGTTACTCAGGTGATAATTGTTGGTCCATACCTGGCTATCCTTCTCTTTCTTTTCTTGATACCTCTGGGGATGTACTCTCCTTGCATCAGAGAGATGGGAACACTTGGACCAAAGCCAGCCCTCATTGGACACCGTGGAGCACCAATGGTAGGTCTGAAGAAGTTATTTTATGTCATTTCTTCATCCTCTCTGTTGCTACTTTTGTCATCATCTTCTGCTGTTTCTTTGTTGTTTTTTGTTTTTTTTTCTCCCCCTGAAATATGTGGAGGGTGGGAGACATTTCTGGTCATTGGGACTGCATGCCAAAGGCATCACTGCATGGGTTTGTTTACAAGGAAAACACTGTTCCTGAGGGACAAGACCAGGTTGGAGGGGGCCCTGAGCAACCTGAGCTAGTGCAAGGCATCTCTGCCCTGACAGGGGAATTGGAACAGGGTGATGTTCAAGGTCCCTTCCAACCCAAACCATTCTAAGATTCTGTTATTCTTCTGCATGATGGGTTTGGCTAAAGTGGAAGAAAACAAACAGTAACTTCAACAATATAATGATGCTCCCTTAATAAAAACCAGAGATGTTACAAGGAGGCAGAAAGTATTTGCAGAGTCCTCCAGAGGGTTTGAAAATGATCTGCTCATATGCCTTTTTTTTCCAGCTGGCACCAGAAAACACTGAGATGTCATTTATGAAGACAATTGAGCATGGTGGGGATGGTCTTGAAACAGATGTCACCATAAGGTGAGGGAAAAACATCACATCTCACGGAATATATGCTGCTTCTTCTAAGAGCTGTCTTTGGAGACATGCAGCTCCAGGCAATTGGGTTTTACTGATGGCTGGGACAGGGTCCATCAGCTGTCATGAGACAGGGGCTGTAGGGCATGTTTGTTCTCAGGCAAGTCAATTAGCTGCAGTTATTGATTAACAATCGTTATTTCTACAGTGTGTTTTAAATGTTTAGCAGAGTATAGAAACAAGCCCCCACTCTAGTGTGATTCCAGGTCACAGTGAAGGTTATATCAGGTCTACAAACCAACAGAAAATTGTGTTCAGCTTTGTCACAGCAGTGCCCTAATAATTAGATCTTTAATTGCCTTTGGTGAACCCGTTGGCATGAAATGCTAATTCTGTGCAGGATGAGCTGTTTCCAGGCACTGAATGAGAAAAACACATTTAGATGTTCTACTAAACTAGACCCTTCTGTAAAAGAAAATTTTGCATTTCCGTCATGCATTCAGAATTCAGTCCTCTAAAAACCACAGGAACACTCTGATGCCAGCAAAAAGAGATTTCAACCATAAGTTACTATTTTTGAGGGAGCTAGCAGGGCAAAAAGGTCACCTCCTTCACGTTGCCCCTAGGGAAACTGAGGTACAGACAATCATGACTTCTGTGAGATCTCCTAGAAGTATTTAAGCCGGAATTAACCTGGTGTCTTGAGCCTCAGCATTCCTCCACATTGCACTTTCTGCTCTAAGGAAGGCTGTACTACTGCATTCACAGTGGCCCACATGTTCTTCTGACGTGGCTTGAGTCTGCTCATGCTGTGAATGAACCTGCTCCCCAGGTGATCTGAACTCTTGCTCTCTGGCAGCTATGATGGGGTTCCTTTCCTCATGCATGATGACACCTTGAGAAGGACAACTAACATCCAAGAGGTCTACCCTAATGACACTGGTAAAGAAGCTTCATTTTTCTCCTGGGATGCCCTGCAGAAATTGAACGCTGGAACGTGGTTCCTTAAGGTAAGCATCATGAAGGGCTAGAAGCGTTCAAGGTCAGTTGGACTGGACTCTAGGCAGCCTGGTCCAGTTGGACACATCCCTGTCTATTGCAGGGGGCTTGGACTAGCTGGTGAGCTGTAAAGGTCTCTTCCAATCCAAACTTTTCTATGATTTCATGACTATCACCAACTGGATGTAGAAGAGACACCAGCTGTCTATTATTTAACAGCATCAGTGTTAGAAGAGGAACTGCTAGTTGAGTCAAAACTCAAGTAAGTCAGTGTAAATCCTTCAATTTGGGTCTCTTTGCTTTGTCCAGTTTGCCTTCAGGCTAAGGAGACCTGTAACAATTGGCTGGTGGATGTTCTTGTGTCACCTTACCATGGCAGCAGCAGAGCTCGTGGACTGGGGAAAGAAGAAAAGAGATACTTGTGCAATGTCTGTTTATAATATTTAGAGCTAACAAAGTGAGACAGAGAAACACAGCAGAACTAGCTTTGAACTGTGCAATTTAGGTCCCAGAAGCAATGTCCTCACAGCCTGGGTTCCCCCATTTCTTAGGTGGAAGAAATAAGCAAAATAAAATAGCCCCACCTGTTGAGGACTGACATCAAACTTTTTCCCTCTTAGAGATACAGCTGACTCCCAGAGCAAACTTCCTGATTGATTTCCTTTTTTTTTTTTATATCTTTTTATTTCTAGAACAAACCATTTGTAGGGATGGGCTCGCTGTCAAAGGCAGATCAAAACCAGGCAATGAATCAGTCCATTTACACGCTAAGTAGTTTTTTGCGCCTCGCAGACAGTCACAATAAACTTGTGATATTTGATCTCTACCGCCCTCCAGAGAAACATCCTTACAGGAACTTGTGGCTCCGCAAAGTCCTGGACGTCATTCTCAATGAGTCGAAGATTAAACGCCATCTGGTAGGGTGACCTCACTCCATATCCCTTCTTCTTGCTCTCCTCATTGGGACTTTGGAGTGTACTCTGCATGATTTCACCTGCATAAAATTGGCCCGTTGCATTTCACTTGATTTAAAAGGCATCATTTGGAGTATATTCCTAATACTAGTTCCTCAGAAGGTTCACAATGGTGTAATCCTTCAGCAGCACAGGAAAAAAGGCAGTGTATGTACCAGCTGATGCTGTAGCCTCTAAACAGCATCCCTTCATAAATATAATAATTGTCAGTCTGTTCCCTGCTACCCGTGCTTGTTTTATATATTGCATCAAAATTCCTGGCTTAAATTCAAATAAATTGTGAGTCTTTATTCCCTTCCTCCCCCTGGCAGTGGATGAATGATAAACTCATGGGAATCAGGTTATGTACCCATTGATGTCTGGTAAGTTATGCTGATCTGTATCTGCTGAAGATCTTTTCTTCCATGCTGGAAGAGTGGTAGAACAGAATATATTCGGTTGCCTTTTCTATAAGCCAAAGCTGTCTTTTCATTAATTTTCAACAATGCATCTTTTGTTGGGTTGTATGCAATATACTCACTGATTTCCAGTGGATAAGCAAGGAACAGTGAATACTTATTTCTTGGTAAAAGCAACTTGCAAGTTCTAACCCTGCATCTGCATATTATTTGATCGCTGGGAGAAATGCTCTTTTCCAGGCTGGGTTAAGACATTATTCCCTCAAGACATTATCTTTAGTGGGCTTGTGTGTACAGCAGGGCATATTAGGGGCATGAATTCTTCTGCTAAGAATTCACTAGTTCCTCTTGTTGCCTGCAGGTCTTGTGGCTGCACAATAGTGTGAGGTCCTTTGTTCAATCTGTTGCTCCTGGGTTTCAGCACACAATGGGCAGAAAGGCACCAATAGAAGACCTATTAAAGCACAATATCGTCAAACTCAATCTGGTCTACACTGACATGTCCAGTGAAGATATCCGGTAGGTTTCAGCCCCAAGTACAATCTTTGGGGTGATTCTGGATTATGTTTGCCTCATGCATGGGACAATGTCTCCCTCCAGTGACCAGCTCCAGAGACTATAATATTTTGGGAATAGGTTGTTCAGATCAAGTAGCCATCCCTGATGTATTTTAGGGGTGACAGACTGCAGTTCACTCCTACTGTTGATTAAGAGGTGGCACATAATGTAATTAAATCTGGCTGTCCTCAATTCCATATTGACCAGGATCTGAGGATGTTCTGGTAAGAACAACACAGCTGTATTCTGATTTCTTGTCTTTTTATTTCTGCCATCCCTGGTCCCACCAACACCGAATCAAGAAGAATGAGCAACTGTTTAACCTCTCATGGCTCTTCCACAAACACCAGTGGGAGTGCATAATGCTGTGGTGAGACAGCACCACCCTCTTGTAGCCAGTGTTTTGGAGACATAATTTCTTATCTGTTACTACCAGTACTCTGTTGTATGTGACACACTGAAAATGTAATTTCTATGATGAAAGGCTCCACATTCATTGCAGGAGTTCTCAAAATGCTACTGTCACATGGCAAAATAACCCAACAAACCACCAAAAACCCCCAGCTTTACCTGTCCAGCTCTCCTTTTGTAAATAGGATATTTTTCTCTTTCCAATGCACAAAACCATTGAAGTCTAGTTGAAATGAAAAAGAAATGAAAAGCTTTAATCTTCTGGACAAGAGTAATTTTCACGTTTTCTCAATTATAATTGTGACAGGATGTAAAATCACAGAATCACAGAATGGTTGAGGTTGTAAGGGACTTCCAGCATCATCCAGTTAGAACCTCCCTGCCATGGGCAGGGAAGCTCCCACTAGACCAAGTTTCTCAGAGCCCCATAGCCTGGTCTTTAACACTTCCAGGGATGGGGAGTCCACAACCTCTCTGGGCAATCTGTACCAGTGTCTCAACCAGCCTCACAGTTAAGAATTTTTTCCTAATGTCTGATCTAAACTTTTCCTCCTTCAGTTTAAGGCCATTCCCCCTTGTCCTGTCACTCAATGCCCTTGTAAAAAGTCCCTCTCCAGCACTCTTGTAGCCCATCTCCTCAGAGCCTTCTTTTCTCCAGGCTGAAAGGCTGTAAGAAATCATAGGCAGATCCATTTGGGTAAACCTTGGATAAGTCCTAGGTAGATTTCTAAATGCTGATATTGATGATACATTACTTTACCCTTATACAAAGAATGAACTTACTTCATATTAAGTTTCAATACCTTATAATAACTTGAGAAATGATGTGTTGGTGGAGGGACCAAAGCAAACTCAAGTGGCCAGCTTTGGAGATTAGCTCAGCTAGTCTAACCAACTCAAGTGCTCTAACCAACCAACATGGTGGGTTCAATCCCTACATGAGCCATTGACTGAAGAGTTGGACTCTGTGGCCTTGTGTGTCCCTTCCAACTCAGGCTATTCTGTGATTCTGTGGTTGTTTGGAACACACTGTGGGAAGATTTTAGAACAACATGAATGGTTTAGATTTGAAAAATCTCTAAGATCAAGGCCAACCATTACCCTAGCACTGCCAAATCTACCACTAAACCATGTCCCTAAGTGCCACATCCACATGTTTAAAATACCTCCTGAGATTATGATTTCAGCACTTCCCTGGGCAGCCGATTTCAAAGGTTGATAACCGTTCCCATTAAGAAATTTTTCCTAATACCCAATCTAAACCTTCCCTGGTGAAGCTTGGGTCCATTTCTCCTTATTCTATTGCTTGAAGATCTTCCATGCTGAAAGAATGGTAGAACAGAATATTTTGGTTTGCCTTTTGAAAGAAGAGACTGACCCCCACCAGGCTACAGCCTCCTTTACAAACACATTGTTACATTGATTCATATGGCAGAAGGATTAGAAAGGTTTTGACCTTTTGGGCATTTTATCTGCATTTATTTCCAGCTGTTCAGCTATTCTGTATTGATCAATTGTTAATGATTAATTATTGGCTGGTTGGCTTTCCTTTATGTTCCTTATCTAGGTCCTAAAGTAAGCACTTCCTACAGAAGATTACAACCATTTCCCATGATCTTCCCAAATCTCCTTGAGTAAGCCTGAAGGAAGTACTAATCTCCTTGCTCAATGAAGGTTGTTGCCTTTTGATCTTTTAAAGGAAATATGCTGAGGCAAACATCACCACCAACTTCTATGTGGTCAACGAGCCATGGCTCTATTCCCTGGCATGGTGCTCTGGGGCACACTCTGTGACCACCAATGCTGTCCACTTGCTGAAGGATCTCAGCCAGCCACTCTTCCTCATGGTAAGTGGAAGTCTTCTCTGTCTCAGGGGTGGGAACAGGGTTGGGATGTTCATGATTACCTTTGGAGACAATGGGCCAGTTCACACGTGGATAAAGATCCTTTAAGGATCCTTTGCATAAGAAGGACCTGAGTTGAAACCTGGCTTACCTGGAACCTCAAAGCCACTACAGGTATTACCACACTCTTCTCCTGGCTCAGGATGAAGCACCCTGCTTGTTAGGATTATCACCTTAGGCCTTGAGATAAGGGAAAAGAAGTCATATTGAGACTTGTGCAGGAAGAAAGGAAGGGCCTTTGGGGACACAAGCTGGTGCATGAGGATTTTCATTTCTAAGCTTTTGAGGCCCCTTACTTATGTCAGAAGTTTCTCTTTTCCCAGAGTGTCCCACTGCCCTTGTCAAACTTGGTCTTGTTCCACAAGTCCAAGGTAAACCACCACAGAAATAAGCCTTCCTTCTGGAAGGAATTTTCACATAATTTCTCTATTTGTTATCTTGGATAACCTGTAGGACCAAGAAGCACCTAGGGCATTGGTCCCACCAGAGTCCCTGTAAGGACTTTAAGTAGTTGGCTTCACAGTCTTGAATTAGATTTTACAATGCTCCCCTCCAGAGAATGGCAGTGTTTCAGTCAACTCTAAATTTGGGTGGAAGTCCAGTCTAAGGGTGAATCTTCAAATGCTCTTAGACTTGAAGAGGGAGCCACTCCAGTCTCTCTGTGGTGTTTAGTAAAGGGCAGTTTTGCCAGAGAAAATGAGATGCCACCAGCTGATGTTATTATCGGGTGAGAAGTGCAAGGCCTGCCTGTACAAACAAGAGATCTCTGTGGCATTCATTGTGATATGGTAAAATATTTTTGACTACAACAACAGACCTGCTTTTATGAAGGAGAATGATTTAACACCAACACCTAGTGGTGAGTGGCCACCTTGAAATGCCACCAAACGCTTTAAACACCCAAGGGATGTTACTGCAGATGCAAACCAGGCAGCTGAACAGCCATATTCAATCAGGAAGAAAAAGCTTGAGTAACTTTTTTTGCAAATCTTGTGGTCCTTGTTGGTGGACACAACCTCTGCTGGTTTTTTCCAGACTCCGCAGCAGTACAACGTCATGTGGATCCTGACAGATCTGACCTCTGCATTCCTCATCTCACTCATCTTTGCTCTGCACTGGTAACTACCAAGCTGTTAATGGCCATCCTAACCTGATCTTTTGCACCAGGTGGAGGGAAGGAGGGATGCTTTCAGGTGACCTGAAGGGCTAAAACTACACTTGAGAACATTAGCTTTCCCTTCTGGAAATGGAAGAAAGCCCAGAAAGTCCCCCAAAACCTCTCTGTTTCTCCTGCTTGCTCTAATTTTCCCTTTCCATTTTGGCAGCTCAGGCATTGTCTGCCCTCACGGTTTAGTGAAGAACTGGTGGATTTATAGTAGCAACATAAACCAATTATCAAAGCTGATGGGCTGAGAAAGGAACTGATTATTCTGTTACTACTATTTGACAATGTTTCATTGGATTGATTTGTTAGGAAAGCTCCTAGTGTTAATATTTGAGCACTCCATGTCTCTCTACACATGCCAGAGCCCCACAGAAATGTCTGACTGTGACACAGACACCACATTTTGTTTCCTTCCACTCTGCCAAAGATAATTGGGAAATCTGGGGTTCATGGAACAGGCTCACCCCAGCTGGTCATGTTTGGCTGCTGGATTCTGCTCTGCTGCAGTTGTATGATGAACGTGCCTATCTCTCATCCCAGTAGTGCCCCAGAAAAGCAGGGTGTGCTGGGCTCAGCTCTTCAGCTGGCTTGCTGCGGATGGGTGGGAGGATCAGAGCAGCCAGCCCAGGGGAGTTTTTTTGCAGGGTGCTGACAGTACAGCTGTGCTGCCAGTGCAGCAAGTAGAAAGTCTGGGAAGCCCCTGGGTGACAACTCTGGACTGCTTTTAAATGTGACTTGCTTTGGCTTAGGAAAAGGTTGGAGTGCTAATACTGATCTGGGATGGTGAAAAAATTAATTAGTAGCAGTTCAACAGTGATGAACTAGCAGCTGTACAGGCATTTTTCCTGGGCATCCAAACTTTTCCCTTCCCAAGGCAAGGTGACTCCCTCCCTGCCTTCCTTCCCCTCTTCCCCTGCTCTGTTCTCCTCAGGTCCTGCCTTCACCTTATTTTCAAGGCTGCAGGTTTCAGGAGGGTGCACGGTCACCCCTGTAAAGCATCACCACCACCATCAGACCTTGCTATGCCCAATTCCTCCAGGATCATGTTCATGTTGTGTGCATTTCCCAGGATTCTGTGGATCTGTGCTTCTGGTCCAACCAAACAACAGACTCCTCCGGGCTGGCTTTGTAGCCAGGGCATTCCCAGCCCTCCTGGGACTGAAGGGTCATTAGCAGTGCCTCAGTGCCTTGTGTGGTCTTGTCAGGTTTATGAACAACCAAAATAATTTTTCCTGGCTGCTTTAGAACCAGTGTCTGTAAACATTTTGGGGGCTTTGGAGCTCTTAAATCTTGTTTAGAAAACAGGGCTTAGTGAGAAATTTGCCTTCAAAATGCTGTTGCACACAATGAAGTGTGGATGCTTAGACATCAGTCATGCACTTGAGTCCTTTCTCGGTAAGGACCTGAGAAAATCCCAAAATACCTGCCCTCACAAAGCAGGAAAAAGCTGTCCAAGGCAGCAGGGGGCTGTGAGAAACACCACAGCAGGCAGTGGCCTGACCCAGGTGCTTTGCCCCATTCAGGTGGCGAGAGAAGAATTTCTCCTGCTGTGCTCAGGACAGTAACACGATGATAGAGAATGGCACCTACAACAAATTCAAGACAGGTGAGCAGGGCAAGGAGAGCAGCTGCATCCTGCTCAGGGTGGACTCTGTGGGAGTACTGAGATCCTGATGGGTGGGTTGGTTATGGGTGTCCATACTTATGAGGAAGGTTTTGAGGAAGGAAGCAGTCTGGGTTATCTCAGCCCCAGACCCCGTAGCAGCTCAATCCAATTGGCCCTGCTTCAAGCAGAGGCTGGGGCAGACACCTCCAGATGTCCCCTCCAATACTTGTGACCCAACCTGGGCTGCATGCATTTTCAAACAGGTTCTGTTTGCTTACAGTGACTGTCAGAACAGACGCAGATGTTTGGTAGCTCACTGTGTGTCTCCTTTTCCAGAGCTCAGCGACATGCCTGCTGTCCTGGCCTGACATGGGCGGAGAGGAGACATGGACCTGCCACCTCGATGAGGCTGGGGAGACCAGCTGGTGGGGGCTCAGATCTGCCTGGTGAGGAGGAGCCACTTGCCTTTGTGGCCCTGCTGGAGATGAGCACCAACCTTCCTCTCCTACAGCTTTTCTCACATTCCCATGCCTGTCAGGGATCCTTGGGGTGTAGGAGAGCGCAGATGGAGTTGCAGCCATGAAGAAACTGTGCATTATGGTGAGAGGCAGCAACCACATGGGAGCCACCATTTACTCAAGACCACTGACATCCCACAGGGCAATCATTCCTGCAGTGTGTCAGCCCTGTTTCCACACATGCTGCAAACATCTGAGCATCCTCAAGTTCTCCTCATTCTCAGGTGCCCAGATTTCTCCTATCAGACCAGCCTCTTCTCCACACACTACCTCCTGTCCTCCCCCCTTGCAGGTGTCCTCCATCCCCAAGAGCACACTATCCCCACCACGACGGTCAGGTGCTGCTGGCTGAGTCATTACAATCGGTACCTTTCCATACAAGAGGCAGAAGCAACTTTGGTTTTCCTTTTCCCCACTCTTGCTCTGCCACAGCCTAACAGGACAATCTCCTCCCCTTGTCTGTGGGTGAAGGCATGTCATTCCCATGGGGACTAAAGGACTTTTTAGTGTCTTGGCCATGTAGCTACTGAAACTGTGACCAGTAACAACCACTTTTCTTCAGAAGGATGGAGCACTGTGTGAATTGGTCCCACCAAGTGTTTGCTTTTCCCTTGGGAAGGTCTGTACACCTGTACTACAGTCTGGGATTTATTCCAATTTTCATTTCTCCCAGTGGCTGCTGGCATACAGGGGAGGGGGCCTATGCTCTGTAAGGGAGATGTAAACGTCTCTCAGGTTTAAGCCATATCTTTCTACTTGAAGAGATAATATGTTTTTTTGTAAATTGCAAGTGATATTTTAAATACATTTTATCTCTCCTATCCTGTTTTGTTCTTATTTCAGCAAACTGGGAAAGAATACAGTAGTCTTTACCTGATCCAGACCATAAACATTTCTTATACATGAGCCTTTTATTCAATGATGTAATCACAAATGAGAGGGCAGCATTAAATTTCAGAGTTGCTGAGAAGCACACAAACCTCTCTAAGTTGCAATTTTGGAGTATTTTGGAGGGTAGAAATGCAAAAAATTAAGATCCTCCTTTGGCAAAAGGCTAAAGGACTGATGAATTGTTGTAGAGCAGCTCCAGGTCTATGAAATATGGGGAGAAGATGCTGTTAAATCTCCCTCCCCATGCCTTGCATGTATAGGTGGTTAATAATTTTCATGGGTACCATGCATATAGGGTATGTGAGCAGCGAAAGCAGGAGATGGGGAGTGTGTGGGTTAAGTGTGGTGTGCACCACAGGCTCCTCAGCCTTTGTCTTGGTGTTCAAGGGAGGGACTTGGCTCTGGTTCCCCAACTGCTGCCTTTAATATGCATTGGGAAAAGCCACCTCAGTGCTCTTTAATCCATGTATCTAGCTGCTGCTGTACTCACCCTCCTCATCCTCAGAAGCCTTGCCTAGGCAGTGCCTGGCCAGTTAGGCCTGTGGTTTCCTTTAATGACTTACACTCTGTCACATCTCAGCTACTGTTTTTGTTGTTTCACAGCTAGCAAGGTCTGGCAACCTTGTTAAGCACATGACTGGTCGTCTGATTCCCACATATAAACTTTCACCCAACACTTCCTACATGTAGTGATTAAGCTCAAAACTGACTGGAAGATTCAGCCCTTGTCATAGATGATAAGTAATGGAGTCTCCCAGACTTCAGTGTTTTCTATCCCAAAAGAAAAGATTTCAATTAATTTCCAGTCTGGGTACACTGATGGTTTGTTTCCCCTTGCTGGATGCTCTCATGAGGAATTACACATTGCACGGAGAAGTTCTGTCCACAACAAGAACCCAGGCGCCCTGGAGATTGCCCCTGGAGATGTCACAACAACTGCACAGTGCAGAACAGCTTCCCACAAGCCACTTGATGCTTTTTAATTGGAGTATTTCACTCAGACATACGTTTTTTCATGTTACATCGCTTGGTGTGAATACAAAGAGGCCAGCAGATGCTAATACATAAGACACACAGGTACACACACACAAAGTCTCAGTCCTGCCCAAAATTGTGATGTGCATGGGATGCCAACAGAGCTGCAAGTGGATGAGGGTAGTGGCAGGGGAAAGATGACCCAGGACAGCTCTGGAAAACACTGCTGTGCTGTATCGTCTGCTGAGTGTGCAATGGGTGGCAGGGATGTCTGGAGACTCAGAAAAAGCAGTGATGGTGTGGTGATGATAGGCATGTGTCTAAGGACAGGTGGGATTCCTCAGACAGCTGGATCATGGCAGCTGGGGAAGGGAGAGAAATGTCAGAGAGAGATGGTGAGAAGGCAGCCGGGCTCCCCTCCCAATGTAGCCTTGGTTGGTGTAACCATGTTCCCATCACCAGAGTGCTTTGGGTAGGGGATGATGGAGGAAAGGGAACTCCTAGCAGCCCTGTCTGGCTGGTGGATGTCTCTGTGCAGCATCTCATTTGCTTTGATGGAGCAACCAAAGTCATAAATCACTGCTGCGTCCTACTTGAATGTCACAGTCCTTGAGGTCTGGAAGGCAGCGCTGCCAATTCTGCCTGTTGTTGGAAACCTGAGCCCAGCTGAGCTTAACAGAGCAGCATGTGACACCCCAAAATATGGACTTCTACAAAAGCAGTCAAACCCAGCCCAATGCACAGGACCAAGAGAGGCTTCAACATCTACTGAGATCCACTCAGTGTTGGTTATACCAACACCACATCTTGGTGGACAATTGTCCCTTCTCTTGATACCCCATACCCAGCCATGTGTTCCTTTGAAGCCTGGATTTTGGAAAGGCACCCCCAGGCTTCTTTCCCTGCATTCTCCCAGACACAATATGTTTTCAGCCTCCTTTCTGCCAGCAGGTCCCATCTCTGCTCCAAAGTAGGCTGGCCCACACTGTGAGGCATTGGGTGGCAGATGAGACAAACAGCCAGCAGATGAGCACAGCCAATCAAAGCCAGAGGAAAGCCCACCAAAGTCAAGGGTCTGACCTTGCTGCAAGTGGTTCAGGTCCAGCTAGGACTCATCAAGAGCTGCTTTATACAGAAATACACACATAAAACACAATAAAATCATCAGCTGGTACAAACCCGATGGCCAAGTTCATGCTTGAATTACAGCCCAACATAGGCTCGGCTTCAGTCTTCCAAGCATGGGGTGTTCAAAATCCCCATATCCATATTGAAGTTTGCAGTGAAAGTCCTCCCAAGGTTATTTTTTCTGGACACAGGGGGCAAAAGGAGATAATTAATTTTCCAAGCTTCGCTTCCAGCTGAACCCTTAAGTTGGGAAAGATGTGCCTTACTCAGCCTCTGGCAGTCATGGCTCTTGGGGAATCTCTGGGCAAGGGATTATTCTGCAGGTTGCCCTCAGCCCCAAGTCAGCATCCAGATACTGGCACGAAATACAGGATTTTTTTTTCCTTTTTAATATATTAAAAAATAAATAGAAGAAGAAACAAAACTTTAAAATTTGTTCTTTAAATATTTCCAGCATTGCACGGATAGCACTTCAGTACTCTAACCTGTTCGATCAGTAGTTTGTTTATTCTGATTCCTAGTTAAAATGTGCTCCTCCCAGCCTGCTTTTTCTTTCTGTACATCTTAAGAACACAGTGTATTCTTTTATAATGACAAAAAAACCAAGTCCTGCAGTGTTCATTGGACATCTTTCCAGCACGGGTCAGGGCTCTCCCTCTTCAAACCTGAAATTCCCCGAACTTCACCAAAAACCTGTTAGCATCGTAACAGCTCTCATTTTAAGAAAAAGAACAACAAATGAAAACAGAGCAAGCCACATGAACACACGCACACACACACACACAAATCCTCTTCCAAGAGCCTTTGTGATGCCAACCACTGGGTTCAGGCAAACCTCCTGCTGGAGTGTCTTTGCCTTGGTCACTCTCTGAGAGCAGTGGTGTCCCCTGGAAATCTTTGAGGTGTAGGATTGAGTTGGGATGCAGGGTGGGGAAGGTGAGTGGGAGGTCAGAGATAGTCATCTTCGCTGGAAGGGGAGGTGGGATTGGAGCCCTCAAGGTCAGAGTCCAGTGAGCTCCCTGATGGTGTTCGGCTCATCTTCCACATCTGGGAGGCAAAGTTTCTTGCCCAGCTGCATGGGTATCCCACAGCCCTCAGCTGGTGAATTAGCCCCATGACCACATGCCAGTGGCTTCTTGCAGTTCACTTGCTACCCTTTGCACTCCGCTGTTTGCTCATGGCTGTTAGCATCTGGCTGATGTACGAGGTCAAAAGATCATCCATCTTGTACCCCTGAGGAGGAGAAGGAAGATGTTACCATTCTCTAGAGCACAGTTTACAGTCTCTGGCTTGTGCCTCCTCAACACACTTGCTACCAGTTCTCAACATCCAAATTTTCAGGTACATTTTGACCTATCCCACCATTCTCCTTGGGTGAAATGTCACCACCACAAGGAACACTGTCCACACATAATTTGCAACAGTGAGATGGAGGAACTCCCTATCCCGAGATGTTGCTGAGGTTAAGGACATAGGGAGCTTTGGATAGAACATAGATTTTCAAATAGCCAACAAAATACTGAATGCCTCAGATTAGTAAAAATTAATCCAGAAGGAGTTTTTATCCTTTGTGCTATGGTTTTAAGACAGTCTTCGAGGAGGTTTATTGCTGCGATTTTTACCAGTGACAAGCTGGGTAAATGATATTGGTTAAAGGGCTCAAGAGTACCACTTGAGCCCATATCTTAAATGTGTCTTTCAGTCCAGTGACAGGGAGCAGTATCCCATGCTCCTGACACGGCAACATCCCAAGCACCTTAGGCTTGCTTGTTTGTTGGATGATGGACCAAGTGAGAGCCCTGATTCATTGAGCAGAGGCATGGGAAATTCACAAGAAAAAAGCTATATCAGCAGCTCCTCCAATAGACTACTTTCAGCCCAGAGATTCCCTGAGACACAATTTGCTGCCAAAGTCAGGATTTGGTCTAATATTTAACACTTCTTACCAGGGAGGTCTCACAGAGCAGCTTGCTTCCTCTCACCAAGTTGCCAATGGTTATGTGGAAATACGTGTTGCCACTGCTCCAGTTGGAGATCTTAGTGAAGGGGTGAGTGATGAGAATATCCTGGTGGGAACACAAAACTGACATTCAACATGCAAGAGAGCTTCAACTTCCATGAGGGGTTGTAGACACTTCTCCTGTCCCTGTTCACTTTCCATCACAGCAGGCCAAGGATGTCTACTGTGATGACACTCATGGGAATGGCAGTGAGATCAAGACACCAGATCCTCCAGAGCTTGTGAAGGACTGCTGCACTAGAAGGACCATGCAGGTGGTGGAAGTAACTAGTAGGATCTCATTTACTCCAACTCCTGTCCTATTGCCTGTGAAAAGACTAAGGAAGGAGTGTGCGCATCCTCCAGGCACAGCACCCTCCAGAAAATTTTCTGTCTATCCAGCCTTTCTAACCTGGCTTAAAGAGAATTCACCAAGTACTGAACAACATGTCCATTGGGATGTCTTCTGTGAGAGCTTGGGGACTGGGTTTAGGAGCATCTGGTGAATACCCAACTTTTGCTTACCTTGGTTTTGGGATCAATGAGGCTGACTCCATGCTTATTGATGGCAATTAGAAGAATTTCTGGATAATTTGGCTCTGTAGTTTGCTATTGGAAATGAGATGAACTGGTTAGGGGATATGTCAAGCAAAATCAGACCCCTTCCTATTTCCTTTCTCCCTGTTTTCTCCTGACAGCACTGGCTTCTACAGTCCTTGATGGAACTCTAGTGCTATGATGGATGGTCTGGATTTGGTTTGTGGTGGGTAGAGACACATCCCTTGGAAAACTAGGTTCTCCTTTGCCTTGGCAAAACAGAGAAGAGCTCTTGTGTGTTCAGCAGCACAGCTGTGAGAACAGCCCCAATGACAGATATGCTGAAGCTCTACAATGCTTCTGTCTGTGTAAAGATGCAGAGCAGCAATGAACGAGTGCATTTGCCCTTTACTGATGAAGAGTATTATATTTTTCCCTGTTTCATCAGGATTGTCCCAGTCAGGTTCAGATCTGGAACCCCTCTGTGGTACAGGGCTCCTCCCGATCTTGGCTAAAAGCTGCCCTCTAGAGAACCCCCAGGGCAGGTACCTTCACTTCAAAGAATGCTGATCCAAATGTAGGCCACTTGAAGATAATCTTTAGAAAGGCAAGCTTGGCTTCTTCTCTTGTTTTGCCCGCGTGTTTGTTGTAGTATGCCACAATGGACTGCAACAGAGAACAGAGATGGAGGGTTTGCAGTACCTGGCACTAGGGTCGTTTGCAAGGAAGAAGCATCAGTTACACAACGACAGACTCATAGAAGAGTTTGGGTTGGAAGAGACCTTTGAAAGGTCATCTAGTCCAACTCTCCTGCAGTGGACAGGGCTGCCTTCCACTAGAACAGGTTGCTCTGGATCCTGTCCAATCTGGTCTTGATGTTTGGTTCTAGCCTCTGTTGCAGTAACACTTCAAAAAAGTGTTGGCTGGTCACTGGAGCAGGGTCTGGAACCAAGGCAGGTTCTTTATAGATAAGCTGAGCTGGTGACTCCATTAAAGAGATTATAAAATTTGATTATCCAATTTATGCAGCAGAGGAGACTGAGAGATCTTCAGCCTAGAGATGCTGATATCAGATAAGAAACAGAAAGGACTTACCAGACTATTTCTTGACAGTGAGACACCTCTAATATTTTAAGGCTAGATCAGTTTGCACCTGTGCCACAGCTCTCCCTGTGTAAAGCAGACCTCTTTACTCAGTAGTCTGCATTAAATGACATACTACCTCTTCACGAGACTATCTCTTAGCATGTTTCCATCTGGCTTTGCATCTATCAGTACTGCCACAGTCTCAGGACAAAGAAAACTCAGGGCAAGGCATGTGTATGTGAGCATTCATGTACAATTTCTCCTCTCAGTGGTGCCAGGGAAACTGAAGCTCTGGTGAGGCTCAAGAAGGACCAGGTGTCACTGATTCTGGCAGTTCAACACTGAATGTCAGACAAGTCACCTGAGAGACTGGGCATCTCCCAGCCAGGCCTAGAGTATGAATCAAGCTGCTGGTTTACCCTTTTCCAGTCATCTGGAGAGAGCTGTCGCATGAGGTCCTGAGGCACCAGCTCCTTCAGGAGTTTGGGAATGCTGGGGAAATAGGACTTGTCATCCTCAAACTTGACCCGGTAGATGAGCGCCGCCAGCTGCAGGACCTCTTCCCGTGAGCACTTGTGGTAGCCACGCAGGTACTTTGGTAATTCCTGCATGGAAGAAAGAACAACACAAAGATAGAGAGGATGTCCGTGGACTGTCATCCTCAGATGTTAAATGGAGTTTGGGAGGTATCCAGCCCCTGGCTAAGAGGCTGTTCCCTGGGAACATCTGCAGATGGACAAGTCTTTGCAAACTACTCCTAATCCCTCTCAAGTCTCCACTGCTATTGCAGAGTCCTGGCGTACCTGGTAATAGTGGAAGATTGAGTCTGCCATCGAGTCTTTTCCAGGCATTGTGTTGGTCCACAGTTTTTTCATGAAGAACACTTGATAAGTGAGGGAAGGCACTATACCTGTGCAAGTGAAGCAAACATAGGAGCAATAGTGTGAGAATCAGCTGGCAATCAGTGTCTGCATCCAGCAGTGCCCATGTGTCATCACAACCTGCAGGGGCAGGGGCATTCATAAGGCCGACTGGGCCCTGACTTTGCAGAACAAACCACATCACTGCCATGCAAAGCTTTAATAAAGTGGCAAAAGTGTCTGGGGTCACTCGCACAACTGTACTTCACTGATAGTACCCATGCCTAACACAAGACAGAGGAGTTGTACCTTGTGTCTTGCAGCCACTGGTAAATTCAGCAGAGCTGCAGCCAGTTCCACTTGGGATGTGGTCAGTAAGGTGAGATGAATCCCACCACTGAAACCTTCCTGTAGGCACTTCCTGGAGAGATGCCCTCCAGCAGGTGCTTCTCATATGGGCCAGGACTAGCCTTTGAACAGAGGTTTTGTTGCTCCTGGATGGATCATCTCCCAGGTGATGTCGCCAGGGATGGTGCAGAGAGCACCACTCCCACCAGTGTGGCCCAACAGATCACAGAACCACTGAGGTTGGAAAAGACCTCTAAGATTGAGTGCAACTATTAACCTAACACTGCCAGGAGCAACAGTCTACCATGTCCCTAAGCACACATCTACATTTTTTGAACACTAGAGGACAGTGATTCCACCACTCCTGTGAACAGCCTGTTCCAGTGCTTGTGGCAGACTATGTGGTCAATCTTGTTCGAAAGGGCTGAGGGCTGTAGGAAGGCTGTGTGTGACCCATACTGGAAAAAGTCATCCTTACCATCTTTTGCTGGTCTTGCTTTCTTTATCCAGTCTGTCAGGTGTCTCACAAAGTCAAAGAAGAAATCTCCCTCTGGCACACTGATGACCTGGAGAACATAACACATAGTCACGAAGGCTGAGCAAGTGAGTCATACAATAGGATCACAGAATATCCTGAGTTGGAAGGGACCCAGAAAGATCATCAAAGTCCATCTTCTGTCCCTGCACAGGATATCTTTAAGAATCACACCATGTGCCTGACAGCATTGTACAAATATTCCTTGAACTCTTGTGCCATGACTGCCTCCCTGGGGAGCCTGGTCCAGTGTTAAACCACCCTTTGTGTGAAGAGCCCTTTCCCAATATCCGTCCTAAATATCCTCTGACAGAGCTTCATGCCATTCCCTTGAGTCCCATCACTGGTCACCCCAGAGAAGAGATCAGTGTCTTCCCCTCCTCTTCCCCTCAAGAGGAAGTTACAGACTGCAATGAGGTCTGTCCTCAGTCTCCTCTTCTCCAGGCTGAACAAGCCAAGTGACCTCAGCTGCTCCTCACACAGCTTCTCCTCAAGGACCTTCACCATTGTCATAGCCCTCTCTAATAGCTTTATTTCCTTCTTAAATTGTGGTGCCCCAAACAAGTGGCAGGACTCCACAGGTAAGGTTGCCCACTGCCCAGCCCTTGTCCTGTAGTTGCTGCTCACTGCTTTGTACTTCTTACACTGATGTGTTATAAACTGCTGACGTGAGAAAGCCAATGCCACCTTGCTTCAGGCTCTGGCTCTAATTTCATCCATTACTCCTTCTTGCAACTACAACACTTCCTTTCCCTTCCTGATGACTATCTCCAAAGATTTCTCCCAGTTGCCAGAGGCAGCTCTAAGCTGCACATTTTTCTTACTTAGTCCTTTCTTATAAACCCAACTCAGCAGCAGGCTAGGAGAGCTTTGCCTGTCTGTGCTTTAAGTCCTTTGGGGTAGCTGCTCTAAGTCAGGGCTGTGGGAGTGCAAACCTCACTTGTATCAGGTCAGATCTGACTTAGAAATGCTACATAGCTTTAGAGAAATGCCACACAGCTTGTGGAGAAATGCTTCTCACCACACAGCTCTGGCTCCACCAATGTGTCCCCACTGGCAAGCAGGCTGTCCCGAGTACCTCAGGGCTACCTCAGCCTCTGGGGGGGTCACTCACCTTGTCAGAGATTTTGACGAAGAGGCTGAAACCCTCAGAGGACTTCAGGAGCAGCCTGTTGGAGATGTTCTGGCAGAAGTCCTTGGCTTTCGTGCTGGATTCCACCTCAAATGCCTACAAAGAGAGGAAGATCACCACTGCTATCTAAGGGTTAATTTCCACTTTTTGCTCTGAGGAGCTCCAGGTGCACATGCACAGAGGGGTTTAGATGCCCACCATCAGTGAAATCAGTGACATTGTGGACTGGGACTCTGGGCACTGGAAGGGATATCTGCAGAAGCTCTGTCATGCTACTGTTGTACCACTGTGCTTTGTGATGCTGTATCTATATCCTGTGCTGGCTTGTCCAGAGCTCTCCAGGCAATGCAAGAGATTTTTCTGATCTTACAGTGAAGTGTCAGAACTATTTGTTTGAAGGAAGAGGGGTGGGAAAGACAGAGTGAGAGACCTCCAGGCTGATTTGTCCCAACTATCTCTCCAGTGATGATGAGGAAGTCAGATGCCTGGCTTAGACCAGGTCTAAGCCAGGTGTGTGGTTTCTAGATAGCTGAATAGAGGAAAAATGATTCCTGTTTTATGGATATCTAAAGAATGGGATGCTTAAAGGTCTGTCCCATTTGTATGCACATCCCAATTCTGGTTTTGCCTTTTGAGCTGTGCTCAGCATTTACATTGCCTCAGTTTTGCTCTGCCTCCTTACTGAGATTCAGCTCATAGCAGTTTAAGAAACTTAAGTTTCTGATGACCACATGCACAACTGAACCACCAGATTCCCAGGACTCATGTTCTATATCCCACCAGAGTCTGATCTGGGATTCAGTGCTGCTAATGCTCAGCAGCACTTCAGTGCAGATCCATGTTGTACTGGAATGATGCTACTCTGCCAGTCCACCTGGTGACTTCCATGGCCAAATGGATCACAGCAAACCCATCCAAGTGCAGAAGCCACCACTGCCTCCTTCTACTGGCTCTCACACAGATGCATGTGTATGAAGTAGTGTCATGCTCATTGCTGGTCATGTAGGAAAAAATACTCAACGTGATGAGAAACCCCAAGAGTTCTCTCAACTCTCCAATACAGATAAACAAGAGCACTCACAGCTGCTGCAGAAGAATCATCCTTTTCTCTCCATGGGTGTGGACTGTTTTACAAATAAACCCACTTGAAAATACAGAAATTTAGTCATACCCAAGGGTATGAGGGAAGAGAGAGATGTGAGCCTTATAGGAAGACTAATCAGTAGATGAGACAGCAGTATCTGCAAGGACATGCCTATCTGCTCTGCCAGCAATATAGCTGCCTTATCAGCATGTAAGGGCTTAGTGAGAGCTTCCTGAGTGCAGGTATGATTTCTGTGTCATCTCAGGTCAGAAGGGGTAATTTCAGTCACCTAATTGCTACTGCTGCAATAGTCAGCCCAGTTCCCAGGGGGGTGCATCATGGTACCCCTCTGGGTATTGCTGGGTGGAAAATACCTGTTGGTTTAGGCTCGAAATAACTGAGAGCCAAGGTCTGTAAGCTACTGTGAGTGAATGGATGAGCCTATTCAGTTTCCCCGTTTCTGGAGTCATACTCTAAAGCCTCCAGTGAACACCAGCAAAGCACCCATGTCTTGAAAAACACAACAAATCCGAGTAGACAAGGATGGATTTTCCTTGTAATGCTTTGGCCTGGAGGCTTCTGGGAAGGCTGAGATTTTCTGAATCAGAACCAATATGAGCCTCTTCTGAGATTTTAATAAGGAAATTGACAGCTCTCCTGATAGAAAAGAATTTCCTTCTCCTCCATTTACCTCATCAGTGTCATCAGGGAAGTAAACCTTGTGGAAAATTTGGGTCGTTTTGTGTTGAATGGCTTCCACTTCTACCAGATGGGGTGGGTATTTTCTGGATCCATTCCTGCAAAACAGGAGGTGGCAAGTGTCACAGCCTCATCATAGCGAGAATCCTTTGCTTAAATCTTCCTTTTTTAATGCATATTCTTTTTGAGTAGCTTCAGCTACTTTCTTAAGATTTTTTTTTTCCGCTCCTAAAAAGAAGTGACTTAAATGGACCTGTACAAAGTTGATTCATTTCTATTTTTCTGCAACCATTATCAGCAATCCAATGTCCTTTTCAATCAGTTTGGTGGAATAGAGAGAGAGGCTGTGAGCTATCACTGTGCCCCCAGTCACCAAAACATCTCCCAGCCGTATTTTTTCACACATATTTGGATGTTGTGTGTGGTCAGGACTAGGACATCTCTCAGTGCCATACCTCAAGGCTTTCTGGAGTCTCTGGATGCAGTCTGCTGCCAAGGGGTGATGTTTCCGGGACTGCAGGAACCTCTGGACATGGGGCAGGAGGATGTTACTGGGAGGGAAAAGGCCTGTACACAACCACAACAGCTCCCAGCCTTTCTCTTCACTGTATCTGCACAAAAAGAGACCCAGGAGGAAAAAAATCATTCGTGGCACGGACACTTCAAATCTGCTTTGCCCAACACAGTCTAGTGCATTTGGGCCAAGGGGAATGAGCAACTCTTACTTGATGTGGTTGTCTGTGAGCTGCTTGAGGGTCTGGCAGTAGATTTCATCCTTTAGGGGTTCAGCTTTCAAGGCACCTTCAAATATTTGGTCTGTCAGCTCATTGACTGAGCGGGTCCTTTTGGATGGGTAGTCACCCATATATTTCAGCACAGGTGGGAGGCAGGAGTCAAGGACGAGCTAACTGGGATATTTGGTGAAGCCCCTCTGAAGACATCCTACACATGACTACAGAAGTGGCTGCAGAAGGATATTCAGGCATCAAACTCTGTCCCCAAGGCCATGTGGACTGTTCTGTGTCCACACTGACTAGGGCTGTGGCCACCCACAGCAGGTGCACCTGGCAGAGAGTCAGCTGAACCAAACTAGTGAGTGTGGACCAGCAGGACTCAATAACTGGTCCCCGAATTCTCATTGATTAAGAAGTAGACACATCTCAGATTTCAAGGATGCTTTAAGTACAGAATTGTGGTGCAGACTCATCTCCAAGCCTGTAACATGGTCCCACAGCCCTTAAGAGTGACCACAAACCTTCCTTTGGGCTTTGCTTGGGGCCCTGAAGAGCCTGTTCAGCCCTTTCCCTGTCAGGCCTGTTGCCCAAGGGCACTCCCAAGCAGAAGAAGGATATCGATAAAGGCCATACAGGCTTCTTGGGACAGCTCTTCGCTGCCCAGGATCTTCTTCAGCAGTGGCTGTTTGATGGGCTCGCGGGTGTAACACCACAGCTTGTCCTTTCCACGGCTCTTGGTGATCATGACCCGGCTGAGGGTGTGCTTTGGAGGTGGTCTGGTGGCAAATGCAAAGCAAGAGATGGAGAGATTACAGGGATAATAGGAACAGCTTATGGCCAATATTTCACCTAGGACAGCTGCTCACAGCACCTGGCTAATGAACTCTTACCCAAAATGGGACATCACAATTTAGCAAATATCCAGCTCCAGTTCTGCTCAAAGATAACCACTTCTACTTTCCTATGGCTCAGAAGAGTGTCTTATAGACCCTACCCCAGTAATTACACCACAATCACCTACCCTATCCTAAAAAGCTTCTAACCACAGGAAGAATGATGGCAATGAATGATCAGGGCAGCCACACTGAAAGAATATCACCTAGCAGTATAAGCCTATAAGTGGAAGACATCCCAGAGGATCTGATCTGTCTGTCTGGATTGCCAGCCCATCCAAACAGAAGTGGGAGCTTTGGTCAGCTGCATTCAGCAGTGGTGCACATTTAAATTGTTGGAGCTGAGATGAAAATGGCTTTATAGCCTAAGCACATCTTCCCACATAATATTAAATTTCAAATTGCTACACCTCTGCTGAGAAGAAATCTTTTATAAAACCTTGTCTGTGGAAAACCTGCATTTCATATGCCATGACCTAAACCAGAGGTTGCAGTTGTACAAAGTAAAATGGAGTATTCAGAGTCTTTTTCAGTAGAAAAATTTTCGTGATCCCCAAGCTACCTGCAAATGGATTCCTATAATTTTTGAGAATGGTTTAAAAAAAATCACCTAAAATAATCGTAGGAAAATTCCTCCAAGGTGTAGGGCTTTACTCTTTCTTCACTGTCTGAAACTGCCATCTGAGAGGTTCTGATGACATCTTGTCGTTGGTCAGGGGTCATTGTGACCAGCGCCTGTGGGGTGAAAAGCTCTCTGTTACCTGGTATATTTGAAATAAAATATATCTGATGTATTCAAAGGGAGAAAGCAGATACAAAACAAGAACAGTGAAAATGAGAATAAGCCATCAATTCCTGTTAACACTCAGAATTCTGCAGTTGTCATTCTCAGTCACTAATGTAAGGAATAACAAGTATTTCCACAGTGTGGAACATTTCCTAAGGAAGATAATGTGCTCTGGAACCTACAGCTCCATATGTGAATGTAGCAGTTCCCTCCTACCACAAATACACCTTTAAAGCAATCAGGCCAGCTGGAAGGATTCAGCACAATACATGGATATTCCAAGTCACAAGTTTGTGGTGTCCTGAGTGCCAAGACCAGCAGAAAGGCTGAGATCACTTTTGCCTTGGACAACTTGTCACCTCTCTCATCCACTCTGGTTTCTGCCTTACCTCAGGGAGACTCTGGCCAGATCTAAGCACTTCATGCAAGCTTTGACTTCCCTGGACATTGTACCAAGTTGTGTAAATCCATAAGACTGCTTACCACAATCTCCAGTGGAGGCATGGTGACAGTAGGCAAGACATAGACGGAATCAGTTGGGAAATCCCCTCTCTGCTTGGTCCGTTCATTGAAGCCATTCGCCCACCCCGAGTTCATCACTTGTTCTCCTGTGTCCTGGTCCAGGACTATCAGGTCTCCTTTAAGGAAGCTGAGGAACCCAGATTCTTCTCCCACTGCAAAAAAACCAACCAGTGGTTTGACTTTTTTTTTCAAATTCCTCAGGAATATTAAATCTATCTATATGCTTACCACTGAGCTGGCCTATTTACTTGCCTGGATTTGGGTTGTCTTGGAGAGTGACCACATACTTGGATCGTTTCCTTAGTCCTTCAAGGAAGGTCACCACCAGGTCCCGGATATCCTCTGCATTGTTGGAGGTGAAAGTGTATTCATCTCCTTTAATGGTGGCCAGGGTGAAACTCTGCCCTTGCAGCTTTCCTCCTCTGGGATATATTTTTATAGGAGACATAAACATGAAACATAATGACATGTGAGACAGTGCCTGCAAAAACACTGATCTATGCCAGCCAAGTCTATTCCTCCTTACCTGCTGCTTGACACAGCTGTGATCTCTGGGAAAGAGAGCTCTAAGAGAACCTGCTCCTGTTCATCCACAAAGTACACCCCTGTCCAGTTGACAGCTACAATCACATCATTTTTAGGCAGGCTTGGCCCTGGGTTGAAGACAAGACATTCAATCAGATCATGAAGGGTCTTAGGATACAGAAAATATTTCAAAGGAGGATGCAATGTGCTTTTTTTAAGGGAGAGAAATAATGGCAGACCCATAGCCTGAGCCATTGCTAATCAGGATGCAACAAAAATAATGCATCCAAAAGACCAGCTAGATGGTCCCCTTCTTGTCTGTGGAATCCCCTTATCTCCTTCCTTTTGCTTAGAGCATCTTGTGTTCTGGGGATGTGCTGTACTGACTTACCTGAGAATTTGAAGGCTTCATAAAACCGAGAAAACAGCAAAGGCCACTTGAAACGTGCAAAATCCACTACTTCTTCCTTGACCTTTTTTGGGTCTGCTCTCTTCTGAGTATAAATTCCCTACAGAAAAAGCAAACCACAACTATCATGAAGCAAAACACGGTTATATCCAGGAAGAGAGCAAGGAAAATCAATCCATGTAACCTGAAGATCTTGGAACAAATATTAATGGAGGTCTCAGTGTGGCTAAGCGCCAAACGACTACAGGAACGTGTGACAATTGGGCAAAGTCCTGCCCTTCAGTTCCCACTTTATAGAATAACTTGACTTGGAGAAGGCTGGGCAAGCATCTGGAGTGACCAATCTCAGTGAGGTTCATCTCAGCTGACTGTGGGTTTCCCTAAAGTAAGTGTTTACTTCTCAGCTTGACATTCCTTTAGCTGGAAGTGGACACCCATCAGCCCTTAAGCCCTTTATTCAGGGCATCCTTAGACACCTGACATTTCTGTACAAAGCTGACAGGCTGATGGAGGATGTGCAAGATCCAAGTGGATCCCCATGTTTCCACTGATAGGTAAGTTGAAGTGAGACTCCTAATGCACATGGAGATGCTTCCACAGTAGGGATCCTAATCTGAAGCTGGCTCCTGACGTTAAATGAATGCCCATCCTCATGCTAGGAACATCACATCTCATGAGTGGTCACGAGTACTGGGTAATGAATTATGGAAAGTGTTGCTGTGTGAGTGTCACAAATGTTCTAACTGAAGTCAGGGAGGCTTTATACAATGCTTGGCACAATAAAGTCCTGACATTACCTAGAGACATGAACCACCTCTGTAATACAACTGGTAACACCACAATCTTGTGTAACAGGAACGCCACCCCAGAGATGGGGTTTTGCATTTCACAGTAAATCTCTGCAGGATATCTTCTGTCAGATCTTGCATAAAAACAAATGGTAAAGCTGAATATGGTTAGTACAAGCCCTGCCCTTTCTTGTAGTTTTAGCTTCAGGCCAGGCTAAGAGTTGACATATGTTTAAAAGGCACATGAAGCTACTGAAGTATGATGTGGCCCTTGACAGGCCATCTATTGTCCCCACCTTTTTATGTGCAGCTATAATGAGCTGAGCCCATTTTTCCACAGTTTTTGAAGCTGTGATCTCTCTGTCCGGAATATAGGATGGAATTAGATTTAGCAGCCTTTCCAGTACCATCTCTGACCCATAGTCCACGTAGTACTGCTGGGAAGCCAGTTCTGCCAGATCTTCCTCCTGTGGGAGCCAAGCAAACCAAGTTAATGCTGTCACCAAGTCATCACAACATCCACCCATCCATCCATCCATCCATCCATCCATCCATCCATCCATCCATCCATCCATCCTCCACCACTCAAGGAGCCTGTTGTGGAGGCTGGGTGCACTATAGAATTGCATTGGGATGCTTCCTCTTGGCAGAACTTTTTGCAGCTTTTTGCACATCAAAAGTCAGGACATTGACCACTAAAAGCTATGAATAAGCCTTAACATGTTCACTGTTAAAAGTGCCCATGCAGCACATGGAAGCATCCAAGCCCAGTCAAGAGGATTTGATTGCTGTAGCTCCTATTTTCCATGGGAATACCATAATGCCCAAGCTAATGACTGTCCAGGGATGAATATTTATCATTCCCTTTGTTGTAACCTATTTCCCTGTCTCAAAGATCCTTGTTGGACCAGACTGGGAGGTCACATACCTTGTCACACCGGTACTCCCCAAACTTCACCCCTCGCACGATCTGCTGGTAGATGAGATTGGTGGCCACGTTGTCCTCACTGGGGTTGTGCCAGGGAGTGAAGATCTCTTTCCTGAAGAAGAGGCGCCATGGCGCGTTGCGCTCCTGCGCTCCCTGCTCCTTGGCGTACTGCTCGCACTGGGACACAGCATCCATCACGTGGTCATTGCCACTCCCCAGCGAGGACACCTGGGCAGGGCAGAGAGAAACGTGGTATCCACCGGACCAAATGCAGAACTTTTTAGGTAGAGAGATCTATTTTTGATTCACTCAGACTACCTTTACAGTCCAAATAATTAGAAGAATCAGTGGTTCTATGTCATCTAGCCAGCCAAGTTCTGAAGCATGGCTGGGTGAGCCATTCCATTTTGAGCTCCAGTTTCCCACCCAAACTGAAAGGAGAGCATCACTATGAATCAGCAGAACCAATGGTCCCATTTTAAACTATTGTTGATTCATACTGTGCTTTGAAACACACTTTTTCAATGTCATGGACTTAGATCCAACCTAGCTAAGCATCAGAATAACCCAGAATAAAAAGGCCTGTCCTGTTATAGAAATTTATCTGCCTTTTCATTTGCGTCTGCCATGAAGCCTCCAAAGGACTATATCTCCTCAGACTTGGCATCCCTTGCTGAATGTCTCCTCAAAAAAGATGAAGAAGACAGAGTATAAACAATTTTCTTCTCCACATAGAGGCAGAGGTGACCACATTTGTAGGTGAGAATATATTTCATCCTCCTACATAGCAGCTCTTGGAATACTTGAGTTTCATTGACTTGCAGCTGTTGTCTCACCTGATGAAGCTTTACCCCTCTCATTTATGCTCATCTTTATTTTAACAGAATTTCTGAAAAAGATATGTTTTTAGGTTAAATAAATCAGGTTAAATGCCAAAGCAGGCACAGCAGTTTGGATTTAAGCTCATTTTGGAAGCTTAATTTCAACTGTTAGTTTTCCAATTAAATTTAATTGGCTCCCTTGCATAAAAATCCAGGCAGGATGTTTTACTGGAAATTCATCTCTAATAAGCTTAACTGAGAGTAAGAGAATAGCAGCACATAAGTATGTAGGAAGAAGGAATTTCTGAAGGTTTCTGGTCCACCACACTGGTCAGAACAGGTGCATCTTTGAATAGGTTTCTCTGTAATTTTCCTGTTAAATTCTGAATATCTCCAAGGAGAGAGATTTTCCTACAA
This sequence comes from Acridotheres tristis, assembly GCA_037013685.1. Taxonomy (NCBI): domain Eukaryota; kingdom Metazoa; phylum Chordata; class Aves; order Passeriformes; family Sturnidae; genus Acridotheres; species Acridotheres tristis. Next base: position 29,811,537 of record CM072884.1, on the reverse strand, counting down.
CCCAGCTCCAGAGTTTGACTACTCTTTTTGTGAAAATCATGCTGACACTTGCACTGTATAAATAATCCCTCTGCCTTCTGGAAGTTATGTGACAGCAAGGAGAACCTCTCCCTTCTTTCCCAGAACTATTCAGGAACAGAACTTAAGATATACCTTGTCAAAAAGTGCAATGTAGAGAGAAAAGCCAAATCTGTCCTTCAGGCTGATTTTGTCGGCCAAAGAATTACAGAGCTCTTTAGCAGTTGTTGCAGAGTCTGTCAACAGTGTCTTTGTTGTCCCATCCATAAATGTGACAGGCAGCATGATTGGTTTCTTGGACTTGGTCGCCTAAAGGATTAAAGTCAAACTTTATAATACTATGTGTATTTCAATACTATTTACCTGCATACTCTTCCACCCCACTCTGGTAACCACTTACTAATTCCTGATCCCACTGACTGGCTACTTTCCAGTGCTACCATACTGTATTTATCAACAGGATCATGTACATTCAGTCACTGGAACCCTTGGAAGTCACAGATATTTTATTTAATACATTCAATCATCAAGGTGCCTAATCCAGTAAATGTAAGCATCCTTGGGAATGCCTATGGACACTGGAGCACAGCTATTTATACTTGCAAACCAGAGTAGAAAATGAGCAATTTTTGCACAAACTACCCGTTCCAGCTATAATTATCCCCAAACAAGTCCCAGGGATCACTCACAGGAGGCAGTTTGCCTGCAGCCACCCTTCCCCTGAAAGATAGTTTCTTTGAACACACAGGGGCTTGCTCTGTGCCAGCTGGCCTCAATGCCAACAGCACACATTTAATTTACAAATACTGATGCAACCAAAAGGATCGATCTTCAACATACTCTGGAGCAAATCCAGGACATACAGGGAACGCAATATGTTGGAATTACGTGAAAATTGTTGACAGAAATAGGCATTTTGTTGTCACACATTCTGTCCTGACAGAGATGTGGTTCTTGTGACAGTGAAAGGATTAAACCCTGAGCCTCAGCTCCCTGGGGAGAACACAGAGGGGCTCATACCTGCAGCTCCAGCCAGCTGGGTGGCTGTGTCCTTGTCCCATTGGCAAACGTCCTCCTCAGCCTCTCTTCACAATAGGGAGCATAACCTGGGGGGCCTCCGTTGATAAAGTTCCTTAAATACTGTTGGCAGCAGGAAACATGTTGTTTAGACCTTTGGCTTAAGAGGCCAAGTACTTGCAAAAAGTAATGTTTTATTGTAGAAAAGCCTTCTGTGACTAATGACAGTAATACCACTCAGGCTTGGATGCTCCTACATCACATTACTGGAAGCTGAGAGAGAGTAGGACAGTCTGCATCCTTGCCTTGTTCTTCTACTGTGCCTTTCTGGTCTCAGAGGAGATAAGATACCAGACTAGATAGATCCTTGATTTAAGCCAGAGCAGCAGCTTTTCTGTTCCTGCTATTGCTGCCACTGATTTCTATCTTTGTATTTGAAAGACGTATTATAAAATGTTATTGAGTGTTGGCCAAAAAGATTGGAGAGAATGAAAAAGATGTGTAAGTAATGATTCAGGGGAATTGTAAGTGAATGCCACTCAGAACATTTAACTGACAGCACAAAAGATCTTTCACAGTGACATTAAACAGATATGTCCTTAGATTTTAAATTGCACTTTGGCCTAAAGCCGAATTTGAAGGACTTCAGTGTCTGTTAAAAATACAACCACATTATTGTAGAGACAATTAAATCCAGTGATTTCCACAATATGAAAGATAACACTCTTAAAAATATTACACAAACATCTTGGCCAAAATGTTAGCAAAGACTAATAAATCTGTAAATCAAATTTTTCTGAGAGACTTTCTATAGAGTTCTCTGAGCAATAACACACAGTTGTTCCTTCAGAAACACAGACTGCTTTATAACACTGTCAGTCACAAATAACACAGCTAGAGAGACAGATATCTCTGTCAATCATAATTTACAGAGACATATGAAGTACCTACATAATACAGCCAGGTTGTAGGGATGAGATCTGCTACAAATGATCATAAGCAGTTGATGCAACTTAAAAGTGTAATTTTAAATATGCTATTGCTAATAATGAACTACGCAGCTACATATTTTTTCACATTCCTACATCCTTGTGACTGAACCTTCCCACCTAGGCCCACTGTTGGTGGAAAGGTGCAAAGAACAGGAGTGCTAATGTGTCTTGGCCCATGTTTAACACATGATGCAATAAAGGTGTCAAATGGATCCAAAGCATAACATGAATATTTGGGAGCTGGAATACATGTTGAAGCCCTGCCTCATTAACAGTGAAATCCTTTTAAAAATGTTCAGTTCTAACTGATACTTTTGAATGACAGAATCATAGAAGAAAATGGATGCCATCCAGAGGGACTTGGACATGCTTAAGAGTTGGTCTTAAGTTGGTCTTCACCACATGAAGCTCAACAAGGACAAGAGCAATTTCCTGCACCTGGGCTGGGGCAATCCCAAACACAAATGCAGGCTGGGCAGAGAATGGATTGAGACTTATCCTGGGGAGAAGGACTTCAGGGTATTCATGGACAAGAAGCTCAACCCATCAGTGTGCACTCAGCTCAGAAAGCCAAACGTGTCCTGGGCTGCAGCAGGGCCAGGGAGGAGATTCTGCTCCCCTGTTCTGCCCTAACCAGATCCCACCTGGAGTGCTGCATCCAGCTCTGAGGACCCCAACACAAGAAAGATGTTGAGCTGTTGGAGCAAGTCCAGAGGAGGCCACTAAGATGCTCAGAGGGCTGGAGCATCTCTGCTATGGACAAAGACTGAGAGAACTGGGAGTGTTCAGCCTGGAGAAGAGAAGGCTCCAGGGAGTCTTTAGAGCACGTTCCAGAACTTAGAGGGGCTACAGGAGAGCTGGAGAGGGACTTCTCGTAAGGGCAAGGGGAAATTGCTTTAAACCAAAAGAGGGCAGGTGTAGACCGGGCATAAGGACGAAATTCTTTCCTGTGAGGGTGGGGTTAGGCACTGGAAGAAGTTGTCAAGAAAAATTGTGTCTGCCCCATCCCTGGAAACATTCAAGGCCAGGCTGAATGGGACTCTGTGCAATCTGGTCCAGTGGAAGGAACACCCTCCTGGCAGCAGGGCTGAACTAGATGACTTACAAAGATCCCTTCCAACCCAAACCATTCTATGCCTCTGTGATTCCATGATCATGTGATTGTATGATTCCATTGTCTGAGTCTCCAGAACTATTTATAAATTATTTCTGACAAGTGCTTCACTATCCTAAAGTAATCTTCTGTTATTAAAGATTGAAACCAACACAACTTCCTGTGCCATTCTTCTCAGATCTCATTTCCACACATAATTTAATTTTCTGTGACTTTGCCAGTGATTTATCTTCTTTATTAGATTTCACACTGACAAGGCCTGGGGATGAAGGAGGCATTTCTATTCTTGGCTTCAGCTCTTTCAGTGCTGAACACCCAGTACCTAATTTGATATCTATGGAGATTAATGGAACATCTTTATTTCCAGTCAGGCACTGGAACAAATTGTCCAGGAAATTGGTGGAATCATCATCCTTGGGTATTAAAAAAATGCAGATACGGCACCTGTGGACATGCTTTAGTGATAGGGTTGGCAGTGGTTGGACTTGATCTTAGATGTCTTTTCCAACTCAAACAATTCCATGACTCTATAACTCATTTGGAAAGCAGACTGATCAAATCTAGGCAACAGAACTTTGCCCAGAAAAAAGAAAATCCTTAACAACAACCTGATTCTCAAAAGTGTCAGCCACTTGGCATCTCCCACTGACTTCAGTCCTGCTGACCTACAGTGCTGCTGAAGATGGGTTACATGTCATCTCATGTGGCTGTTTGGAACTGGACGTTTTCAATATGGCACATGATGGGGAACACATTATCATTCAGAGAGCTCCTTTGCAAATGTACTTCCACGTAAATTAAATCCTTCTCTTTCTATGTGCATTTTTAAAGTATAAATTAATATTTATAATTGGCTGTCTTCTATTCCTTGCCAGTTTTGGTAGGGTAGATGCTTGAAGTCATATTGTCAAAGCCAGTAGATGCTGAATGCACAGACCTTTGCATATAGGAAACAGAGGAGAAATGTGGGCTATTCTGGTTGTGTAAATTCCACTTGCAGCCTCCCACAAACAAATTTCCTACCAGAAGTCACTTAATCACATCTTCACGCATCTACAAGCAGGAGACATCATCTACTTTGGTTGTCTACATTACCTTTAGAGTCAAAGGAAAGAGACAGTCAATTTTTAGGAGTGACTCATCTGACTGACATTAGATATTAAACTTGGGATCACAAACAATTTCCTTAGGAACCGTGCCACCTTCATTTCTGCCAAAGACTGGTATTCCCTCTACTGTGGAACTCAAGAGAAAAGCTGGTCCCATAAGTGGAAAAGAAAATGTATTGGTAGGTAATTCATTAGACAAATGTAATCTACAATTTACCTTCACAAACTTCTCAGAAGGAGCAAAACATCCCACACAAAGGGACATCAGGATCCAACCCCTAGCATGGCTGCTTTTGGATGGGTTCTGGGTCAGCTGCTTGCAGATTTGACAGTAGATTTCATCCCTATAATAGGAATAAAAAAAAATAATTAAAAGTTAAACAATAAAAAAAGAGGAATTTTTAAACATTAATTTCTATTAATAAACATAAACACATAAATTGGCTAAACCAGAGATGTGCAAGTGGCCTTCATTTGACACTTTCTAATCTTTGAATGCTTCATTTAGCAGCTGAAATGAGTTTGAATTTTTCATTAGCAGACCATTAAAAATATTCACACGAACAAAAGAGATACAATGGTCAAATGGAAAACAGAGCAGTGAGGAACAAGAGTGGGCATTCAAAAAAAAACCAATCCAGTGTCATTAGGACTTTCAGAAATGTGTGAATTCCTTTGCATGGTCTTTCCACTGGGCCTGATATGTACAGTAAGGAACATGATCCAGCCCAGCCTGCATTATGCAACATAACCATAAAAATTATAAAACGAGAGTTTTGTAAAGCTGCAGTTAATATCACACTTGTTTGAATAGCTCAAGAAAAGCTCAAGGAAGAAGGAATGGAAAGAATGGCATGTTCATGTCTTTGTTTTGTTTTCTAACCTTAAGGCTGGCCTGAGGATGCCATTACCAATAATGAAATGGAGCTTCTCCAGGTTGGAAGTGGGTCGGTCTTCGAGCATGCTATTACCCTGCAGTGTAGACTCACCATCGTGAAGTCTCTTTGTCACCTGCCAACCAGATATATTGGTCTCTTTTAGGACAGCCAGTTACTGTGTCCCCCCCACCCCCATCCCAGGTGTGTGGTGCTCCTCCAGGAGGACTCCTCCACCAGCCAGGAGGGCTCTCAGAAATTCTTTGATCTAGGATTTTAACAGCAACGGAGGGTTTGACTGTGTTGGCTTTAATCATGAATGGGTGAAATTAAAAATGGTCCTGTCTAGTCACACTGTCACCTGCTTGGTCCTTTTCCGAGGTTTCTACAATGGAACCCCCTTGCATCCTAGCTCTGAGCTGGTCCTGCTGCTGGGAGAGGGGGGCCACCAAGGAATTCTTTGGAATAAACCCATCTTATTGCCAAAGAGGACCTGTCCCTTTAACTTAATCACATTAAAATAACCATCAGTGTTTTCACTGGCAAAATGGACCCATTCTCCATGCTAATGATGCAGCTGAAAATGCATAAGCATGGTGCCATTTGTGAAAACAAGGATGGCATTTGTTTGCTTAGTAGTTCATTGTCTCAGCTAGTCAACCCCATCTCCATTTAGAGAGATGGACATTTCTAGAGTATCTTCAGAGCCAATTAGGGGTGAGCAGGACTGGGTCCTGTTTCTCCCCACTGACCCCTAAGGGAATATCTCACACAGCAATCTTCATGCTCTCAAGCAGCTACAGCCAGGTAAAGTGGTGCCTGCTCTAGAAATGGACAGTCATCAATTATTTCCATCACCCCCACCTGAAAGATTTATAATTCCTCACTCTTTTGAGATGGCATTTCTCAAAAGCTCTCAGCTTGGGGTAACTGCTCCCATGGGGAGTTTTGTCCCTGGCACTGGAGTGGAGCAGGGGATGGGTGAGTGCCGTTGGAGACCCCACCTCAGCTATCTATGGTAGAGGGCAGGAAACTAAAAGCAGGGATAACAATCAGACCATCACAGCGTGGTGAGAGGTATCGGCAGCTGGGTGGAGGGCTGTGAAAGAGGGGAGGGAAGGTGCTGGATGAATGGAGAACAGGAGCCGAGGGGAGGCCGGCGCGAGGTGCAGAATGACTCAAGGAGACACGGGAAGCCAACCTTTCCCCTTAAACACTCCTTAAATCTTTCAGGCAGAGAGACAGGTAGCGCCAAACCCAGAGGAGGGCTGGTTCTATGTTGTCTAGGGAAAAGCAGAAGAGAGTCAGAGAGGGCTGCAGACAATCCAACGGCACTTGTGCTGCCAGGCGGCCAAGCGTCTCCCCTCACCTCCTCCGTCAGTTTGGATTTCTTCTTGAGTGTTAAGGAGACCAGTTTGTGCCGCACACTGTTCTTCTTGTGCCCATCAATTTGAGTACTCTGCAAAGCAAGAGGGGTGCATGCAAAGTGGTGAGATGCAAGTGCTGAACAAGTGCTCCCTCTGCCTCCCCTGGGCCCCTGCAAAATCCTGAACAGAGTGAGCTGTTTCAGAGACTGGTGGGAATCAGAAGTCTGGATCCATATTCCTGTGTCTCTTGATAACCCAAGGCTGGCTCTGAATTTTGTAGATACTTTCTAATCAGTAAGTGTCTCTCAGAACAAAATTATATATTGGCAACATACAAAAAACTTACGTTGAATATATGGCTGATTTATGCTTAACCCAGGTCAACCCAGTTCTGCTCTATGACAGTGGAAATAAGATGAGCAAGACCACTCTCTGAGACAAGGTATTTTCACAGCAGGTTTTTAGCTGGAAGCCATCTAGCCAGGGGTTCATGGACAGGTAGTTACCCACAGTGGTTTCATAACTTTTAACCAGCCCTGTGCTCCATCAGGTTTCCCAGAAGGACAACCTTGATGTTGGACAGCTCCAGGCACTGAGTATGTATCATCAAATTACTTGCTGGCTTTCTATTTTTATAGCAAACTGTTGGACCTAGTTAACCTCTATCCATTTAAACAGCTTTGAAAAGATGATGATTTCACACCCAATTGACACTTTGAGCTCTGTGACTGTGATGGCTTATATCCATTATAAACATGAGTTGGTGCTGGATTTGTACATCATTTTGCTCAGGCATCTTTTTGTACTGTGAAAAGATGATGTAGCCACAGAGAAAAAGGACAGCTTAAATTTCTTTCCCTTCTGTACTACCTGATATCTCAGTTGGCCAAAATACACCTTTTTGTAATAAACAAACAAGAAATTATGGGTGGAAGGAAAGAAAGGTGATTCTTGGTGTATATTTTTACAGAATTATGATTCTGAGGCTACTCTCATTAGGTAATTCACTAGAAGTGCTGAATGGTATCATAATTTCTAAGAACAAGGAAATTTGTTAATTTACCTCCACAAAGACTGCAGAGATTTGCCAAGAAAACTTCTTGAAAATTAAACAGTGGCATCCAGAAGATGCCAATAGCAGATTATATCTTGTTCTATTGAATAAAGCAATTGCCAAAGATGAAAATGCATCAGCACTGTGGACATTGAGTCATTCAGAATAATGTTTTATCCAGAAAGGATACGAAGATGAAGTCCACCTTATTTTTTTGTGTGTGTGTTTTTTTTCTGGTTTTTTTTTTCTTTTTCTTGTTTGTTTTTTGGTTTTTTTTTTTTTTTTTTTTTTTTTTAATTTTAATTTCCATAGCTTAATCTCCTGGTAACTAATTACTTCTTCCTCCAAGATTAAGGGCACATTTTTAATTTAGTCTCTTCTGACTCAGGGCAGATCAAAAGGAAATCCCCAAATAAGAAGCACAGGACATTGCATTCCCCCCCTGTACTTTAGCCCTGCAGGGTGGAGTAGAGAGATCAAAGTCCCATGAGAGGTATCAGGGCACTTCCTTCACTGGGAAACATTCAGAGGGCAGACATTCAGTTCTCCCTGTGAGGAAGGGACAAGATCACAGGCAATCCTCCGTAGCATAAATGCAAATAAAATCAACAAATTGATTGTCTGCAGCAAACCCCACAAGTTGTTTCTTTCCAACACATTTCAATATCCGACACCTATTAATAACATCATCTCTTTTACAGCTGCAGCAGTTACCTCTCCTTCTCCCTGCAGAGCCTGCAGTTCTTTCTTATAGGTCTTCTTTCCAAGAGTCTCATAGATTTTTGTCATTACTGGTATCTTCTCACCACCATCACTCATGGCTGTGTGGTATTTTGGCTCAGGAAGGTCTCCCATGAAACGCAGGATAGTGATCCATACAGCAAGTGCCGCCTATTTGAAAGGAAAGTTACACCCTGTTAGCTCACACCAGGGCAGTGGAGGAGGTGGTCAAGCCATGCTGAATCCCTAAGGATCCCCACCGTGGTCTCTCTGTACATCTGCAGGAGATAAAATACTTCCCTGTGCCACACATAAGAGTTTTGCCTGCAGCACACATCCTCTGAATGCTGGGCAGGCGCCTGGCTGGGACCACACATTCAGGCTCTGTGTTTGTGCCACCTTGAATGTGTTTGTGAACCCTACAAGAGCTTTGCTTGTTGACAGGAGATGCCAGCCTTATCAGGGCAGGGACTGGCAGCTCCTAACCCACTGCAGAGGGGAAGAACCACAGTGAATACAAGTCCATGGATAATGTAATATGCATTAAAGCCATGTGGGTTCAATCCATTCCTGCTCCTGTATTGCTGGCTATGGACAAGCAGTTCTTCACTTCCAGCTCTTCACTGGTGGGTAGGACAAGGTAAGAAGCAACGTTTCCAACTCCCTAGAAGCTTTACAAGTGGCACTGATAATTTCCATTGCCCATGCCCTGAGCCCAGAGCACCTCATTGTCTTAACACAAATACCCATGTACAGAGAGGGACCCTCCTCTCTAATGCTCCATCCTCTAATATTCACTGTCTTACCAGCACTCAAAGCATACTGGCGGGACAGTGGCCATGGACATGTGCAGTAGGTGAGTGTATCCCTAAATGGAAACTCCTGGTGCCCTTTGGCTGGAGGGTTACTCAGGCTTTCTCCAACCCACCCAGCCCTGCTCAAGGTTTTTCATCCCCTGCCTCACCAACTGGTCTCCTTCATCTTCATGGTACAAGAGAGGCTGCTTGAGGGGCCGGCGGATGTACGTGTGTGTTGTTGTGCCCTGGAAATATGTGGCAGCAAACTTGGCAAATTTGTACTCTGAGAGGTCTTCTTCCTCCTCCTCAGGGAGAGGCAATGCTGCATCCAGGTCCTCTTCGTCCAGCTCCTTCTGGACTTGCTCAAGATCCTGTTGTGGAAGCACATGTCAGACACTCAGCATGGCTTTGGATATCAAACTACCATTTCCCTTTGGGCTTGACTTTTCTGCCAGTCTGATTTCCACCCCAAAAGGAAAAGCCAGCTGGAGGAAAAGCATGGAATATAGCTCTAGAGCCCATGCAAAGCCCAAACTCCAGAGGATATGCCTGTATCCAGGAATGCCCCCAGAGCAGTTGAAGAAGCAACGAGCATGGCCGCACCCATAGCATGAGGAAAAGATGTCTAAGAGCTAAATGCCATGAGCTGTGATGAACCTAATAGGAAAGATCTCAAAGGCCACAAGTCCTTGATGACCTCACAGGGATACTGCTCTCCTCCATTTGGTAGTCCCAGGGAAAGCTGCCAGGCTGCCTGCCCATCTCTAGCCACAGCACAGTAACCCTCTGGGGCCATGTAGGAGAGTCTGGCCTTGAAGGAAGCCTTCAGACACACACTTTTTTATTACTGTACTCTTTCTTCACCTATTAATGTTTTGCTAACACTTGTCATGTGATATCCAGGCTCCTGCACATCTCCAGTACCTCAAAGCCATTGGGTGCCTGTCCCTCCTGACCAGGAAGGGAGGAGGTTGTCCCCAGGAATCCAAACATTTTGTCCACCATTTCTGAGTCATTCACTGGCTCATTGCGAGCTCTCTCCATTTTTTCTAAGAGCTCTTTCTTCCGACGTGCTTCCTCTTTCTCCTTTACTTCTCTCTCTGCATCTTCCCGTGCCAGCTGGGCCAGGCGTACCTGCAAAAGGAGAAGTGCAATGACTGAACTGCTTCTTCCAAAGAGCTGGCAGTAAATTCCACAGGGCCTGGCCTTAGGAAGACAGGCTGCCTGGTGCTTAGGGCACTATACCCGTATCATGACTTGGAGCAAATCAGTGACATGTCCATGTCTCAGTTTCCCAACTGCAGAAGGACAAAGCAATGCATTTTCCCCATTCCTTAGTGCCTTTTTAGGGGTGTTGGTCCATGCACAGAAACTCTCATTGACCTAATTTTTTCTTTTATACAACAGCCCTGCATGTCCACACACACACATACACACACACATACACACAGTGTCCCAATTCCCCCTTTATACAATAGCCAAACTGAATAATAACTATAATCTCCGGCATTCCTCTGCAGCAAATCAGAAATTCTGGAGCAGATTCAAACTAATAGAGCAAAGAGTACTTTAGAGAATTAAATACAAACCACTTAAGCAGGACAGAAATCCCTCAGATATTTTTGTCACTGCCCCTCAAAGGAACAAAACTAGTTCCCAGAGAACAGACAGAACCCCAGAAAGAGATTAGTCCCTATGTACTTGGTGCTTCTTTTCTGCTTCTTCTTTGGCTTTCTTGGCACTCATCTCCTTTCGAAGTCGTTCCTCTTCTGCCAGCCGAAGTTTCTCTGCTTCCAGGCGTCGATAATACTGTGGGAATAAACAGAAGAGCCTTTCTGAACAGGCATCTAATCATATTTTTTTTTCTTTAAAAATGGATCCCAAGAGCACACGGTGCAGAAGCACGTACTTCTCCCCTCTCCTCATCCCCGTTTCTCCCGCAGTACTTACTTCCCCGCGGAGGCGCTTGTAGAGCCTTCGGGCGATCATGCCGCGGGCGTAGGCCTGCACGGTGAGCACAGCCCAGAGGCGGTGGCGGAAAGCCCTGCGGACCAGGTAGCCCCGGCAGCGCGCCTGGAAGTCGATGATCCGCCGGCGAGCCATGTGGTACTGCTTGTGAAGCTTGCGGGAGCGGTACAGGGCCTGCAGCCTCAGGAAGCCAAGCCGCATCTGCAAGAGGGAGCGGGATGGAGCCGCCCCGCCAGCCAGGGGCTCACCCACCCCAAGCTGATTTCCACTGCTAATCTCCTGCTTCCACGGCTGTAAATGAGAGCTGGTTTTCAGTCAGTCCCCACGACAGCAAACCTTCCGGACAGAGGTTCTTCAAGAGGGTGGAGAAATGAACCCCTCTGGCTGCTGCATTGATGTAAAGGCCAGGAAGGACAAACACAGTTTCTTCCCACTGACCCTTTGAGAGGCCTCGGGATGTCTGTTTGGCCATCCCAAGGTAGCCACAAACCATGAGGGTTGCTCCTACCTCTGTCCAGCATCTGCAAAACTCCTGCCTGACAGTCAAAGTGGTGTTTGATGGCAGGAGGCAGCATCCTAGCCAGCCTGGAAATTGCCATTTCTATCAAGCTGCAGGCTTGAAAGATTATATTGAGATACTTTAGACCTTGCAGGCTTGAAACATTATATTGAGATTCTTTAGACCTTAACACACTTTCCAAAAGACCCTGCTGTTGGGTCAAAACCAGCTGTAACAGGGAGAGGACTATGGACTGGGATAGTGAGAAACTCAAGTATGGTCCACACGGAGATGGAGTCCATTTTTTAGAGGAAGCTGCTTCTGAGTTTTCAGTCATCTGGAAACTAGGGGAAGACTCACAAAAACCCAGATGACCAGTTGGTGCAATGAACACGTAACTCACAGGGCAAAGAACTGCTAGGAGGTGGTCTCTTCAATGAGATGACAAAGCAAAAAAGGACAAACATCCATTCATCGCTCCAACTGATAAAAGCCAACCTCACCACTTCTGACATTCAATGGGACATTTGCAACCAGGAAACCCTTACGTATGTCCCAGGTGAAAGTGGCAGGAAGGCAGAGCTGTGAGGAAGCAGCCCTGTACTTACAGCATCGTAGTTCTTCCTGCAGTTATGTCCGCGCCAGTATCTCTGAATCATCAGGACTGAATTTCTCACTTTCAGGAAATTGGACCTGCGAAAGCATTTCAATCATTTGCCTCTGTGGTTTGGCCACAAGTTATCATCATCTCCTGGGCCTCGTTTCTTGGAGATTTGAACCTGAGTGTCCAGGTGGAACAAACACAGCATTTTTGGCATTAAAATGTCACCTTCCCCAGCCCTCTTTGGTTTCATAAAAACATCTGTAGGCACTCTCTCTGAGAGGTCTCTGCAGGGAAATTATGCCACATTATGGGAATGGTAAGAACAGAAGAAGTTAGGAATGGTTCCCTCCTCCCCCAGCCCCGCATCCTCTTCTCACACCTAAAATATCTTCCCTGTGTGTCCTTTCCATTTTGTTCAAGCACTTGAAAATGGATTGAATCTCACCCAAATGACTGAGAGCAAACCTCACCAACATCACGCTGCTATCCTATCTGCTCCTCCAGCCCCTCTCAGCCTGATCTGATTCTACCTGCAGGCAACATGGAGACAATTGTGTTGGGAGGCCTTGGGGAGCGCGGGGAGTCTCGCTGTAATCAGTGTGTGAAAGATTGATGACTTCTTTAGCATGTGCCCTTTCTGCAAAGCACAACCTGAGTCACAACCGTGGCTTGGACAATCAAAGAGCATAGAACCCCAAGAGCTGTCCCTTCTCCATAGGTGAAGCTTATCCCTGGCTGTGGCTACCCCTCTTCATCCACAACGGTGCCATGAGCCACCTCTCCTCTTCCCATGTCTGGAAACTGGGTTGCAAAGGGAAGAGTTCTGAACCCCTTGGGCCTGGGGAGAGCAACTTTAGTAGCAGTAGGTGACCCAGTGTTCCCTCTGCAGTCTTATGGGGATCTTCATAGATTGGAGTCTCAGCACTGCTTTCAGCTGGCTCAGAGTCCACTGCTGCACTGTCATAGCAAGCACCACATCCCCTGAAGATGGCACTGAACAGGGACAGAAGGTCCTATTCTGTCCAGGATTGAGGCAGATAACACAGTTATCCTCTTGTTTCCTCTACTGTTTTCCTCCAGTACTTGCTGCACCTGAGTGCCAATACATCAGGGGTCCCCTCTGGTCATCTGAGCACCAAAGGAATGATGCAGCCTCCAGGAGCCACTTGCTGGGTGAAATATCCCACATATCCCACCTCCCCTTTGGCTGTGGGGTTCATACCTACCTGTCTTTATACCCACGGACCACCTTCTGGATAAGTATGACTTTGTCCGTGATGGCCTTGTCTCTCTCGATCTCCAGCAGCATGTCGTGGTGGTCCTGTGGGAGGAAGCAACACAGCACCAATGTCTCAAGCTCTCCCTCTGACTGATATGTGGGTGGTACAAGACCCTTCTCCAGGATAGTTGTTCAAAATAAACTGTAGGGTCATTTTACATCCCACATATTACTCCACCAGCCCACTGGGGAAGTTCTAACATAAACCCTAGTGATCTAACGTTTTCATTCCCAAATGAACCAGGTCATCCAGAAACAGCAAATGCAATACTTCGTAGTCTGAAAACAACCAAATTACATTGCCCTTCCCTGCAGAGCTCCCTCCTGGTGCTCTCAGCCATGGGAGCAGCTCCTAGGGGCACTGGAGAGCTTTGCAAACAACCTCCAGGCTGCCTGGGTCCCATCACTTCTTCCAGCCAAGACTGCAACGCCTCCCTAACCTAAGGAAAAAAAACTCCTCAAAACACTGAATTTCCTTTGCCTTGAGGCTTTCAGATGCACCGATCCAAGCTTTATTCTGATTCCTCCCATGTTGTGTGTGATTCAGCTATCTTTCCCAGTCATGGCAAGCTTAGCCATGCCGCACAGCAGAGGCAGCTCCACACATTTCCTGGTTTGCTCGACCTCCCGTGGCCCCTCGGGGCCTCCCAATTTCTCTGTTTCCTGTCCTGACAGCTGTGAAATCTTGATAACAGGCTCTGGAAAGAGCAACTAGTGGGAACAAGTTCTGGGGAAGAGATGGGGGTGTTTTTGCTGGCAGTGGGATTTGGGGGTGAATTTAGGTATAAGCAGCCAGAGTTTATCGTTATGATTTTTGCTGAAGAGAAGCCTCACCTTCCCAGAACAGCACCGGAATAGGTTTGTAAGGAAAGAGGAGTGTGTATGGGGCTGCAGGGGACCTGCAGTGTCAGACTGCTCTGTGTTATCTGGACTGATGCAGAAAAGGAGACTGTAGGCACATCTTGGGTTGCACAAGGATGTTCAGAAAGCAAAATGAGCCTGTTGTGCTCTTATCCCTCTCTCTGCAGGGCTCTGCATGGGCATCCCTCCTGCTGCTGTGCCTTTTGGGTGAAGGCAGGAGAGGAAGCTGAACCACTCAGCCCAGGAGAGAAAAGGCTGTGCACAGGATGTGACCACTTTTGTGTTGATATGGATTTGTGAATGCATCAGTGCTGGCACCATGTCAGGACTTCCTCCTTCCTGCTGCTCCAAATCTGGCCCCAAATGTTCTGCCTTAAGCCAGGTTCTACCCACTGACATGCCAGCCCAGAGACCATGGAAAAGGGTCATGTCTTGTGATGGAAAGGAAATGGTAGGACACACCTCCTGGGGCAAGGATCCAAGATGTCAGGGGGAATGTGGAGAACCACTCACCTTTAGAAATATCTTTGTCTTGCCAATCTGCCAGTCATCATCCTTCCCCAGCACTGCTTCAGCAATGCGCTGGCACGTCCCACGCAGGTCACCCTGACAGAAAAGGGGATGGGATTCACCAGGACTAGACTCACCCATTGCTCCTCCCAAGCCCAGTGTAAACCTTTTCTAGTCCCAAATCCTGCAGTTTTCTGCTAATGAGGTTCTTACGGCTTTACTGTCACCTTGTTTAAGATGAGTGAGATGGACAGGCTGCATATGGCTACCTGTCCCTGCCAGCTCTGTAACCATTTTCCCTTCACTTGAAAAGCCCAGAGCACCACTGTGACGCCTGGGGACCAAATGCTGCGTAACTGTTTTTGGAGAGGAGGCACACTCCATAAATGTAACTCTGGAGATTGCCCAGCAGAGAGCACTTGTTACCTGTGAAAGAGGATTCTCACCTGCTTGTAGGCTGGCTTTACCCCAGGCATGAGCACCCGGTACCGGTCCACGAACTCCACAAAGGTGTAGCGGATGGGGTATCCAGCCCGGCGGATGCGGATGGTCTCCATCATCCCCGAGTACCTCAGCTGACGGACGCACAGCTCCCGGTCAAACAGCTGGGGGGGGTTACAGGACACGGGGGTTTGATTGCACATCTTTTAGGGCTAGTTCCTTGTACTTATGGGCAACTGTGTGCTCCTCCGCGTGGGCCTGATGAGGCACAGACTGCTGGAGGCAGTTTTGATTTTCTTTGCATAGTTTTGTTATCTAATTCATCCCACGCCTTTCTCTTGGACTAATCAGAACAATATTCAGAAGCAGCAGCATGGGATGATGTACAGACCCAGAGAACTCCAGCCAACATCCCGATACAAACAATTTCCCCCCCCCCAAAGCATATTTCAGAAGGAAGTAAAAGTTTTAGAATAACATAAAGTAACAAACAGTCAGGACTTTCCACTGACCTTTCGCTTCCGCCATCCCATTTCCTATCACTATCAGTACGTTTTCCTTCAAAAGGCAGGGACAGAAAATTATCTCTCAGACAATGCTCTCTTTTGCAGCCACCCTGCACAGCTCTGTGTGCCTTTATCTGGGATTTCTTTTCCTTTAGATTATTAAACCAAGGCCAAAATTAAATTTAGCAAGAAATCACATTGCATATCACACTGTAGTCTCTGATTCAGTGTTAGCTTACCCACTGATTTCTTTAATGGGGGGATTAATTTCTCTTTGTCTCATTCTTTCAAACTTGAAACTGCTTTCCTGTCCCACTGAAAGTTTTGTAGACAAATAGGTAGAACAGAGACTTCTGTCTTAGCACTAGCATGACCTGATGAAACACAGACTTCCTATGCAGGACACAAAGTACCAGACTGAATTCCAGACATCCAGGTGTAAAAACAACCCAGAGTCAGGGCATTTAGAATAATTTGCTAACGTCAGTTCAGGATGTACACCTATTTCTCAACATCACTTATGTTCAAAAAGGTCTTGTTCTAATCTCTGCTCAGATGATAATCACAAATCAGACATATAGTTAAATATTTACCCCAAATTTTCCATTAACAGGCTAATAGGTGCCTTTTTACTCTCACCAAAACCAGGATAAGAGCACATTAAAATGATCTGAAAGACCCACCAAACCTTTTGCTCTGCATTGTATTAGATTCAAATGAACAGTAAAAATAAGTTTCAGACAAACGCTCCTTGTACATAACAGCTCTGAAATTCACTGTTTTATGCTTTTTTGCACTCAGCTGAGCTTTACTAACAGACACTGACTTTAGATAAAGCTGCAGCCCTGGCTGGATCATTTACTAAATAAAGCTCTTCCTTTCCCAGCAGTACCACTATTAAGTGTGGTGAGCAGGTAACACTGATTGCTTACAGCATCAGTGTGTGATCCTGCAAGGTGTGGGGAGTGCTATCAGGGCATGCAGCACCCACCTCATCACCTGCCTTCTTGCTGCAAAACTCAGAGTCCCTTCCAGTTTGTGGTCAGGAGGATTGAGAGCCCTCTCCTTCCTTTTCATTCGCTCCTAAAGGTTTGCCCCATAGTGTTCATTGCGTTTGAATCAAATCACTGTGAACTGGAGCAAGATAACTCCTCTCACATTTCCTCTGTGCTATTTTGCCTCTTTTTTCCTCTGCTTTTAGAACCGTGTTTTTGTAATTGGTGAAGAAAATAAAAAGGCAGTGGAAAGGATCAAGCAGGATTGAAAATGAGGGAGATCCATTGGGAGCAAAGATTTTCAGGAAAACACCCACGGGAAGATGATTTTTAGAAAGCACTGAACTCTGCCACAGAACTAAACCCATGGCTCAGCTGAAGTCTCTGGCAGGAAGGAGCCTACCCCCTATGGAGACGGACAGGCATTTCCTATAGGATAAAGGGCTGCAGGGTGAATTCCTTGAGATCGTCCTTGGGAAGAAAGGCAGGGTCAGGAGCTACTCCCTGAAAAAAATTTTGGGGCGCTGTTAGACTGCAAAGCAAGTGCCTGATTTTGCCAACCCTTCTGTGACTCTGTTGCCAGCACAGCAGGCTGTGGGTTGGTTTTCTAAGCGTGCAGGGTTAATCCTGGCTCCACGGATGCCCAAAGGGGTTTTGCCAGTAGCTGCAGGGCAGAATGACCCCACTGGCAGACCCATTCAAAAAGCGACCAGGAGAGAAAAGCAGGACTTACCATGGGCTTCTTGTACTCATTGGGCTTGATGCAGCGGACAAAAAAGGGCTGGCACACGCTGAGAGTCCTCATCAGCAGCTCCAGGGAGCGCTTGAACTGGCTGCTGAGCGTCGGCGAGCGCTTCCTCGTCTCCGCTCCCTGCAAAACCGCAGCGCGGGGCGCTCAGGAAATGAAAGGATAATACTGCCTTTCCCTCTGGCGTCCCCAGGAACCTCCTGCAACAGCCGGACTGCAGCCGGGAGTGCGGCCAGAGGTGGCTGGAAGCTGTGGCAGGAGAGGGGAAGGGCAGAGCCTGTGAACTGGCAATGGCCAGGCTCCGGCAGCCTGCTCCATATGGCTCTATGCAGGCAGGAGAAGTGCCGGCATTTAATTCCTCCCGCTTGAACCTCCCCGCCTGACTGGAAAACCCATCTTCCCTATGTAGAGCCATGAGGAAGATCTGCCCATAAGAGCAAAAGGCCTCTTCTGGGCCATCAAAATTCTCTGTACTACAGCTTGGGGCAATGCACCTGCCCAGGGATGCTCTCAGGAGCAGCATGGGTTTCCCTGTCCCCATGCACTGCAGCACGGGCATGCCAAACCCTCTGTCATGGTCCCTCGTGTCAGGCAGGGCTCCTCCTGCTCCCTGGAACAAGAACCAGAGATTCATCTAGGGTAAAAAATAGTCCAGAAGAGTGCTTGCTGCAGGGTGACTCTGCAATAGTTCCAGAAACTTCTGCTGAGATTCCTCAGCCTGTACTACTACAGATTCAAGTTGCTTTTGGAAAAGAATATTAAGTAGACTAAATAACGTGAGTATTTAGGGGCAATCAGGATGATTTGGAATATTTTTCTTGGTTTAGCTCCCCTGGTCAGATTAATAAACCAATCTCTATTTTGGGGCAAGTGTTTCTAAATGAGAATGTGTATATTTCCCTCAATAGTCCCTTCTCCCTGCTCTGGGAAAACTCGTTAAACCACCCCCAAATGAAGTCCCTGGCTCATTTCACGTGCCAGACACTATTACCTGAGCTCATTACACATCAGTCACAGTGGTGCTGTGTGTCTAGTGGGGTCTGGTGTTTAGGCAGCCTTTGTGGGGCAGCAGGTAATGCTGGAGGGTTGGAGGAAGAGCTGGGTACCAGGAGGCAACTCCCTCTTAATTACAAACAGGGTGAGCATGTAACATGACCTGTGACTTGACCTGACAGCCAGAGAATTCCCAAAGGGAGGACTCCAGCAGGATTTTAATGCATTTTTCCTCCAAACATACTCTTATTTGCAGGTAGTCAACCTACATGTGGAGTCACAAAATCCTCATCTGCACTGGCCTCGCTGCCATGTTTTGCAGTGTTTATTGCACATTTTTGCTGCTGTGTTTATTTCTACTGTTGCTAAAATCTTTACACATGCTTCATCACATACCACTAATAACCTTTAGTATTCCCACCCTTTAAAACGGAGGAATTCCATAGAATCACAGGATAGTTTGGATTGGAAGGGATTACAAATTCCCTCTAGTCCAACTCCTTTGCCGCAAACAGGGAATTTACACACCTCAGGTTGAATGTGATGTCGAGACAAACCCAATCAAGACAAACACAAAGTCATAATGGAATTCCAACAAGAGAAAATCCAGCTCATGCAAACACCACAAAATCTGGCCTGCTTGTCAAGAGGAGCATGGGGGGCTACCAGTGATCTCTCCCAGCAAAATCCTCCCCGGAAGGACAAACTGCTAACAAATCTAGAGTAATTAATGGATGCAGCTGCTACCTGCAGAGCAGTGTAGAGTCTGATGCTCGTATTTTATCACAGATTTTCTGAGGAAAAGGCTGTTTCAGCAAGAATCCTGGTTTGAAAGGCTTTGATGAATGCTTTCTTATCACATCGCTAATTATGCATACGAGATCACCTCTGTGAGATGTGAAAGGATAGCCACAGGGGTTAGAAGCAGCAACAGATGCAGGAGCAGGGCTGGCAGTCAGAAACAACTGCATGTTAGCCAAATTTTAGTCAGTTTGGGCTTGGCTGGGAGAGATAATTTTTAAGCCATGGTGTTAGGAAGGGAGCAAAACTTTATACAAGGGTCTACAGGGGAATGCACGAGTGGTTTCCTCCCACATAGCAAGAAATGCCTTTCCAGCTTGCTGGTGCCTTGCATTTCTTTCCTGCATGCATCCAGATCTGGCAAAAAGCAGTGGTGCCATCTCCATCCTTACATCTGAGAGCTTTTTGCCAGGAGGGGTTGGAAGAAAGGGAAAGTGACCAGAGAGCAGCTTGTCTTCCTGTCCAAATAGTCAGAGTGGTCTGGGCTCCCCCTGTCAAGATCACATCATCCCATTCAGGAATGACATTTCGGGGCTTGACATTTGTGCACAGACCCCTCTCAATGGTGGGCATCACCCCTATGGGCCCTTTTTGGGCTCTCAGATACACAATAAATATTCTGACAAGTGTTTTGCATCAACTTCGTCCTTCAGGGATGGGTGACACCACTCAAGTAATTGTGGTTCCTTCTGCCTCACCTCAACACAAGCTTGGAGAGAACCACACCTCTTCCCTTACTGCAACAGAACGACCCCAAAAAAGAAGTGGAGCAGTCTCTCAACACAGCCTAGCAAGGCACTGAAAATACAGGATTTACTGCAGAGGAGAAGCATTTTTTAAAGCTAAAACCAGACTCAGTCCTCCTAGTCTGATGGAGAAAGGGCTGATAAATTCTGCTTTTCCCTGGCCAGACACTTCCTAGCTTTCAAACTCTGAGACTGCAACATCTTTGGGACTCAGACTATCTCTTCACTGGTGTCCATACAAAGCGCAGTAGAAGGGAGGATGAGACCTGTGTGACATAGGGAAGGATGAGTAGGATTGAGGACTGGAGCCTGAGTACTGGAGTAGTCAGCCTGTACTCAACATCAAAGGAAGAAAAGACTCAAAAACAGAAGAGGAAAACAAGAAAATGAAGAGAATTAGATGATTTAAGAGAAGGAGCATGCAGAAGAGAGTTTAGAATGGTGTGCAGACCAACATGGCATCTGGACATGCTCCAATTCTGCTTCTTTCTGCCATCTCAAGCCAGCCTGAACTTTGGAAGTGCAAGCATGTAGTTATTTGCAGTAACAACAAGACAAAAGGCAAGGAGAATGGCAGCTATAAGGAGAAATGTCACTGAGCCAGGAATGGTAGAGGTTATTCCTTCTGTCCCTCTGCACCTCCTCCTTGAAGGACAAGGCTGCTGGTGCACCAGAAACACCATCAGGAGACTGCAGCCTGCTTCAGTGGAAATGCAGAAAGATGAAATACTTGAGGAGAACTAGGGAAGGAGGGCAAAGCATGTGCCACCAGCAATACTTTGGGGAAAGGTTCTGGACAAAGGACTATCCTCCCATCTCTTTAGGATTATAAATTGAGTCATGCCAATGTGACATGCAGTTTCTGGGCAAAATTATGCTCTTTCTTTGTTATATTTTTATATGAAATGTCACTGGGGTGGCCTTCAGGTGGCCACTGAAAGCTGAGGCTACCTCATTCTGCAGTGTCATATAGTGAAGAGAGTCTTTCTCCTAAAGGCTGTGCAGTCTGGAAAGTGCCTTCCAATGCAAAGTTGACATGGGCTACATAACAGTGCCAAATATCACTATTTTGAACTACAATCTTATTGATATGCATATATGTATATATATATATGAAAAATCATTTTTATCTTGGCTGTTCCACCTTTACCTCAATGTCTAACTAATATGAACAATTATTATTCATTAGAAAACTTACAAAACACTAAGTATAGTTGTAAGATCAACTATGACAATAAAACTCCCGTTTCCCTGTATCAGCTGTTGACATCCTCAGAGGAAAAAACTGGTCTAAACATTTCTGAGAGATTTTGCATTTTGGATTTAATCCACCATAGAATCACAGAATTATTAATGGTTTGGGCTGTAAGGTAATTTAGTTCCAAGTCCTCTGCCATGGGCAGGGACATCTTCCACTAGATCAGGTTGTTCAAGGTCCCATCCAAGCTGGCTTTGAACACTGCCAGGGATGAGCAGCCACAGTTTCTCTGAGCAACCTGTGCCAGGGTCTCACTACCCTCACAGGGAAGAATTTATTTCTAATATCTCAACTAAACATTTTCTCTTTCAGTTTAAAGCCATTCCCCTTGTCCTATAACTCAAGGCCCTTGTCAAAAACCCTTCTCCAGCTCTCTCATATCCTAACTCAGGAAAGGCTATTATTTTTTGCTACAACTCTAGAGCAGGGCCCAGGGATATGTTTCAGTTGAAACAGTTTTAGCCATGATACAGAGGGGAAGGGTCCACCTCTGGAATTAATGGCTTTCAGTCACTTTGGGTCAGATCCTCCTCATTGGAATTCCAAATCCAAACATCCAAGATACTGCTGAAGTAAAAAGGGATGAAATTCAGCCCCATGCAAGGAGCTGAATTTTGAAAAACAGGCTAATCCTCTAGTTATCAAGGGATAGTGGAAATGTGAGCAGAGTCACAAAGCTTATATAATAAAATCTTTAGCACACAGAATGCTACCTTATGGCCAAATAACTAGCAAGCAAGGTTTGGGAAGCTATCAGAACCAGTCAGCAGATGAGATGCAACAGAAAAGACCTAAAAAGGGTGCCAAAAGCCTCTTTGATGATCATGACAAAATTTCATATTATCTTGTCTCTGAAGGCTTGGATCTGAAGTTTACCCTGTGCAAGAACTACCTTCCACCTCCAAAAATTATAGCATTTCCAAACAACCCAGAAATGCAACCCAGGGGTCTCTCTTTGCATGTGAGCTGTCTTGCCTCAAAAAGTGCAAAACAGGGTCATATTTGCAGTTGGAGGAATAATGTCCCACTGAAGCCAATGGTGGCACCATTGTAAACAACAGCCAAATCTCAGATGATCCATCTGAAGTTATTTTAAATGATTCAAGTATCAGGAAAAAATCCTCAAAACTTTGGCTGAGCCTGGTTCTGATTTTATCCAAACCAAATTCCCATCATTACAAAGTTTTTCTGAGTTGAGTCCCAGAATTAAGTGACACAGTCATAGACCTGTACCTATTCAACAAGCTGTAAAAATGCTCTCCAACACACTGGTCACTTGAAATGGATCCTCTATGATAGTGCAGGAAGAGGAATAAACCAACAGGAGTAAAGCACAATCCTTGCCAAGGAGAGGTGAGTATACAACAGAGGAACTCATGTATTCAGTTTACCTTTGGTGTGGGTGTGGGCGACTGGCCAAATGTGCTGGATGCATAGCCACAGAGAAACTACATGAAGCACAGGTAAAAACAAAAACAAAAACAAAACACAAAACAGAGACAGAGAAGAGCAAATAGTGAAAAGAAGGAATAACTGAAATGGGAGCCTGACATTTTTAGTCTTGGAAGTCCAGATGTTATATATCTCATGAACAAAATGCATCAATTCTTAGATTTTTGTCTAACCCTCTCCCGGCTTTCCTCCTTTTTCTTGATGTTCACTACTCTGAATCTGAGGGAACTGCCAGTGTTCAGCTCTTGCTTCTTGGAAACAAACTTCATACATTTTTTAACCTCACTCTTTATCCATCCAATTTCAGCCATTCCCACTCTTCTTCCTCACACATTTCTGCTCTCAATATACAGTGGTTGGGAAGGTGCCAGGAACAAAACACAAAAGAAATTCCTCCCTTCCTCCCTTCCTCCCTTCCTCCCTTCCTCCCTTCCTCCCTTCCTCCATAATTTTAATACCAAAATTCAGGTATTTTTGATAGAATTTAAACTTTTGCCAAGGGGAAAGACCTCCCTGCCCAGGTTTCCCATTTGTTTTTCAGTTTACACTTTCTGCTCCTTCTACCTGTCACTTGAGCAAGCAGTGCTGCCATACCAGATGATTCCTCAGAGGAACAGTGTACAACTCCCACTCAATCCATAATTTCACCTGGCACCACTCAAAGCAATGTTCCCGTTTAGCAAACACATGCAGATAAACCTCTGTGATGACTATGAATAATTGAGACTTTACAGCCCCATGTGCTCCAGAAATGCCCAGTTCACCACATAGGTTTCATTGTGTATAAACATTAGGCCTTTCAGGGACCAAACAATGTTCAAATATACAATCTCAACCAGTTTTGAAATTTCTCTAATCTGTGGCTTTCTCAAGTTTCTGGAATATAAGGACCCCATTTGAAGGGCTGAATGTAAAGCAAATGTGGACTTACTCACAAAATCCTACAAACTCATTAATAAGCTCCCGAGGACCAAAGTTTGGAAGGTGAAAATGCCTCATGATTTGATTTAGCCCTTTGCAGAGCAGCCACTTGTCTCTTTTTAAGAGAAGATGTTATATTTGCTTGACCAAGCCTAAGTGTCTCTGGAAAGTTCCTCCACAGATTGCCTCACTGAAGCTCAGGGAAGGCATGCACAGTTCCAAGACATTCCAAGGACACCTCACCACAGATCTTTGCTACATGCAGTCAATTTCCATGACCCAGGCTCACTTGCTCCTTCTTTTGGGTCACAAGTCCTAAGAAAGGGGCTGCAAATGTTACTGAATTTTGGTGGAAAGCAATGGCAAAAGCATCCCAGCCCCATGTTGGATCCTGCTTGTCTGAGCATTTTTGTGTGGTGGTGTTCAGGGAATTAGTGCTCTCCAGGTTCACAGTCACACTGTGCATGACCATGGGAGCTGGTATACAATGTCAGCTCTTCTTCCAGTTCCATGATGTCAGGCTAAAAATCTCTCATTCCAAAAAGAAAGCCAGACATGATTAAAGTATCAAAGCACAGAGACCATCACTTGGGACAGATTCTGAAGATGCCTAGTGGAACTACAAAAAAACCCCCAAATGGTTTATATTAAAAAAAAAAAAAAAAAAAAAGGGGTTCCAATGCTTTCAAAGGTTTCACTTCTCAGATCCTAAACAACATCCAGGCAGACATCTCAACTTTGCTGTTATATACTTCCAGCATCTTTTAAAGATGCTTTGGTAGGGATCCCTGTGAGAAACCTTGTGTGACTGTGTAAACCCTTTCACTGATGTCCCAGAGTGCATCTCTGCTCTGCCCAGAGAAGAAAGAAATCACTTCCAAGGTCAACTGCAAAGCTTACACCAAAAATAAAAAGCAGTGAGGAATAAGCAATAAAAAGCAAAGTAAGCAGCAGCACTGATGCTAAGGGAGTTAGTGTCTACTTCAACAGGAGTAACCACTTCTGAGGATAGCTCTGAACCCAACAGGAGTGTCATGCCAATTGGTAGCTTCATTAGTAACTGATAAATGTTCTGTTATTCCTAATGAAGTCAAAAGGATAATGATCATTAATTTCAGCAGGAGCAAAACTGAATGGCTGAGGGTTATGAACAAGGCTTGCAAAGCAGCACATAGCATATTCAAAGAAATGTCTTGGGAATGTAAATATTTTTTTCCTTTGGCAAGTAAAGGAATTCAGCACTTACAACTTGGTACTCCTGAAAGTCCCTAAGTCCCTTGGTCCATCAGTGGCATTGATGGCATTTGGAAATGGGACACCAACTGCCAAAAAATCTGTTTGCTTTGAAAAATGTTATCCCCACATCTTCTGCATCCCATGGCTTTTGCCTTGGGAAAGACTGGGGAATTTGGCCATAGTGACTGATCTGTATAGACTTTCAGATTCTGCAAGACTGATATTTTAAAACACTTTCTACTTTAATTTTGGGAGCAGAGCTGAGTAGAAAGATTTAGATGTTCAACTTCCTGAAGAAAATATCATACAACATCATTTGTGTTATTAAACACAAACATAATTTGTGTTATTAAAGGTGAAATGGTCACTAATCTCATTACCAGCATTTAAGCTGGTATCCCAGTAATAAATGCTCAAATGGGGTAGAAAGGGTTAAAGCAATAACTCTGCCTTTCTCTGAAACTTCAAGGCACACAGTCTTCTCTCACACTGAGCATGGAGTAAGCACATAACCTCCTGGAGGACTGGGATGTGGAAAGAGGAGCTTTGAAGTTCAGCTTTCATAACTGGTGCTCCCTCTCTCTGCTGTTGTAACAGTAAGACACAACAGCTCGCTTCAAATCCTGTTGCAGTGCTTAAGGCCCAGCAAGATTGTCCTTTTGTTCTACCTGGTTGACAGGTATTTGGACTCACAGAAAGGTTTAGGTTTGAAGGGACCTTCAAGGTCACATAGTTCCAACCCTCCTGCCATAGGCAGGGACACCTTCCAGTAGACTAGATTGCTTGAACACTTGAACACTTCTAGGGATGGGGCATCCACAGCTTCTCTGGGCAACCTGTGCCAGTATCTCACCACCCTCACAGGTAAGAACTTCTTCCTAACACCTAATCTAAGCCTGCCCTCTGTTAGTTTATTTCTCATTCTATTATATGCACATCTGGACAACCTAACTGGAAGGCACAGTTAATTTTCTCTCAGATTTCTAAAATCAGAAACCTAATTGTTCCAATCCCTACACAATTCAGAGGGGCAATCACAGCAAAAACCAGTATTTGAACCAAATGCAGTGAACTGGGGGTATGAGTGTGGATGCACCCGTGACACTGCATTAACACTTCTTGATGGTTGACTCTCACTAACAGGTCTGAAATACCCCAAAAACATCAGAGGAATATGACTCTGCAAATCTCCCACCCCTTCCAGGAACACCCCTCCTCCTGAATAAAGATCTTCTCCCGCCTGCATTACCATTGCCACATCTGCTTGGAAGATCTGCTTGATGAATTTGTTTTTTGAGGAATGCACCAGCTGAATGATGTCTCCATGCAGCGTGTCCCTGTTTTTCTCCAAGAAACCTAGAGAAATAATGGGACAACACATAGATGACACAGCGCAACATGGGCAGCTGCAAGCAGCTTCTGTGCTGTTGGATTACTGGATGTTCTTGGTGAGGTAATGGGAGTAATGAGCAGGCACAGAGAGAGAGACCATGAGAAGGAAGACAGGTGCATCTTCAGGCTGGATTGAAGATGCAGTGGTGCAAAGCATTGCCATTCTGTCACAGGCACACACGAATGAAACAGCACCAAACTCTGCAGCTCAGGGGCACAGCTGGAGGGTCAAGTCATTGCAGCCAGAAAAGGAATACATTGACACTATTGTGGACTACCACCCTGCCCTGCTCCAACACAGCAGCAGCTCATCTGTCCAAGAACATCCCCTCACCCCCTGCAGTGCCCTTGGAGCTGCCCCCTACCTTTTGTTTCGTAGTAAACAATTCCAGCAAAATGGTTAATGCCAAACTGGGTTTCATAGTTATTCTTCGGAGGAATATAGTTGGTGTTAAGCTTGTGCTGGGAGTTCAGCTTGTGTAACATGGTGGCATCTGTACCCTGTACATGCATGAAAAGATCTGACATGTAACCAAGGCCATTCCCACTGAAATAATTTTCCAGTCAACAGCACATTTCTTTCTTGTCTTCGTGATGATGTGTATTTATGTTGAGAAGTGCTATGTTGGAGAAGACATGTCAAGTGCAGAAATTACAGAAATTGATTAAATATCACTGGTACATAGTGCTGTATTCAAAATAGTGCTCCAAAAGGGGTATATTTAACATAATTTTCTCTTAAACTTTGCCAAGAGAAGTTTTTGAGCCTCTTGCAGGTATATTTTCCCATCAGAAACACTTGTTTTAGCATGGCTGTGACACTGATGGAAGAAAATTTAAGAGAGCAATAAAAACTAGAAATAGGCAGGCCACTGGTGAATGTGTGTTTGGGGCTGAACACATCTCTCAAAGGGTGCCAGCATGGAAGTGCAAAGGGGATAAAATCAGGAGAGTCACTGGCAGCAAGGCTGAGCCCAAAACACACCTTGGGGAACTTGCTCTCCTCGTCAATGAGGGAGATGATGTTCATAGGTTTGATGGCTATCATGTCCAAGGCATCCTGGTTATCAGTGAACTCGATGTGCTGCCAGTTGATGTTCTCCAGGTTGTACTCCTCCTGCTCTAGTTTGAAGACATGGCGCACAAAGAACTGTTGCAGGTTTTCATTCGCAAAGTTAATGCAAAGCTGCTCAAAACTGTGGAGGGAAGGTCAAGAAAAGGCCACTTTAGATCCATCCTGGTTAATTTTTCTACATCTCTCTCCACGCTTGAAACAATACAATCAGACATTGTCAACCACTCAGTAAGGCTGCTGATGGCTTAGAGTTTCCTTATTGGTTCAGACAATCACTTTTTCTCCCATAACAATGTTATGTGTGTGGTCTTAATCAATTTAGGAACTCCATTGTCTGCTGCAATTGATTAGCTCTGATAATTTCTCATATACAAAAAGGCTTGGTCCAACCTAGTCCAGTTCACTTCAGGAGAGGTGAAAGGACTGCAAGACCTTAAGCTTGGGCTTGTGAAGGATGATTAAGACCTGGTCCTCCCTTTGCAGGCTCCATACCTGTTCACAGTAAAGTTCTCAAAGCCAAAGATGTCAAGAAGGCCAATGGATCTCCTGATACTTTTGAGTTCCTGGGAAGGAGGTCTGTAAATTGCAGCATTGATCTTCTCCACGATCCACACAAAAAGTCGCCCATAAATTCCCTGCAACATCCCAAAGATGGAGCTCACTGAGACAGTTCAGCAGTTTGTCCTGATAGTCTGTGTCACCACTTCACCCTTGATGGCACAGGTTCTCCTAAAGCATGGCCAACAACCACATAGTCCCTGAGGACCTGTTCACCAACGTTTGTGCCACACTCTTGGTATGGTTTAAAGCTTCAAGAACCATTATGTAGATCAAGGAAAACAGGCCTGAAAGCCTAGCTAAAAGACAGCTGAGAGCAAAACCCCAAATTTGGATAGTACTGCATTTTGGATCTATGGGCTTGTTCTGAAGCCAGACAGCCCTTTCCTTGGTTTCCACACATTTATCTCCACAGATCAGCAGGGCAGAGCCACGTTATGCTGCAAGAACATCTTGCTCACTTGAACAAGGTGCTCACTGAAACACCACAGCACTGGCTGAACAGTTTGATGATCTAATGACACAGATACTGCAGCTTCAGTAATTCTAGAACTTCATGTTTTAAACTGTTGTCAATTTTTATTTTATAAACTACAGCAGTGCAACCAAGAGGGGAGCCCAATTCAAAGGCCCGTCACCACTAGAGAAGACACTGCCAGGATTTGCAGGCTAGTTAGCTATCAAACCAGCTTGATCTACCAATTCCCAAAAATGGGAAATAGGGGCCCAAGTTGGCCAAAGCATGCCAATAATGCTTGTCTTGCAATTTTACATGGGGCTGCAAACAGCACAGCAGTGATGCACACCCACCCCATCAACCTTCACACTCCAAAGCCTCAAAATTTTCTAAGTGCTCTAATGGCTTCCGGACTGCTCTATCCCTGACCCTGTGTTATTAGCTGTATTTGCTGCTGCTTATGCTTCCAAATCCTGAAATTCAGGTGTGGGTGCTAGAGGTGTTGGTAGAGTTGCTCTTATTTAGAGCAGCTGAGGATCTTTCCTGAAGCTGAGGTAAAGTAAGTTCAGAATGCTGGGTCCTTTTGCAGGTCCCCTTTGAGTACAGACAATCTCCAGTCCAGATTGCAAATCCCATGCAGAGTAGATTACCTAGACTCCTTCCATCTCAACTCTTTGTACATCCCAATTAGAACATGGTTTCAAGGGCATTTGCTGATCTGAGCTCACACAGGCACCAAGAGAGACCCTTTTTCTGTGCAGTGGATGCTTCAGTCTCAGAATGTGCAGATTTCTTTAGCTTATCAACAGAAGACATAAGGAAATGCCCCAAGGCTTACCTTTACAAAAGCGTCCCTCACATCCAGCGCTTGTTCCATGCTGAGAGGGGTGGAGACAGTTTCACCCCTCGTGATAATAGTCCGGCTGGTAAGGCAGTTCATCACATCCTGGGGCTCAACCTGACAGACAGAGACAACACCAAACACAGCTGCTGTACAGGGGAAGTACCTCAAATGAAGACACTGGCATTTTCAGGGAGAAAAATTAACATTTTCATACCATATTTTAATCAGGAAGGTGTTCTCGTGACTTAGCAGGAGATGTTAGTGAGATGTGGGAAGCCTGCAAAGCTGTATGCTACCAGCGTGGGTTAAAGCTTTGCATCACCCTGACCCCTCTTTATACTTCTTCAGGGAAATGTCCACTCCCTAAGTGGACAGAGAACTGTGGATCACACTCTTGGACCAGCAGTGCCTATGGAGATGAGATGATGTCCCAGAGGGATACCTGTTAGCTCTTGAGAAGGCTACTGAAGAATGCTCCAGACACTGCATGGATGGTTTCAGTGAGGGTCATCTCACCTCACTTCAGATACACAGAGTATATATGACATCTGTCTCAAGCACCATTATGAACTTTTTTATATCAGTGAGGGGAACACCCTACTATAGGGACTGAGGTATTTTGGATATCCTTTCTAGGACGATGTGCCACCAGAGGGTCTGTTTCTATCTCTGGACATGAAGGGGAGCTCAGATAATCAGATCATGGAATCACAGGATAGTTTGGGTTGGAAGGGACCTTTAAGATCATCTAGTTCCATCCCCCTAACAGGAACAGTTTCTGCCAGACCATGTTGCTCAAATTCATCACACCTGGCCTTGAACAGTCCTACAAGTGGAACAGCCACAAAATCCCTGAGCAACCTGTTCCAGTGTCTCACCACCCTCAGTGAAGAATTTCTTAATATCTAATTTAAACCGGTCCTCCTTCAGTTTGAAACCATTTTCCCTTGTCCTATAGTTCCATGCCCTTGTCAAGAATCCCTCGTCCAGCTCTCTTGTAGCCCCTCTAGGTACTGAAAGGGGCTCTATGCTGTCCCAGGCTGAAACGCTGAAAATCTCTCAGCCTGTCTCTATGGAAGAGGTGCTCCAGCCCCCTGAGCATCTTTGTAGCCTCCTCTGGCTACTCAGCCCAGATGGAGACATTCGCCTTCATGCTGCCAATGCAGGACACAAAATGGCTTATCCAGGCCTCTTCAGCCTCCTGGAGCTGGTGGTGCAAGGAGAGGCTGGCTCAGACGAAGCTGTGCCACAATACTAAAACCTGGGATCGAATCAGAAAGGGAACAGCAGCACTGCAGGGCCACTGACCTCTAGTAATGTTGCTGCAGTGATGAGCGATGCTGACTGAACAACCTCGCAGGCATCCAGGTTGTCATAGGTCCGAGCTGGGGAAAGAAAGAGAGAGGGAAAGCCATCAGCAAGGGACATGTCTCTGCAGAAAGTGGATGGAGTGAGGGAAAGGGTCTTTCTCCACTGCCTCTGTGTGATGTCCTGGCAAAATCTGGCCATCAAAAGGGAGAAAAAATTCATGTATCTGCTGAAGTCCTGGTGCTGGCTCCAAAGGACCTGTACTCTGCTCTGCCAGACGAGATAGTAAAGAATGTAGAAATGTCTCTAGCATCTAAGTGCTTTATGCTTCTGTCTTCTGAAAAGGCCTTTAAGATCACTGTGTCATTTCTGACAGCAGAGCTGTTTGTTACATTTACAAAGGCATATCCAATCACACAGGCACCTGTCAAACACTCCATTAGATTCTCTTTGTAAAACCTGAGTCTACTGAATGGCCTGTGGCCATATTCAACCTCATAACATTCAGAAAATGTGGATGTCATTGAGCACACTGCAGCCTGGCAGGAGGAATTATTCCTTATTCCTTGTCCTTACAATGCCACAATAAACACCTGAGTCCCTGGCATGGCACCATGGCAGGTGTTCTGGATACAGCTCTCCATCCCTAAGCTTGGCTCGCTGTCAGCATGCAGAATAAAGAGCAGCAATGCACTGGACCATGGCCCTGTATTTTGCCTTTTACCTTCATACTGCAGGTTGCCCATGTGCAGGATGGCAGCCAGCAGCTTGGAGATCTCCCAGTTCTCCGTGTCAGTGAACATGAGGACCTTCATAGCAGAGCGGATATTGGCATACTCCTTGCTGTCATCTCTGCCATCACAGGTCGTGCAGTTACCCTGGGAAGGCAAACAGGGCACACACTGCATGGGGCAAAGCCAGGGACCACCCTAAGGTGCTATCAGAGCCCCCCATCAGGGCTTCCCCCAGAACCAGCAATGCTTTGTTTAAAGGATGGTGCTGAATTTGTGGATCTGGCTCTGCCCTTTGTCATATTCTGTGATTCAGTGCTCAGCCTTGTGACCTACACTTACCCCGTCGTCCCCAGGTACCCTGTGTCTCACTGCCATCAGCAGAAGACAAAAAGCCCTCTGATATGGGGATAGAGAGCTGGAGGCTCCCACTGATCCAGTTAGAAAGCTGGGTCCCAGCCTTGCTAATGATGCACCAGCCTCGATTACACCTGTTTCTATCAGCTCCTCTGGATATCAACACCAGTATATAGGGAGGGGAGTATATAGAGATTGCTGGCTCAGTCAGACACTTGGAGCACACACAGCTCAGCCCCATATTCTGCTCAGAATGTGCTATCCCAGCAACACTTCTCTATACCCATCACTGCCTTAAGAACAGTAGGTCTTATCTACAACCCTGGTTACTTCCAGACATGTGGCATAGGCACCATACACCATCCCATCTGGGCTTATGCCCTACTTCACAGAAAGTCTGGAAATAGCCTGGTCTAGACACAGGGATTAAGGATTTCCACTAAGACCATGAGCCTTGCGGTGGTGAAACAAAGAGATCTGTCAAACCCCGTGGCTAAGGCTCAGGAAGGTCATAACCAGCAAAGCAGCTCTTGGCTGCAGAAGCACCTTTCTTTTCCTTCTCCCTTGGTAAGAACCTTCCACCACATCACCCCACCAAACCTCTGTTTCACTGCTCTCTCACCATCGCAAGGTAGTTGTAGTCCGTGGCTTTCCCAAGACCCAGCTTCTTCTTCTGCTCCACAGTCATTCCTCTCAGCATACAGTAGAACACGTGGTAGTTCCTCTCATCCTGGGCCTGCAGGAGAAGAGCAAGTGTCAGCTCTGTGAGGAGAATGGCACGGCAAAGGTTGGCTGCCTGAGCGCAGCTCCCGTGCCTTGCAGGTGCATCACCTTACCTGCCTGCACACCCGGGACTTCTCCAGCAGGTACTGCTCAATCTTTGCCCCCTCTATGGCTCCCCTTTTGTTGAAGTGGATATCGATGTACTTCCCAAATCGGCTGGAGTTGTCATTACGGATGGTCTTGGCGTTCCCAAAAGCTGCAAGAATTATGGTGCGTTAGAGAGGATCTGATGCAGGGAGGATGATGGAGCTGGACTCATGGGTGGGGGGAGAAAGTCAAAAGAGTGAGGCTGAGAGGGTTAAAAGCAGCCCCAAAGCCTTCCCTTGAGTTTGGCTGGATCAATTTCATCTCAGTGTGAGGATACAAGATGTGTATCAGATGACTCTCCTTGGAAATACAGAGAGGAGCACAGAGGTGGAAGCTTGGAAATGGGGTTGCCTTATCCAGGAAGAAGGGCTATGACAGCAGAATTTTGGCAGCAGCTGATGAGATAGAAGACAGTTGAGCAAGAGTGGCTGCAGTGTGAAAGGTGACACTGTGCAGAAAATGACAGAGATTCTGGTGAGTGATTTGATGACTGAGAGGGAAAGAAAAGGGAAAATACATCCGAAAGGGAAATACAGACAGCTAAGCCAACCTCCAGTGGGAGACTTCTCCCTACAAACAGACTGTGCAGAGAAAGGTACCTGTGTCCATCTTCTGTTGGGTGTGGATGAGTGCCCTAAAACAGCACATCCTGCAATTTCTGCTCCAGGATTTCTGGCAGGTGATGGACATGTGCTTGAATTTCAGGGTCTCTCTTTCCTGAATCTCAGCAGTGACTAAGTGCATATTCAATAGTGCCCTGTGTGCTTGTCACATTTCTCTTGGTTCCTAGAGGGTTACTTACCAAGCAGAGGAGGTAGAAATCATAGAATGGTTTGGGTTGGAAGGGACCTTCAAGATCATCTAGTTCCAACCCCTCTGCCACGGGGAGGGACACTTCCCACTAGACCAGGCTGATCAAATCTCTATCCTTACAGAACAACCCCAAAGTTATTCTTTAAGGAAAATGAGATTTTTCTGCATAAACATAAAAGGTACATCTGGCATCATGTTGAGTCAAGAGGGTCAGATAACCTACTTAATTTACAGATATCCAATTAAAATAGTGGGGTTGATCACAGTAACAGTTTGAACCTATTAAGGCCACAAGCTGATTCTCATTACCTGGTTCTTTCTTGGACTCCTCTATTTCTTTTTCTGTATGCTGCTGCCATTCACTGATCTTGGAAGGAAAAGGTGGGGTTTGCTATTGTATACAGCCAGCACAAGTGCTGTGAAGCTCAGGTCCTATTAAACTGATGTTTTATGGAACCATCAAAGAATAGGAATAGGATTTTGCAACTATGGCCAAAAAAAGCAAATAATTAGTTAGCTGAATGCAGCACTGATGGGATATTGATGCCCTGGATGCAGTCCAGCACTGGAAGAGGTGGTGAGATCTTTCAAAAGAGCTTTGATTGAACATCAAATACTCAAAAAAGTATTGATCAATATTTCTACATACTACACACAGAATTAGGTAAAATTCAGGGGTTTGTATGGGCTTTTTTTGAGGGAAAAAACCCCACTTTTTTAATGTGGCAAGCCACTTTTCCCCCAATTTTTAAAGTAACAAAACAGTTGAAAAAATAACTCAGGTCAGCTGAAATACTTTGCTTTCAACAATAGCTGTCAAAAATATTAAAGGAAACATTGAGAGCTCAAATCAGAGAATATTAATCTTGTGGAAAAAAATTCAGATAGAAAGAATCTGAATGTGTTGTTTAGCAAAAATGTACTTCAAAATTTTTTTTGTCACTTTTTTGGAAACTCAAAGTGTGACATAAGTGATTTACATTTGTTATTTTTTATGGTTCCTAAATCTGTTTTTTATTTTTTCCAGCAAAATAAGTCTTTATTATCTGAGGCCTCACCTTCCAAGATGGGATTTGCCTCCAGGACCTGCTGCTCAATCCAGGAGTGCTGACCACTGATTGCTGCCAGGAACTGCAGAATCAGTTTTGTGCTTTCTGTCTTCCCTGCTCCGGATTCCCCACTGCAAAGAAAACAGGAGTGGAGGTCAGTGAAAGCCATGCTGCATCCCTGCCAATGTGCCTTGCTCTGTCTCCCAAGGGACTTCTGTCTCTGTGTCTCTTCTGTTAGCACAGGCAGGATGAGACCACTAAGGATGGGTTCCCAGCATCCCAAGGACTGGCTGTTGGTCAACGTAGGGACACATATTGATAAAGTAAGAAAATTACAGCCTGAAAAATATTCCAGGCTGGAGCTTCTCAGCTCTGTTCCCAGCCAATAAGCTGGCCCAGCTCAAGGCTAGGGAGAATTTCTCCCAGGGTGATCATTTGGTCAAAATAAAAAGTAATTAATAACAAAGATAGAACACCTGTTGTGGTGTGTGACCAGGCCCTGGCAATGGGGTGTCTTCTCTCTGAACCAATCACCTTTTCTCTACTCTTGGAATTGCAAGTCATGCTATAAAACCAAGTGTGTTTCTGAATAAACTGGTCTCTTTCTTTCTATCATGAAAGACGACCATGTAGCTGTGCATCTTATTTCCACCACACTTAAAGGGTTACAACCCCTTTCCACAGCTACAGGTCAAAGGGTAGGACACGGTACCAGACAGCTTCCGGCCAAGATCAGATTTGCTCTGTGTTCCATCCGGCCCAAGCTGTTCCTTGAGTTTGGCTATCCCCAGCAAATGCCATCATTCAACCAAGCACTAAGAAGGTCATGAATTGCTTTCAGTCAGTGCTTTTCCAGGTGTGATCACCAGACCACCACCCTGTGGTGCAAGGTCTAGCTGTTCCCATGGGACATCTTCATCACCAGTCTTGAGCCGTGGTAAGGCAGACTGTGAAATACAGATTTTTACCAGCAGGGACTTCCACAGGTCTCCTAGGCTCGTTCTATTAAGGATCAGGTGCGAGGAAGCCAGCATTATTCCTCAAACCTTTCACTGAAAGGTAACCTCAGTTATCTTGTGAAGGGGCAGTGCAGAAATATTTGGGTGAGTCTATGGCATGTCTGATACACGGGATAGCCAAAATAAGTGACTGAAACAGACCTTCCTGACATTGAGTATCCAGCTCTGGTCTAGTGGGCAAATTGTTTCACTTTTCAGGCCACTGGCACAGTGCACTGACACTTCTGTGGGCCACACATGATGCTTTTTTAGACCAGCAAAATAAGCCTCATTGAATGGCCTTTTCAGACTCATATATCTGAAATACTGCACACAGTATGTGTATGTTCCAGAGTAATTTTTTTTATTCAATGAAACTTAGGGTAGGCATGCCTTGGGGAAAAGGGTGCCTCAAACAAAAAAGACTGTGAATTCAGAATTTATAGGATCACGTTGGAGGGTGAGGACATCAAATCTGGCTCATACCACTATGTGGGACAGATACTGGAGGGAACTGTAGCCATAACTGTGACCAGACACTTCTTGGTGCCCAAGGTTGATCGGTTCAGGGCAGAGCCATGCAAGGAGACACTGTTCAGGAGTGTGAATGACCACAAGTCCAGTGACCAAGCTTGTCCCTGACCCTCTCTTGTGCAGAAAGTATCAATGATTTTTGATGTCTGTGGCAGTATAGAACTTAAATTTAAAAGTGCAGTTTAAAAATGACTATAAGATCTATCGGGTTGTAAGGGTAAATATCAAAATATTTATAAAGCACCTTTACTAGGAATAGGGTGACTGCAAACAGAGACCACCTCTGCACTGAGAATATGTGTATGGAAGATCTAATCAGTCATTCAATGTCTGATAAGCTGATCCACATCAAGCATGTTGCATCTGCTCAGCATCTGCTTTCAGGATATGGCCCATCAGGAAACTCAGCACTCACCTTATGATACAGCACTGGTCCTTGTTGTTGCGCTGCATGTTGAAGTAGCAGTTGTCAGCAATTGCAAAGATGTGTGGAGGCATCTCACCAATCTTTTTGTTGGTGTAGAGGCGTATCTGCTCAGGTGAGTAGATGGGTAGGAGCTGGTAGGGGTTTACTGCCACCAGTATTGAACCAGTGTATGTCTGGAGGAGAAGCACATGAAGGTTTATGGGGACAGTGAGGTATAGCTGAGAGACTTTGGAGCTTGGATGCAATGGGGATGGAGGCCAGAAAAATCAAGGCTTTTTAAAAGCTGGATGAAAGATGATGCTCAAGTCAGAGATGCTTGCAGAGGAAGCCTGGAGTAAAATGGGAACAGAAGTTCCAAAATACCTAAATTGATTCATATTCAGCCTTGCTCATGCACAGCACAGTTTCAAGCCTTAGTTCATATTTTGTATACTCTAAGTTAAGATTCAGAGTCTTAAGAGAAGCTCGTATTTGCAGAAATATCACCAGAGCCAGCATATATCCATACACATCCACTGCATTGCATGTGAGGTGAGAAACCATAGATGAATGAAACCTGAAAACCATTCCCATATCTCAAGGCAGGACCAGCTGGATCTAAACCATTCTGACAGACAACTATCTAACCTGTTTTAATTTAGCACTTCAGCTGCTAGACTTACCTCTGCAATGCATTCTTCTCTACCATCTCTGCCTAACCAAATCTCTCCATAGTTCAGTTTAAACCTTGTCCTGTACAGATGGATATTGCCCACAAAGTCCTGACATATCCCTTCTCATCTACTTTTGAAATTTTGTAAATTGCCTTTGGTCCAGCTGTCCTGGGCCTTGGGTAGCAAACCTCTGTAGTATTTTGCTCTTTCATTTCTGCCCTTCCAGAAGCTGTTTCTCTCAAGCCTCTCATCAAAGGACTCGTAAACTTTGTTATCTTGCTCAAAAGCAGTGCTGAGGTTAGGAGGTTTGGCTACATCCCAAGCTCAAGGCAGAGAATAAGGATTTCCTTCCCTGTTTCATCTGTCTAAAAGTCAATGTCTAGAGCAGGTGAGTCAATGGACCTCCACGTTGGGTTAGCCAAGGGGCATGAGATGAAGGCTACTTTCACTCTGTGACTTCAAAGAATTCAAGTCACTTTCTCTAGGCTAATTTTTAGCAACTGAAGTTACAAGATTAATCTCACCTTTCCTTCCTGGTGGAACCAGCTGTGAAAGTGTCCCCATATATTTTTTCAGGAAACAAAATCAGTAATTTCAGCATTCATATAATCCTTATGGGTTTTCATCTGCATAGCCTAAAGCCAGTAAGACTTTGGCACAAACCAGCAAAGTGGCACATCCAAGGATGCTTGTGAGAGAGAATAAATAATTCGCCACCATCTACACAAAACTTGCCACCAGTTCGGGCTTCCTGAAGGCAGCCAGTAGGTGGCAATTGTGTCCCAGAGCAGGGAGATGAAAGCCATTGGGGCTCCTCACCTTCTAGTCTCGTGGTCAACACAAGAGAGCAACTTTCAGTTCAGTCCCATGCGAGGTTTGACTTTACAATGGTAACTGAGAAAGGACACAGTACTCTTCTCTGTAACAGGAGATTATGTGCCAGTAAGGGAAAAAAGCTCTTTGAGCTCAAGAACAATGCTGTCACAACTCCAAAGAGTAGAAATTGGCTGTGAAATCGTGTAGTCTGGATTTTAGAAGAAAAAGGCATTGAAAAAAGGAAGCAGAGACATCTCAGAGGAGCCTTCAAAGGGGACAGAACAGGTAACCTCAGTGCTCAGAGAAGAAGGAAGCTCAATTTCTGAATGGGATTATGACACCAAGATTCCTAATGAAGACTCCTATGAGTCCTAGCTGAGATATGAGAAAAACTCTTTTCCTCTTTACAATTTATCACCAGGTTAATTTTAGGGACATTTTTCATCTTCCTTGAGCCTCTTTTTTTCTAAAAAAAATCTAACTCCTTGCAGAGGTTGCTGAAATCCCTGCATTTCAGTCACAGTGGTCTGCCCTGCCACAAATGTAAACAGAAAGGCTTTTAAAGGTGTTAACCATTAGGAATGCTTTCTGGATGCTCTCACTGACCCTTCCCTTGTGATCCACAAAACACTTTGTCAGCATGAACTCTTGTACTACTGCTTGTTTTCGTAGGCCATTCCTAGTTGATAAATAATCACAATTTGCTCAATTCTCACAGCTCACAGAAGGCAAAACTTTGTTCACTCTATTGATGAGGGGCCAAAGGGTACTTCCAAGGAAATAGTAGCTCACTGGTTTCTATTGCTGGGTGATGTCAAAGCCCTTTTCTATTGGAAAAATAAAGCTTTACTGAGAGCAAGGATTCTGCCGAAGCTGACCACAGGAACTGCATCTCACAGCAAATTCATTACTGCCTGCATGACCTACATTTTAATTAGCCCCAAACAAATCCTTTCTGAGCCTGTTTCCCTCACTACCCAGAAAACCATGGCTGACTTCATCTGGATTGTTATGGGGTTAAAGCTCTACCAAACATTACTGCATTTTGGCAGCCCTTAGAGAGCAGCAGCAGGCACTGGTTTCATCTCCAAAATAAAGAGATTTAACCTCACTCATGAGCCCAAACACCCTACCAGACTATTCAGTAGTTTCTCTTGCTGCCTGCAAGCCAAACAAAGGGCAGGAAGCCCTTGCTGAAGTTTTTCATGTTTTGCTGCAGACATTTCTTCCCTTCAAGTTACGGTCATTACTAAGAAGCACTTGAAGATTTAACCACATTCACAGGTTGGGGATTTTCCAGCTCTGGGAAGGTGTCACAACTTCACTATGTGGGTCAAGCTCTGCACCAAAGCAGATGGATGCTCTCAGTGCATTTAGGAAGCAGCAGCAATGGTGGTGCAAAGTAAATGAGAAGGCCACAATGGTGAACAGAAAAAGGTGATCCAGTGGAAGGCATGACAGCAATTGCAAATGACATTGCCGAGAGTCATACTTACCCTCCCGCCGCAGTTTGTCTTAGGAGTAAAATGTCAGGGAGAAGAAAAAGGGAAATTATATTTTATTAGAGCAGAACTACATCCTCCACAAAGCTAAGGACACGAGGAAACAAGAGGAACAGAAGTCCCATTGGAAAAGTAATCATTTACTCAGCAGGCTCAGAAATCCTTTCAAGCAGTGAAACTTCACTATCTTTAAGACCGAGCTAATTATACCACAGCAAAAACGCCTCAGGAGACTGGGTGTCCCCTGCACACATGGCATCCCTATGGTGGTACCTTGGCTTTGCCAATCTGTCATCAGTATTTACCACATCTGACACAAATCTACTCCTCCTGGTGCCATCACTCTTAATAGAGTGCAATCTTCATCTAAGATTAGGTGCCTGAGTCTCCAACTACACACCTGTAGACAGAAGTGGTTTGCATACCTCTCTATCAAGCTATGCACTCTGTCATTTTGAGAGTGTCATTCTGATTTTGGGATTACACTAATTGCTGTGCTGTGCCCAGTTCCTGGGCTGGCACTCTAAAGCCAGTGGTGTGGAGCAATCAAGACACAGTAACCTGGAACCTCTGTGATGCAAATGTCTTTGTGGGATGTGGCCATCCCTTAGGCTGGAACTCTGTAGGACACACTGCACTGTCACCATCGGACCAGAAGAACTTGTAGAGAAACTGATGTGGTTATTGTGTCACTTCAGCCCAAATCACCACCCACACTCACCTCCAGGCTAAAAGCTGCCCTTTGCATCAGCCCTTATTAGGATGATGTTGCCAAACAACACTTTGCCCAGTGCTTGTTTGTGCTCCTAATCTTCCTGGATGCCTGTGAATAGCTTGGCAAAGGAGCTCAAAGATAGAGCTTTAACAAAGGAGCTTGGTGTATTCACAAGCAATCCAATACTGCACACACAGAATTGTATCTGTGGACCTCTGGTCCCTTGGAGAGGGAACAGGCACTTGCTGGATAACACAGATACCCCAAAAGCGACACATAGACAGCACTGAAAAAATATCAAACATGATCCAAACTTTCTCAGAGAGAATGGCAGGAATCCACTTTGTGGCACTGCAGGGTGCCCACAAGCAGGGGAAAAAGGGGCAATAGGTAAATACAAGCACCTCGAATGAGCCAGTCAGTTACAAATTACTGG
Organism: Acridotheres tristis; assembly: GCA_037013685.1. Classification (NCBI taxonomy): domain Eukaryota; kingdom Metazoa; phylum Chordata; class Aves; order Passeriformes; family Sturnidae; genus Acridotheres; species Acridotheres tristis. Next base: position 29,771,121 of record CM072884.1, on the reverse strand, counting down.
CCATCTGTACTTCTTGGGTAGCATTCAGGTTGCTTGAATTCAGTTATCCACACGAGTACTGCACCTAACCTTGAAGATGGATGTGCTCGGAGCTGGGGGAGGTTGGACTGTAGACCTCCAGCCTAAAATTTTCTTCCAACATAGACTCCTCTATGATATCCAAGCTCCAGTCAGTTCTAAAGCATCTGAGAGGCACTTCGGTTTGCACAGCTGAAAGGCAATCTTGTCTCTGTTTGCTCTATTGACACCTCTGGTGACTGCCATGGATGCCCATGGAGACACCACCTCAAATATGAATTTGGGCTGTTAACTTGCTAGTTTATCATCATAAATAGCAAGAAATTTTAATTATAAAAGGAGAAACTCAGTTAATCTAATGTGGGAATAATTTTCTGGTTATACAGGGGACTTAGGCATCATGCAGAACAAATAAAGTGTCTGAGTGAGAGATGCATTTGGAGGTCTCTATTCTTCTCCAGGCTTTGGGGACTTATGGGTGCCTTTTCAGCATCCATGTCCCCTTCTTCCAGGGCTGGACTCTATCTCTGAAAGAAGAGATGGATATCTCCCAGAGAGGGGGCAAGGAGCTGTCAATCATATTAACAGCCTGTGCAGCAGTGGTGTCTTCTCCATCACTGCCCAGCCCGAATCCAAAACCATCCTATCAAAAAGTACTGGACATGAAGAAGTGATGAACAAACAGACTTGATAGATAAAATCCCACTCATACTCTGTTAGCTTATTTTAGCTGTGAAGTCTGACTGTCTTGCAATTCCCTCTGACCTGAAAATCTAGTAGTCTTTGGAGTCTTTTAAAAATTGGATGACTAGGAGGCTTTGACAAGGCCTTCAAAGCCACAGCAGGCACTCACCTGAATATCTGAAAACTGTAGGATTTAAGAGTAATACCAAATTTTCTGTATTTGCAGAGGCTGTTTGAGTACATTATCTAGCAACAAACACATGTGCACTCTGTATTTCTGTCTGAAATTCAAATGTGCCGAAGTCTACACAGCACAGAGGGCACTGATAAAACCAGCATAGAGATTTGAATGCTGACTCCTGTCCAGCTGGGGAGGTGGCCATCTGTGATGTTGTCACGGAAAAGAGATGCAGTTCTGACTGCCTCCCTGTAAACCCCTCAATCTGTGAATGTCTGTTTGTGTTGGTAAGGCTGTGCTGGGTCCACTGGGCATGACACGACTGAGCTGACCTAAGGAAGGACACTGCTGTCCTCAGAGATCAACTGCCAGGATCCCAGGCAACCCAGGGCTAATGAGCCATGAACACAGACTGGGAAGGTTTTTAGAGGTGTTCTGGGAGTTGCTCACTTCTTTGTTCCCAATTATTTCATGCATGGCCCTCTTCATCCTTTCTCCACTCCCTCCACCTCCAGCAATGGTTGTCTTCGCACCCTTGGGTTAAATTAGTCAATAGCCCAGGGGAAGAGAGCAGAAGGGTGACATTCAGCATGTAGTTTACATCTCTACAGAAGTTTTTGCTTTAGGATGACTACAACATGCTCATGGCCTGGGTTGAACTGGTTATTCTGTGTGCAGAAAGTTAATGCACATGCCCAAAACTTCTACAGGGGTGAGACAGCAAAGTGGTGTGGAGTTCACCCATCACCCAGCTCATGGGGTCTTTCACTGGGGCATCCAGAAGCTCTGCAATGTCCTCCAAAGTCAGAAGCCCTTCCCCACCTGGGACAAGGTGAAGGTGGAAACCTAAGTGCTCAGTTCAGTCAGGGTTCCCCACTCATGGGTTCCCCAGAGCTAAGGAGAGCAGGGAGTGGGGTGCAAAACCAGAGGTGGAGGTGAGGTGGACACTCACATAGATGAGGTGCTCCCGATAGCGAATCAGCAGGTTCCTGAGAATTCCTGCCTCATTCAGGTCCCCCAGGCGGATCATGTCCTCCACTCCATGGATGGAGGTGGGGTGCATGGGTTTGATGTGGCTGGCATTCTGCGGGGAAATCCAGTGCTCCTGGGAAAAGAGCAAGGCCACAGAAAGGTAAGTCAAATGAGAGGCCACTTGGATGAAAGACACAAACAGCCCACCCCAAAGAGAAGGACCAGACGGAAGAGCATACACAAGAGATCATCAGCACATGTGCCACAGCTTCTATTCCTGGGGCATGGCAGTGATGAATTTGAAAAGATTTGTAACAGAAGAAGGAAAACACCTTTTTATTGGAGTTTTATTGGAGCAACAAGAGACAGGAGACACAAGCCATTCTGGCAGGATCCTCCTCCAGGGCAACACGGTCATCCAGCACATCAGGGGAGTTCATAACAAATAACAGATTTGTCTTCCCCTTCACAACCGCATTTTCACACCACTGGTTAACCCTCTACCACAAAATACTATTGAGCAGAGAGAAGATGATTTCGAAATGGAGAAAGGAATGGACAGGGGTAGCAAAGTCATACTTTTATCAGCAGTATTATTTAGACTCACCACTTCCAAGGGCTTCAAAAGCCACTACAAATTGCCCACGAGGACCTTGCCAAACCAAATCTTTATTACTCTTGAAGGGAGCAAGAGTATTTACAACTACCTCAGCAAGAAACAAAAAGAACACAGAGAACCACCTTGATACAGACCTTACTCTAAAATAGCCACCACTGCACAAAAATAGAGGTGGCAAGTTGAAGGAGAACCAGTGTTTAGGCACATCAGGTATTGGCAGGAGGTCAAGAAGGTCTGAGTAACAACAGAGGAACCTCAGGTTGAGGTGGGTTTGCTCAAGCAACTACCTAAATGTATTTTGGAGGCTTCTGCTATCATTGTTGTCAAGAAGGTTCTCAATTTTGTACTCCCAGTACAGCCACAAAAACAGGGACACAACATTGTCTTGTCTTTACAAATAGAAAACTATGGCACAGTTGATTCCCAAAGACATATGGGAAGTCCATAACAAAGCTGATTATCATAGTCCTGGGACCCCTGGCCTAGCAAGGCCATAGAGCTGAAGAAGGGACATCACAAGCCTTTGTACGTACATTGCCTTCATCATCCACGACCTGGATCTGCCCAGAGTCACACAGTTTAACCACCGCTCCAATGGGGACGTCGAATTCCCGTCCAGTTTTGAGGTCCATCCACACATAATCCCCCTGGAACCAAAGACAGCATAGTTACATTCAGTGCTGCAAGGAGTTCAGCACTCCTTGGGATACAAGTTGTTGATGTTTTGTACCCAAGTCATTAGCACGAGTCAAATGACTTCCCTCACAAACCACAAACCCCGCCTTTTCACAGAGGCTCAGGGAAGCAGATGCTTTGCATGTGGCACTTGGGGACATGGTTTAGTGATGAACATGCTGCTGCTGGGTTAATGGTTGGACTCAAGGATCTTAGAAGTCTTTTCCAACCTTAATGATTCTGTGAAATCCCCTGCAAGGTGCCAGCAGCAGGGCATGGTCTACACACCTCTGCTACTATCCCACCTCTCTGCTATCCCACTGCCCTAACACTCTGCTTCTCAAGCTCATGAGTGGTTGTTGGTCACAGAGTGGTTGCAGAACAGTGATACAGGCAGAAAAACCCACCCAAGTAGAGGTTTTTCTCTGTGAAATGTACAAACCTAGGAAGTCACATTTAAGAGATGGTTTTGAGCTCTCCTAAGCCTTATCTGGGGGGTTGTGGCACCTTTCTTATTTGCAGATAACCACTATCAAATATTCCTTGGAGACTGCTGAAAAGGGAATGACTAAAGACGGGTTAAGAACATAAACAGAGAGACAGATATATGTTCTTCTTCAAGAGTTCTTCCAGCTACAGCAGTGTGTAGGTGGGCTGTTTGTATTTAATACTTCTAAGTGGATTTTATTTGCTGTGAGCACTTTCATTTGAGTCCTGAAGCTGTGCAAAGTTTTATCATCCATAATCCCAAAAGGCTGTGTCCTTTTACATGTTTCAAATGTTTTACCTCTTTCATTTCAGACCTCTGTGTTTTCATTTTGAAAGGCACAGCAAGCAGTTGACCCCTATCCACTCACTTCATGTCACTACTGATCCTATACATCTTTGTCAGTCCTGCTGGGCAGGACTATCTGCTCATCAGCTCTGTGGCTATTAAATTACTCAAATGCAAAAAAGCTTTTAAAGAAGCTGTTTCCCTCAATACAAAAGCAAACTCTAAAATAACTACAAACTAAAGCCCCAAGGAGGACCCACAGTGGAAAAAAGCAGAATTATTTCCCACCCCTATTCTCAAGGTGAAGATATTAAAACTGGGAGCAATCTAGTTCTAAAGTGTGTTTCCATTCAAGTAGCTGAGGCTAATGCTGTGGACTTGTAGCCCCACCTAACACCACATTCTTGGGGACCAGCTTCACTTGTACCTATTAAGTGTGATGCAAATGCAATATCTACCTTTTGAAGTCCTGAAAAACTGCTGGGAGAGGGAGAAGGGAAAACCAGGATATATTGCTTTGCATGTGCTCTGATATAACCCCTTTCCTGAGTATCAACTATCAACCACTTCTGTGGACAGAGCATGTTTATATACTGGGTTTGGCCCAACGGGCTGCTCAACAATGTTCATCTCTGTGCTGGGCAGTGGGAACTGGAGACATCACCATCCAAGTCATCATTCACTAAGACTTCCAAGAGACACAAACCTGTGAGTACCACCAGGATGTAAGGTTACACTCAGGGGTCCATACATGGAGAAACTACACACCAAGAATTCCCAGCCATTTTGTGGCAGACTCTACCCTTGGCAGCTGCTTGCTAGGTTTCCACTAGGATATCAACAAAGTCATCCTGGTTTCATGGAGCTCAGGATCCAGTCCTTGGTTTGGGTTTTCATTTCCTCAGAGGGTTGTGCTACAGCTCTAAGTATCTTTATGCAGCTCATGAAAATGTCATATTAATATATTTTTCACATTATCTGTCTTATCCTCACATCTCATAACTTAGTTAAAAAGGCAAAAAAATCACAACTAATGAAGGCAGTGTCAGGAGCAGATACATTATAAATCCATTCATATTAGTATTTATTTCTTAGCTCCTTTGATCCAAGACCCTCAAAGCATTTCAGAATGTTCAGCACTGTTATCCTCTCTGCATCACTGGGCAAATTCATGCACACGGTGGGTAACCTGATCAAGGTGTCAGCAAGAGATGAGCCGGGTTGCTCAGTTCCTGCTCAGCAGAAAACCTTTCCAACACCTTAGCAGCTCTGTAAAACTTGCTCTTGATCAAAAATCCAAGAATTGTAATGCTGTTGTTTTTTAAAAAAATCTCTAATATTGAATAGCTGTAAAAGCAGTCTTCTTCATATGGTGTATTACTGCAGCGCTGAGATAAAAGGCAGTCTGACCTCCCCAAGGTAAATTGATACTCTGCAACCACTAAGACAACTTCTGTGCTCTGTCTGCCTAATGCACAGAGAGCTCATCCCCTCAAACTGCTCTTTTTAAACCCATTAACGTGCAGTTCTTAATACTGGTGAAAAAAATCTTATGGGATGGGCTAAGCTGGTAAGCTCAGGAAGGTTGGGGGGGTTAATAAAATAACATCACTTATTAAGCTGACCTATTTCCTTTTCTGACTTTAATCAATTTCATATAAACCCCATGGAAGTGAGTTACATTCTTTCTGCGGAAGCAATCCCTTCGGATCAGCCCCAAACCCAGCAGATATATTGGGGATTTCAGGGCAAATCGGGGTGATTCATGCATTTACCAGCTATGGCTTGTGAGTTGCATAACCTGCCTCATGCTTAAATTGGTGCAGTTTATTTCTTAAAATATATGACAGAGTACTGGAGAAGTGAGAATACCACCAGACCCTTTACGAAATCAGCATGGTCCGCCTCTTCCTCCTCAATGCAGCCAGTGGGTTTTAGTACCCTTCCAAACAGGAAAAATCTTCCAAATTGCTCTGGGGCAGACCCTCAGGACCTCACAAACTGGGGGCAGTGACAACCAAACAACGGTGCAAGAGGAGGAAACACCACACACAGATCCACACAATTCACGAAGATCTTTAGGAGGAGCTTCCAAATGTGAAGAGCAAGGAGGTTGCACTGCAGGGGAGCTACAGTGCTTGGTGGGGGGGACAAAGGAGGAAGGTGAGAGAAGCTGGCGTAAGCAGTACAAGGATCCCATCAACAGCAAGAGAGATTTCAAAGCAGCCTGAAAGCTTCCAGCCATGCTCAGGGCTTGGGATCCCCTTTCTTACCGCTAGCATGGTCGTGGGCTTCAGGACCTGGTTGACATTGCGAAGTAGAGTCCATCTGCCCTGGTCTCTCTCCTGATCTTCCACCACCTCAGGGCATGGCTGCATGAAAACGACTTTCTTCTTCTTCAGCATCTCCAAAACTTTACAGTGGTATTTGTCCCTCTCTGCCTTCTACATGGTGTATTCCACCATGAGTGCCCAAATACGGTGGCTGGTTTGCTCTAGACCAGCGGTGTGACCATACCTGCTGCTCACAGGACACCCTCTGACCTGATTCACAATATGGCTCTTGTAAAGATCTTCTCCTAGCAGGAAAATTTCCATGCACCAGCCATGGTCCTCCCCTGGCCAGCTGACACGCTCTCTGTATATGACCAGCCCTGTGGGAATCTCAGAGCAAAATGAACAACTTTGCTTCTCTTCACTTAAATTCTTCCAGTCTCTCCAGCAAGGGCTGATACTCTGTCAAGGACCTGAAGGACACAGCAACTACCCGTTCTGGAGAAACAACTGCAGGAATAACAGGAAACCTCTTCATTTCCCCAGGACTTCTCTCCGTTACCTTCCTTTCTTAGTGAAATAACCGCCTGCCAGCTTGAGGACTTTCAGCACAGAACACTCTGGGATACTTATTAATCCACAAATGCAGTCAGTCCCCATGCAACACATGGCATTTAATTAACCTAATACCTTTACATACCAAATTAACCAAAGTGCAGTGGGAACTCAAAACCAGAGGCCATCTGCATTTTCTTTAAACTGATCGCCTTGAGTAGATCCATAGCAACTGAATTTTAAATAATTGAGTGGAAGGTGTTCAGTGCAGCACAGCCTCGGTGCCTATAGGTGAGAGGAGAGCCTATGCTGGATGAGAATGGGCTCAATACAAGGAGATATCACGGAGATATCACAGAGGTTGCACTGACTCTACACCTGCCAGGTCCACAAACCCATTTCTGCAATCACTCCTTCTCTATAGAGAGGATTGTTCTGGTAAGGACTGGTCAGGACCACTGGCCAAACCAGAAGAGCACAAGGCATTTTACAGTCACCTCAGATTTGTTTTTTTCTTGTCCTATATTAGGTACACTTGAAATTTCTCATTTTCAGCTAAGAAAGGCTTTTCTGGTCATTTGGAGAATTTCAGACCACTATACCTCAGCCCCAATTTCTTCCAGTAAAATTTTGATTCTAAAGCAGTGCCATTTATAGAGACTAGAGCAATGCATGACCAGATAAAACAATGCAGCTGCTAAGACATTCTCATTTATCACTGTTTTAATGCAAAGCTCTACTGATGCCTTGATTCCATGGGGTTTTGAATCCATTTGTCCATGAAGAACAAGCCATAGGGACATAGTTTACTGGTAGGCCTGGCAGCATTACATTAATGGTTGGATTAGATGGTTTTAGAGGTCTTTTCCAACCTTACTGATTTTGTGATTTTACAGTCTTGAAGGCAAGCTTTCTAGACAAAGGAAGGCTTCATAGATGCCCTTCATGGGACACAGTCTCCAAGGACAACAGCAGATGATGGGTATATTAAACTCAGAATGAGCTAGTTCTGCTCATCCATGAGCAGCAGTGACAACAGCGAGGCAGCCCTTGCCCAAAAGGGCAGGCAATGTTGAAGGTTTAAGCTGTATTACAAAGCCCTGGAACAACAGGGTGTATAATTCTTGTAGCTATGAAGGGAAAGTAAGGAAGAGATCATGTCTTACGGATAAGAAGCCAGGTGAAGATTAATTAGATGGATATCCACCAAAGAAGCAAGCAAAAATGTACATGAGGCATGATAGCAATGCAGGGAGATTGGGACAGAGTGAATGTAGTAATCCCAAGGGAGATGTCTACCTCCAGCATGACCTGAACACACAGTGCTGTAAATGACTGCAGTTTTGCTCCCCTAGAAAGTAGAAGATAGTTGTCAAATCAAAGCTAAAAAACAATGAGAGGATCCACGTGGAAGGAATGACTGATTAAATATATATAAAGGGACCCATAGGATGGGCTCTTTGGATTTGAGTGGGGTCCTACAGAGGCTCTTTATTCACCAGAACACCTCTCCTCTGCTGTGCCCCAGAAACTGGAGCAGTGTGGGAGCAGAAGATCCAAGAGAGAAGCTGGAGGATTTATCTCATCTTGCACTGGAGCAGACAATGCCATCATTGCCCAGCTGTACCCTGTACCATATTTCTGAGGCTTTGTATCCTGGTGTGCTGCCAAACAGTAAGCTAAGGAGCAGAGGACTGCAATGATTTGCCCTAGGTTGTCCTTGGAACAGGATCCAAAGGACAGATGGGACCCTAGAGGGCTGAATCCTGCCTCTGCAGTCCTATTATATGAGCGTGGTTATTTTTCTCTGGGCATTGGGACTGCTGAAGATCTGTAATTTCACACATTACCATGTTTTTCACATTGCCCCTCTGCTAGCAGCAGATTTTCTGGGGACACTAAGGCAGAGTCACATGTGTCAGCCAGAGACACCCTGCATTTGCAGTGAGGTCTGCCTGAATGACCCAAGAGTGCTGCCTCCTGGAAATGGGAAACCCCATTCCTTGGAAGGGATGACCCAGCTTGGAAACCAGCCTCCCTTCTCTATGCATCAACAGGCAGAGCAACAGCACTAAGCCTTGCTTTTTCTGAGGGAATGTGCTATGCCTTATGTGGGAAACAAATAAACACACCTAGTACAATAAGGGGAGGGCCACGGTGGAGGAAAAGAAACCTTTAGCTGGCTGGCAGGCTGTCAGCAATGCCATCCGGTTTAGATTACAGCTCCCTGGGGGTAACATTAGACCCTTCCCTGCAGAGACAGAAGTATGAGCCTGAAAAGCCATGCTGGACCCTGCTCTGATGATTTACTACACCTCTGCAGCAGCAGGCACAGCTGAGACCAAGGTCCTGCTGTGACACGCTCTGTGCATACTCATAGTAAGGGTAAATGTTTATCCTAAGGAATTGATGTGACACAAGGCAACGAGTTTATGCTGCTGCTGAGGCCTGAGTTCCCACTAAGAGCTATTGCAGTGGTATGGACCTTACTGCTGGAGAAAGAGGGGAAATTCCACCTGCAGGAAGCATCCTCACAGTAGCTGAAACACCTAATTTAATGAAAGCTTGGGTTTCTTTGTCCCAGACTGTTTTTCAGTCCCAAAGAAAATGCATCAGACACTACCAGGGCTGAAGAAGTGCTCTTGAATCAATTATTTTGCAGCTAGCACTGAAAAGCTAAGTTATTCAGTGACAAAAGGTCAGGTACAGCTCAACTAACCCAGTGTTCACCTCTCAGCAAGACATCCAGACCTTTGCTAGATGATCATCCCTTTCACATGAAATATCCTAGCCTAGCCTATTCTACATTCAAAGGAAAAAAAAAAAAAGAGGCACTTCTATGGTCACCAAAGCAGTTAATTAAACTAGGTCAGATGATGCTGACCTAAAGGAGTGTGTGAAGTGGACAGTTTGGAGCTGCAAAACCACAGTACATGTGTCCAAGGCTAGCTAAGGTGGCTCCTATCCATTGCAGGGGTACTGAAAATCCCTAAGGGCTGGTAGATAAATTGCTGAAGGATATGGAAAAAATCACTGTTTAGCAGAAGTTGTCTGTGGACTCAGGCCAGCAGTTACTCCCTGCAGCTCTAAAACTTGCTTTTCTAAGATAAGAAAGATGATACCCTGCAGAATGATTGTTGATGCACTGTGTGGGCCAAATGTTATCTGTGGGCCATACCTCTGACAACTGATGTAAACCAACCTGTTTGTTCGTTTGTGCAGTTGTTTGTTTTTTTTTTTTCCTTATGGAAACAGACACAATCACATATCCAGGTGTCCAGAGCTGAGTCCTTTATTCCCTTCCTGCTTGTCTTTGAAGAAAGAAAACCCTTAGTGCACATGACACCAGTGCAAGGATATTCCCAGCAAAAGGATATTCCCCCAGCTCCAAATTTCAGTGTGATTGAGAGAGCACACTGAAATCCAAATGTACTGGTGCACTGCAGCTGATTATGCCAGTTAGATCTTGCAGCAGCTACAGGCTGTAGAATGTCTGTGCTCTACTAAAAACACATATCATCACCTCTAGATATCACCTGTCTGATTCAGTTCAGCTCTCAGTTACACAGGTGTACCCTGCTCAGTTTAACAGAGCTCCTCCTGGATTCAAAGCTGTGCAACCCAAGGGAGAACTAGGACTGCTCATTGCTATTCTTTGCACTCATCTTTAGTTGTGCGTTTGTCACTATCATCAGGAAGAGGTAGAAAAGGAAGAAAAAGCTCGCATTTCTGCTTAATAACAAATGATAATGTAGAGGAGAAGTGCACATGCTGGTAGCTGGTAACACTAAAAATTTTCCTGTTTCAAAGAAGACTCCATTCACAATTTCTTGTAGCACATCAGGCACCAGCTGTCAGCCAAGGTAATGAGCTACGCACAAAGGCTTCTTGAAGCAAGGACAGAGATACAAGAGGAGTTGTTAAATAATTCAATAATTGATGCACTGCTTACTCACCCTGTAACTCTGATACTGACAGGAGTGAAAAAAACCTCCCACAAATGTGACACTCATCCCAACATTTTACCATTTGGTGCTGAGGGATAGTCAAAGGCTCTGGGAGCAAAAATGACGGATTCAGTCAGATTTACCAGGGTGCAACCCAGTGTAGTGTAATGAGGCTCAGCTCCCAGTGATGCTTGACCTCTTCCCTGGCTTTTGGCAAGGAGCTTGTTGTTGACTGTTTGGGACCTCTGGGCTCAAGAGAGAACTTTAAGCATGCAGCCAAACAGGGAGATAGAAGATTTAATCCGTGGCTCCTATGGCATTACTGTCACGGGTGAAGTGGAGAATCCGGCAATCCGTTGATGCTACAAGTAGATTAGGCTGTCCTCGGGTGTCACCCACCCAAAAGCTGTGCCAGAGCCCTGCCTATCAGGTCTCATACAAAAAGCTGATGGATGTTGCTTGGGATGTGATTGAAAAATCTGTTAAGATGCAGAAGTGGAACAGGAAATGAAGACTGAGCCTTTTAGCCCCATGGCCAGGTCCTGTCCTAAATGCAAATTGAAGAAATCCAGATAAAGACAAGAGAGCAATCATAAGAAGTACAAATCTGGAAAACTGGATTGCGGGAAAATAAAATCAGGAGGAATCAGAAGGGGAGCACTTTAGGATGGGAGCCTGTAATTCAGTATTGTTTGACCAAGACATATTCCTTCAGGTCCTAGGAGTAAGAGTTTGCTAGGTATCACTCTGGGAACTTTCAGATCCACTCTCAATCTGCCAGGAACAGTCAGCCCCATACCCCCAGAAACCAAGAGTGCAGCTAAATCTTCCTTAGTTTGTGATAGCAGGCATGATGGAAACTCCTTGTCCTTACCCATGCAGAATTAAACACTTTGGATATTTTTCTATAAATGAATGTTGTTTTATACATCAAGTTTTAGGGGGATGGTACTAAGGGAATGCCATCTCCTTCTCTAAGCATAGTTTGGGAGGGATGCTGGTTCCAATAGGTCCCTAAAGTCGGACAATACCACTCAGCTATCTGTTCCCATCCCTTTGATGGTACCAAGCTCTGTAGTGCAGGAGATACACCTCAAGGATGAGATGCCACCAGAGGGACAAGCTCGAGGAGCACACTCATGGGAACCTCATGAGGTTCAACAAAGCCAAGTGCAAGGTCCTGCATCTGGGTCAGAATAACTCCCAGTGCCCATATAGGCCAGAGGATAAAGGGATTGAGAGCAACACTGAGAAGGACAGGATGGATGAGAAACTGGACATAACCCAGCAATGTGCACTGGTAGCCCAGAATTCCAGCTGCATCCTGGGCTGCATCCCCAGCAGGCCAAGGGAGGGGGGTCTTTCCCCTCACCTCCATTGTGATAAGACCCCACCTGCTCTGGGGCCCCCAGTATAAGAAGGACACGTTGGAGTGAGACCAGAGACCATGACAGTGCTCAGAGGCTGGAGAACATCTGCTATGGAGACAAACTGAGAGAATTGGGGTGTTCAGTCTGCAGAAAAGAAAGTTCCAGGAAGATCTTAGAGCCTCTACAGTACCTAAAGAAGACCCAAGAGAAAGCTTGAAAGGGACTTTTGACAAGGGAATGTAGTGATAAGACAAGGGGGAATGACTTCAAGTTGAAGCAGGGTTGATTTAGGCTACAAGAAAGCTGGGGACAAACTTTTTAGCAGGAAAAGGGGTTAATGGTTTTAAACTAAAAGAAGAGAGATTTCGAATAGATGTTAGGAAGAAGTCAATTTACAATGAGGGTGGCCAAGCACTGGTTTGAAGTACAGATTGCCCAGAAAGGTGGTGGAAGCTTTCAAGATCAGGTCGGACACGGCTTTGTGCAACTTGATCCAGTTGAAGATGTCTGTGCTCATTGCAGGGGTTCTGGACTAGATCAGCCTTAAAGAATCTGTGATTTTTTTCTTTGATTGATCCCCAGTGGACCAGCTCAGGGCATTAACCCAGCAGCAACATTTTCATGTGTTTCTGCAAAGTGTTTTGCTGGTTTAGGCTCTGAGCTGACTCCCCGGGCAAAAAGCAAAGCCCCAGTGCAGGAGCAGGGCGAGCAGCAAGAACACAGAGCTGGCAGCATGGCTGGGGGAGTGGAGCTGCTCCCTGTGAGGTACCTGCTGCGGCAGAGCTGAGCAGAGCTGATGGAGGCTCTGCCACACTCAGGCATGAGCTTTATTCCCTGGATGAAGGCAGAGAACGGTTTGATTTGATTCATGAAAGCAGAATCCCAGCTGATGAGCATGAGAGCTACAGAACTATGTAGCAGATGGAGGTAAATAGGTACATCTGCAAAGCATTGTTCTGCCTCTGAGGCATATAGCCTTTTCAAGATCACAATGATTCGCAGAAAGAACAGCTTGAATTACATTGTACAGTACTGATTAAGGGGGAAAATAATAAAAAAAGATGATATACAGAAATGTAAATGGAAAGGGATGTTTCTAATCCTGTCTCATGCAAACTGTTCAAAGAAACCTAAAAACAACCACATGAATTTAATTATTTTGACTGATTTTATTCATTTGGAAACAAGAAATATTTTTCCACCATCTGCAATAAAAATATCTTTTACTTTTCACAAGCAACCTGTCAAATTCTCTTTCAGAGTTTTAGCTTTATCTTCTATGCTGTGGGAAGATGCTTTCTGCTTAATTTCTTTACTTCAGGCTCTCCTTTGTTCCTCCCTGCCTTTTCACCACCTCACTGAGACCTAGTCTGCAATTAGTTCCTGTGCAGCAAACAGATGTGAGACTATTGCAATCTGCACAGCATTTACTGCATAAACAAAGATGCAGACATAGTACAAAGAAGTGCTTAATCGTACTGCAAATATATTATTTTCCTATATAGCAGTAGGCTATATTTGTGTAAATGCAATTTTCCCAGCAGAAATGTGTCTGTGCTAAGCATCTGCATTAGCCAAAGTCACACTGATCTGTCTAGACAAGTCCTACTCCTTAAATAGAATATCTCACCTTTGGAAATATTGAATGAAAGGGGAGTAATGCTACCTTTCCTTTATTGCCACAGCAAATCTGAGCAGATCTGTCCACTTTGCACACCATCTATGCTTACCCACTGAGGGTTGTGATGATTACTGAGGAGAGGAAGGGGTTCTGGAGGGAGGTTATTTTGCAGCTCAGAGAGTAGCATCCTGAGGCAGTTTGTGATATGATTGCTGAAGGGAGAAGCTGACTACTCCAGGGGTGTGTTTGAAAAGCCAGTCCCTGAGAGGAAAGAATGGCAGGAGAAAACATAACTGAAAACAAACCATGCTGGCAACACTTGTGATGCAATTTAAAATATCTCAATACTGGACTTTGTTCCTTAGGTGCCAGCAACAAAGGTGCAGAGATGCTGCAATAAAAGTACCATCCTTCCGAAAGAAGAAAAGACACTCCAAGATGTAAAAAAAAATTTGTTTAGATTTGGTTTAGATTAGGTATCAGGAAAAAATTCTTGACAGTGAGAGTGGTGAGGCATTGGAAGAGCTTGCCCAGGGAAGGTGTGGCAGTCCCAAACCCTGAAAGCTGGGTTGGATGGGGCTTTGAGCAACCTGATTCAGTGGAAGGTGTCCCTGTCCATTGCAGGAGATTGTAATGAGATATCTTTGGGGTTCCTTCCAAGCAAAACCATTATATGATACTATGATTCTATGAAAAAGTCTTGAGAATGTGAAGCACATAGTTCTTTTTTCACAATGAAATAGAAAACAAAAGAATCCCGTGAGTGCTTATCAAAACCTAGAAAAGTAATCTATACTTCATTGCTTGGTTTATGGTTTTTGAAGACTCAAGAGCTGCCTCTGTACAAGGTCACCTTGAAAAGGAAACTCAGTGCAGGTTGCCAATTGCAACCACTTGCCTGGATTCTTCAATCTCTGTGCCTGTAGTATTGGAAAATCTTACCAAAGTGCTGGTGGTGGGTCCCTCTGAGGGAGAAGATGGACCAGCTGCAGAGCTGTGCAGCACAATACCAGCCCCATCTGCTGTAACTCTCTGGAATTACCAAATGCATCAGGAGACTTGTTTCTGATGATTTCTCCATGGGTTTTAATTAAACTTTGATGCTAATAGTATATGAAATTCCAGAAGGCTGGAATAACATAGAGACCACAGAGGACAATCTGGTTCATTAAGGGTCTGAAGGGATCAGATGGCAAGTTCAGCAAGACAAACCCTAAGAAGTTGCAAACAGAGGTGGAGTGGAGTTTTTAGGCTGGCACAAGACGATGGAGACTGGGACAACCATCACTGTCCAAATCACACCTGCAATTGCCAGACCCAGCCAAGACATTCGACTTGCTGGATCAGGACACACACACAGATGTTCCTGTGGATGCCTCCAAATTGTGAGCTTGACAAGCTAATGGTTTAGAGCTTGTTGGGCACACACTGAAGAGACCTGGCCCTTAGAAAGTGACCATCAACCAGAATCAGTCGTTTTTACACATATGAATCCAGAAACCTGTTTCAAAATCCAAGTCCCACCAAATAATCCCCAGCCAGTGCAAACAAAGCAATACTCACAGACTGGAAAAGGAAGTTGGACCTATTTCTTACGTGAAATTTTTAAGGAATGAATACTGGTAAGATTGCCAGTGGGATAAGACTTTCATATGGGCATCCTCAACTCTAGTAGCTAGAAGAATGAAACCATAAAAGAAATAAGCTCAGCATTTTGGCACAGAAAATAATTCCTGTAGTTTTGGTATTTCTTATATTCCTCATGGATATTTTATTACATGGACAGTCCATTCTGCATATGCTGCACAAGGGGGATATGGCCTCTAAAACCCATTTGAGAAGGGTTGCATTACAAGTAAGTTTTGTTAAATGTTACTCCTGGAACTAAAATTTTGGTTTGGTTCGGGGGTTTCAGGAAGCCTAGAATGGCACAGAGGCTTGTTCAGAAACTGGCAGCTAATGGGTACTCATGTGCAAACCCAAATCATGTGAAGGGAAATTAATTCATGTGAATAATACTCATCAATTTTATACTTGCTTTCAGAAACTCACTAATTGCCATAGAGCTTTAATTTTGAGACTTCCAAGAGTATTATACAGATATATTAGTTAAATCTATGTTTCAGGAATTAGCTGACAATATCAGCATGGAAATACAGTTAATGCCTCCACTGCAAATGTTGTTTAATTTCCAGCATCTATGTAATAGGAAAGACTGCCGGTTCCTCTCACGCCGAATCTAGCAATTTTATGGGGTAAAGGGGCAGTAAAATACCCTCACAAAGTGATTTGTAGATCATGAAAATGCGATGTGTGACCTTAAAAGTCATTTGCCAGCAACGGTGCTGGCAATAAAACGCCTGGCTGGGTGGTAGGGGATGCACATAAATTGCTCACATTGCATTTGCACGGGCTGCACAAAAGGCTTCTGAGTCATGGTGGGCAAATCACTGTCCCAGAGAGGTGTTTTTCCTAACCTTAAAACCAAGCATCATTTGGTTCTTTCTTCAGTATGCAGGATAAGCCAACCTCTCCTTCTCCTGGGTTCTGGTAATGTGGCTTTGAGGAAAGGATGGAAGACATCTGCTTCTTGGTAGAAGAGTAGGGAAGGAGCAGTACTATCAGCATGCAAGTGGGATTGCCTCAGGCAGGACATGCAAATGGGTGTGCAAGGTTAAGGCACACCAAATCTATGGTAGGTAGCATCTTGCTTTCTCCAGCGGCCCAGGAGGTCGCCTAGAGCAAAGTGGGACAGGTCGGACGAGACACTTCTTTAAAATATTCCTACAGTCCAAAATTAAGGCGATATCAAACTCAGAGTTGGGTAGGTTCAGAAAACAGCCATGGAGGTGGATGAGAAGTAAGGACATTGTACAAGTGCTTGGAAGGGAGATGCATTAGGGAGTGCTAACTAAATAAGTCACAACAGGCTTGGAAAATTACCACGCTGAAAAGTCTGAGGTGAAGGCCAGGAAATTAGCTGAAGGATAGGAAAATACTTTGGGGAAATAACAGTGTATGCTTACTAGTCCCTTGGTTTCAGCAACAGTCATTTTGGATACAGAATGCCAAGCAGGACAGACCTTGGTCTGAACAAATCTGAACATTTGATATACATTCCCAACTTCAGCCCACTCTAACTCTCTTTAGAATTTTTTAATTGTTTCTGTTTAGGAGCGGAAGTCCTTATAATTTACAGCTGGTGAAGTTTTCTCCTTCCACAAAAATTGCCTCAAGGAGGATGAAATCCTTGTTAACTTTTAAGATTGACCTTCACCCCATGTAAGAAAGCAGCTGGTTTCCTTTGCCAATGCCACCTCCCTTGTGCCACCTCCCAGACTGGGCTGATTTGTGAAGCAGAGGAGAAGAGGACTGATCCTATCACCTTCCCACGCTTGTAAAACTTATCCACGTGGGTGTGGCCAACAGGGAAAGGGCAAGTCCCTTACATTGCAACACTGATGCATAACCCCTGCAGGAGCTGGGCAGTACAGCTGACCACTCCAGAAGTATCTGTAAATTTATCCAGGGGTAGCAAAATGGAAATGCTAAAGTATCAGAATACAAATTCCCAGGTCCTAGTCCACACTTACTTCATCTCATTCCCCATTGTGGAAAGCACCAGCAGAAGTATCTAAAGTGGAAGCTGGCTCACTGGCCTATCTCAAGTTATTTCACTGCCAGTACTGAATTTTCTTTGTTCTTAAATGGATTTTGAGTTCTTTTTCAGAAATCTCCTTATGTGAATTCAAGCAAACATCTAAATTATCTATTTTGGCTGCATTTATGAACCAACTCAAAATAGATTGACTCTTCAAAAATTCTAACTATAAATTTTTCTTAGAGACTGCCATTCCACCAAAACCTGTAATGCAACAGGAAAAACACATAAACAAAACTTTTAGAGAAAACACTTGTGTTTTGCTAAAGTCTGACATGGAGAGTATAATTTTGATGTTCTTATTGGAATTCTGTCTCCTAATTCAGCTTTTAATTTCAATTGAACTATTTTATTTATTGACCAGGAAATTACATCCTGACAGATATTCTCTACACCCCCATCTCAACTTTCTCCCGAGAAAGAAATGCCATTTTCCAATTTGTGCTATTTGAAAAGGTCTGTTATTGCTTTTCTTCCCCTGGGCCCCAGGAGATGTGTTCAGCCTCTTGAACCTGATTGCAAAAGCCAGAGCTAAGTGGGTTTCTTTAAGAAAATTGCTGTCAAGTCTACTCTGTGCTAGCAAATGATGCTGTGTCTTGAAAAGGGAATGAATTTTACACCATAAAAGCCAAATCTTTTTCTGGTGTACATCAGAGTAATTCCACAGAAATGTCTATAACCCCAAATCTATGAAAAGTTGAGGGTTCCCTTTTTAATGCCTTGCTGTCAAATGTTTTCCAATCTTGCAAGAGGAATTTGATGAAAACTAAGGTCGCCTTAAACAGGGAGAGACACCAGCCTGCTGCACAGACTTTTGTACAAGGAGAAGACAGCAAACATGGTCCCACACTCCACTGAGGATGTCATATCACAAAAGACATGTTGGCTTAAATGTCTACCTTTTCATCAAATCCCTCCAATTGTCAGTCCCTATATATCCCACCTGAATAAAAATAACAGGAAAAAAAAAAGAAATCGTAACTTACGTAAAAGATTTTTTAAAGTACGTGTGAATCATATGATTTTGGTGAAATTATGGACAAGATGGTCCAGATAACAGCTGTCACACATCTGGGACAGACAGAGGCAGGCGGGTATGAGGGCATGGGGAGGGGATGGGATGGGAGCTTCTTTGCTCTACTGCTTGCACAGCTGGGATGAAGATGCTTCCTCCCATTAAGGACAGAGATCAGAGGCTATACAGCTGGATGACCAAGGGAAATCAACACTTGTACACTTGTGTTGATCCCTAGCAGCAGGATAAGATGCAGGGTGGATGAGAGTGAAGCATTTCTGATCTCCCTCCCCAAACCTCACTCTTGAAAAAGGGACTGATAGATGGGCCAGCAGGCCCCAGCTCCACCAGATGGTGCAGTGGCCAGGTGAGCTTCAGGATTCATGACAGGTTTTTTTGGGGTTTGGTTTGTTGTTTTGTTTTGTTTTTTTACAGAAAGCATGTAGAAACAGTGAGACTTGTTCAGGGTCAGGTCATAGAATCATAGAATGATCATTTAGGTTGGACAGGACCCTTAAGATCATCAGCTCCAATCATTAACCTAACACTCTGAACCATGTCCCCAAGTGCCAAATCTTTTAAATACCTCCAGGGATGATGACCCCACCACTGCCCTGGGCAGCTATTCACCATCCTTATGGTGAGGAAATTTTTTCCTAATACCCAATCTCAACTCCCCTGGCACAGCTTGAGGCTATGATGAGTTGGAGAGTATAAGAGAAAGAGACAATTGGAGGAGCTGAATTCCTCTCTTCTTGCTCCAGATGACAGGTCTCAGCAAGTTAAATGCATCTTTAAGGGCTCTGACAGTCATGGAGAAGTTACCATCAAGCAAGACAAGATCATATATGAGCTGTTCTGCAGGAGCTCTCCCTGGGGAAACATGGCCCCAAAGATTAAATCAAGGTAAAATTTGTTATTGAGTCCTTTGAAGTTTCCTATATTCTCAAATTAATGTCCTGTTGGCTGAATATTTTGTTACTGCCTCTTAAAAAAGCAACACTAAACTCAGCTGCACATACAACAATGCTCACTTCTGTGTCTTGAATTCAAATAGATGAAGGTTTCAGTGCATACACTTCAGGGAAGACGGATCCTGGGTTTTTGCCTGACGTATCAAGAAGCAGGAATGAGTGCATTTCAGACAGGCTCTCTCAGAAGGTATCTCCACGCCAGGGCTGAGATTGCTTGCTCTACCTTTATTTGACATCACAGAATTTATATTCCACAGCCACAGCGCTACAAGAACATCTCCCTAGCCTGCAGCTTCATTTTCTGCACACAGCAACCCCAGCACTTTAATTGTCCCATAAACGTGATGGAAAGGATTTGATGCAAAGAGCTGTTAAAATGCCAAATGTCTTCAGCACTGCAACTAATGAATGGCTCCCAACGATTCATGTTTCAATCTATATGCAAATGTGCCCTTTGGTTGGCTTGTGCTGGACTTTTCACTGCAGCATTACAGCTATCCAGGGAAGCCTCAGACTCATAGATCAGACAGATACAAGGCATAAATGGGAGAAGACTTAAATTATTCAGTGTTTATGAGAAAGAGAATCCAAACAGCAGAGTTACACTTTGCTTTTTATAATAACATGATTACAGATGAGCCCCAAGCAGACCTACAATAGCATTGTTTTTCTCCCCTGCCTCTTCCCCCCTGCTAGCAAAATATACAGCACAATGAATCACTTGGCAAAGCTGAATGGGTGCTCAAAACAGGGTATGTCAGCTCCAGGTAAAGCCAGTGCTCACACAGCCCAAGAGGAGGATGTGAAAGATTTCAAAACCTGGCCTCTGCTATTCCTACCCCCAGCACAGGAAAACACCTCCTGGAGCATCAGAGACTCTGTTAATGCTGGCAGTCACAACATCTATTTCTGCTCATTTACAAACTGCACAAATCCCTTCACCTGCATTGCAATGTGCAATGCTGGTCTTAACAAGAAGAAATTAATATAATAAATTAATTATTCTAAAGGCCATTCCTGACACGAGAGCTGGAAGCCACAAATACCCTCAAAAAACAGAAACATGAATATATCAAGGATGATCTTGTTCATGTATGCCTTGTGGGATTTAATGCTGAAGCTGTACTGCAGACTTTACATTCAAAGAAATGCCAGAGGTGTCACCAAATGCCAAATGTCAGAGGAATTGCAGAGTGGATAGGAGCAAGGAAACTGTGAGATTTTGGCATTGTCCCCAGGAGTCACCTCCCCAGCAGATCTGACAAGCAAGGAGTGCAGAGCTGAAGTCTCTGACCAAGCCTTGGCTCCTGCAAAGTTTCAAAATAGTTGGAACAACTTCCTTGTTTTTATGTTGAACTAAAAAGAACTTTATACTGTGAGGCATCCACTGTGCTTGATCCCTCAGGACCTTAACATCTGGCTGAACTTTGGTTTTCTTTATCTGCTTAGATTAGGTCTCCACTGTTTCTTTTAGCTCTTATTTCCACTTTTCCCCCTGTAACTGCAGGAGCAGGTTAGGGGGACACTAAGAATGGGAGAAACCTGCAACAGCAGAGATGCTCTTCATGTGGTCTAGACATAGTCAGGCGACTACAGTAACACAGAAACAATAATCTGAAAAGTCTGGTTTAATGGATGAGATTTGCAGGATCACAGAATATCCTGGGTTGGAAGGGATGCATAAGGATCATCCAGTCCAACTCCTGATGCAGAACTCAGTCCTCCACAAAATACTTAAATTTTGCAGCAGTTTTTATTCCCCAGCAGACAAGTTGGTTTGATTTCTGCTGGGCTGGCCCAGCAACAGCAAATTTGCAGTGCCTTGGATTTAAGTCTGGGCTATAGGAGCTTCTTGCCTACAGGAGAGAGGAGCTGGATCTGTTAAAAGGAGCCATGCAGCAAGCACCAGTCTGTTGCCATTTGCCATCAGGAGAGCTCTCTTCCTGGCCAGGCTGTGTGGTCAGCTGTGGGCAGGACCATCACATCCTCCCTGTCTCCACTCCAGCTCCAAAAAGGTCTCTAAGTTAAGTAACAGACAGAACACACATGAATGAGCTGCTGCTCTGCTGTGGAGCCAAACAAACTTGTCAGGCTGCCAAGGCAGGAATTCAGGAAGCCCTCCTTTTCCATCTTCCCTTTCTTTGTGCATGGAAATGGACTTGCCACTAGTAATTTGCTAGCGACTAAAGCTGATAAGTTTGGCTCCCTGCAGGCCCCTGCTGGGGAACAATATTGGCTTTTCTTTTGGATTACTGGGTGGAAGACAGAGGGCAGGCAGAAAGCTCTGTGTGCTTTCTCCTCCTTGCTGGAGCTGTGCACTGGCCTCAGTGCTCAGTTGTCCCTAAGGGAGATCTTGGTATGACTTGTTCTGATGGGAGAATGGAAGAGAAGCAATGTCACAGGCTCATCTTCAAAATTCCTGGATTTATAGCTGGGTGGAAACCAAGCAGTAAGGGCCAAATGTTCTGTGATCATCTATGCCAGGTGATGATTTAGGGTTTTATTTGACCTTGTTGGAGTAAGTTTCCAGGGAAAAAGCATGCTGTGCAGGTTGAAGAATGAGGGGGGGAAAAAGAAAGACAGAGAGAAAGCTCCCTGGAAAGTAATACAGGTCATGAACAACACAGATATATTTCCAAAATCTTACAGCAAACTGAAGGAGGCAAAATACGAATAATGCTGCTATTTGTAATTAAGCATCGCATAAACTTTAGGGCAACAGAGAGCAAAGTGTTTCCTATGTGACTCAGAAAGGACCTTTAGATGGGACAAACTGGTATAAAGTGACTTCAGAAAGAGCCTGTACCTGCTAACGTCTGGGTAACCTTACTTCATTATGGAGGGCTCCTTGCTCACCTTACCCATGCTACAGACATGTTTGCAGTGAGCAACAAATTCAACATAAACCTATTTCCCTGATATTTGCCAGCAACCTCTTGGCATCTGAACCCACAGGGAGAGTGCTCAGAATTGTTTAGAAGCACGCTGCAGCCTTGCCTAGACAGGACACTTTGTTTTTAGACAACGACCAAGGTGCTCAATTTGATTAAAGCTCCACAAAGGGTGAATTCAGACAGGCACAGACGACTACGATCCAGTAGCCGAACCACAGAGGGGTAACCCCCAGAGAGAGATGTGACAGGCAGCCTGGAGTGATACCATCCTAGACAGAGGTGTAGCAAGGTATTTCTTAACTGCTATTCTGATCTTTTTGCCTAATTTGTCTTAATTTCCACACCCATTTTCCTTGGCATCACAAACTGCATCAGCCAGTTTGTGTATGGGGCCAACGCCTTAGAGCCTTTGGAAGGAGGACCAAGCTCCTACACACCCCTACCAAAGTGCAGCCTGTTTTTGTTGGGTTCAGGTTCTGGCAGGTTAGGGAAACGCTATAAAAAGCATTTCAGTTGTTCCACAAGATCTCTGGCATTCCTTCCACTCAAAGCTATCCTCAGCACTTTGTGTCACTGCTCTAAACTGAAACTATGTGAGTTCCTTCAAAGGTCCAGTGCTTTCTGCTGGACAAAAGCAGATTTACCAAGCAAGAGACAGAATTAAATCAAAACTGTTGGGTAGATTTTCTCCATTGCATCAATGCTTGACCGTGTTGACAAATACACTTGAGTCTCAATCTGCAGCCCAGCCCAGGACACGTGGTGGGACTGTCAGTCCTCCCCAGGGGAGATATGGCAGTGAGGAGCTGAGAGTGAGACATGCTGTACTAGACAAAGGGAAAACACTACAATATGAAGCCCTAAATTATTGCAGAATCTACATGAGATCTGCTATGCAATTAATTCTGCATTTCATACAATCCTAGAATGGTTTGGGTAGGAAGGTGTAGCCATGGAAAGGGGTTTTAACTCTTTAAGTGCAGCAGAAATAAGATGCACAGCTACATGGTCGTCTTTCATGATAGGAAAGAAAGAGAGAGTCAAGTTTATTCAGAAACATGCTTGGTTTTATAGCATGACTCGCAATTCCAAGAGTAGAGAAGAGGTGATTGGTTCAGAGAGAAGACACCCCATTTCCAGGGCCTGGGCACACACCACAACAGGTGTTCTATCTTGTTATTAATTCCTTTTTATTTTGACCAAATGATCACCCTGGGAGAAATTCTCCCTAGCCTTGAGCTGGCCCAGCTTATCGGCTGGGAACAGAGCTGGAAAGCTCCGGCCTGGAATATTTTTCAGGCTGTAATTTTCTTGCTTTCTCAATATGTGTCCCTACAGGAAGGAACTTTAATGATCATCTTGTTCCAAACACCCTGGCATGGGCAGGGACACCTTCCACTAGACCAGGTTGCTCAAAGCCCCATCCAATCTTCCTTTGAACACTTCCAGGGATGGGGCATCCACAGCTTCTCTGGGCAACCTGTGACAGTGCCTCACCCCTCTCACAGGAAAGAATTTCTTCCTAATATCTAATCTAAACCTGTCCTCTCTTAGTTTAAAAGCACTTCCCTGGTCCCATCACTGCAGGCCAATGTAAAAGTTGCTCTCCTTTTTTACAAGCTCCGTTCAGGCACTGTGAGGTCATATAAGGCCTTCTCCTTCTTCTTCTCACCCCCAACTCTCTCAGACTGTCTTCATATCATCCTTCAATTTCTCTTAAATGTGCAAAAAGACTCCATTTTTACACAGCCAAAGCAGAATTGTTCCCAGAAATTAAAAATCAATTTTTGACCAAATCCTATTTTAAGTCAGGCAGTAAGTTGTTTTATGCTTCTGCATGTCCACGACTCACGTGTAGCTTTTGGGCCATCCCAGATGAGAAAATAGAAGTGGAACATTGTGTGAGGTTAATCTGGACTACACATACAGAGCAATGATTTCCTCTAAGCCAATCAAGGATTAAGGCTAATGAGTATCTCTGCATCTTGTAACAGTCCTTTTAGGGAAATAAGATAGGACAAAAATAACCTGACTTGACCCTTCCCCTCCAAAAAAATATTTTTATCAGTGCCTCTAGTGATGGAGCAAAACTAGAGAAGCTGAAGACAGGAATGATTCACTTACCTGTCGTAGAATGACCATTGTTCCTGTATAAACACATCAGCAATCACCAGGAATGGACCTAAATCAAAAGAAGTCAGCAATTAATGACTCTCCCCTGGCTTAAGACATCCAGCTCAGGGACTATCCCAGCCCCACAGCATTTCCACAGCCCTAGGTGTGGAAGAGAGCTAGTAGCAGTGAAACTCCCAATGCTTTTGTAATATTAATTCCAGACAATGAGAGACAATCCTCTAAATACATCCAGATTAATGCTGGCACCATGGTGAATGAGACTGGGACTGGAGGTCGCTTATGCAAGTAATATTTTGTAAACTGAGTCCTAGAAAGTTATCCAAGGATTAACCCAGCAAACACACTGATGCTGATTTATTACACGTGTCTTTGGATCCTCTGGTATGAACTAAAGCACATGGAGATGGGGAGTACTGTCTTTAACACATCACTGGATGGGTGGATTTTCATCTTGCTATACAAACTGCTTTCAAGACAGGAAAGAAAATATCAAGTCCCCTAGCATAGCCTGAAATTAAGACCTGGATTTGATGGAATATTTCCACTCCCTGCTCCAGCTGTTCTGTAAATTGTATCTTTGTGGGATTTGCATGGGAAAGTCCCATGCTGCTCCTGAGTTTGTGCTTGCTGCTCTGGTGCCATTTCATGGCTCCCAAAATTAAATGTGCTGGGTTTGTATGAATAAAAAATGCTTTGAAAGAATTGAATTTCTGCATCTTTTAATCTCTGAGTCATCCTTGCTACGTGGCAATCAATAATAGTTGTATTTATATGGTGTGGAATGTTTTTCAGCACAGTAAAAATACTCATGCCTTAAAAAGCAGGGGAAAAGGCACTCGATCTCAGAGACACAATTCCCACAGGGCACTGGACACTGAAGGATAATCTTGCAGTACACAAGATATTTCCATTCACAGTGGCAAAATAATCTGGACTCATCATAAAAACCTGAATACTGCATTTCAAGTTTTAGCCATAATTTTTATTTTTATGCTCCTCCCACTAAAAAAGCAAACATTTCTCAGAGGGATGGGAGGAAGAAGTCCTTCCACCCTCCCCACAGTCGTCTCCAGGTCGGATGTCCCAAAGAGACACTCAGTCTTGCAACAGAAAGGTACAATAATGTCCCATGCCAGTGTCCCTATACACTTCTCTCATGGCAAGGAAAGTGATCTCTCTTCCCCACCAGCAGCAACTGCTTGTATCCCATTCAGCAAGGTAGAGACTTGGCTTTTGGACAGCTAATCATGCTGGCTGAATTTTCTGTAGCCTCTCAGGTGCAGTGGGAAACAGAGTTGTTCCCATCCTAGCTAGAAAGGCAGGATTTATCTCTATTAGCTCCTGCAGAGACTGTAAAGGCTCAACAGAATTCCCAGTTATTCCCTTTTCCTTACCAGGCTGCCTGCACCACCTCTGCATTTTCACAGACCACATATGTGAAGCAAATAACTACCCCACTGAAATTTGTAGGCTTTTGCCATCCAAGTGCTTTCAACCACCTTAATGAAAACATCCATCTGCTAAAACCATTTACATGATCCACAAACCCTCTGTATTGCCTAGGAAAGGAACTGGCGTCCTAAGAGCAGCCAGGGCATCACTGTTCATTAGGAAATACTCACTAGGCAAACTTTGGCCACAGGCCATATTTAATGAATTAATTTTGCTTTTCCTAGAAGGTAGATGAATGGTGGAAAATCACGTGCACGCTTCAATAACTGAAAGGCTGTCAGGCACTTTTCCTAATTCTAAGATTGAACCTTCTCTGTAGCACATTAAATTATTACTCTTCTCTTTAATTCACATGGACTGAAAATAACTTCCTAACCCTGCCAAGTAGCAAGCCCTGAGGCAGACTGCCTAAGGATGCTGAAGAGTCTATTCCACTGGGAATAGGTGGCGAAATCTTAGCCAGGCAGAGAGCAGGCACTGGGGGAGATTCTTCAGAAGTCTGTACATGATGATCATGGGGTCAGTGTTGGACACTGGGGTGGGTAGCTGGATAACAGTTGGAGTTGCCTGGCTGAAGGACATCTGCTATGGACAAGTCATCTAATAGTTCATTTCCTCCCTTTTCCTCTCTGAAAAACAGAGATCTTGCCAAACAAGGGCGCTCCTAAGTATCCCAGACATAAATTTTATGCTAATTAGCCAAGTGACCTAGGTGAGCTGGCCCCATTGGGTGTCCACACTGCAAAAACTGTGCATGGGACATCTATTCCAGCAGGCTGAGCTAAAGTCACAAGTCCGTATCTCAGGACTGCTCCTTCAGTTTTTGTCCTGCTGCTGCTGAAGCAAAGCACTTTTCCATGGTTATCTGGGTTCCTAGCATTAAAACTACCTGGTGTGTGGGCATCCTGCTTAGCCTTTCCTGTGGTGATGCTGCATACTCTTCCAAAACTTCCACCAGCTTTTGAAGAGTATTTACACACCAAATCCAGTCCGGTTTTAAACAGGACTTTGGTGCCCAGAATCTTCTGTGGGTTATTTTTATTTTTATTTTCTGAAGGTCTAGCCTCATCCCAAGCCAGGCTTGATCTTGTTCAGTGCATTGTCAGTCTCTTCATGATGCCTTTGCAAGAGAGGTTGTACAGAACAGAGTCACCTTTCCCCACGGCTTGCTCAGCAGGGAACACCCCAAAGGGGAAGCAGCAGACTCCCCCGCCTGTTCTTCCCACAGGGATCAGTAATAAGGATTGGGCTTGTCTGAGCACCACAGAGATCAGCTGCCTACTAATTCATGAGGGCCCTGGTGGAACAAAACAGCCATCTGGACCCTCTGACCCTTGCTGGCAGGTGAGTGTAGGGCACTTCAATCCCAATCCTGTGAGAAGCTCTACAGATGGTCGGGGAAATGAGCTGGGCTAAACAAAACACACCCAGCACCTCTCCCATATCACTCATATGTAACCCAAGGGCACAGAGACAACCCTCTGGAAAGTGTATTTTTTTTGTAAATAGGGTTCATTTTGCAGCCTTCTGACCATCGCTGGTTGAGCATCATCTGCTGAAGGGGATTTAAACGACATCTGGATGCAGACTGATGTGTGACACAGAACTATACATGCCACTTGCTTGCAAGCTATGCTCAACAGAAGCCAAGGAGTGCTTCAGGATGAGGTCTGCACCACAGTGATCTCCACCATGGCTTTCCTGGTTCTGAAGAGATCCTCAGTACAAAAGGAAACCGACAGAATTGGACTCTGGAGGGAGAAAGTCTCAGGAACCTGGACAAACCATTATCCTGCAATTGCAAAAAGGGGGTTGCTACTCTAATCTCTTTAACTGGCACTTCTGTGCCCCTTGTTGGGACTTCAGGACCGGAGTCCAACCGCATGACTGGCCAGACTTCCTGGGGGATCACTCCACAGTGCTAATCCTCCAGCACATGCTCATTAAGCACTGGTCAGAAGAAATTCAGGTATTTCTCCTGAAGTTCTGAACCCTAAATGATTTTCCTGAATGCAAGTGCAGTGAAAAAAAAATAATTAATTTATGGGGTGTGTGCATTCAAATTCAATGCCTGTCCCCAGCTGTACCCATCTTGGTTTAGAGCCTGTCTTTCAGAGAACACCTTGTGCACTTTAAATGGTAAAAACCCCAGAATTTCATTCTGCTTGTGTCCACTTCACTTGACTGATAGAAACATGTGTCACCTTAGCTCAGCAAAGAGATTTAACACATCAGTGCTCTCTGCACACTACTGCTTTCACCTCCTGCCCTCCTGCAAGGGATCTGAGAAGGATTAAGGATTTTCCAGTGTATTTTACTGTTCATCTGAGAAATGGTGAATAAAAAGGTCAGATCTACTCCCTGACAGACAAGCACCTTTGTCCTTACCAAAACCACGATTACAATTAGGGGGCAAAACAATGGCTCTTGAATGTGGTTAAACTGACAAACCCCACCAGTTTTTAGGATCCCTAACCACTGAGACTGTGGGTGAGAGCGAGCAGAAAGAAGGAAGGCATTGTCACTACATACTAGTCCTCCTAGTCTTTGTCCATCTGGAAGCTGGCATGGTTGGGAAGCTGTGATAGTTTGTATTTTTGCACTCCTCCTAGAGCCCTGAGTGGGAAGTGGGGCTTTCAGGTCAGAAGGTCTCAGTCTGAATATGTCAGCCATTCGTTTTCTTCTTGACCAACAGGAATCTTCCCTGCTAGCTTGATCAGCTAGCAAGCTCTCAACAGAGACAATTTACTACTTCTCTAGGTAATTTCCTCCAGCTCAAACAATTCTCAGTGTTCAAAATTATTTAAGTATCTCCTCATCCTCTGTATTTGCCTCCAGCTTCTCACCTGAGACAGTCACAGCTTACTTACCAACTACAACTGACCACACAGATGGGCTACATGGAGCGTTTTGCCTGGTCTAGTGGAAGGTGTCCCTGCCCATGGCAAAGGGGTTGAAACTAGATGATCCTTAAGGTCCTTTTCAACCCAACCCATTCCACGACTCTGTGATATTCCCCATTTCTCCCATCTGAGCTTTTGACTGAAGTGTTATGGTAGTGGCCATTCACTTACACCTTCTTTTCCTGTGGCACAAATGGTCATTTCTATCTCCTCCAGAAAAGCAAAATCCAGCCTTCTGGTTTTGTCACCCCTTATCTCCTTTAATGTGGAGAAAAGATGCATTCCCATGGAAAGCAATGATATTGTCTGGAGTGCAATAAATAGCAATGGGAATTCACCCAGAGTATTTGCTGGTTTTTTTACACACAGGACAGCACACCCTGAGCTTTGGAAAGTGAGCAAACAGTGCAAGACTCCCGTGGTGGGGATGTGGGGACACGGCAAGCAGCACCTGGCCACATGTTGGCAGCCACCGGTGCCGAGAAAGTTCCCTTATTTATGCCTTAATTGCCGCCTCCGCACAGACGGATCAGCTTGAGGTCATGCTGACAAATGACGTGAGGAATGCGAGGAAGCTCTCACCTCAGCAAGGCAGGTCACAATAGCAATAAGCTCCAGAAAACATTTGGAATTACCATTGCTCACATGAGCGGTGCATCCATGACACAGCCTGCCTGCAGGCTCTGCCTGCACCATGATCAGCACAGAGCCTGTTTTCCTGGAAAAGCTCTGACCCAAATTCACTGAAGGTGAAGAAAAGCCTTTCCTACAGCTTTTGGATCAGAACTTGTGATTACCAGATTTCCAGTGACTGCTGGTCTCAGGAGAAGAACAGCTGCTTGAACAAGAGGTGTATTTTGGTGTAAAGAATTACCTCCCTATCAGCTGCAGATCCAGCTTCCCGGACAACTGAGGGAAAAAGACAAATTCAAGTGGAGCTGCAAGCTGACATGTAAAGGTATTTCTGATAGCAGGGTGAGTAAAGTGCCACTGGGAAGCCCTGGATCCTCAGAAGGGCTCCTTGGTGTGCAACACCGTGCAATCAAACAACAGCCTGCAAGGGCTGGTTCAGGAGCTGTGCAGCCTTTTCTCTAGCTCTTCCTGCAACACAGCCTTACAGTGATGAAAGGAACAGGATTAGGTGCTAATTATATTTGCGGGTACTCCCGTCAGGCTTCTCCTTCTCGTGGGCGGATGCTGTTGTCAGGGAAGACCTGGTAGTCTTTTGTGGTGGGGTTTTGTTTGGCTGGCTTGTTTTTGGGGTTTTTTTTTACAAAAAGAGATGTTCCAGGCATCCTACAGATCTGGAATCTTCAATCCCATAAAAGCTCTGCTACTTGGACTAAAAAAACCTTTCCCACACAAAAGAACACACAGAACCTGCTAATCATTAGCCAAATAACTACAGGATGAAAAGACCACAGGTACCAAGGTGGCTTTCTGTAGTAAAACAGCCAAGCACAGGAGCAGCCCTGCTGCATTACATACACAGATACTTTGCATTTCTGTACATTAGAGCTTTATTTTTCTGCTCAAGTAGCTCCAGGAAGAAAGTGCAGTACTAATGCACATTGCAGTCTGTCATTCTGTGAGTGCAACTGAAACCTGGGGAAATGATGCTCGTAACTGAAACCACTAATAAACAGGGTGCCATCTACACAACATGAGTGACAGATGAACGTCAGGGGTTGTGCAGTAGGTAGCATTTCCAGCGAGATTTCAGTACCCAAAACCAGGGCATGGTTTTAACAGACCTTGGGTAGAGATGAACAATATGAAAAATACGGCTTCTCTCTGAAAACTGAGCATTTATAAACCGTGTGCTGAGCTCTCCTCATTGGTCAGGCTGACTGTGGATCAGCTAAAAATGAAAACAATATTGTTTCTTTTGACCCAGCTAAAAACCTCAACAACCAGATCCCCAGCAGTATCAAATGATTGAGATAAAATTACTTTGGTTGAAACTGTGCTGATTTCCACAAGCTGTGAAATGTGGTGCCATGAAATGCTGAGGTGACGATCTCTGCTGAGACTGTGAAGGGTTTGAAAGGACAGCAAAGGAAAGGAATGTGATCCTCTGTGCCTTCCTCCTCCAAGAGCTGCAGCACTAATTAGAGCCTGTGATGACAGCTCCAGGCTGTGTCATACAGTTTGCTTTTGCAAACTGGTCAGTGAAAGGGCCATAGAGACTCATCTCCAGCTGCAGGGTCTCAGAGCTTTTTTAGAGTCATAAAATAGTTTGAGTTGGAAGGGACCTTTAAAGGTCATCTAGTCCAAACCCCTTGCCACAGGCAGAGACACTTTCCTCTAGCTAAAAGCTCCCTCCAGCTTGACCTCGAATACTTCCAGCAACAGGGCATTGATCACTTCTCTGGGCAGCCTGTTCCAGTGCCTTACCATCCTCATTGTAAGAAATTTCTCTCTTATATCTAGTCTAAATAAAGTCTCCTTCAGCTTAAAGCCATTCCCCCTTGTTCTATCACTACATTCCCTTGTCCAAAATTTTTCTCCAGCTCTCTTGTAGCCCCTTTCATTACTGGAAAGAGCTCTAACATCTCCCAGAACCTTCTCTTCTCCAGACTGAACAAACCCAAATCTCTCCTCTCAGTCTGTCTTCATAGGAGAGGTGCTCCAGTCCTCTGGGGTCCATTTGATCCTCTGCTTTGTCACTACCAGTCTCCTAGCAGAGTTATCCAAATTCCTTCCTTTTTCAGGTGAGGACAATATAGATAGCTCCCCAAAGAGGCTGACACCCTGTGTGTGTTTAGCTATGTCTGGGGTGCATTCTGAGCTATCCTACACGACTACCTCAGATGTAGCCAGGCGGGCATCGATTTCTTCTCCCAGGCAACCAGCGACAGGACAAAGGGACATAGTCTTAAGCTGTGCCAGGGAAGGTTCAGGTTGGACATCAGGAAGAATTTCTTCACAGAAAGGGTGATTAGACATTGGGATGGGCTGCCCAGGGAGGTGGTGTGTGGAGGCCCATGGGCCTGCCTCAGCTCCACCCGCAGCCTTGCCCTGCAGAGATGTCCCTTGAATGGGCTGTGATTAGCTTATCTCAACCCTCCAGGAAGGATACTCCTTAGGTTGGCATGCCTTTTCTTATCATGGTGAGCTATCCCTGAAAAGCTTCAGTGATCCCACCATGCCCTAGTACCCATGTTAATCCTTTGTAACCCACTGTTTTTTCCCCCTTGGTACCACCCTTGCTTTCCCCCATAAAATCCCCACTTTTCTCCCCAGTTCTTCAGGGAGCTGTCGTCCCTGGCTCCCTTCACAGAGCTGCTGGATAATAAAGGAATCTCTGTGGAATCTCCATATGACGCCTCCTGTCTCTCTGTCCCTGAGTCGGTCTGGGATAGCCCCACAAGCAGAGCTGGAATCTCAGAGCTGTAATCACTGAGCTGATCTCAGGCCACACTTGCTGAGGCTTATGTGGTGGCTAGCAGACCTGCCAGAAGACCCTCTCAAAGGCAGTTCCTTGAGGGATTCTCTCTCTGGGAAGGTTGGCGGCTTCCCAGGTCTGGAGCATCCAGAGCAGCCAACAGTGGTGGAGTCACCATCCCCGAAGATATTTAAGGAAAGACCAGGTGTGGCACTCAGTGCCATGGTCTATTGGGTCACAGGTTGGACTCAGTGATCTCAGAGGTTTTTCCAACCAAATTCATTCTGTTATTCCATGCAAGAGTGCAACACTCTGAGTTGACACCATGTCTGAAAAGGTGATAAACTAGCTAACTCAAAAAACTAACTCCAAAACACTGCAGACCTCACAATGTAATTTTAAGCAGAACTCAAGAGAAGCAAAAGTTTCCACAAAGCCAGAAGCCTGCTTTGTGATGCACTCACTGCCTAGGGATGGTGAAAAGCGATGCCTGCACATTTCCTTACCTCTTCCTGGCCATGCCACAGATGACAGGAGAGCTGGGAGCAAATAGCTGTCACTGTGTTTATCCACACAAGCCTGGGACCATGGAGTAAGACAGAAGCATGCAAATCCTAGAATGGGAGTCCATTAGTGTATCTCTCTGTTGTGGCTTTATGCCTGACATCAGCATCCATCGTTCCCTCTCCCATGACAGTGCTGTCATTTAGGTGTCTTTGTAGTTCTCAACCTTTTCTTTTCATGTTCCAAGTCCCATCTGAGACCCAAAGTGGGATTGAGCTGTTTATATTCAGACACTGGGTTAGATCAAGTCAACAAAGATTGGAAGGCTGAAGGGTCTGGAGCACAAGTCTGATGAGGAGCAGCCAAGGGATCTGGGGGTGTTTAGCCTGGGGAAAGGAGGCTCATGGGTGACCTCATCTCTCCCTACAGCTCCCTAAAAGGAGGTTGTAACCAGGTGCAGGGTCGGTCACTTCCTCTTAGTAACAAGCAACAGGACAAGAGCAAATGGCCTCAACTTGTGCCAGGGGAGGTTTAAATTGAATATTGGGATTTTTTTCATGGAAAGGTTTTTCAAGCATTGGAACAGGGCAGTGGTGGAATTACTGTAGCCGTGGAAAGGGGTTTTAACCCTTTAAGTGCAGCAGAAATAAGATGCACAGCTACATGGTCATCTTTCATGACAGGAAGAAAGAGACAAGTTTATTCAGAAACATGCTTGGTTTTATAGCATGACTCGCAATTCCAAGAGTAGAGAAAAGGTGATTGGTTCAGAGAGAAGACACCCCATTCCCAGGGCCTGGTCACACACCACAACAGGTGTTCTATCTTGTTATTAATTCCTTTTTATTTTGACCAAATTATCACCCTGGGAGAAAATCTCCCTAGCCTTGAGCTGGACCAGCTTATCAGCTGGGAACAGAGCTGAGAAGCTCCAGCCTGGAATATTTTTCAGGCTGTAATTTCCTTACTTTCTCAAGATGTTTCCCACAAATTACCATCCCTAGAAGCATTCAAAAGGCATGTGGATAAAGCATTTATGGACATGGCTTAGTGGTGAATCTGGCAGTGCTGGGTTAATGGTTGGAATTGATGATCTTAGAGATCTTTTCCAACCTGAAGGTTTCTGTGATTCTCTAAGACCACCTCCATGACTATGGAGACACACTAGTGCTTCTAAGGCCCCACTCTTTCCATCTGTCAGGATTATTTATCTCTATAGACAACAGAAGAAGCCTGAGGTGACTGGTTTAATTTTTATGTCCCCTCCTTCCTTCCATCTCTGAGCAGCTGTGAATATGAAAAAAAGACCACTTTGATGACTTGAGGGTTTGATCCCCAAACCTCTGTTTGGAGGGTTTTGGTAGCAGTGCCATGGAAAGAAACACCTCAACTGAATGAAATCCCAGCCAAAATGTTACATTAAAGCAAGAAATCACAGAAAACTCCCCCCTCTGGAAAGTCAGAGAATCGATATATAGTAGCCTGTTCATCTGAGAGTGGTCAGGGAACAGGCATCAATTTTTTAAGCCTTCAGCAGGAAGCTCAATAGATTTGCCCTGCATTCAATCTCCTCGAAAAGTCCAGCAGGTAGAGGAGCTGAACAAAAGACCTGACCTTTTCTCCCTCACTGTGCTTTCACATAGCCCGAGCAGAACAAAGGCCCACGGTGGCATCCGATCCCGACAGTCCACAGAGCACTCAGCACAACCTCCCGAGGAGGGCAATTTCCTTTTGTGCACCAGCCTCCAGCCACGGAGCAGTTTTCAAACGCCACAATAATTAATCAAATAAAGTATCCTTTTGCAAGGAGGTCAGGTGTAATTTCAGCATAATCCAGACGCCGCAGGCTGAGCTGATCTAGGGAAAATGCTGCTCTTGCAGGTTGGCTGAATGGTGTTTGCATCTGTTTTGATCTCCTCTGTACCTGTACGTGAACTCCCAAGTCTTGCCCCTACACACAGGGCCCAGCACATGACAAGAACAAATTCGGAGTAAAGCCTTTGTTTGAAACTGAGGGTGATTTGAGACATGAACGTGCTCTCTAGATTCTCCTCCTTGGAGCAGCACAGTGCTGGGATGTACTGGAAGCCCTCTTGCTTGTCCTGGACAGCACTTTGCCAAGACCAGAGCTCAGAACTTGCCCACCTGTGATTCAGAGAGGCCCAGCTAGGCTGGACTGAGCAGACTAGCAAGTGCCAGTGAGGTCACCATGGACCTGCTCCTTCATGGGCTGGTAAAGCCCTGCTGTTTATAGAGCAAACGATATACACAGATATGGTGGTTGACTTAGGCCTGATGTGTTTTACACTGCTGGGATTTGGGAGGAGATTCAAGCGTGGGCCAGGTTCATAAGGCTGCAACCTTCTGAGCCACTCAGGCTCCCCTGAAGTGGAACCACAGACATTAGCCCTTAGCTTAGATGCAGGTGTAACTCTTTGGCTGTATTGCTCAGGCACCTACAAAGACTCTGTCTGTTACCTGAAAACAACTCTGTTAAAGGTCATGGAATCCTAGAAAGATTTGGGTTGTGAGGGACCTTAAACATTATCTTATCCAACCCCTCTGCTATGGGCAGGGAGCATTTCCACTAGATCAGGTTTCTCAAAGAGTTATCCAACAGGGATAGGGCATCCACAGCTTATCTGGGCAGCCGGTTGTAAAGGCTTGGGAACCAGAAATCTAAGGAAAGGTACTCCATTTTACAACAGTCTCTAGATGACCTTCCAACACCCAGACAATATATGGCAGAGGTGATTTACTGAACTTAGCTCAGCTCAGTAAATTAATTACTGACCCACTTTTGGTTTGTTTTTTTTTCCTACAGAAATGTTCTCTAAACGGAGTCTTTACTGCAGCCACCTTTTTAGTAACAATTCTAGCAAGATATTAGCCTGTTACTCCTTCTTGAATCCCAGCCTATATATGGAGGAGGGGCTAATGCTATCCTCATTTCACACAGAGGGATAGTGAGGCATAGAGGGAGGATGCCACTTTCCCCAAGGTCACACAGTAGAACCAGGGCACGCAAGTCTGTGCCTATGACTCCAGATCAGAATGTCTTTAATAAAGGCAGCTCCTCTACTCTTCTCTATCCTTAAATTTGACTAATAAGTAGCTGTCTCACCTCTACTCTTGTTGGTCCCTAATGATCTGGTCTTGGCTCTCTCCTTTTTGTGCCACTAATGCTGGCTGGAGCAGGACTTCTGCAAGCTCTTGTAATCCTGTGAGGGCTTTTGTCTCAGCAGGAACCCCTTTGCTGGGATTTTTAGTGAAATCCTCCTTCCGCCTGCCCCAACACTATCCTCTTATTTTTCATGGTCTTGGAGAAATTCAGGGTGGCCCCTTCAAGAGGCTGGGGTCAACTTCCAAATGCAAGGGCTATCAGGATTAAGTGGGTTCAAATCATAAGATATCAACCCTGTTTTAATGCTGAGACTCCTGCTGACTCCTGAGGTTGTTTTGCTTGAACAGGGACTGTAAAATTAAGAGGAGACTCTGCTCTGCCCTTTCAGGGTGCCTTTGATACATCCCTCAGGGCAGTATCAGGCAGTGCTGGGAGACATCAGCCCTGTAATAGTCCAGATGAGAGGGGGACAGACACTCCCTGACTCATTGGCTGCACATGCAAAAAGTTCTATTAATTTTTCAGCTGGGGATCCTGAGTCACAGGGGCTGTTTGCTGCTGATCTGCTCTCCTCGCTGGGTGTTATTCAGTGCATGGGATATTCTGCTCTAAAGGGCATCTGGCTGAGCTGAAGTCACTCATACAGGTGAAAGCAGAGTTAGACTAAAGGGCACCTAAAAGGGTAGATTGAGATGAGATATTAGGAAAAAACATTTTATTGTGAGGGGCGGTGAGGCACTGTCACTGGTTGCCCAGAGAAGCTGTGGATGCCCCATCCCTGGCAGTGTTCAAGGTCAGGTTGGATGGGGCATTGGAGCAACCTGGTCTAGTGGAAGGGGTCCATATCCTGTCCCCATGGCATAGAGGTTGTAATGAGATAATCTAAAAGGTCTCTTTCAACCCAAACCATTCTATGATTTTGTATGTTAGGTGTTGTATGGGCATAAAGTAGAAGTCATTGCATCCTGAAATGGCCTGGATAGACAAAAGGACTGGAGTCTCCAGGAAGTAAAGTGGCTTGCTCCACACCACGTTCCCACCTGGCAAACAGCAGAGCCAGAAATAGACAGAATTTTGTCTGCAAGGAACAGTGCTAACAAAAGCCTCATTTACAATGACAGAATTCCAAATAATAAAATTTCTAGATGATCAGTACGGCATAGCCCCTCCTAAGAAGACTTTTCTGCAGCTTTCTCACCCCACCTGAGATGTCTAACAGGCACTGGTGTCACACTGCAGGGTACCAGATTTCTCCCATGCTCACCTGTGTCTTTTTAGGAAGTGTCTAGGAACTTTGTTTCCTTGTTACAACTCAAGTTTGAAGTGAACTTGATCATCAAACTACTGTGATTAGGTGACACATCTAAAGGGACAGGCAGAGTGGCCACACAAGCCTCGTTTCCTATGGAAATCAGCTTAGATGAGAAAGCCAGCTTTAATCAGATCCTTAAATTATTCCAGCATTAACATGCTCTGTTCCTACCCTTTTTTGCAGAACTTTGAGCTACCCACACAAAGAAAGGGGTGGCTGTTGATAGTTGCCATTTGCTCTAAGCTACACTTAAGAAATTGGTGGTTTCTGGAGACAAGTCTCATTTCCCTGGCTGAGGTCAGCATGACAGCTGCACCTGAAAAGTTTGACTTTTGTTCCAACCCTGTTTACTTAATATCTTCCCTGACTGCTGAGCTCAGGGCTGGGAGGACAGGACCTGGTCTGCTACTCTGAAGAGTAGTCCGTCCTGGAATTTAAACAGATATAATAACAGGGCATTGGGGAGATCTACACATTTTTTCTAAGAGCAATAATGCTGCCCTAACAACTTTCACCCTCTGCTGCCCACCACCCTAATTTGTATTGGTACAATTAACCTGACGCAATTGCAGTCCTAATTTACTTCATCATTTGGCCAAGATCTTAGAAGACTTTTTCCAGCCATGAGAACTTATGCAGACTATCAGTGGACTTAACCTGAGGAAGGCTCTTACACAGAAATTACAGATTAAATGATCACTCTTTTGTTTCTCCAGACCAAAACCTTCTGTGGGCTGTAGGAGAGACAAACCCAGTGTGTTTGTGTGTGGCTTCTGGAGTTCATCTCAGCCCAGGGTAAATCTGCTGGCCTTGATGGCACTGATCCAGCAAAGCTGAAGGATGAGAAGAAGCAGGACAGAAATAGCTGGGGTATCACAACATAACAACAACCTCTGGTGATGCTGGAAAACACCCAAAGGCTCAGACGTGGGAGGCAGCGCTCCGATGTGCTCTAGCTGGGCTTGCAGGGCTCCTTGCTCCTCACCACAGCACACACCTGCTGGACTCCTCTGTCCCTGTGCAGGAGGTCTGCCTGATCCCCAGCCTCAGCCAGGGAAGAGGACCCTACCTGCTGGTGTGGTTTGAGAGTGCTCCCCCTTCCCCTCCAGCCCCACTGCTATGGTGAAGCTGTTTGAGCCCACCGAGCCCAGTGGGAGCTTTGCCTGGGCTGGCAGCCCGATGCCACCAAGAGGCAAAGCATTTTCTTCTCCCAGCCTCTCCTGTCGGCACGAATTCAAACTCCTGTATACCAACACACACCAGGCACGTGGAAAACTGACTTACAAAGCAAGCCTCACCCCAACAAAAACACGGGTCAGCTCTGGAAATCACAGGAATCCACACACAAACCCCAGCTTTTCTAGCCGAGATCCAGCTGATCAATATCTTTGTGGCAATTCCCTAATGGCTTCCAGGAAATCCGATACAGAACCTGCAAGAAATCCCATTAAACGCCTCTCTGTATCTGCTGGAATAAAAATATTTTCAATGAAAAAAGAAGAAAACAGGTGCTGTTGTATTTCCCTTGACTCACATGACACTTGTACTAAAATAATGTGCTGACACTTTATCTTCTCCAAGATAATTAAGAAGTACAGTGAGACTGGTATCTCAGAAGAATTCTTTGAAGGAGGATCTCTGGGCATGAACAACTTTTTAGTGAGTTGAGCTCCACATAAAATAGCCCACACTGGATCCAACCTGTGGGCTCCCCATCTACTATATTTCTCTGACAGAGGACGCCTAAAAAGCAGCATAAATGCAGATGTAGTGGCATTACTCTGCAATATTTCCCCAGAAACTAATAATTTGCAGCTTGAGAGTCTCTAGAGCCAAAAAGGGGTAGTTTTCTTTTTCCTCTAATATATATGTTTTACAGTTTTTAGAGGCTTTTTATAAATGAAACTTGTCCAAGTGCTTTTTTTAACCCAGTACTCTGAGTATCTATGGGGTTCTGCCATAAGGAGCACCACAGATGCCAGATTGTGCAAACTCTTTATCTCAGAGCCTGTTCT
The DNA here is from genome assembly GCA_037013685.1 of Acridotheres tristis. NCBI lineage: Eukaryota > Metazoa > Chordata > Aves > Passeriformes > Sturnidae > Acridotheres > Acridotheres tristis. Next base: position 29,732,056 of record CM072884.1, on the reverse strand, counting down.
CTATAGGCCTTATTTGATGCTCCCTAATTTTTGTATTTTGAAGGAAAATTAAGGAAAAGCTTTCTTTTGGATTCACCATGCCAACATGATCTTCTAGGATCTATAACATACCTTCTTCCCATCTCTTCTCAGCTTGGAGCCTTTGTCTAAACAATCATTCCTCCTGTGAAAGGTGTTCCAGACCTCTGACCATCTCTCCTTTCTCAGAATTCTCCCCAGTGGAACCATTTTTGTTTTAGATGACTTGAAATGAGATAAATCATCAGAGGTGTGCTCTCTGGACAATGGCAGATATGAGGAGGAACACAGAAGGGCTCAGTCCCAATATTTGGGTCCTAGTTCCAATCTAGCACAGCCCAGAGCATCTTTTCCCTGTGCCCTGGTGTTTTGGGCAGGTGAGCCCTGCTCGGGTGGGAGGTGTTTCCTAGCTGCAACCTGCAAGCCTTACAAGACTAAATCTCAGTGATCAAGGCCAGCTTGGATGTGACTTTGAGCAACCTAGTCTAGTAGAAAGTATCCCTGCCCACGGCAGTTAATCTTTAAGGTCCCTTCCAACCCAAACCATTCCATGACTCTACAATATTTTCCTAAAATTCTTTACATTTACTTGGAGACGTTGACACCTACCATGATCCCAGATTTATCTTCCCATTTCCAAAGCCAGGAACAGCTGAAGAGTGGCTTTGTCTGATGGAGTGAAGCCCCTTCCAAGCACAGCTCTCACTGTACAAGCCAGTGTCAGATGGGGAGAGAGGGAAAAGCCAGGATTCACAGAGGCTCCGTTCTCCCAACACTCCATGTAACATGAGGCATATCCTCTTGTAAGGCTTCCTTCCCCCACACTCATAAAGGTGGAGACCAGGCTAGTTGTGCAGCAACAACAGCAGTGCAAACCTCCCCCCTCCCAGGCACCTGTCAGTCTACAGCCAACCTTACAGTGTAAGTTTTAACTCCTTTCATGCATTTGAAACTGTGTTCAGGTCATCTGCACCCCAGGTAAATGCTGTGTCATTACACCAGGTTAAATGCAGGGAAGGGGATGGCAGCAGCTGAACCAAAAACCTGGGAAAGGAATTTGCTGGGACTGCAGTCTAAGAAGAGCTCAATGATTATCTTTGCTCTGAGGCTGACAATGGGAACAAGCACTCAGGGTTTAGGTTCCAGCTGGGCTAAGGTAGAAGCTGCTGCCTAGCTGCTCAGGCTGGGCAGGTCTGGGGGTGGCTCATCTAACAATGCCAAGAGATGAAGTGGTCCCCAGAGATTTATGACTATGAATTTCTAACTTTTCTATTTTCATTTGGTAGTCAATCCACTTCAATTGCCTGTTTTTCATTGGATTTCCACATTTTGCATTCCCTTTGTGTAGTTGGGAACAACTGTACTCTGCTCTCTACAAGTGTCTGACTATGAGAGCTTTATATTGGATACTAGGACAACTCTCACTGCAGAAAGGGTGGTCAAGCACTGAAACAGGCTGCCCAGGGAAGTAGTAGTTTGTAAGGAGTCATCATCCCTAGACTATTTAAAAGAAGTGTAGATGTGGCACTTGAGGACACAGTTTAGCGGTGGGCTTGGCAGTGCTGGTTTGAGGGTTAGACTTTATGATCTTAGAGGGCTTTTCCAACAATTGTGTTTCTGCAGTTCAGAGCAGGGGCTCTGTGCACAGCTCCAGCAGGGATTGGGAGGGTCTACCTGGGGTTGGACAGACAGCATAAACATGGACACTGCTGTCCTGATAAGCTTTCTGGCTCTACCTAGCACTTGAATGCGGGACCAGAAAGTCACAAACACATGGGTTCATCCCATATCAGCTCTCCTTGGACATCGCCTAGCAGAGAGGAAGGTTTCACAGTGCAAAGCTGTCTTACATGCTGTCTCCACATCCTGCAAACCCTTGGTATAGTGACACTTGTCCCACTCTGCTTTGGGAGAACAAAACACAGTCTCTGCTTCAAGAGAACAATAAACCCCCCCTGTTTTTCCTCTCACCCTGAAAAGGGACTGGCAGAGCCAATGCGACTAATTGGAGCCAGCATGGTCTTGATGTGGACAACCAAAAACGTGCCCAGGACTGAGTGCCTGCAGCCACCTATCCTGTCAGCCCATTTCTGCCATGCTTGGAAGCTGTTCTCTGCAGCTCCAGGAAAGGCTTTGAAAAAAACTATTAGCTGACAATGCCTTCATTAATCACAGCATAATCCTTTCCATGGCAACCCAAGGATTGCGAAGTCACAAGTTAGCAAGCGTAAGACAGAACACTGTACAGCAGCCCTTGGCCCGGGGAAACTTCACAGCTAGCAAGATGAATTGGCTGCTCTGAGGAGGGGAAGTGTGTTAGAAATAATATTGCCTTGAAAAGAGGGTCATCCCTGGCCAGGATTCAAATCTCATAAATGCCACTGTCTGTGGGGAGATCCTGTAGCTTCGTGAAGTTACTCCAGTCTCACCCCAAAAAGCCCAAGAAGTGACTTTGGTCCTACATCTTAGTTTTGCAGAAAATCAATGCTTTCAAACAGGTCAGGGAGAGAAGAAAGTTTGTCACCAGGCCATCACCACAAAGTTAAACACTATTTAGATACACATATTTGGGAATTGTAAGGGCTCAGAAATTGCAAATCCACAGGTAAAAACAATTTTGACCATCACTGAACTGGAGAGGAGAGAAGTACTGTCCTGGATTTTTTTTGTCCTTGTTTTTCCCTCTTTGGTTTTCCCTGGGACAGTTTAGGCTCAGGGTAATGAGGAGACTTAACAGGATCTCACAAGGATGCAGGTTTTGACTGAAGCTTTGGCAAAGCCCAGACAAAGCTGCAAATCCATTCCATACCTTCACACTACCAGTGTTGAGAGCTTGCAGTTCCTTGTCTCATGGGAAGAGTAAGGCCCATAGCATCCTATAGTGGAGGATGGGTGAGGAGTCAGCTTGCAACAACCATGTCCTTGCCAAGTTTATTTAATGCATAGATTAACCCCACAGGGTTGTTTCGTGGACATCCTTTTGCCCAGACTATGGAGAGAAGCACTCACACCAACACCACAGCCCTAGGGCTGTGAGAAAATCATCTCTAGCTTCTGCCACCTCTTTCTGGAGGGAAGACTTAACAGCAAGGGTCGACCAGGCAGTGTTAACCCACCAGTGTGTTGCCTTTCAGACTCCCCCTCCATTTTGCCAACATGACAGGTCCTCCACCATACACCCCAGCCTTCCCAGAGACACCAAGATATGTCAGCTCCACTGTTCCGCTTTCCCTAGGATACTGTAATTGTAAATACCCTACGAAATCCTGGGATTTTTCTTTGGTTCTGTGCTCAGCTGGTCCAGCACAGCCCATGTACAAAACATCACACTCCCAAACCAGGCAGCAAAATGCAAACTGCTTTGTGGGAATTGCCTATCCCATATCAAGTCTCAGTCCCTTCCCAGGCACAGTCCTAATAATTTAAATAGCCTGGAATGTCCTGAGTACTGCTTACTAGCACCGGTGTGACCGGGGAGACACCCCCCAAAACCAGCCTGGGCACAATCTGTGCTGTGCTGCAGCCAGGGAAAACTTGTGGTGCTCCCTGAAGAGCAGCACCTGCCTGAGCACAGGCTGTGCTTTATCCACCTAAATAGTGTGCGTGAGAGCAAGCAGAGGGTGAGGTGGACTGGGAGGACACCTGGGGTCTTGTGGCACTGCCAGTGAATCCATGTAGCAGGGACATCCCCCAAAGCCTCTTCCCATGTTTAAGCAGGTTCAGAGGTATCCCTGAATGTGAAAGGGCTGCGGAGCAAAGGGGTGGAGGGCTGCACACCACAGCACAGGAGGGCAGTGCCCTCCACCCTTCACTCCAGCTCACTGCTAGGTGACCCCAGCCAAATTAAGCAGCAGATAGAAATTACCGAGCCGCTAATCCATGCTGCAGGAGCCGAGCTGGCTCGGGGCTGCCGGGCACTCCTGGCAGGTCTGCGGTCGTGTCGTCTCCCCCCTCCCATCGAGCCCAGCCTCCTGCCCAGGTTTGATCCTGGATCCTGCCCGCAGCCCCGGCGGGTGCACCCCCATCCCTCCCATCCCTCCCACCCATCCCTCACCGCGCCCACCGCATCCCACCGCCCCCCATCGCATCGCACCCCGCCCGGAGCATCCCCAGCCCCTGCCTGGCTCCCCGGGTGCCGCCTGCCCCCCTGCCCCTTACCTTAGCGGGGCATGGCCAGCGACGGCGGCGGGGACGGGCGCTGGTGCCCGGAGCGGAGCCGCGCTGCCTCCAGCACCGAGCGAGGGCAGCGCCTGCCCGGGCTGAGCCTCTTAGCGGGGGAGGAGCCGGGCTACAGCCAGCCCCTGGTGTGGCTGTGGGTGTGTGTGCGGGTGTGTGTGCGGGTGTGTGTGCGGGCGGTACCTCCGTCCATCCCGGGAATCGCCAGCGCCGCGCTCCCGCCGCATCCCCACTCCCCAAAGATGCGTCCTCCTGCAGCCCTGGGGTCTGCCTCGGATCATGGTATCATAAAATCATAGAATGGCCTGGGCTGGAAGGGACCTGAAAGATCACCTGGTTCCACCCCGCTGCCACGGGCAGGGACACCTTCCACTAGACCAGGTTGCTCAGAGCCCCATCCAACCTGCCCTTGTGCACTGCCAGGGATGGGCATCCACAGCTTCTCTGGGCAAACAACCTGTTCCAGTGCCTCACCGTGCTCACAGTAAAAAAAAAAAATATTCCTAATATCTTATCTAAATCTCCCTTCTTTAAGTTTAAAACCATACACCCTTTTCCTATCATTGTCTGCTCAAGTAAAATGCTTTCATGGCACCCATGATATGAGTTTAGCTGCAAGTAAAACTTCAAGTCCTCGTTGAAACTGCAGAGCCCTGATGGATCCCTAGGAAAAAATGTGGCTGGAAAGGTCCTCCTGCCCTGTGCAAAGAGGTCTCTGGGCTGTGCAAAGGATGGTACTGAGGTCCTGTGGGATGAGGCCAGGAGCTGACAGGCGTCCTTGTTTGAATGCACCAGCCTTGTGTACTTGTAAATGTGAAAAATGGGACAGGAAAACACTCGAGGACTAGGAAACTAAGAGCTGAGGTTTTGCCTAGAAGCTTAACTCTGACCTGATGACTCTCTGTCCAAATCTGGGCTAGTGTCTTTTTGCCTTCCTGCTGAGAAAGGTGGGGCTGGATTTTAATTGTGCTACAAAACATCGCTAAAGTTTTCTACTTAGATATAAAGCTTGTCATTTTATTTAGTGAAAGGTGCAAAATACACCTTTTTATTTGTGTTATCAGAAAAGTTGTTTCTAAGATCCACTTTTGAATGAGGGTGCTGGAAATCCTCCCGGGGACCTGACTGAATGTGGTTTTTTGGTGATACTCCACAAGTAAGGAGTAATAAAAGGGCGCCTCCTCGGTTCAAAGCTGACCAAGAACTCTGCTCAAAATGTAGAAGTCACAGCACCGTCACCTGTCCCTTCCCAGCCATTTGAAATTCCTGTTGATGCCCAACCTCAGCCGTGAACAGACTCCACTGATGTTAAGCTCAGGATGGATGATTTGTGACCACCTGGGGCCACGCCCAGCGTCACTCAAGCCCTCCTCACTGTGTCAGTATAGTTGGTGTGGACGAGAGGGCAGATTCTGGCTGTGTCTGGGCTTTGCTCTGGACTGCATCTGACGTGCTTGGAATGGCTTGGGCAGCCTTGCCTTGTGCCCAGCAGGACCCATGCATGTGCAGAAAGGCAGGGAGGGAGGGAGGCTCTGCCAGGAACACAGGGCTGGCCATGCCTCCTCATGCCTCCTGATTGCACCACTGCGTTTGGAGGCGAGATCTGCAGAGTGCAAGGAGCCTTTGGACACCTGCACAGAACAGACTCCAATGGCCAATCCCTGGGTATTAACATGGGCTATTGGCCGAGGATGCAGCAGCACCAGAACAGTTCTGAGGGACAGGCAATGAACCCATCCCATTGCTGAAGGCCCTTCTACCTCTGCAGCCCTTCCTGCTGGAAATCCTTCATCCTTTTGAGCAGCAGAAGGATCATACGGCAGGGAATGTATACAGGCTTAAGATGGGAAGATGATGGCTATAGGGGATCCAGGTACAAGAAGAAATACGTCAGCACCAACTTTCAACCATAGGATGGATGTCTGTTCCTCCATGAAGATGCTCTTTCAGGTCAAAGGCAGACCCTGAACTGCCAATTTATCATAGAATCATAAAATCATATAATCACAGAATGATTTGGGTTGGAAGGGACCTTAAAGATCATTTAATTTCAGCCCCCTGCCATGGGCAGGAATGCCTTCCACAAGACCAGGTTGCTCAGAGCCCCATCCAACCTGGCCTTGAACACTTCCATGGATGGGACATCACATTCACAGCTTCTCTGGGCAACCTGTGCCAGTGCCTCTCCACTCTCACAGGAAAGAATTTCTTCCTGATATCTCATCTAACCTCACCCTCTTTCACTTTAAAGCCCTTCCCCACTTGTTCTATCAAAACATGCCCTTACAAAAAGCCCTTTAAAAAAGTCCCCTATGAAAACCAATATGAAACTGTATGAAACTAACCTTGTGAGCAGAAATCCGTGGCAAACGACCATGCTGGAGGGATGTGGAGATGCTGCAGGACCCTTGGTGAGCCTGGGCTGGATTGTGCCTGGAGCTGTGCACTACTCTATTACTTGCTGCTGGTTTCCAAACAAGCACAGTCTCTGCACATCTCCTCACTGATGTGCTGAGGCAATCCACACCAATTCCAACACCCCTATCTCCATGCTGGTGTGCACACCATCAGATACAGGCAGCGCTGCAAAGCAACCTACACTTTTAAGCCCACTGCCCCATCAAGGTGTGGATGTCAGTGGAAAAGCACAAACTCCATGCCTGCATGATGGTCTGTGGCTTATCCAGGCTTGCATAGACCTTTTTGTTTAGAATGTGCACAAAGCCAGACTCGGTAAAGCCACCTGGTCTTCACCAGAGCTCCTGTGCTATGTCCAGCATCACAGCCCCATAGGTGCCCAGCCACGTCTACTGCTGAGAACATCCTCCAGGAGAGTATCAGGATGTTTGGGAGACTGAAGTGTTTGAGGTGTTTGTAAGGCTTTTCCCCTAAGAAACGTCCTTGCAAGCTGTTTCAGTGGTGGAGGCAGAGGAGTAGGATGCTCATTTTCTATCTATTATTTGGTGAAACATTTTGTCCCAGAGAATAATCTCAGAAGCTGAAGAGTTTGGGAAGATACCTCCACCCCACAATAAAAGGGCTTTTTCCAGATGTCTGTTCCAGGCTCTTAAGGGTGGGCTGCAGAAGCACACAGCTCCTTCATGCTGCAAAGTCTTAGAGCACAGGCAGCTGGTGGAAGGAAGCTGAGATGGAAGCAAGATCCCAGTGCCAAAGCTTTGGGTCTGTGAGTTACAGCAGCAAGACTGGAAATTCCCATGGGCAAGGCAAGGCTTTTCAAATGCTCCCCATGGGCATTGTGCAGGCTTGTTTTCTGAGGGAAAGCCATCCAATATCCACTTCCTCCTCCTACTTTGCCCATAAACTTCCCCCCCCCCCGCCTTTTATTTTTTCAGCCATCTACAGAGCTCTTTTCCAAGTCAGGTGAGGCTTAAAAAAACAAATTCCCTGCACTGTAGTGAGTCTGGGGCATAGGATGCAAAAGTTTGCAGTCAGAAGAGATTTCCCATTCCCACAGTGGATTTCCTCAGCAAATGTGAGTGTAACCTTATGTGAAAGACTCATGCAGATCACCTTGCCTCAGTCTCAAAGTCTAAATAACTTGAATGGAGTTGGTGAATCGAGCAAATACAAAAGGCTCTGCAGAGCCACCTTGTGCCCATCCAAAGCATTCTGGAAGAACACAGCAGTTCAAAAGAAAGGAGTCTGAATAAAATATACACAATTTATTTATTTATAGGAGGTTTACAGCTGTACAGTGTTGGCTTTCTGTTTGGACCACTCTCTGATCTTGTGCAGCACGACACGTCAGTGCTTTTGGCAATGAAGACAAGTCACAGCCTGTTTTAACAGGCAGATGTCAAAAAGAAATTGATTCCATGGAGTGTAATGCCAGGCTGCTTGCAACCATTGAAATGATTAAAAAAAGAAAGGTGAAATAAATCAGACACATGTCCTACCCCACTCATGAGGGACTGAAAAGTGGTTTTCAGACCTGCTCTCCTCTCAAAAAAACCCCAAAACCCAAACCCCCTGAATATTTCTGTTTACTTCATTCAAAGAGAAAAGGCATCAACAATAAGAATGGCATCTGCTCTACAAGTAAGAGAAAAAGAAGGGTAAGAAAGGTAATTTTTGTTCTTCCATTGGAAATGTAGGGAAGAAGGCTTTTGCTCTAACTTTTCCAAAACTTTCTTTTTTTCTTTAAAAAAAAGGACAAATATTACTGATATTAAGACAATTTGGTCCTGATGTAGAGTGATTTTTTAAAAGAAGGTATTAAAAAGCTGCCTTTCCTCTCTTTATGGCTTGATTCTCTGTAGGGAGGAAGGAGGCTGCCCATGGGTACCAGGGCACCACAACTTCTTGGTGAGCTTTGGCACTGCTCTTTGGGCACATGGCAGGGCACTCCTGGACCTCCTGTGCTGAAGTTTAACCCTAGCCTGATTTCCTGAGAAAACAAGGCTAATGCAGACAAACTGGACACCTCCATCTGCTGATGATGGTGCAAAGCTCCTGTCATGTTCCTGTGATGCCAAATAGCTCATCCCCCTGCCAGGAGAGGTATCCTCTCACATATCACTCTGAACATAAGCCTGTGAGATCTTTTTCTGAGACCCAAATCGTACCTTCTAACCTCACAACCCTGCTTCCATTTATTTTCAGTGATGAGTCTCATACACAAAACTAGGATAAAATCAAAATATCTCTGATTTGGTCTTCCTAAATTCAAGGATTTGCTTTGACCTTGGCATCAAAAAGTTACTTTAACTAACCAGGAGCATTTAAGTCAATTCTGCAAGACACTGAACCAAATTTGGTCCCAGTGATGGCACCTGGAGTTGGAGGGTGCTCAATGCAAGCCAGGAGTAATTGAGATCTGGAAAGAACATCATGGGACTGCTGCTTGCCTTTAAGTCCTGAAGAACAAGACCTAAGAACATTAGCAAATTTGGTAAAAAACCCCTCATAACTGCAGGACTGTGAAGATGAGGAAAGGGGGAAAGCAGCCTGCAAAAATCAATGCAGATACACTGTCTGCTTCTGGTTCCATCAAGAACTGAGCTATCAGGTACTTTGGGGAACACTTTACCATGTTTAAGACTTACCTGACCTTTAGGGACTTTAAAAAAACCCAAACAGACTTACAGGACAAACATGAGTATTTAGGAGGACAAGCAGAACCCCTTTTCTATAGCAAAAGAAGGCTTTTCTGTTCACTTTTGTTGCAGGAAAAGGACTCTGCCCCTGTCAAAATTTACCAAGATTCAAAGATTTTATCATATGTATTAATTTTCACTTGCTTGCAGATGACTGCAAAATATTTGCTTAGAAAATCTGACAGAAATATCCCTTAACTTGCACCACTTTAAAGGCACATGAATAAAAAACCCTGAACAACAGGAGAAAAAAAATGGTTTGAAACTTGTCCTAGTCAGCTGCTGAAAGGCCAGACAACGGGTTGTTGTTTGGTTTATCAGGGATGGTTTATAAGAAGCCAGATTCTGCCACCCAGTGGAATATGGAAGATTAACCCAGTTTTCATGGAAATCAGGAGCAGACCATAGTCCTAGGCACGTCCCCGAGGATGCATTTGGGTTGTGCTCATGAGACTGGCTCTAGGACTGTACAACTCATCCTCCACGACAGGAGACTGGAAATTAAAGGTGAGAGATGGACGCTGGTATGAATTAAATATTCCCAGCATTTTCAGGCTGCACTGGGAGCAGTGCTCCTCTAGTACAAGCTAAAATCCCACTATTTTTAAAAAGAATTTGAGAAAGCGAGGCACTGAGAAATGATGCACTGTAGGCAGCAGTACAGATGGAGCCCATGGAGTGAAGCTCCCATCCCTTGAACTTGACACTTTGGCCTTCAGAGGAACGAATCTTCTCTTACAGATCTTCTCTTACCTAAACACTGAACTGCCCTAGGAGACAACCCACCCCAGCTCCTGGGGTGAGCTCTTGGGATGGGGACACGGAGACAGCAGGCACCATGGGAGTTCAGGAGGCACCCACAGGAGCTGGGTCCACACTGATTCAGAAACCTGTCCCCAGAGAACAGTTATCCCACCACAACTGTCGTCAAAATCTTTCTATACTTCAGAGTTGCATGGGCTTGAACAAGACTTGGGTGGAGACAGCTTGTCCCCAACATGATGTTCTTGCTGCCCCTGTGGATTTGGGCTGCCTTGGTGCATTTTCCTAGTAGTTGCAGTATGCAAACCCATACCCAAAAAACATCCAGTAGGCCCCGATCTGTTTTTCCACTTCTCCTTTGCTGTGGTGCCTCCACGGATAAGTGATTACATGGCAATTTCAAGGGAGACAACTCCATGCACACTACTCTTAGCCCAAGCAGACACACTGAAAATGCACTGAAGCAGCTGGTGGCACCGCGGTGGCCACGTGTGTGCGTGCTGGCACGTGTGTGTGCCAGCCTGTGTAAACAAACAGCCCCAGGGCATCGTGCTCTGGCTGTCAGGACACACAGCGTGCTCACAGCAGTCCCACAGCGCACCTGGCAGCCAGGAGGGGCTGCAGAGGACGCCAGCAGAAGGATCTTTGCGGTTCCCCAAAAAAAGGCACCATTTTTTAACATTGAAAACGCAAGATTGGCTCCTTGGAGTGGAATGCATGCATGGTTCATATACACTTTGCAGATGGTAGGTAGGCTCTGTGTGTCTCTCTATATATATGTATATATGTATGTATGCATGTTCATATTCACATACGTGGCACCAGAAGAGTCATCCTTGAGGACTCAGACATTAGTGAGGATGTTGCTGCTGAGCAGCATCACAGCAATGGTTCCAGGGAGATCGTTTGACCTCCTGTTCCCTCTGTCCTGCAGGTGCAGCGTGTGCACCGACTGCCGGTCGCTGGGATCCCCCGTGAGTGCCACTTGGCCCAAGAACTCGTCACTTATCAGGTTGTGGTTCCAGATCTGTGGAAACAAAACAGGGATGAGGGCAGCTCCTTCAGGGGTGCAGCCAGCCTTCATGTGCTAGAGTGAAGGGGTCACTGGGGACATGTCCTGAGCTGAAGCCAGGGAGGTGGTGAGCTGTGGGGGTGTCACTCTGGTAGTGAGAGGGGTGAAGGACATGCCTGTACCAGATGTCACCGTGGTGGTGAGAGGCTGAGCTGCATTAACTAATGGTGCTCAGCCTGAGGAACAGATCTGCTATGCACAGTGTGAGGAGAGGGCAGGGGGTCCGAGTGAGAGAGGATCTCCATCCCTCAGCCCACTGCTTGCCCGCCAGGTACCTGAACAATGATGGGTTGTCCTGGCTTCTTGCGGTAGAAGAGCCCTTTCACATCAAACTCTGGTGATACCGTGTTCTTCTTCACCGGAGAGCGAACCTTTTGTCCTTCACACTTGATGATCACATAAGGGTCAGCTCCTGAGGAGAGAAAAGCGAATTTTTTTTGTTGTAGCTTCTGCAATTCCTGAGTCCTTTTCCAAAGGTGTCATATAGTAATTTGCCTCCATATCCCACCAGAGAAGATGGGTATCTGGGGTTTGTCACACCCCAGATGAGGTCCATGGAGCTCAGCTGTTTGGCTCAGGTTTAATTCTATTAGGTGACATTGTTTCTGGGCAGCAGGTGCTGATGGATTGCTGTGAAGCTGGGGAAAGGTCTGGATGGAGCACAAATCTGATAAGGACCAGGCTGAAGGAGCTGGGGGGGCTCAGCCTGGAGAAAAAGAGGCTCGAGGGGACTTTATCACTCTCTACAACTCCCTGAATGGAGGACGTAATGAGGTGGGGGTTGGTCTCTTCTCCCAGGAAACAAGTGAGAGGATGACAAGAAAGGGCCTCAAATTGCACCTCAAATTGAGGGAGGGAAGGTTTAGACTGGATATTAGGAAAAACTAATTCATGAAAAAGGGTTATCAAGCACTGGAACAGGCTGCCCAGAGCAGTGGTACAATCACCATCCCGAAGGAAATAAAAAGATGTGTAGATGTGGCACTCAGGAACATGATTTAGTGGTGGACTTGGCAGTGCTGAGTTAAGAGTTGGACTTGATGATCTTAGAAGGCTTTCCTAGCTGAAACAATTCTGTAATTCTATGAAAGGGCTGCCTCCCTTGTCTCCATGTTCTACAGGAACACTCCCTCATCACCCCAAAACCCTCTGACCATTGCAGCAAATGTTTCATGGAGGACATTGTCCTATGCAACCCTCCTTTCAGCATTTGCTCTCCTAGAGGCAGGCAGAAATAAAACCATGGAAAAGAGAAAGAGGCTCACACAAGGAAATACCAGATGGAGGATAAAGTTACCAAATTCACATACTACCAGCCCACAGCTGGAGGGGACTTGAGCTTTCAGGAGAAGGAAAGAGTCCCTCATAAGTTAATACTTCCATCTTGCCACACAAGTGCTTGTTTTGGGAATTTCAGTAGAAGAAAGACCTATTGCAATGGAAATTTAACTGCCAGAAAGCATTTTCTTACCATGAACTTTAGCGGCTACGATGGAAACACAGACCAGTTGGACGAGTTTTCTTGTCCAAAGGAAATGTGGAAATGAAGAGGAACAAACAAGCCCCTTCTGAGGGTCAGGGATTTGGATTGCCAGACCACCTCTTTGTTAGCTTTCTGTTTTCAAGGACCTGGCTTCCCTGGTGAGACACAGCTGCTGGATTTCACAGCTGTTTTTCCAAATTACCTTGTCTTTTGGGATGTCCCATTAAATCCTCAGATTTCATCAGCCAGAGCCAAATTCCTATCTGTAAATCACTATTTCCAAAGTAATGGATAATGGCTGGCCTGGGATGCATGAGAGAAAACTGGAAAACACCAAACACTGTTGTTGGTGGGAGCTGAACAGCTGGAAAAGAGCTGGAAGAAAACAATTCCCAAGGGGTTTTTGTGGAAAAAATGCTTTATGCCTTCAGAATCCACATGTCTTCTTGTCTGAAGGGAAGATAAACCTTCTTGTTTCTGTGAACTCTTCAGAGACCTTTAGCTACAGATTTCCCTGCATTGCTACAGGTGCACTGACCTGCTGTGACTAACACAAGAAAAAACCACCTGCCTAGGGTTAAATTCCCCCCCCAAACACCAGATAGGGTATAAGGACTCCCTTTGTGGCATGTCACAAATAAGCACACTTGATTAGTCCTTGCTTAGAAAAGATTCTGCTCGTTACTTTCAGGGATATAGTGATAGGAAGACCTGATAATAATTATTGGGTGAAAAAAAAGTATAATTTTACTTGGTTTTATTTTGATTTTTTCATTTTTCAATTTTTGTATTTTAAATGCAGTTTGAAAGTGTTTGGCTAAATCTTGCCACAATTAACACATATCCTTGACTCAAGAAATGGGGGAGAAAGGCTAGAATCTGGTGTATTCCCATGGTGGAAAGATAGTTGTTTCTCTAATCACAACCGCTAGACCGTTCATCCCAACTTTAACAATCTCCTAGTACAACCCATCACTACCACTGGGTTTCTTGGTCCAGAGGCAGACAGAACATGGATCTCTTGCCCTGAACCTCTGTGTGGCTGCAGGACATGGGGAGGTATGGTCCTGCTGCTGTCTTCCATGCAGGAAAAGTGATGGATGTCAGAATTGATCTAGATCCACACCATCCCAAAGTGAGCTAAATTTGGCATACCCTCTGCTGATAAGACATTTATCCAGCCTCCAGTGATGAATACCACACATCAGCCTCTTTCTCTCTGTCCTTCTTACTAAAAAGCCTTTAAATACAATTCCTGACTTTTACAGCTGCTCACACCTGGGAGGAAAGCTTGGGTTGTTATAGGACCTCTGCTAAGGGCTTTGGGGAAGTTTTGGTCTCAGGTAACAGCTCCCACATCATGTCCACTGCAAGAAGTGGGTTTAGCTTTCCATGGACTTTCTCCTCCTCTGGTATCTGAATCAAGCATGTTCAGTGAAAAAAAGAATCTGAGGATATAAATTCCAGCAATGTCCCACTTCATAAATCACCTCCCAGCTCCTCCAGGGCCAGAAAACAGGCAGGGAAAGATCAGTACCTCCTTGGGAGTCCTGATTCTTGAGCCCAGCCGCAGCAAGGACATGGATCTGGGATACTACTTGTGGGTAGCCACACATCCCACTCCAGCAGGTGTGTGGTGGCTCATCCAGTGTCAGCTCTCTGCAAGGAAAAACACATAGCCTTTAAGAGGTGCCCAGCCTTATCCCAAAGAGTTTGCTCTGGCATGATGAAGGACTGAACAGGCCATTCATTTAAGAGTTGGACTCAATGATCCTTGGATGGTCCTTGTAGGTCCTTTCTAACTCAGAATATTCTGTGATTTTGTGACTACACTGTCAGACTCTTCTCCCCACCCCGATCTCCTCAACCTGGGTTTGGGATGCTCTCCCATATCATGCTTAGAAGAACGTGGGGGCTCCTCTGCATGTCTGTGGAGAGACCTGTAAAGATGTCCTGTCTCTTGACCATCCTTAACAGAAAGCCAAAGAGCAGCTGCAGGCAAGGCTATGACCATTAAGGAAAACCACAAATCAGAAGCACAGGGCTGTCTCCAGAGAGCCAATTCCTCCCTATCCTGCTCGCGCTCCTTACCGGCAATCTGAAGGCACGTCTGTGAAAATCCTGAGAAGAAACTCGCCTTCATGACCAGGGTCAAAAGTGGTGGGGATGATGACGTAGCGGCCTTCCTTCAGGTCTGTCCTCAGGAAGACGCTGCGGGAGTTGATGTAGATGGAGCTGGCCACCTTCTGCTGCAGGGTGTGCATCCGGTAGTTCCTATTCAACTCCACCTGGGCACAGACCACAGTGGGATGGTCAGTGGATTGTCACTGGCTGAAAAGATACTGGTATCCACCATGGAAGGGAAAAGACTGCAAGGACTGAGTCCACAGTGCCAGGAGACCTGGAGTTAAGAGAACCAGCAAAATGGTCCCGACTGTGCTGGGTGGAAAACAAGTGTGGACATGGCTTTCCCAACTCTTTTGACTCAGGGACTCATCTCTTGCATCCCAGTTTGACACTTCAGATCCAGCAAACAACATGTAAGGATTAGTCTAACACATTTCAGCATCTGGAGAGAAAAGACTAATCATTGCTTTTAGCAACAACTGCACAGAACCATGGAATGGTTCTGATTGGAAGGAACCTTCAAGATCACCTGGTTTCAGATGGGCACCTCCCACTAGAACTATGTCACTCAAAGCCACATCCAGCCTGGCCTTGAACACTTCCAAGGATGGGGTATCCACAGCTTCTCTGAGCAACCTGTTGTCCATGCTGGCCCCTCTGATCTCCCTCTTCCTCTCTAGAGGAGGGCAAGCTGTGCTGATGGCACCCCAGAAGCACCCAGATAATGCTTAAATGAATGATATCGTCATGCAGGACTGATGTACCACTCCACAAACAACAAATTTACAGTGGCCTTCAGGCCAACATGCAGGAGCCCCAGCCTACCTTATGGATATCAAAGCCTATGGCCAAGTTCTCTCCTTTGCCCTCTTTGCGACTGGTCCTTTTGGGCTTCTGCTGGATGGAGATCAGCACTTCATCTTCTGCCTTCTTCACATCAAACACATACTAGAAGCAAAGAGAGGAAGGTAAGGGAGATATTTATTAATACAGGATCCCTGGGCATGGGTGGGGATGGATTTAACAGATCTAACGTCAGCTTAACCCAGTCCACCACCATGCAGGGACAGCCTGGCTTCAAAAGGCTAATACAGAGCTGGAAGCTGGAAACAACTCTCCCACATCCTTAATGACAACTCCTGCAACAGACCAGACCATCCTTCAACTGCTTGTTAGATGAAGGACTCAAAAGGACCTGGTGATCGTGAGAATCCCAGTTCAGAGCAGGACAAGACAATTGTAGAATCATTTATGTTGGAAAAGACCTCTAAGATCATCCAGTCCAGCCCTTAACCTAGTACTGCCAAGTCCACCACTAAACTGTGTTCCCAAGGCATCCCAACATCTGCATGCCTTTTGAATGCTTCCAGAAATGGTGACTGTACCACAGCCCTGGGCAGCCCTTCCTAATGTCTTCACCCTTCCAGTAAAGAAGTTTTCCAGAATACTCAATCTAAACCTCCCCTGGCACAACTTGAGGCTGTTTTCTCTTGTCCTACCACTTGTTACCTGGGAGAAGAGATCAACTCCCACCTGATCTCCTTTCAGGTAGCTGTAGAGAGCCATAAGGTCCCCTTGAGCCTCTTTTTCTCCAGAAAATTTTGTTCCAGGAGATGAACTTCAGGCTAGAAGGAAATGGATCTATGGGCTACACCTGTCTTGGTAAATTTAACAGTGTCAAAGTTTGGGCACAAAAAACCTGGAATTTGGTCATTCAGATGTCCAGATTGTTAGAAATGACTCCTGGCCCTGTTTGACTGGAACCAGCCAACATTACTACCCTGTGGCACAGTTTGTTTTTACCTTGTGCCAAGATGCTCTACACTAAGAACTTGGATGCAGTCTCCTTGATAAGAGGGATAATGTTAATAGAGTCGGCCTCGATGCTGGTCATGCTGTGCCAGAGAATTGCCATAAGCACAAATAATCTATTAGAGGTCTGGTAGCCATTTCAGCCTTCTAGGTCCCTGTAGGGGAGTTAAACACTTGGAAACACACATGAAGGCTCCAGAGGCCCTCTGCCCCATTACTCACTTGGGGGTTCTGCAGAAAAGTGTCCTTGTGGTTGATGCAGCCTCCAGAGCGGTTTTTCAAGGGGTCACTGCTTCTGGTCCATGCCCCGTGTAGCACGGCCTCCTCCCAGGTCTTGTGGATGCTCAGGTAGGAGGTGTTGATCAGACGGCACTTGATGATGTCCGTGAAGTATTTGCAGAAATCTTCAAAGGTCATCCTGAGTCAGGAAAGGGCAGAACTGGGTTATGCTGCTTCAATCCCTGGAAAGGTACACTGTAGGGATTTTCTTAATCACCTGTTAGAGAGTGTGGGTTGTCTCTGATGGCTGATGAATAACAAAAGTTACTCATCAAATACCTCCAAAAGAGATGGAGATGCCTTTCTCTGTGCCTGCAGGAAGTATTTACTGAGTTTAAACAACAGATTTCTGTGTTTTGGAGTGGGAGAAGCAGCACAGTGGCCCTTTCTCCACACAAGGGTAAATGTTGTACTGAAATATTCCTGGTGAGGCTGTGAAGTTTAGCACATTTATGACAGGTTCTCAGTACCTTGGTGAAATGGTCTGGCCCCCAAGTGATGCAGAGCACCTTGCAATTTCAGGGTCATGGCCATCAAAAGCTAACACCCATGGGCTCAAGGAGGGAGCTTCACTAGAGATCCTGTGGCTTGGAAGCCTGTTTTCTCTGGATAGCTGTATGCATGGAGAAGATGTACATGCTCCATGGGGTGGGAGGATGCTGTGGTGACAAATCCAGGAAGGACTCACCAGAACTCTCCATCATCTTCCACCGTCATTCCCATCTTCTCTCTCTCACTTTTACTCACTTTCTGCCACTCCTCAGAGCTGTGGGAAGAGAACATTGCTCAGAGGTAAGGGACACACAAGTATTCGAGGCACAAGGACTGTATAAAGCCAGTCCCCACACCACTCTGGTTAGGTCATCTGCCAAACACAGGGGAAGTGCAGCACGGCTTGGAACTTCAACTTCCTTCCTGACCAGTGCAGTTGAGCCCAGTCTGGCAAGGTTTTATTTGGCCAGTACAATCGCAGTCCTATCCATAAAGATAACAAAATTGACTCTGGCCAAAGGCTCTGGCTGCACCAGCCCTTGGTTCCTCATCTCATCCACAACCATCACAGCAGTCGGTGGTGGCCGAGGCTGATTCACTTGGGTGCTTGTTTTGCTGGAATAAGACTGGAAGCCCAAAGGTGACCTTTGAACATCCTTCACTAGTATAAACAAACACGGAACCACAGAATGACAGAATGGTTTTGGTTGGAAAGGACCTTAAATATCATCTCATTCTAACCTCCCTGCTATGAGTAGGGGAACCTTGCACTAGACCAGGCTGCTCAAAGCCCCGTCCGACTCCACCTTGAACACTTCCAGGGATAGGGCATCCACAGCTTCTCTGAGGAGCTGTGCCAGTCCACCACCCTCAGAGGGAAGACCTTCCCACTGAAACAAGCCGTGCCTCCCAACTCACGTGTCACTCCAAGGGCCGTTCCACTCCCGCTCGCCCCACGGGTTGCGCATGCGGATCATGTCCAGCTTCTCCGACTTGAAGAAGGACAGGAGGCCATGGCCCAGACGGACCTTCCGCACGTCCGTCACCGCGTACGCGTGGCCCTTCACCAGCCCGCAGGCCAGGCGAGCCTCCATGTCGGCTGCCGACGTGGCCTGGCAGGGGGACACAGACAGGGGGACGTGACCACCTCTGCGGGGGCTGGGAAAGAAACCAACCCAGATTTCCCTGCTGGTTTCTTTAAGCCAAAAGGACGAGCATCAACAGTGAGGGAGACAGCCAATTGGCAAGTCTCAGATGCCATTTTATGTGCTGGATCCCTCCTTTTCTTCTTTTGGTTCATGAGGTCTCTGAGCTCCCATACTGGCAACCGACAAAGCTTGTCCTAATGGTTATACTGGGAGGTCTGGCAACCTGCATTTGTAAAGATGCCCAGATGCAGACACCAAAATGCCCTTTTTTAGAAGCATTTCCTAGCATTTAAAGGGTGATGGGATAAATCTGTACTCTTGGACATAGCAACAAGGAATAAAGGGGGTTGACATTCAGGATTCACTCCTTTTGCCATCATGAAGAAGCTGGAACCCTTGGCCACAATTTATCTGATCTAATTTAGAAGTTTATGACTGTGTAAGACAACTGCATCCTAAAATGCCTATTCCTGTGGCATTGTGACCATACTGGTAATGTTGCTTACCTTGATGGAGCAGCTGATGAGGCCTCCCCTGTTGTGCACCTTCAGCACACGCTCAAAGAGGAGGTTTCGCTTGGCTTCATCAGCAATGTAGTCCCCTTCAGTCAGGTCGATAGGCTCAGAGACCCCACCAGTGAAATCCACCAGGGCATCAGCTGTGTTGCCTCCATCCAGGGCCTCATAACAGCCTGACAACCTGAAAGAGGGTGACAGGGATGACACAATGCTGGCTTGACATTTTAAAAGGGTTGGGGACAATTCTTGGGGCACTCTTAAGAAGGGAGATTTGCAGTTGAACTTCAAGTGAGAAAGGACAGCAAACGAGGGTGGAAAAATAGGACCCACATTCCTTGCTGCACTCTTGCTGTCATAGGACCAAAGTAGAAGGAACTCTTAAGAAATCTCTAGAATAGGTGTTACTTAAAGAAACATTGAAGGCTTTGAGGGTAAATTAGGGCTAGAGAAGGAGTTTTTTTCCTAATGTTTGTCTGTTTGAGTTACATATTATTCCTCTGCAGGAAAGATGTTGTTTCCACTGCTGCAAACCAGGTGGTGAATGAACACAGAGGAAAAACAGAGTGCTCAGGTCCCACTTTATCCTACAACTGCCTGGATACCTACTTGGCATAAGCTTTCTCCACCAAGGCACACCAGAACTCATTCTTGGAGTTGGAGTGGCAGTAGATGAGCTGATTGTGGAGTGTGGGCAGGCGGTCATCGATCACCACGTCCAGCCACTGACCGAAACGCCAGAACTGGAAGTGGAAGATCCCTACGTAGCTCTCAGGTTTCTCAGGGTTCCACTCCTGCTCCTTCCAGTCTGGGATGACCTGCAAAAGAAGAGGCACATATACCCAAATTATTCCTTTTTTTTTCCTGTGACTGACTTTCATCCTGGAAATAATGCAGACAGTATCAAATACAAGGAAGAATATGAGGGAGATGGACTTGCTCACAGTCTGCTGGGGCCAGATTTTGGACCTGGTTCTGCCAATGCAAACTAGATTAACACGTACTGGAATAGCTTAGACATCACTGTCCCTTGGAAGGTGGAGTTAAAGGCCTTTGTCCTCTTTGTCCCTACCCTGGACATCTGCTGCCATCTCCTTCTGTAGACAGGCTATTGGAGTAGATGAGTGCTTCGTCTAACAGGGATGGTTATTTTTATGACCACGCTTTTTGGGGGTTTTTTTAGTGTCAGTAGGGTATCACTAACAAAGGGCACCTTCTTTGATTCTCCTGCTTGATTCTGGTGTGATTTGACTGGCCCAAGAACAAGTGTGGTATTTGTCTACCTGGTTCCAGTGAACAGGCAGCAGATACTCTGCATTAACCTTCTCTGTTAAGTAAAAGCAGAATCCCCATTCCCTCAAGGTCTCCTTTCTTCCCTGTCAAGAACTACCACTCTCACCCAGGCAAGCACAGAGAGGTGATTTGATGAAAGACAGAAAAGAAGGCCTGAGTTGAAATAAACCCCAGAGCAGCTGAGGGGTCTGAGGCAGCACAGGTTTGGTGTCACTGCCAGCAGGGTAACTACCAAAGTCCATAGCCTGTCAAGGCTGCAGGCACCACCAGCCCTGCTTTGGATGGAAAATTCACCCAACAGCTGGGACAGAAATGAGCACAGCCAGGCACAGATGGTACATGTAGGGGGGATCTGCATCTTGTTTAGAACCAGGACACAGAGGCACACAGCAAGGAACTACCCCACTGCAGTTTAGCTCCTGTTGAGGGTGGAGGCAATGTGGTTTTACTGCACGGCCAGGGTGGCTGTGAGGCCAAGTGTAGTTACTGTAGCTGATGGCTGACAAGTACGGACTTACACAGCAGCAGTAATGTGACTGACTGTCCACAGCCCTGCTACTTCACTTACCTGCTCCCAAGGGATCATGAGCTCAGTGACAAAAAACACCAAGGTGTCCACGCAAGCATGCATTATGTTCCAATACACTAAATAATCACTTTGTTATGGAGAGCCGAGCGTGTTGGGGTGGGATAGGAGAGGACACAGACACATTGCATGGAAAGAGCCTCTTCAAGAAGTCACAGGACATGGTGAAACCACCTTTACTGTGCAGAGAGAATTTCCTCTGAAGAGCCTCCTGACTCCTTAGCTACCAGCAATGATCCAGCCCAGGGCTCCTATTGCTCTTATGCTGAAATATTAATGAAGTCATCAGCCCTGCAAGCTCACAGGCACTCCTGAGTAGTCTGGATCAATAGAAGCAGAGCAGACAAAGCCATGAAAAAGAGCTACATTTGGAGGATTTGGTGCTTTATAGGAGTGCTAACAACTATGTCCCAGAGTCCTCTTGGGAGACTGCCAGGAAAGGTCAGCCAGCCCTCCATCAGTGCCCATTGATTCCCTCCTGACTGGAGCTCATCCTAATGAATTGTCATAGAGGACCATTGTGATAATCAACTCACTATTAATGTGAGCTTAGAAATGATCCCAGCATTGATTAGAGGCAGCTTGTCAGCCAAAGCTGGTAGTGACAGCTTCCAGCTGGCTGGGCCTGAGAATTGCTCCTACCATCACTGGTGGCAGGACAGGTCCACAGGTCCCCACCATCCTCCTTCATTTCTTCACCTGGGGACAGCTCTGGGATCACCCTCCACCACTGAAGGCAGCAAAAATGGTCAGCTTTCATGCAGAGCAGGGTCCAGGAGCAAGGACTGGTCGTATTTCTACACTGACCCACGAGGAAATGAGAGGAGTCTGATCTCCATAGGTGTTCCCTGCTGGAGAGTATGCCATGGACCACCCATCCCAGGATCCCAACAGGTTCTGGACTCAGCTTGGTTGTGTGACACTGGGGCAGTGGAAACCATATTTTTCTCCAGTGGGGTAGTTCCTTGCTGTGTGCCTCTGTGTCCTGGTTCCAAAGGAGCAGCTGTGCTGCTTTTTCCTTAGGGGCTCACAAAATCTGGAGCTGCAACAGCATTTAGTGTGACAAATTTACTGTGAAAGGGTTCAGAGACAGGTAAATTGGGAACTCAGAAATGCCAGGTTTGCCTCCCTAAGCTGATTTATGGCTTTTTTCAGTTTTCTTAAAAGTGGCTAATTAACAGAAAAGGCACCTGTGACCCTGAAAAAAATGTCCCCGACTAGAAGGAGAAATTGGTACATGCCAAGTTCTCCAAGCCTTCTGCTGGGAACTTGCCAGTTCAGGATAAGGAGAGAGGCATGCAGCTGTACCAATCTGCTGAACAGTGGTACAAACTGGGATGAAATTCCCCTGGGAGATGGGACAGGGTGGTGTATCTGAAAGTCTTTATGGGATGCTGAAACTGTATAGGGATAGTTTCAGTGACTGGTAAAAAGAGGCTCATCTTCCCTGCAGCGGAGAGAGACCACACTGGTCCCCTCCCTCCCCAGCTCTGAAGGAAACAAGGACCCACCTGAGGATCATTTCCCCTTCAATGCCCAGCTTCAACCCCCTCTTGACCACAAAAAACCTGCTCAAATACTCCATGAAGCCTTTCACACCAAGAGAGAAGAAAGTAAATGTTCATCTTACATTTTACAGAAGTTAAAAGGGGATCAAGGATACCAATATTGAGTTAAAATTTGGTGCTTTATTGCATGTAGGATTAGGGCAGCTTCCAAAGGGAGCATGAAGAAGACACAAACAGACTCAGTCCTTAGGGAGAATCCATTGCCTAGGCTTTTATTTACTGTGGTACACCAATACCCAATGAGACATCTGCAGCAAGAACTCTACCCTAGCAACGTAGCAGTGGCATATTGTGAGACTCAGCATGCAAAAACCCCTTTGGATGTTGCCAGTGGCTCCTGTTATTTGGTTTAAGGCAGTTTGTAGTCAGGAACTCTGCTCTGGGATGTACAAGGAGGGGTCTTCTATGGGAAAGTCTGCTAGGATCCTAGAGGTGTGTTTGGCCAAGCAGAGATGAACCCACTTTTCTCTCTATTCACTGAGTCCAGCATTTCTTGGGGCCTAAACAAAGACATCAACTTCTCTGGCAACGGCCATGCTATGGCTGTAGGATTTGGTTGTTGCTGGGCTTTGGTTTTGGGTAAGACTCACAGAGCTCCTACCATCTCTCCAGCCAGCAGCTGATCTGCTTTCTTTCTCCTCTCTGCCTGGCATAACTTGTGCATATCATTTTGTACACTATTGTTGGGGTGAGGAAGGCATAGGCATCTCTAGAGGTTTTGTAGAAGAGGTTGGACTCTTTTTGGGGCTGGTCTGCAAAAGTCCACAGGCTACAGCTACAAAGTCACCTTGCCCTGGCTTTCCCATCACTGCTCTCTCCTTAGTCATCTTGGGACAATGTCAGGCCACACCTTGAGGAGTACTCACACATTTGAGTGCAATCTGAGCAAAGGACCACTGTAATAATACTTGGCTCTTTCAAGGGACTTTTCTATCTATGTGTCTCAAGAAGCTTCATTGAAGTACTCTCCACTTTTTGGCGGAGGAAAAGGAAACATCCAAACTTAGTAGCTTACTTGCAGTCATGGGGCAAACTGGGCACAAAACACTCTCCTGTTCCAATACTTCTAAATGCACCACTCCCCTCTGCTCTCATGGTCACCCAGACACCCTTCCCTGTGTTTCAGAGGGCAGGAGACACTGCTTTTCAGGGACAGAAGCAGCAAGCTCCTGCTCTGTGGCTCGCAAAGTGCTCTGCAGCCTCATGGCTCTCTATAGACACTTCCAGAGTAAATATTTTCATGGGTGCTTTAAGGACAGAACAAAGCAGAAATTAGCTCTGCTGCAGAGGACTCATGGCTGGCCTAGGCTGCTCTGAGCTGCTGGCTCTGCCCACACACACCTGCTCCAACCCATCTTGGACCAACAAATTCCACCCTCCCCCCAGCAAGAAATGGTGGCAGTGGTCAGAAAAGGGTGGTCCAACCCCCCCATTAGTTCAGTGGGTTTACAATCTGCAGAATACAGTGAGTCCAAGTGTATGTACTTCAGCTTCACAGCCAGGTGGATTCTCTGTGGAACTGGTCTTCAGAGACTCCAAGCAGCCACAGCAGCAGCACAAGTCACCAGAGCCTGCAAGCACTCAGCACCTTGCAAGGAGAGGAACTCCATCACAAACAAGTCCTCCCTTTTTAATGGATAGGATGGAAACTAGATAGCACAGCTCGCTCCATGGATCCCTGCTGTTTTCTGGTATGGCAATCACTTATTTTTCCAGAGGGTTTTTGGTGTGCAGTTGATACAGTGAGAGCACTTAGGGCAGCCTTGTATTTTCAAGCCAATAAGACCTTGCATGAATCCCTGATGAATTCACAAGCACACCGTCTTATACTCCAGGCAAATGCAGCAGCAAGCTCATGGCTCCCCTTCTCCTCAACATTTAGACAGAGGGCAGTACATTTGGGGAATATTTCACAGGGCTGAGGGGCTCCAGAAGCACTGAGCTGCTCTCTGCTTTACCACAGTGCTGTCTCTCATTAAAAAGAAAAAACCGCAAAAAAAAAAGATGTAAAAATGGAACAAAGAACTGAACTGAAAGAAGCATAGCTGAAGTGAGAAAAGCTGAGCAAGAGGGGATCAGACTTTAAAAACAATGGAGGCTTTCAGCTGAGCTGGTTCGAGGCCGCCAGTGAAAGTGAGGAGGAAATACATCACCTTGCGGATCTGGGCTAATTCTGCTATCCGCTCCCCAAATTCCTGGGCATCAGCCTCATTGCACTCCACCTCCTTGGCCCCCAGCTTCTTCCAGAAGATGCCCACTGGCTCCAGCAGCTGCCGGTGCATCAGGTGGGTGAGATCAGGAGTCCAGTGCTGGGAGGTGCCCGTCACCGTGACCTTCCCAGGTCTGTCCAGCTGCACGTCCCAGCGGAGGAAGCACAGTTTGTGCTGCTGGATGAAATCCACTCGGTAGATGTGCTCATTGGGACGCAGCAGCTTCTCACCATCCTGGGGCCTCCCGTTCTTCTGCTGCAGGCTCTGGAACCGCAGCCGCATGCGCCGGGTGAGCTGCTCGTCGCAGGTGAAGGGCAGCTCAAGCATCCCTGCCTCAGCTGCCATCCCCCGGCTGCTCCTCTGCTCTGTCCTCAGCAGTGTGTGGCTCTCAGATAGGAGCAGGAAAGATCAGACAGGCCCCTGGAGCTGGTGTCCTGTCTCCACAGTCCCAGCAGTGCTAGGCAACCTGGGCCAGTGACGCAAGACCCCTCTGGGGCTTCCCCTGAGCGCCCTCCCGACTCATTTGCAGATTCGGAACTGTTGGTGCTGCTGTGCACGATAATCTATAGGGAAGGGATGTCTGATGTCAGCCTCCCTGGCAACCTCCCTGACAACCATGGCTCATCATCCCAAAACAAAGCCAGGGATGCCACCTTGGCAGGGATGAGTGGCAGTGGCCTTCTTTGAGTGTACGTTCATGGTTAATTCAGGCTGGAATGAGACTGTGGAGGAGCATGGTCCAATCTATTGCTCAAAGCAGGACTTACTTCAGGGTTAAATCATGTTTCTCTGGGCTACATCCAGTCCATCTCTGAGTATCTCCGTAGACAGAGGTTCCACAGCCTCTCTGGGTCCTGTTTCAGTGTCTGACTGAACTTATGCTGAAGATAACCTGCAGCTTGTGCTGCTATCCTTTGTCCTCTGACTGCATCCCTGAAAGAGCCTGTCTCCATCTTGCCCACATTCCCCTACCCAGGCTGGACGGGGCTCTGAGCAACAAGGTCCAGTGGCAGGTGTTTCTGCCCATGGCAGGAGGGATGGAACTAGATGACCTTTAAAGGTTCCTTCCAAGCCAAATGATTCCATGGTTAAGTAGCTGCACACAGCAATAAGCTCCCCTCTTACCTTCTCTCCTCCTGGATGCACAAACCCACTTTCCTCCTGTCCATTTTGGTGGCCTCCATCAGGCTGTCCTATCCAGAAAAGGACATGAGGGTCCCAAGGGACAAACTGACTCTAAGCCAATGAATAGCAAACTAACACCACCATCGTGCCCTTTTCTGGATTGCACAGCTGGCAGGAGTCAGACACCACACTGCTCCTCCAGCAGCAAGTCAGCACCAGCATCCTGGCATGATTCTGCCCCCCATTTTCATGTCTCAATTTCTTTTCATAAAAACTAGACACATCTGAAGAGTCATATGAAAGGTGTTACAGAGCCAGATCACACCTAGAGCCATGTAGTGTCATCCAAGACTCAGGAATTTAGAAAACAGCTCTCAACTAAATTCCAGTACCCCATTCTCACTCAGAGATTCACACCACACAGGCACAATGGGAAGCAGGGACATGGAGAAAACAAGGTGGAAGAAAATGTTTGAATAAAATAACCTCCTGGGATACACAGGATGTGCTGGCCTGCTTTATTTTCTTGAAGGTATTCTCCCTCCCCATACTTAAGAGAGACAGTTTCACTGTGTGAAATGGAGCAAGGGGCACGTGGAGCCTATGTTACATTCTGGTGTACACCAGGAATACATTTTCTAGTGGCTATGGGTGATCTGGACCAAGATTCCTGGGCTGGTATTTCAGAGATACTAAAATCTGCATCAGCTTTTTCAGCTCTTGCCAGATCCCAACTAGAGACATTTTCGTGTCCATCAATGTTATCACAATTGCACATGTAACCACACTTAGGACCAAGGGGCCATTATTTCTGTCTCTGAGATCTTCAGTAAATAGGAAGTTCTTCACTGTGAGTATGATGAGACACTGACACAGGTTGCTCAGAGAATCTGTGGATGCCCCATCCCTGAAAGTGTTCAAGGTCAGGTTGGAAGGGGCTTTGAGCAACCTTGGAAGTGGAAGAGGTCCCTGTCTATGGCAGAGGAGTTGGAACTAAATGGTCATTAGGGTCCCTTCCAACCTATATAATTCTACAAATCAAACCTTTCTGAAAGAAAAGATGAGGCAGGTAAAAAAAAAAAAAGCCTCTGAGAGTTAAAATAATGGAAAATGAGATGTCACAAACACAGCAAAATTGCCAAGGGAGGAAAGCAATGCCCAGCAAACTGAAATAATGAAGTGTCCAAAGGGACCCAGCCTCTGTTTGGGTGGCATTTCCCAGGGCAGAGCAGGAAGTGGATGGTGAGGAAGGATAACAACTTGCCCGCTCACCCTTGGGGGGTGTTGACGGTGAGGAGGAAGCTGAACAACCCTGTGCATCACCCTCGTAAGGAGAGCCACAGCAGTCACCACAGCCACCATGGCAGGAAGCCTTAATGCTTATCTAGAAGGAAACAACAGCTATCCTGTTCCCACATTAAGAAAAACCTTGATTTTAACAGAAAATGGGGATGCTGCAAGAAATCCCTTAGCTTGGTGTTCATGCTCCCCACAGGAAGCAGAGACTGGAAGAACCACAGCACACAGAGCAGATGTAAAGGAATGGAGTGGAAGAAATTGTCTCAGGCCCGTGGCTGTAGGAGGCTGTGGGTGAAGAAGGTGGTGCACACTGTGCACACTGGCTGCCTTTTACAGGAAAATCTGGGAAAAGTTGCTCGCAGCTTGCTGGTCCCTATGATGATGCACACCTGCACCAGAGTCTGAAGTCTTCCTGCCCAGCCTCGGCTTTCACAAGGCTGAGGCCATGGTGGAGATGGCACAGACTGTCCAAAGATGTGGCACTGAGCACCTCCTTCCCCCTGCACCTCTCTGCTTGCTCCCCAAGTTGCTCTGGTGCAGCTCCTTGGTGGCTTTCTGGCCCACAGCATATTCCTTTTGGATCCCACGCTTGAAGGAACACTGCTACATGGTGCCATCCAGCCATGGGACATGCCAGGGATGGATTCTTTGGGAAAGCAGTGACTTGGGAGAGATGTTAACACCCTAAAATCAACCTACCTGCCCAGCATGAGGTGCCTCACTGCCAAGGTGGGAACACAGTAAACAGCCAAAGAGAGGGGACACCATGGAAATGAGGGAAACGGGGCCTAATACTTCAGCTGAGCATCCTGAATTTTGTTCTTCTTGTTAATTTTTAGATTATTTTGGAATTCAAAGGGTCAAATTTGGTCTTGTTTGGGTTTTGTTTGAAAAACAAGATGGGATGTGATCCTTGGTTAAGGAGGAACTGGCCAAGGGTTTGGCTGGAGTGTGGTGACTGCAGTCATGATGACTAATGCCCTTTGCAAGTCAGTCTTCTAAGGGAGATTTTTGCACGTTATCAGCTTTTCAGGACATGAGGCATTCCTGAGAACCAGTTTTTGACCTGGACAAACATGATATACAAAGCCAAGGTGTTGACAGGCTCTCTCGTGGCACGGGGAACCACTTACCTTCTGCCACAGAGACTCCCGGGATGCCAGGGAGGAGCAGGCAGCCACGAACCAGCAGTTCCCGACCTGGCCCTGGTGTAAGTCATGGGAGCTGATCCCATCTACAAAGAGACGTGGATCATTGCAGATTTCCTGTAGGACAGGAGGAAAACAGACACACTGGGTCAGTGAGCAGACAGGGAAATCAGGAGCAGGGCTTCTTGGCAAAGGAAAGTAATTTCCTCTGTTCCTCAGACTCCATGTAAACCTGACCTGCAGCTTTCTGCTGGCCTCGCTCATCAGGCTGGCGGCAGAAGGACCCTGTCCTGCCTTCTGCTCTCACCAGGACATGGGCAGCATCACAAGACCTACTCCCCATTCTGTCCCAGATCAGTGTTATAATTATCCCTGTTGATAATAGCACAGTTTCACATCATTACAGCCCTCCTAAGTCTCCTCTTTCAGATGCCTCTACTCCATGACTGTTTTACAAAGGGTGAGGGATCTGCTCTTCCAGCTTCTAGCACAGCAGATAAATAAAAATTTGGTGAGCCAAAAGCTTTGCAGCTGGGCCAGAAGGATTAAGTACTCATCCTGCCATAAAACCAGGATGATGGATTGTGCATAGACACCATGAATGGAGAAACTTTTGTAGGAGGCAGCTGGGAGGTAAGCTCATCCCTCCAACCATGCACTAAGACCATCAGCCTTTCTCGGCCTGGCTTCTGGCAGACTGCCCTCCCTGTTTCCCCCTCCCACTTAGAGCCTGGCCAAGAAAGCACTTAAATAATAGAGGGTATTGAGCAAGGTTCAGGTGACACACTGCTTTTCAAAAAATGTATTTTCTCCTGCTCAATCCAGTTTGTGAGTTCACATCCAGCTGGAGGCTGGGAGCAGATAAGACAAAGATCTGAAAGAACCTTTTCCCCTTTGTTATTACATTTAATTTGAAGAGGAAAAAGGAAAAGCAGATTATCCTTCTTCTCCCACACCTCCCAGTTTTTCAGGCTGGTTGTACCCAGAATAATATACCCCAGCCCGACTTTGCATATGAGGACTTGTATTACCTCTACCCATAGATTCATGGAAGGGTTTGGGTTGGAAGGGACTGTAAGGATCACCTAGTTCCAAAGCCTAGAGACCCCACTCACTAGGCCAGGTTGCCTAGGGCCCCATCACAGGGAGGAAAAGGAACCATAAGGACCTCCTGCTATTCCTACCTAGCCCAGCCAGCACCAAATACCTCAAAATTAACCTGGCACAAACCGGCCAGGATCAGAGCCAAGGAAAAGGACTAATTCCCTGATGCTGGAGTTGCAGCATGTTGGGATGAGCGCTAGGGGGAGGCAAGCCAACACCAGCAAAGGCAGGAGCCACCTGTGCCTCTCAGCATCGCTAAACAGGGATGCGAGAGGAGCAGCGGGGTCCAGATCCTGTTTCAGAGCACCGGGGAAGCACCCAGCATCCAGGGGGATGTGCCTGGTGGTGGGGGTGTCTGTGAGATCCTGCTCTGGGGAGCAGAGGCACCTTCTTTATCCCATCTGAGGACCACAGCTGCCCCTTCTGCCCTTGGGGGGATCAGCGGATTACAATAAAGGAGTTGCTTGATATTACAGACAGGTGAGAACATGAAATCATGAGAAATACAGAGCCACAAAATAGTTTGGGTTGGAAGGGATCTTTTAAAGACCATCTAGTCCAAGTCCCTGCAATAAGTGGGGACATTGTCAACTGGATCAGGTTGCTCAGAGCCCAGTCCAACCTGACCTTGAATGTTTCCTGGGGCTGGGACATTGATCACCTCTCTGGGCAAGCTGTGCCAGTGTCTGACCATGCTCATTGTAAAAAATTTCTTCCTTATAGGTAGTCGAAATGAACTCTCCTTCACTTTAAAACCATTACTCCTTGTCCTGTTGCAACAGGGCCTGCTAGAAAGTGTGTCCCCACCTTTCTTATAAGCCCTTTTCAAGTACTGAGAAGCTGCAGTAAGGTCTGCCCTGAAGTGCAGTGTGGGGCTACCATGCTTCCCTGCAGAAGGCCACACACCATGCTCAAGCCCCGGGACTGAGCCCAGTGTACTCCCAGTGATCCTAAGCATAGAATCACCAAATCAACGTGGCTATAAGGAATTCCCGGATATCATTCAGTCCACACCCCCTAATCAAAGCAGGGTCAGCTACAGCAGGTTGCTCTGGACTGCGTTCAGTCAGATTTTGAATATCTCCAGGAATGGAGACTTGCAACCTCTCTGGGAAGCCTGTGCCAGCTTTCGGACCGACCTCACCGTATAAAGACTTTTCTCATGCTTAAATGGAATTTCCTGATTTTCAGTTTGCACACACTGTCTCTTGCACTGTCACTGGGCACCACTGGAAAGTCTGGCTCTGTCTCCTTCACTCCCAGCTATCTGGTATTTATGGACATTACTAAGATTCCCCTGAACCTTCTCTTCTCCAGAGTGAAGAACCACAGAATCATTAAGAAGACCTCTGAGATCATGGAATCCAGCCATTAACCCAGCACTGCCAAGTCCACCATTAAACCATGTCTCTCAGCACCACATCTGTACCCTTCTTGAATACTTCTAGGGATGGTGATTCCACCACTTCATTGGGCAGTCTGTTCCAATGCTTGAGCACCCTTTCAGTGAAGAAATTTTTCTTAATATCCAATCCTTGTAAAGGGGAAGACAGCACTGCCTCCTTGTTCTAATGTGGAACTGATTCTATCAGGGTCTCATCCATGGTTCAGTCTCCCCAGCAAAACTCCCTGGGAAGGTTTGCCATATTCCTTAGACTGGAGCTTACCAATATTAATTGACTTGTATTCTTCAGTCCCTATTGAAGCTGCTGAATTTCCACTCATATATTTTGTACCTGGTCTAGACTGTGTGGCCTCAGTCCACTGGGATGCCATTCCCTGTATTCTGTGGCTGTACAGAGGTGGGAGCCAAAGACCAAGGCACTGCTTCAGCCAGGCTGCAATGCTCCAGGATTGCATGGAGCACAGTGGGGCCCTGGTGTGTGATGCAATGCACACTTGGAGCCATGGAGCACCAAGCCCACGTGCAGAGGTGGTTAATGAACAAGATATTAGTGGGAACTAGGTCAAAAAGCCAATAAAAGTTTTGGAACATTTAGTGTTCCTTTTCCTGTAAAAAGTGCTGGAAGTGATAAGAAGCTTGTTCTGCAGCCGGATGAAATTACAGGGCCTGGGATTTACATGTGCAAAGGGAGGAGAGAAGCAGAGATCCCCTGATCAGAGAAGGTCATGACCTTGGTTTCCTCCCCTCCCTCCCACGCAAGAGACAGAATTCAGGTGAACAAAAACATTTATCCAGGCAGCAAACACCACATCACTTCCCCAGCACCACGACCACAAGAGAGGAGGGCAGCACACCAATAACTACCCCCACACACACCCTGGGACCTTCTGGGTTCAGGCTTCAGCCACCACAGAACCAGCACAAACTGCCTCTTGCCACTTGAGGCTTCAGCAGACAGCAAGTCCATCCTGTCCTTCATTTATCACAGCCACATCCTGGGCCCTGGTTACTCCTAGTCTGGACACAGATGGAGAACAGGAAGGAACAGGGAGAGGAAGCCAAAAGCTATGGCTGCAGGGAAGCTATGATTTTAATGTGTGCTTCTTAACTATACTTTGGCCAAAGGAGTCATCCATGTCTCTTTACCCTCAAGGAGAACCTATTTTGGAGGGTCCCAAGAATCACAGAATCACTGAGGCTGGAAAAGCCCTTACGATCACCAACCATTAATCCAACATTTCCATGTTGACCACTAGATCATGTTCCCAAGTGCCACTCCCACCTGTTCTTTGAACACTTCTGGAGATGGTTATTCCAAGGATCCTAAGCACCATCAGAGATGATCTGCCCTCCCTAAAATTGTCTGCTGAAATGCCTGCTGAGCTCCAGACAACAAAACACAATTTAGAGAAAGCCTGTGTGAATGGTTCCATGGAAAGATTCAGACTGATAACACAGAGAGGGCCAAAATAGTGATTCAGAGTTCTGGTGATTCATATCCTCCCTCCTCCAATGGATATGGGACAGAGGTAGAGATCAGACCCAGAGCAGGTCCCTGTCAATGAGGGGCTGATTGCAGAGGTCTGGCTTATGAGAGCCCAGATGGGGACAGTTTGCTTCCTCTGGCTTTGGGTTTTTGAAGTTCATTAGGAAAAAAAAGGAAAAAAAAAGAAAAAAGAAAGAAAAAAGAAAAAAGAAAACAAAAACAACAAAAAAAATGAAGACCCAGACAGAGCAATTATCTTGTACTTTTTGCTTCCCACCCAAAAGTACATCGTCTGTCCCTCTGCTCTCCCTTTTGGGACACTTTCCCAAAATGCACACAATTTTCTTCCAAATGCATTTAAAGCAGAAAATATCTTCCTCACCTTCTCCAGCCAGTCCAATTCCACACAGGGTTGCAAGGAGAAAATCACTTTCTAATTTGCTTTATAATTGATGACTGTTTTACCATAAATGTTTCCTGGTGCAGGTTTCTGAGATTCAGATTCACTAGTCAAACCAGATGTGGGGAGGGAAAAAGCTGTGGTAGGAGGAGGAATAACCACGGGAGACACAACATCTGCTGCGTGCCAGGACCATTTTTTGCTAATAAGATTTTGTAAGGAACAGACTAGTCTAATTTCACTGCAGAGCCTGGCTGTTTCAGAACAATGCCTTCACTCAGACTTGCAGAATCAGCAAAATAATCTATTAGCATGGCTGCGCTTCCTCCCTCCCTTCTAGGCAGCTGGGAACTGAAAGGATCCTGTCTTAAATGTCACTCACACAGACAAGAGAGCAAGAGGCACCCAAGCATGGCGAGCAACAGTGACACAGCAGACACAAAGGTCCCTGTGCTGCCCTGCTCCAGGTTCCTGCAACTGGGATGCGATTTTGCAAAAAAGGGAATTAATACAATTTGCATGAGGGTGACAGAGGAAAGGGAAATGGGGTGAATTTAGAATATCAGGGGTCCATGGTTTCAGATGGATTAATATAGGATCATGGAATCATGGAGTGGTTTGGGTTGGAAGGGACCTTAAAGATGATCTCTCTCCTACCCCCTGCCATGGGCAGGGACACCTTCCACTAGAGCAGGTTGCTCAAACCCCATCCAATCTGGCCTCAAACACTTTCAGAGATGTGTCAGCCACAGCTTCTCTGGGCAGCCTGTGCCAGCGCCTCACCACCTTTGCTAAATAAATTTTGTTGTTATATCGACTTCTAATCTATAATTTTTCAGTTTAAAACCATTATCCCTTGTCCTGTCACTACAGGCTCTACTAAAAGATATGAACTTGGCAGATCAGCTTCACACACATGGAAGGGTAGGCTTGGTTGGGAGTATCTACACTCTACAGAACTGTTTGTGGGGGTTTGTATTGCCTCAGTCAGGCATCCCTAATGCTAATCCACTCACAGTATCTCGGTGTGTACACATTTGTATTGCTATCAGCTCCCACACCATGCAGAGGGCACTGGACACTCCACCCACAGCAAACAGGACTTGCTTGTGAAGGAAGGCATCCAAAAACACACACTCCCCACAAACTCCTTGACTCAGCTTGTGTACTGCAGAACCATGCAATGGCGTTTGTTCTGGCACCAGGAAGAGTGGGGGCAGTGTTTGTTTTGGCACCAGGAAGAGCAGGGACAGAGGCAAACAAGATCTAAAGGTCAATTTGCAGGACTTTGACAGGTCCCGCTGCAATTTTATCTTCTGGGTATCCAAAGTACAAAGTCACCCAAAGAAAGGATAAAGCAATGAGAGGTGGAGAGACACAAGAGGCTGTGAGAGTACTGCACTTCCCAGGGGCAGATGGAGAGGGATTGGAAGGAGAATGGCACAAGTACAGAGACCCCAGACCTGTCATTCCTCCCACATGCCCTTTCCAGGGATGCACTCTTGGGAACTCTCACCATTACTCCACCCAAGACGTCTTCAGTCTCTACCCAGCCAAGACTGATGCAGAGGCTGGCACAGCCTGGCTTTTAGCATCACCACACATCCAGACACAGCCCTCCCCAGCCATCCCTCCCAAGGCTTTTGTCTGGTGGCAAAGCCACTAAGAAAAAACCACTCCCTGGATACCAACAGCCCTGAGGTCTGCAGAAGGCACTGCCAAAGCTGTAAAGTCTTCACATGGCTCACTAACAAACTGGGGGATGGGATGCTCAGAGCAGTGAGGTGATGTGCCACAGCTCACCCCACAGAGAAGCAGAAATGGTCCCTCTGGGTTTCCAGGCCCAGCCAGGCCCAGTCACCAGGGGAACCATCCTTCCTTCATAGAAATGATGTCACCTGGCTTCCTTTCATGCTGCATCACCTGAGACAGCCAGACCCTTACAGCTGCACCCAACTACAGTCTTGAGATGTGGAGAGGACGCTGGGCAAATGCAGCTCTCAGAGATGGCTCCACATGCATCTCTTTCCCTAAATCCTGGTCCATGTAGGCACAGCTCCAGGGAGCTACACCAGAGAGAAGGAGGAAGAGGAAAAAAATAAGCTCCTAAGGTTGTTTAACACCCTCTGACAGACACACCTCTCTGACTCAGCACAGTGCTGCTGGCCACCTTCGCCCAAGCTCCCTCATCCTCCATCACACATCAGTCTTGAGCTCTCCTACAGATCTCCTTTGACTAGCTTCCCTTGGGAAGGACTTGCAGGGTGTACCAACCCTGGTTTGGCAGCACTGTGAGTTTAAAATATACCCATGCTCCAAAGCCTGTCCTCTCACATGGCACACCATGCTCTCAGTTGCTCCAACACTTTTAGTTGTGGGGTTTAACTTCAAGCAGAGGAACTGCTTTGGCTTGAAACTACAAGCATCAAGCCCCAGACCTGCAGGATCACGGTCATGCAGGTACAAGTGAGGGGCCACAAACGACAGGCAGGAGCCCTGGGGATGCTCCATATCCTGCACCACTTTTGATCCATCAGTCTCCACGCTGGAGGACGCAGAGGTAGGAGCAGGCTGGAGGAGCCTATCCAAGTAAGTCCTGCTGTGAAAAACTACAGTATTTCAGGAGGAGTGGTCCAAACCCAGCCATTCATCACACAGCTAATATGAAATCCTGGAGCAAGCTGATGTGGCCACAAGCTCAGCTGCACTGCTTCTGCCTCCAAGCAACATAATTCAGCAGCTGCCCTGCCTGAATCCCAAATCCTGTTTCCCACTGAAAGCCAATCTTCTAAAACAGGATTTAGAAATCTAAATTGTGCAGTGCTTTTTGTTGGTTTTGTTTGTTTGTTTTTAATTAACCTAAGAGTCAAGTTATTGATGGGAAAAGAAGAATTGGAAGCTGCGAAGGAAAACTACCTCCACACTCTATTGTGCGTATCTCAGATCAAAATCTCCAAACTGCTTCTCTGTGGGGACACCTCCCACACCCCCTTGAGCCACACTCTCTCCATTTCCTTGTCCCAGTGCAAGGAAATACCCTTTGGTTTGTGATTGTGTCCCATTCATAGCACCTCCATTCAAAAACAGGACTTGACCTCACCATAATCTAAATTAATCCCTGCCTATGCAATGATGATGAAAAATGAGGTTATCATGAGTTTAAGCCATTTAAAGAAACTACTTTCAGCCCACGCCTATTCTGGTTATTCATACAATGGGTGTAGCTTTGCAAACAGAATCCTGTTTTATGAGAAAACCACCCTCTAGAGATGTGGAGTCATGAGCTTCTGCTAACTGGGAGAAGGGACATTAATTCTTATGTAACTCTGTCAGTGGCATTTGTATCAGACCACAGTCAAAGTTTAACCATCCATGACCACTCTCCGTTAAGATGGTTTGTTCATCCTTTTCCTTCTTGGATGGGGACTGGGAAGAATTTATCACTGAGCAGTGGTTTCTTCCCAAAGATCGAGAAATATCAAAGAAGCATTGTTTTATATTTCCACTCACACATGCAATCAACCACAAACTCACACAGACACTCACACACACACTCACACTCTTTGTATTTTATTTTCCTTCTGCAAGAGGCAGCACCATGCCTGATCAAGGCTTTTCAAGGGCTTCAGTGAAAGAATTGCTCCAGCAGGAGCACCTGCCCTTAACACATGCAAATCACCCCAAAATCCCATCCTCTCTGAGGGCTCAAAGATTAGAGCTCACAGGCAGTGCAGAAACTCCCAGCTTGCACCAAGATTAAAAGCCTTGGCTGATTCAGAGAATGAATCCAGCTCTGGGACCCTCACCATAAGGAGCACATGGACCTTGCTTGCTGGAGCAGGTCCAGAGGAGACCACAAAGATGCTCGGAGGGCTGAAGCAGCTCTGCTATGAAAACAGGATAAGAGAGTTGGGGTTGTGCAGTCTGTAGACAAGAAGGATCCAAGGAGACCTTAGACTTCCTTCCAGTGCCTAAAGAAGCTCTAAGAGAGCTGGAGAGGACTTTTGACAAGCACATGAATTAACAGGACAAGGAGGAATGGCTTGAACGGCTTTGAACTGAATAAAATCGGGTTTAAGTTAGACAATAGAAAGAAATTCTTTCCCGTGAAGGTGGTGAGGCACTGGCACAGGTTTCCCAGAGAAGCTGTGGATGTCCCATCCCCAGGACAGGTTGGATAGTTTGAGTGGTGAGGAACACATTCAGTGCAGGTATCTCGGTGAGTAGCTGCAGTTTGAGCTCTGGAGAGAGGGAGCCCAAGCCTGAGACAAGGGGCTGTGAACTGCTGACCAAAGAACAAAAGACACCTGTGTCCCATCCATGTGACTGGACACTCAGAGACTCTCCAGGCTTCCCAATGCTTTGACGGTGAGAGGATAAAAAATGAAGGTTTCCTTTTTTTGGAGTCCTTCCTCAGAGGCACCAGCTTCAGCCATTTTTCTATCACTGCACCAAGATGAAATAATTTTAATGATCCAGATGTCTGAAACTCTGTTTTGGGGAAGCTGGGGTCACAGTAAGGAAACCTGGTCTGACTATGAGAGCAGGGAGTCAAGTGGGGCACACATTGTCTCCCTGGAGCTGCCTGCTACAAAGGAGTTTTGGTTCCAGTTCAGGTGGTGGGAGTGTGACTGCCAGAGTGGCTCCTGGATGGCTGGACAGGGAAGTTTCCTTAACACTGAGCAGCCAGGTCTAGTGGAAGGTGTCTCTCCCATGGCAGGGAGGTTGGAACTAGGTGATCTTGAGACCAAACCACTCTGTGGTTCTATGATAAGCAGCTCTGTAATTGCCCCTCCAGGACCCCAGAGCCCAGTCTGGGAGGATTTGGACATTCCCTCCCATGGAGCTCAGAGGCAGTGACTCCTTTCTGAGACACCCTCTGCTATTGTTCTGCTCCTCCTCATTACCAATACAATAATTTCTTGTCACCAACACACAGCTGCACTAAGAAGCACACAATGAATCTAATCCAGAGATTTTACTGCCACTTTTGCTTTTAAGGCCATGTCCTTCTGATGCTGAGGACAGGGCAGACTGGCTGGAAATTTCTTATCAAAGGCTGCAGTAGTGCCAAGTAGCTTATCGAGTGCAGTCCTCACTGGGGCTAAGGGGGAAGAGTGTGCTTGCCTGGCACCATGAGGCTGTGGCCCCGGGAGGATCTGGCAAGACCTGCTGGAATGCAGCCAGGGTCAGCATCGCATCTAATGGGAGTAGAGACCTTTTAAAATGAGTACAAATAATAACAATGAATTTCTTGTTCATCCTTGAGGGATGGGGTAGCCTAAGAATGGCTTAAAAATGTAAAAACAAGGTCAATTCAGAGATTGCATTAAATGATGATCAAATCCTTTCCTGGCAAGGAACAGCCAGACTGGCAATCAGCTCCACTTTTACTGAAAACAGCAAATAAATTAACAGGCGAGTGGCTCATAAATTCTTAAGCTGAGAAATGCAAAGGTCTGGAAGGATTTTAACCCGTGATGGACCCCATGGAGTCTGTTGACTGTTCAGAGGAGACGATCCCTCAGTCAATCCAGCAGCACAGGGGAGCCCCAGCATCAACACTAACCCCAAGGATTCTTTGAGTGACGCCAAAACTGAGAGAGAGGCCGAGAAACTGAAAAAAGCTCAGCAAAGACCCCCCTGGAGCACAGAAGTTAGTATTTTAGTCCTTCTG
Organism: Acridotheres tristis; assembly: GCA_037013685.1. Classification (NCBI taxonomy): domain Eukaryota; kingdom Metazoa; phylum Chordata; class Aves; order Passeriformes; family Sturnidae; genus Acridotheres; species Acridotheres tristis. The sequence continues at coordinate 29,693,754 of CM072884.1, read as the reverse complement.
GAAGAAACACTCCAAGCAGGGCACCAGAGGGTTTTTGCACCCAATGGTCATTGCCAGTGTAAGTGCCTCCCTGCTAAACTCTTGGTGAGCTTTGGAGAGCAAAGAACTGCAAGAACCTAACCTCTGTCTTCCCCGTTATCTTCACTCGTGTTTGTGCCAGCTTCCCAACCTGCAACACACACTGGGGAAAAGGCCTTTTAAAGCAGAAACTTGTGGGCAGGGAAGTGCTGGTCCTGCTTTTAGTGAATTAGTTCATTGACTCCTTTCCCCTTCCAGGAAACCCCTAAGGAGATTGATTGTATAATCCTCACTCAGCAAGAGAAAAGAGCTAAGTGCTTAATAATGTAAAGAAAAGTGGAGCTAAGAGATGCTCTCCTATCCTGCAACACCTCCACCAAAGACAAGAGCATCCAGTTCAAGAGACAATGGACATAATGTATCCTGCATGACAGGACAGGAATGGCTTTAAGGTGATTGGATATTAGGAAGGAATTCTCCCCTGTGAGGGTGGTGAGACACTGGATCAGGTTGTCCTGAGAAGCTGTGGCTGCCCCATCCCTGCAAGTGTTGAAGGCCAGGCTGGATGGGGCTCTGAGCAATCTGGTCTAGTGGAAGGTGTCCCTGCCCAAGGAACTAAAGGATGTTTAGGATCCCTTCCAACCCAAACCATTCTATGATTCTCTGAATGGACAAAACCCCTATACACAAGTCACAGTAGATATATACCGGACAGGGAATGGCTATTGAAAAATCCTATTTTCTTGGTTTCTAAAAGAAGATTTCTCTTGTCTGTCTGGGAAAAAACCTCGGGGCTGTGACTGAGAGCGTCTCTCCCCAGTGCCATAGTAGGGCTGGAAATGCCATGGTTCTAGTGCCCTAAGATCTCCTGCTTCCACAACATTTCCCAAAACACCTGGCCTCTCTCCCCCACAACTATTCTCTCAGGCTTTCCCCTCCAAATGACATTGCCCTCATGCAGAAAAAATAATATTACCATTTGACAAGAATCTACCTTTATGCTCTTTAATCAGTGACAATCTCCCCTGACAATTAATTCCTGCAGAGATAATTCAGCGCTTGCAAGTAAATACTGGAGAGAGATAAAAATACTGAGAAACAGGCATGGAGGGAAAAACTCTTCCCTTGAAGATTGGGAAGCTGTAGACTTCAACAAAGAGAGTTTCTCTGGTGGTTGCAACCATCCAGACTTGAACTCACAGTGCAGGGATGCAGCTCAGGTTCAACAACAACCACACATCACCTCAAGCCACACAGTCACTGCGACAACAGCTGGCTTGGAAACCCTTGTGTTTGTCACAGCTGCTTGTTACAGCCCCTTTGGCACAGCTCAGCACGGATATCCCACCTGGAGCCCTCCAAGCATCTTTGGTATCTTGTGTCCCAGCCACTCAGCATCTTAGGGATGACCATGAGGTGCTCCTGCACCTGTAATAGCCTGCAGCACACTGCTGTGGACAGGAATGCACTCAGCACACAGCAGGCCACCCACCTCCCAGAACAGGGAGGAAAAAACCATCTCCATGCTCAACCTAGCTCCCTGTGAAGAGCTGAAGGACCAGAGCATGCAGCTCGTGTAGCTCAACACCACACCTGTGCATGACGTAAGCCTCTCACCAGGCTTCATCTGATTCCCACAGGTGCAGCGATGCCCAAATTTGTCCTGGCTGGTGACATGTCCCAGCAGCAGGTCATAGCATGGCAGGCTGAACCTGAACCAAGTGGCCCTCTTGCTGCAGAGAGAAAACAAGCCCTAGGTAAGGCCCAGAGGTATTAAAGACAGACCCTAATTGAAGCTTGTAGCAATCCCATGGCATCACTGGAAGCACTGTCTACCCAAGAAGACAGCTGGGACATGATGATTAGAAGAGATTAACTCTTTTCCCACAGGATAATGAGTCTCTTCCACCTTAGACAAGCATGGTTTTTTCCACAAGTGACCAACAGACACAGAAGATGCCCCAAATATCTCCTTAATTTTGTCATCCATCCTGCACCTCATCCATCCCCTTCAACTCATCTTTGTGCCACCCCTTCTTATTTACCCCCATCCCAAATATCCAGATCAGCTCACCCAATGCACAGACCAAACTTCCTGCTTCCAAGGTGCACTGCCAGAATTCCTGTCCCAAAAGGGGAGGGCAAAACTCAGAGCTTGAGGATCAGGCTGACATTTCCACTAGGAGTGGTACTACTTGCCTGGGTACAGATCTCACTCCCCTTTGCACAGCAGCATACAGAGCACAAGAGAAAGAAGTTTCAAGGAAGCTGTTGGGATTTGGGATAAGCTCAAAAGTTCTGTTTAATTTCTAATGCAGCAGCCAAGTGCTGCTGCCAAAAGGAGCCACTGATGCTGCCTGAGTGATCTCCAAAATCTGCTTTGGCTAGCCCAGGAGCAGCCAGCTTTGTTTTTAAGTGGATTCACTGAACAGGGCTCTTCAGGACCCCCTTCCCTGCTCGGGCTGATGCTGTGGTTTCCCTCCCTCCTTCAGTAATTGGCTTTCTGGCTTTGCCGGATGACATCACGGAGGCGTCCAGCAAACAACCACTGGAGCCAAAACACGATTAGAGGGCTCAAACAGCTGCTTCCTCTGCGAAGATCTGGCATCCAGAGCAGGGCTGGAGGCCAAGGAAAGCAGGGAGGGAGGGAGGACACCCTGCTGGAAATAATAAGGCTGAGCCCGTTCCAGGAAAGGCTGCAGTGCCGGATGCAGGAGGAAGTTGAAGCAAACAGCCTGAGCAGGGAAGGGACCCGAGCTGTTCCTCAGCCTCTTCTTTTCCCCTCTGCCCAGAAAAACCTCAAGCAAAAGGAAAAGCACTGCAGAGATTGGGGGTTTTGTTGTTTTGTTGGGTTTTTTAGCCAAAGCAGCCTCAAGCTTTAGGAGTGCGTGCAGGAACAGAGAGGATGCTGGAAGAAGAGAAGGTAGAGATGCACACAAGGAGGATGGACTGTTAGATCCACACTAGCACCATAAAAGTATATGGAAATAAGATCCTGCTTCTGCCAAAGCATATTCCCAGCACCCCAGAGAGCTCACTACAGTTACTTTTCACATACAAGTGCTTTATCTGAAAAATCACAGAATTGTTTGGGTTAGGAAGGACCTTCAAGATCTGATCGCTCTGCTGTGGCCAGGAACACCTTCCATTAGACCACATTGCTCAAAGCCCATCCAACCTGGCCTTGAACACTTCCAGGGATAGGGTAGCTACAGCTTCTCAGGGCTTTACCATTTATCTCCTACGTCTGATTTCTTTCTGTAGATCACAAGTGACAACTTTTCCGAGAAAGCAAGTGGTTGTTTTTATTAGTGGGCAGCTTTTATTTCCATTCTCCACCCACTCTATTCTCACAGCAAAGCTACAGACAAGATGAACTCTTATGTTTTATCACAGTTTTAGCTGAAACTCTCAAAAACAACCCATGGCTATGGCCCTGAGAGATAAAAGTGTGTACACACTATCCCTTCCCTTCAGACAGTATCCCTGGGACTGGGGACTCCGTTTCTTGGTAAGGAGATCCCCAAAACAGCATCTGCGAAAAGCTGGGAGTATCACTATTGGCTTTTTTCTGAAATAGATTTAACTGTGATTGCCTAAGAGAAGATTTTCTGGTTGTAATAGAAACAAGATGCTGTGGTTTAATAACTGCACCATGCCATTCAATAGCACACAAGTAGAATAGTTTATTTAAGCTTCATGGACATTTTGGACTCTACTGAATCCTGTATTAACTTGGAAAAGCTGATAGCTTTCTTGCAGAAGATGCTGGGATTTTTCCTGGACACTCTTCCTCAGAAAGCCAGTATGAATTCAGGCAGAATCAGCTCCAGCAACTAAAAATGTCAGTTTGCATTGTCTGCTGGCACAAAGCAATTCTCCCCATGAAATTTAGTTACTTTTACTGAAATGAACAATTGAGAAAAAAAACCCAGAGAAATGCTTTTGAGAAAGAGGCTTCTTGAAACTTTAGCAGCAAACAGGGCAGGTGTGAGCTCAAATTCTTTTTTTAATGATGATTTTGTGGTCAAGGCAGCTGAGTAAGTCTGATCAAACAATCCTACCAGACAGTGGCATCATGAGTCTGCTACTGCTCAGCATGCATTCCTTCTGGTGCCCAAACTGCTGGCAAAGTTCCCTTTATCTGGTGCAGAGGCAGCAAAACAAGGACCACCTCTGTGTCTTGTTAAGCCTCGGGACCTTGCTGGCACATGGGACCCACTTCCAGCCTCCATTCCCACTGACAGCCCAGGCCAGAAAGAGCCCTGGTCCAACATTCTATGCTAATTGCTTTAAGGGTCCCCTCCTACCCAAACAGTACTATGATCCTATGAAGCTGCAGAGCTGGGGGGCTGGAAAAAATCTGAATTCACTCCATGCTTCAGCAGGGATGGGTTTGGACTAGGTGAGCATGACAACTTGCAGGTGAAGTTTAGAAAGCTTTCTTAGAAAGATCTCATGCTCTAAAAGGCAAGGCAATAAGAGGATAATACCTGCTTGAACACCAAGGGCTGCAAGTGAGATGAAAGCCAGAAAAGCAGATGGAGAAAAGCTCTGAGATGCTCAGCAGAACACAAGCAATCTTCATCTCTCTACAAAAGGATCTAACCCTCTGTCTTTAGACAGGGGGCTGAAGGAATGTGTGTGACCTGAGTGCAAACCAGCAAGAAGGTCTCAAATACATCCCCATCTTTTAGCCCCAGAGAAAGTTGTTTAGGAAGTCTCAGCTATCACCTGTCTGCTGTATAAACGGGACGTGCAAGGTGTGTTCACGTTGGCCCCCACAGTGAGATCAAACCATGGTCAGCCCTGTCTTCAGAAGGCAGCTGTGCACAAAGCCTCTTTTCCTTCCAGCAGACAAGGGGGATAAACTCACACACACAGAGCTTTGCACAAACCCAGTGTCCAGGCAGAGCTGGAGTGGAAGACAAAGGCAGAGCAGAGGGAAACGAGGCCTCCTCCCACAAGGAGCCCGGTGGGATGCTGGGGGGCTCAGCCCCTCTGGCCACACAACACGAGTCAGTTCAGCTCCATCTCTGCCTTCACACAAAGCCTTTTGTCCACCCCCCTCCAGACTGCCATCGCCCAGACAGACACAGCACTGTCTTGTGGAAAGCCAGCTGATTTTCTGGGCTGTCAGCGGGGGCGAAGGCGATGACAGCAGCTCAGGCAACCCTACAACACTCAAATGTCACCAAGTCGTGTGGAAAAGCATGGGCTGGGCAGAGAGGGCTGCTGCTCCCCACAGGGAGGGAGGGAGGGGAGGGAGGGGAGGGAGGGGAGGAAGGGGAGGAAGGGGAGGAAGGAAGGAAGGAAGGGAAGGGAGGAAGGGAGGAAGGAAGGAAGGAAGGAAGGAAGGAAGGAAGGAAGGAAGGAAGGAAGGAAGGAAGGAAGGAAGGAAGGAAGGAAGGAAGGAAGGAAGGAAGGAAGGAAGGAAGGAAGGAAGGAAGGAAGGAAGGAAGGAAGGAAGGAAGGAAGGAAGGAAGGAAGGAAGGAAGGAAGGAAGGAAGGAAGGAAGGAAGGAAGGAAGGAAGGAAGGAAGGAAGGAAGGAGGGAACCCAAGTGTGTGAGATGCTGGGATACTGCCCCTTCCCAACCAAAATTATCACTGCTATACCTGGGACTCCTCGTGCTTCAAGGCAGTCAGAGCACTGCTCTCATAGTCATCCCCAAGCAGATGGCTGTAACAAGACATACGAATTCCCCATAGTGCCCTCAGGTCCTGATGTGTATCCTTTGGGCTGGCACTGAGGGCAGCAGAAGAGGGACTGATAACACTGGGGACAGGCAATGCTATCCCCAGCCTCCCTCAACCTGCCCTCAGGACAGACACAGCAGCATGGAGGAGAGGCAGAGGACAAGGTTTTTGCACAGAAGAGGGAGGATGGGTGTGTCCACCCTCTTCCCCAAAGATCCCAAAACCACCTCAGCTACTCAAAGCTTATCTTCTTTTCCCTTTCCAAATGGACCACCAAGAGTATTCTGGTGGATTGGCAGGACGGTTGGAACTAGATCTTTAAGGTCCCTTCCAACTCAAACCATTCTGTGATTCAGAGGTAACATTCTGCCTTGCTGGACCCACCAGCCTCACAGGAGTACATAATACACAGCTGCAAAACATCTCTCTGGTTTATGCATGGGTAAACTGAGTCACAGAAAAGCCTCCTTTGTTCTTGGACGTCACTGGAGGCAGAAAAGCTTGGACCTGAATGCAGCAGGTTTTCCTGGCACCCCAGAGGCTCACGACATCACATCTGGGTAAATAAATGCTGTTGAGGGGAGGAGATTGCCAGCCTTGGTGAAGGGAGCACTGTGCATTTTCAGGAATGTCTGAGAGCAGAGATGGTAGAGAGCAGTATTGAGGGGCAAGGGGATGGGTGCACTTACTTTGGGTCGCTTCCACTGGATGCCCTGGATCCTTGACTTGTAGAAGAGCGAGTCGTCGTTGGCGGGGAAAAGCGGGTCCTCAAAGAGCTGCTTCCGCCGCTGGCACTCCTTCTTCAGAGAGGCGTAGCGCTGGTTCTCGTACGGCTTCACTGAGGAAAACATCCTTCCCCAGCGGCTCTGGAGGACAGGCAGAGCAGGAATGAGATGGGCCACGGTCTGGCCAGGGACACCCAATCCTCCTCTGCAGCATCTGAGCGGCAGCACCGAGACATCGTGGCTGAAGACGACCCCCCGGGTTGGAACTCCCATTTACCCCCCAGGCCGGCCAAACAACACCAAACCAGGCAGAGTAGGAGATAACATAACTGGTGTCCTGCTTCTTAACAAATTTGTAACTCATTTGGGAAAAACACAGCCCTCAGAGGCAAAGGAGGAAAAGACACCCCCTGCACAATGGGTGTGCACAGCGGTGGGGACTGAGCCCTACTCAGAGCATCCCCATCATGGAGCCTCAACTCACAAAATCGTGCATTTCATGGTTTTGTCAGAGACGCCAATTTCTCACCAGACTTTATCTGATCGGGTTTTAATTAAAAAAAAGATCTCCTGGCAGAGCACCACGTGTTTCTGGATTAATTATTCTTTCCTGACAAGCGTCTTCCTTCCAGGGCAGAGATGTGAATTTAGCAATCCAGACAGCAGGAAAGCATTGTTCAAATGCTCCCCAGAGAGAGATCAGCACTTCTCCATCACTGCTCCATCACCCTTGCTTTTTGGTCACTCCTTTGGGTACCAACTCCTTTGCTCAGGCACAAGGAAAAGGGGAGTTCTTCATAGCTCCCCACTACCTAATCACAGACTTTTTTCAAAACTCCTACCCTAAAGTTTCTCTGTATTTATTTATAACAGCCATGTACTATCCTTATCTCTTCCCAAAACAGGATGTCATTTTTCAAAAGCTGACCATTAGTGACCTCAGTCTGGAAATTTCTAGTGTGGTTTCCTAAAGAAATGGGAATGTGTGTGCCACAAAACCATGGAAGCATGGACTCATTGAGGTTGGAAAAGACCTCTATGCCAATCATTAACCCAGCACTGCCAAGTCCACCACTAAAGCACATCCTTAAGTGACATAATCCCAGCTTTATTCTCTAACATGGTAGAACTAAGGGTGCCCAATCCAGTGGGTGCAAGCTGACCTCTCACCCCTCCCAGCGAGACATATAGAAGCCATATGCTTGTTGTGGTACCATAACATGTGGTGGGATAATGAAGTTGTGATAATGGCTAATTGGAAGCAGCTAATTTGTAAACATCCAAAATCCCAAGGATTATATGATCACTTATGGTTGGCACCACTTTAAGTAGCAGTGTCACATCCCTTGTTAATGAACCACTAGGATTAGCTGAAAGAAATTAAGTGTCTGAGAGCTAAACTAATGCCCATTCTGATGCTCCAGGAGCATTGCCCACCCAGCAAGCCTTCTCTCCTCTGGGAGACACAAAAAAACTTCACTTATGGAAAGCTGAAGAGCAAAGCACAGGTTTTAATTGACAGCATTTATCAGCTTGATTAGCAGCACAAGTGCTCATCACTCAGAGCTTAAGTGAACCCAAAATAATCCCTTTGCTCGCTGCTCCACAGGTCTGTGCTACTGAGGAGGAGTTGCAAAAGCAGCTCCTGGGGATTTTCTCCCTCCCATCAGTACCAGATGCTTTGTAGCCTCACAGATCTACAAAGAGGCCCAAGTGCAGCACCTGCCCTCAGAAAGGCCTTAAAAATAAATGGCCTGATATAAACCCCAAATAATACATCAAATTTACTCCTTGTGGAAAGGCTGACAGCCTCATTGAGCAGTCAGGGAATGCACCCAGTAGTCAAATCCACCCTGCTAAGAAGGCCAGGGAAGGCACTGGCCTCAGATCTCCAGCAGAGGAAGAGCTGAAATATAAGGGAGATGTACCCAGGGAGGTCACGGGGACATCCTGGCACTAAACAAGCCCCTTTTGAGTGACAATCAGGCCAAGACTTTCACAGTGATAGCACTCATTGCTACAGAGAGACATGGGGAAAGCAGCAGTGCTGGGAAAAGATGGTTGGCAACTGCCTTCTGCAGGAATATAACAGGCTGAGGGAGGAGGAAGATGCTGTTAGCTGACATGCAAGATTAATTGCCAGGACTGGTGCATGAACTGGGCTGAGAGATATGAAAGGATATTTCCATGGGAGGTTGTGCAGAAATTAGGAAGGGAGCATGGAAAGGAGGAAAGGAAGGAGGTCTGGTGCCTTTCTAAAAGCCATGCTCAAGTTAGAGGCAGGAGATTTGGGTTTGATGTAGGAGATGCTGGATGCTGCTCTGCAGCCTGTACCATGGCCAAGGGCTGGCACTTGGCTGCTCATTCATAAAATTACTGCTACACCCTGCAGCTGGGAGCTGTGCTTTCCAATGATCCCTGCAACACTGACTTTCACAGGACACCCTGTGCAATGTCCACCCCTATGAGAACAGGACTACGGTCACCTCAACCAAGGAGTTCCAGCCTTTCTGATGCCCGAATTTGCCTGAATTTTGCCCTGCTATCCCACCCTACAGCGACTGTCACCTTGCCAGCCATCTGTCCTCGCTGCAGGGCTACTCTCACATGACAGGGTGTAGATGGATTTGAGTTGCAAAGGAAATGCCAAGCAGAAGGGGAAGGGATACTGTTCATGATCATTTAGAAAAACAAACAAATGAAAAAAAACCCCCACCTTGCAAAATAATTAAAAGGAAGGGGCAGAGGGAATGTTCTTAGGGCAGTGTTAAAATTCATTACTCTGTCTAATTTGCAGCATTTCATGCTTACCAGTCTGAACTTCACCTCTGCCACATTAAAATGCCCAAAGGCTGTCTAATTACTCTCTGCCTTCTTGGACCAAGCTCAGATGCTCCAGGAGCACAAGAACTGAGTGTTTTCATGCCCGATTTGAATTAACAACCCTACACTTGCATATGCGTATGTCTGCATATGAGCAGGGAGGGGAATCTGCAGTCAACACTCTTAGCATGAATTTTTATAGACAGTGGTCTGATCCCAACCTCAGTCCTGCCATGAAGAGGTTAAAGAAGAAACTACTTTGTTGGAAGACTGAGCCAGACTTATGACTCGGGTGTTGTGGACTCCCCTTTTCACCTCCAGCATCATCCAGGTGCTCCAGCTCCTGGCAGCTGGTGACAATCAGGGCTCTAAGAACTGCAACAGGGAGAAGGATTGAAAGTGTTTGCATTGCCAGGACCAAACACCTGCTGAAAGGCTCTTCTCTCCTCCCCTCCAAACATCTTCCTCTCCTTGCCTTCCAGCTCAGAGGCTTTTCTGGTGGCTGGCATGGGCTCACCAAGCTTGTGTTATCACAAGGCTGCAGCCTGGCCAGGAGCAAACCCTCCTTGCTTGTAGATCCTACAGCTGTCTGCCTCCAGGTCAGACAAAACACTTTGTTCTAAAGGACAGGTTCTGCTGCCCTTCAGCTCTGTTCCCACTAACCAGGAGAGGGCTTTGATACCACATTGCAAAAGCACAGGATCAGCCAAGGAGAAGAGGAAGCAGGAACCAGGCATGTGGTTGCCCAGTCCCCAACCAGGTTCAATGTTATGGGGCTCAGCAGTGGGGTGTTCAGAGCAGCAGGCAGGCTTTTTTTAAATATGTAATTTAAATAATTTTTTACAGCCTCCTTGGGTGTTTCTATTGACAGACATGTGGCAACACCAGGGTTAACCTCTCACTTACCAGCACAAAAGTCCAGCTCAGCAGAGGAAACCTTGTCAATGCAAGGAGAGCTTTACACACTGTTTCTCCAGCATCCAGGGATGAAGAAACAGTTGAATTGTCACTCACTGTTTATACTGAAGACAAGATAAGCACTCCACACCTCTTGGCCAACAACTCTATGCCACCCATGAACAAAAAAGCCTCAAGTAATCTTAGAATCATAGAATAGTTTGGGTTGGAAGGGACCTTCAAGATCCTCTAGTTCCAACCCTCCTCTCACAGCTGCTCTGGGCAACCTGTGCCAGTGTCTGTGCCATTCCCAAAGCCCTTTCCCACTCCCAGCTGTGCATGCACCATAGCTGTGCTTTGGACCCCAAATGGCATGGCCCAGAGCCAGCAGCACAGTGCAGCATCCTACATTAGCAATGTCTACAAGGAGGGGAAGCTGAAACCGCTCTGATGGAAATTAGCAAACAAGACATCATTTCTTCTCAAATTGCCTGCGGTTAACCAGGGAAGCTAATTCCCATGGGAAGTTACAGGTAGCTCATGTCCAGATGTTTCTGAGCACAGCTTGACATCTTTACAGAGCAGCTGCTTTAGCCAAAATGCAAATTACTGAACATTTACAGTGGTTACTTGCTGAAACAACACTGTTGAAGAACAGAGCACTGAATGTCCCCTTCTGGCCTTTATCTCTTTTCTTCATCAAGTCATATCTCTGTTCTCATTTAAGTGCTAAAAGCTCCACTAGGCTAAAGGTGAAATAATAATTTTTACCCTGGATTATGTTTATATCAAGCCCTGATTTTAATCAGTGATTTACTACAGCACAGATGGCATCCAAATCAGGACACCTTAACATGGCACCTTTCAGCCTGAGGGTTAATCTTGCATGAGCAACCACAGGGACTAGCTGCTCCCCCTCAGAAAATCAGTGTGGTGGATTTAGCCCCAAAAAACCATCCTGATGGGGCTAAGGGCTGTTTATTCTGAGTAAACACTTTGGCTTTTTGCAAGCATATAAGTACAGCAAATACTTCCTGATGAATCCTTCTCCTCCTCTATGGAGCAAGAAAGAAACATCATTCTCCCTCTGCAGAGATCCTGGTCCCTTCTGCAAAGCACTCCAAGACCTGCAAAGGAAAATGCTGTCCAACAGCTGGCTATTACTGAAAATAAACAAACTAACTAAAAAAGTCCTTTTGACAAGGGCATGCAGTGATAGGACAATCTGGATGGCTTTAAACTGACAGGGAGTAGGTTTAGATTTGATATCAGGAAGAAATTCTTCCCTGTGAGGGTGATGAGCCACTGGCACGGGCTGCCCAGAGAAGCTGTGGATGCTCCATCCCTGGCAGTGTTCAAGGCCAGGTTGGATGGGGCTTTGAGCAACCTGGTCTGTGGAAGGGGTCCCTGCTCATGGCAGGGGGGTGGAACTAGGTTTTTAACATACTTCCAATCCAAACCCTTCTACAGTTGTATGAATCAAGAGCAATCTTTCATCAAAAAGTGCATTTGTACCCGGGCCAGGGAAAGGGCAGGGTCACACATCCTGGCAGAAAGTGACTGCAAGTGACTCCATATCACCAAAACACGCCTGGCTGTCAGCATCTGCACAAAATCAACCGGAGATAAGATGACACATTTGGAGGCTGTTTCCGGCAATGCAGTGATTTTTATCATACTTGCTTTATTTCCTCTGGGTTTTTTTTTTTTTTCACCAGAACATCAATCCTTTATTGCTTAACAGCAAGAGGACAGCACAGGGAGATAAATAGCCAGTCAGTGGGTCTGCATGTGCAGGACTGGGACATTTTCTTCCTGGGAAGGCCAGGGTTAACAGGAGGGCCTGGGCATCCTTGAACACCCACTTCAGGAGCCAGGGGTGCTGACCAGGAGCTCCCTTTCTGCTTGGATGACTCACACTGGGACAGAGGCCTTTGACTGGGGAGTTCCTGGCTCCTTGCAGCTATGAGTCACCCTTTGCAAACACAGTTAGATGTTGGAGCTGCAGGAGAACAGGCAGCCTCACACTGGGAACGCTCTCATAACCCTGTGCTGGCTCGAGCTCTGCCTGGCCAGAGCTTTGCACACAAACTGGGCTAGTGGCACCAGCCAGACTGGCCCTTCCCTCAGCACAGACTCTAAGAAGGGACCAGGACACATGTCTGAAAGCATCCTGGCAGAGGAAGGAGCAACAAGCTCAAAGCAAAGCTGGTGGCAGCATCTCCCACTGGATCAGAAAATGCAGGAGGCTGGAGGGATGCAGGAATAGCAGGGAGAGGGATGGAACAATAGCAAAAGATGATGGCAGAAAGACATACCCAAAAACAGTGTAAATAAAGAGCAAGGCAGTAACATGCCACCAGGGAGGAAGCCTTGGCTGAGGGAAAGCAGAGACGTGATGAATATATTCACTACTCAGGGTCCCAACCCACTCCTGGTTTGGGGAGAACACAGAAGCTAAGTTTTGGGTACCTTCCACCTGCAGTTTGATCCCTGAGCCAGAATGACTGATTGTGTTATGTTAGGCTTGTTTCCCAGGCCACAGCAGGGTTAAAAACCCTTGGAGATCACCAGGAATTGCAGGACAAGTAACAAAAGGCGAATTAATTGGCTTTACCAATGCCAAATCCCTGGGGACAGCCATGACTTCACTAACCCCTCATGCCTCAGCACACCCTAACCCTGGTTAATAATTGCAAAGAGCAGCACAGATGGCCAGCAACACCAAAACACTCCCAAGCTCACTCACTCAGCAGCCAATGCAGCCTCCAAAAAAACACCTTTGTGCAGGAGAAGGCAGGAATCTTCTCCAGCACATGACGCTGCTCATGCAGAGAAGGTTTTCAGGCACTGGAAAAATACAACCTAGGAAGAGCACACTCACACATACAGAATCAAGCCACCTGCACCTGCACCAAACCACCTGCAGGAGCCACATGGCTCCTGCTTAGCCCAGGAGGGCTGTCAGCCCACATGAGGATCATGTTGAACACAAGCCACACACCCCATGAGCTCACAGAGCTGCTGTACCCTTCTCAGCATCCATTTCGATCACGAGGAGAGGAGAGGAGAGGAGAGGAGAGGAGAGGAGAGGAGAGGAGAGGAGAGGAGAGGAGAGGAGAGGAGAGGAGAGGAGAGGAGAGGAGAGGAGAGGAGAGGAGAGGAGAGGAGAGGAGAGGAGAGGAGAGGAGAGGAGAGGAGAGGAGAGGAGAGGAGAGGAGAGAGGAGAGGAGAGGAGAGGAGGCTATCTTTGCAGGATTGGACTGAGAATGTATTTTTATTATTTATTCAGTGTTTCTACTTGAACAGCTAGACCAGCTCCTTTTAAATCCAGTCACACTGACTCCACTGGAAGACCTGCACCACATCAATGCACTCACACTGGTTTTCTTGCCAGCTGGACAAAAAAATTTTGGTCTAAAGGCAGGCCTGTACCTTTATGAGGTGGACAGAGAGAAGGACAGAAGAGTCCCAGGACACTGACTGATGTAGCCATGTGAGCCCTTTTCTTGGGCATTGTGGGTCACAGAGGTGCTTATTTAAGAGGTTGAGGTTTCCATTCAGAAAACTCATTATTGGTGCAGATAAAATGCAGCACGTCTCCATGCAAATGCTCTGCCTTCAATAGCTTCCCCAGCCTCCGGGATGATTAAAGCAATTGAACTTCAAACACCACAGATAGAACATTTGGGAGGAGCAGAAGAGATAAAGGGGATGCAGCTACTCTGTAGGAGAGTGAGGAGAGGCAGCTGGATCCTTCAAGATCATCCTTCCCAGGCTAGCTGCAATGTTTGTCCTTCTGGCTGACCCAGAGCATCCTTCCTGCAGCTTCAGGATGCAATCACTTCATAACATGCTCTATTTCTCTGGGAGTGTTCAAGGTGAGGATGGATGGGGTTTTGAGCAAGCTGGGATGTGTCCTTGCTCATGGCAGAGTGCTAGAATGAGATGGTCTTCAAGGACCCTTCCAACCCAAACCGTTCTGTGATTCTGTAACAACACCATGCTCGAGGCAATGGGTTTCTTCTCTCTCCATCACCTTCACCCTTTGCTGAGCAGAGCCCAAAACTCTGTCCCAGCAGAGGCCTGGAGGTACAACCAAGTCCTTCAGGTCTCCTCTTGAGAGGCACCTGGCCATTCCAGAAATGTATCCCTTGACTTGTTCCACTTCAAGCAGGATGGGATCATCTCCTGCAATTCCAGCTGATGGGGGGCACCCATTGCTTCTGACAACAGGCTCCACACCACAGGCTTTGCCCCAGCCCTACAGCTGCTGGCTTCAAGTCAGGTCTCAAATCTCTGCCAAGACTCCCGACTTTCGCTAAGAAACAATTTTAGGATTTTCTCTTTGCCTGACCCAAACCTGAATAAATGCACCAAAGCACTCTGGTCCACTTCTGACTTGTGTCCTCCATGTTCAGTTTTCTCTTTGATAGGCCCTCAACCTTGCCAATCATGTCCCGAAACCCACATCTTATAAATTCCAAAGCCACAACAGCAAATATCACCACACCTGGGTACTGACTGATAAGAACTTTCTCCTTGTCTGTAAAACTTTCAGGATCACCTGGCAAGATCTGATAATTGTAAATTTAATTTTACCTCCTTTTCCCTCTGCCTTAAATGAATTTTTCTTTCTTTGACTGTTCTAAAGCACCATGAACAAGAAAGTAATATTTAAAGGCTTGCAGCAACTGATAGTGTTAGTGCTTCTGAAGAGGCCCAGGCCTCTCTTAGGCAGATTGGACCACCTCAAATCTGTGATATTTATTAGAAATCCTTGTTACTGGATCCACTCAGTTCTTACAAGCTGGAAGGTCTGAATGTTAGTTCCCACTGTCTTAATCTGAGCTCTTCAAACTGTTTCTGCCTTGGATGCTGCAATTCCCCCAACCTCCAGCCAACTTCTCCCCCCATTATTCCTTCATTTCAGCAGTGCTGCCCTTCTCTAAACACAGAGGTAAGAGTTTGCCATAGAACCCTTGGAGCAGAAAGGCTGCTGCTTTCTCCAGGCAGGGACTGGACATAAGCTTTCCCCCTGCTCCAGGGAGATGGATACAGGTCACAATGCTGAGCACTGCATCTTTTCTACACTCACTGTTCCAGATCATAGAGCAATGGAATGGTTTGGGAGGGAAGGGATCTTAAAGGTCATCAAGTCCAACACCCTCTGCTGTGGACAGGTACACCTCTCACTTCTCAGATGAAGATTCCTCCTTTTATGAAGACCTCTTGCTTTGCCACAGCCCAGCATGGCTGGTGCTTGCTCCTGCTACCATGGCTGGCAGCCAGATCCATCACTCTGTTTTCAGCCAAACAAAAATGCCCATCACTGCTCTGATGCCTGTCTGGATTCTCTGCACGGCCTGGCTTGTCTTCAGGAGGTGGCTCAGAGATGTTCCTAACCCACAGTGAGCAGCAAGCAGGAGAGTGTGGGCTGAGCACAGTGCTCTGGGATCAGGAATAAGCCCCCTCCTCCTCTCCCAGACATTGCCCTGCCACAAGTCCTTGCTCTGTATCTCTTTAGACTCTCATGTTGCAGCAGCTCTGAGCTGGAGCAGCGAGTTGTAGAGTACGTATGAGATATACCCTGTGACACAGGCAGGAGTTTCACACCCCTGCATGGAACAGGAACCTGACACAGCCCCCTGTTAGATGCAATAAATCACCACTCTCTGCTCCTGCATGAAGACCTGCCAGGATCCAAAGGCAACACTTGCTGGGCAAGCAGCCAGCAGCCACCATCCCCATCCTGCACTCATGCAGCAGTGGTGGTCTGGCTCTAAAAAGCAGAGTTTGCAGCTGCAGCTTTTATCAAATCAAGGCTTCCCTTTGCTCAGCGGAGAAATCACCTCCCTTAATCACCCCTAAGCAATCCTCACAGTATTTACACATGCTCAGACAACTGGTAGGACCAGCTCTTCAAGGATTTGAGAGCAACAAGCCTGAAAACATTTCATAGGAAGCTTTTGATTACCAGGGTGTGCCTTCAGAAAAAATAAAAACAAATTAATCCCAAACCCTGAGAGACAAACTGACATGTGTCCTTCTCTATACAGGACTGGAGGAAATGGTGGAACAGCTCAGGAGGGGCTGTGAAGGGATGGAGTCCAGCAGAGCCATCTGCATCCTGCACCACGGAGTCAGGGGAACTCAAACCAGTGGAAATGTGATGAAAACTGGGATGAAGGGCGCTCACTGCAAGGGAGGGATGCCTTTCATCACCCAGAGAAATCACTGTATGGATTATTTGGAGATGTAACAAAAACACTCCAGCAACAACCACAAAAACACAGTGCATCATGGTTTAAGGGAAGGTAATGCAGGAGCAGAGCTGGAGCTTTGCCCTTTTCACCTGGAGCTCAGAGAGACCTGCTGCTGCCTGTCATGCTGTAGCTACATGTAAGCAATATTCGGTGTAAGTATTCTATACCTTTCCTGATGGTAAAAGCATGGCCCTGCCCTGGTCTGCTGCAGCCTTGTTTGAGAGCTATGCCAGGTTACAAGATAAACCTTGAAGGACTCAACCAGGGCTGCAGTCTCCCTCACATAAGGATGAGCTGCAGCTAGGCAAGGAGAAAATTTCATAGAATCACAGAACCATAGAATGGTTCGGGTTGGAAAAGACCTTACAGATGATCTAGTTCCAACCCATTTGCCATGAGACATCTTTCACTAGACCAGGTTGCTCAAAACCCCATCAAACCTGGCCTTGAACACTACCAGGGATGGGGCAGTCACAGCTTTTCATATCTTCATATGAAAGATAGAATTTTTAGAAGAAATTCTAATTCCTTCTAACCTAAACCTGCCCTCTGTCAGTTTGATGCAATTCCCCCTTGTCCTATCTCTCCATGCCATTGTAAAAAGTTTCAGCTCTCTTGCAGCCCCTTTATGTTCTGGAATGTGCTCTAAGGTCTCCTTGGAGCCTCCTCTTCTCCAGCTTAATAATTCCAACTCTCAGCCTGTTCTCATAGTGGAGGTGCTGCAGCCCTCTGACCATGCTCACGGCCTCTCCTGGTGCCTTTCCAACACATCTGCCTTCTGCTAGGGGCCACAATGAGCTGAGAAAGCTCCATACCTGCACGGTACAGAGAAGGAGCCCTCTCCTACAAAACATTTCAGAGCTTCACATTAAGGTTTCCAGCCCCCCAGCATGGGGCAGACTTAAGGTGGTTGGGATGCTTTATAGTCCCTTCTCCCTTCAACCTTTGTTCCCAATGGATGGAAGTCACAGGACAGGAGGGAACAGAGCTGATGCTCAGATGGATGGTGGAAGGACTAGAACTGGTCATTTCTGCACAAGGGCAAACCAAGGGGCAGGGAGAGCTTTTCTCTGCCAAAGGAGTATTTTAAGGCAAAATGCATCAAAGTGTTATTGAACTGGGACACAAAAGCTGCAGGCAGGGGCTGAGGAGCTCAGTCCAGCCCCTCTGAAGGGCTGGACCAGGCCCAAAGGAGCCAGTCTCTGACCTAGATGCTGCAAATCCCGCGGGCTCCCAGCACGGCTTTGCAGGGGTATCATCTGTCACAGCTCCAGTCCAGGAAGATCCCCAAAGCATGAGGATCTGCAATATTGGCTGAAAAAACAATGCATCATGCAGAAAAGCAAAAACTGTGAAGTCTCCTTGGCCACAGAGTGTGGAGCAGAAAGGATTTTTTCCCAGAGAGGGTGAAAAACTCAATGGCAACCATTCCTATTTCCCTCCACGACCTCAGGAAGTCACCCCTATGTCGAAGGGGTGCCTTCTACAGTGTAAGCCAATTTAGTAGGAATAAGCTATGGATGAAAATTCTCCATGGTGTGACAGGGAGAGCTCAGATCAGATAAAGGGTTAATGCAGCCAGACAGATGCTTGACCGGTGAAAAACATAGCTTCCATGAAGCCACGGGGTCTGTGTCCATTTTCTACAGTGCCCAGAGCCTGGCCCTTTCTCCCTGGGTAATCAGCTGGAAGTGAGCAGAGCCGGAGCAGTCACCGCCCCTCATTCCCCACCCGTGTCACTGCCCGCGGGGCTGGGAGATGCAGGAGCACCGTCTGGCCCGGAGCAGGTCAGCACAAGCACACACTGCCCAGGCTTTGTGCCCTACAGCCCCTCAGAAGAGCAGTGAAGGCGTGAAAACATAAGAAAGTGTAAGTAAAGGGTACCCAAGTGTGCCCTGCACCACCACAGCATGAGCACAGGACAACAAACACCTCTGTGAGCGCTGAGGAGGCTTCTCTGTGGAAGGGGTTTCACCTCTGGACATCTGCAGAGAAAGGACTTGACACCTCTGGAGAGTAGTGAGGAAGGAGAGAGAGAGAGGGCGCAATCCCAGCCTTCAAGGCACAGCTGCATCCTTCTCTCTGTATTAACCTGATGCTGCCCTGCTTGGAGAAGGCATTAGGAAAAGAATCTTGGCATCTCTGGACAGCCAAAAATATTCAATAATTAATGCACAAGTGTGAACAGATTTAGAGGATGCACCCGTTCTTCAAATCATCATACCCCAGCACAAACGCTGCCTAAATCTCCTCTTGGGATCAGAGCCAAAGCCTTCTTTAAAGCATGGATGCTTTGTTATTAGTCCACGCAGCAACCAGGAAAAGGAGAGATGGATTCATTTTTCTGAGGCATTATCAAAGACAAAAAATTATCTCAGCTGGACTTCATCTGCTTCATGGCTAGTCTGGTCCCACATTGGGAAGATGGTGAGACCTGCTTGGCTAACACAGCCCTTCCTAAAGGAGACACCAGGACAGGGTGTCTGGACAAGAGTCCCAGCCTCCTATACTGACAAATGCTAAGACCTCCTTGTATCACAACCAAGCACCTTGCAAGAGAGGTGATGTGCTCTAACTCACACTCTCCCCTCTGATATGGCACAGTTGCAGAGTCTCTAGATAAGCCTCCTAAGATAAAGTGAATGAATTCACACCCCAGCACCAACACTGCCTCCAGTTCAAATCACTCTTCTGCCTGCCTGGAGTTCACCCCTTGGATGTATTTGGAGTCAGCAAGCACATCCCCTCTCTGCTTTTGTTTCACTGGGCTTTTATAGCCTCGTATAATAGCTCTCCATCCCTCTGAGAAGCTTCAGAGCCCTTTTCCCTGCACCTGCTCCAGGCTGACTTAATCCCTCTCAAGCACCAGATCGAAGAGCCTGGTCTTTCCAGTTAACTCTTCCATATCCATGTCCCACAACACCCTTTCCCTGCTTCCCTTTGCCTTTTTGCAATGCTCCCAGAGGCATCCAGGACCAAAACAGCCCTGAAACCCCCAGGTCTCGCCTATCCCAATATGATTCAATCTCTAAACGCAGCACAAAGTCCAGGCATAGCGTGCCCCACTGTATAGGCTGGTATACAACTTAGGGGACATCCCCATAGCCTGAAACCCCTCCTTGAGGTCAGCTGTTCCCCTCTGGCTGAGCACCTCATCCACCTCTCAGCTTGGTTTCGGAGGCGAATCTCAGCATGAAAAATGAGAATGAGCTCAGATCCTCCCTTAAAGGCTTTAAGCAGATTTAAGCTTTGCTGCGTGGGCTTAATCTGTCCAGCAGTGCCCTTTGTCACCTCCCCCAGCCCCCCCCTTCCCGGCAGAATCTTCTCCACTGACATACTCCCACATGCACCGTGTAAACTGCTGGCACATCCAGGTAAAGAAGACCTAGAGTATCTCCTTCCCCTAAAAAAATAAGAGCACAGATACAGCTCAGTCCCCTTCAGTAATAGTTCCAGGTTTCCATCTCCCCTCACCTCAGAAGCTTGAGTAGTAGCTGTTCATCACCAGCTGAAAGCTCCCTGGAACAGAAAATGCCATGGTGGAGACAGCAGCTGAGATTTTCCTGGGCTAATGGCCGTGTCAAAGCCACACCTAAGTCATTTCATACAAGGAATGGGGTGCTGATGGCAGGGAGCAGGGTGGACTTGAGTCTGCCACAAACCTCCTGAGTGCCTTGGTCACTTCGCTTTGCCCCTATTTCATGTGTCACTGCTTTGCAGATGTCATTATTCCTTCTGCGTGTCACCGCGGTGTCCTTACAACATGACAAAGGGACTTGATCTCTACTCTGAGCAGGGCCTGCTAGAGCAAGCACTGCTGGCTTCCTCAAAACCTGCTTTTCCTTTCGCTCAGGACCTGATCCTTAATTGTGGTGCCAACAAGAAAGTTTTTCCCAACTAGTTCTAGCACATGGCTGCTGGCAAGCACCAGCCACAGAACGAGCCATCCTCCACGCATGCAGCAGCACCTGTACACATGCACCCATTGCAGGAGGGGTTTAGACCTCACATCCCACTCCTAAAGGTAGAGAAAAGGTTTCTGAAAGAGCAGCCCTTAGGTTTTACAACCCCACGGCCTGGGTCATGGGCTGGAGATGAGTCCCAGGTGATACACATGAAAGAATTGCTTAAATAAGTAGGAGGCAGCTGATGTTCCTGGGAAGGGCAGGGAGAAATAGATCCCACCAGGGCAGATGTGCCTGGAGCAGTATGTTGCACCAAGCAGGAGCTAAGTGGTGAGCACTTGGATCAAGCTCTGCACCTCCATCCATGCCTGCCCCTGCTGCCTTTGCCCTGCCCTAGTCCTCACTGCCCCAAGGATGCTGCCAACAGGTGACACCTGCTCTCACCTGTATCTCAAAATTTGTTCCTCCTCAATTCACTGCTACCCTGAGCAGCAGGGCCAGCCAGGCTTCCTGCACCTTGGGCTACCCACTATCCATGTGCAGAGCAAGGGGTGAGAGATGCAGCTCCAGGGACCCCATGCTGCCTTCCCTCCAGTATAACACCGGTTCAGCACACTTGGAGCCCAGGCTGACCCTGGCAGGAGGATTCCTCTAAGATGCAAGATGGGATGGAGATAAAAGGTGTCCTGGGGAAAGCCTGCAGCATGGTCCTTGTTGGATGCAGAAGACAAGCAGGATTTAAGAGCACTCTCCGCGATGCACTGAGCTCGCTGCTCTGCTTCCAGCTCCATTTGCCGTGGCTGCACCCCTACCAAGCTCAGAGCTAACACAGCATCCAGGCAGAAATGGTAACTAGTGAAAAATAACTGGTAATACATCCAAGCATGACACAGGGTGGGTCTGCAGAGCCAGGCATGCAGCCCAAGCTCACCTGCAGCTACCAGAGTGGGAGGTGAAGGATAGAAGACAAGAGCCAGAACCAACGGGACACGCTTTGCTAGAAAGCACCAAACTGGTGTCTCAAGCTCAAAATAACATTTTTTTTAGGGAAGGGAGAAAAAGACGGGATTGGGGAAATCCAGATTCATATCTCTGCTTGGAAACCCCAAAAGCCATCTGTCTCCTGCACCCCAGCAGCAAGTTTCTTACAAGCAGGAGCTCTCTCTCGCCTTAACTTTCCAGGAGACTTTCTAAAAGCCCCTGCGTTTGTCCCAAAAAAACGGAACAAAGAACAATACTGAAACCTCAGGATTTTTTTTCTCAGCGTAGAAATCCTGCTCTCAAGCCAGCGCCGAGGCCTCGATGCTCAAAGTTTCTATCCAGCCGGGTCCCACAAGCTGAACTGGGGGGGTAGCTGTGGGTTTTAACCATCCGGGATGCAACTTTCTGTCGAGTACCCCGACTTCCAGCACCCCTAAACACCAGCGCTTGTTGAAGGCAAGGGCAGCAGCGAGCTCCGCGCAGGGGAGGAGGAGGGTGCCTGCTTTGGGCTTCTTTTCCCCTAAACCCCTTAACGCTCATACATGCTCACACACAAACACACACTGCCCTGCCCCGGGATGCAGGTGCTGCCCGGTTCCTAAAGCCACAGGTGCCCCCGAGCATCCCCCGAGGACGCGGCGGGACCCCCGGGCGGGGCGCGGAGCTGTTCCCCCGCGGAGGGAGCAGCGGCGGGGCTGCAGGGACGAGCCACCCCCTCCCGGGGCCGGGGGCCACCTTACCTGCCCGGTGCCGGTGCCGGTGCCGGTGCCGCTCCGGGCGCGCCGCTGCCCGCAGCGCTTCGCCTCCCGCAAGCACCGCCCCGACGGGCGGGCAGGGACCGCGCCTGCGCCCGGCACCGCAAGGGAACCGGCACCGAGCCCGGGACACGCCGCGGAACCGGCCACCGGGACTGCGAGTGGCACCGGGAACCAGGACCGGCACCGCGGGGGGAAACCGGCAGGGGGACCGGGAATAATGGGAACCGGCACTGGGAACCGGGAACCGGATCGGGAACTGGACAGCCAACCGGCACCGGGAATTCTCACTAGGAATGGGAACCGGCGCCGGAAACCGGCGCTCCCCTCTGCTGGGAGCTGTGGTCCCTACTGGGAATGGCGACTGGCACCACCCGGTAGTGGGAAATGGGAACAGCTCCAGCTGGTGCTGTTCCAGGAGCTGGGGACCAGTCTGGTGAACTGGGAACCCTGCTGGGAACCGGGATCCAGGTCCAACATTGCCCGGGCACCAAGACCGAGGATCATCCAGAAAATGGTCCCATCAATGGGAACAGGAGCTGGCACTATTCTGGGTAGGGAACAGGAATGGGAAACTGGGGCTACCGTGACACCAGCAGCACCAGCTGGGAGCTAGAACTGGGATCAGCACCTGCATACCTGGACACTGGCACTAGCCACTGGGACCTTCCACGTACTGGCACGTGGCCCAGCATTGCCCTGGCACTGGATCATAGCACGAAGTCCCACTGGCACTGCCTGGGACCTTGCCCTGGCACTAGGAACTGGACAAACTGGAGCACCATGCATGACCTCCACCTGGGACACCTAGGCACTAGGGAGCTGGGAGGCATTGGGACATAACCCATGGAGGGTGCAGGGAAGAGTCATCAGAAATTGCAGGATTTGGGTGCAAAGGGCACATCCCCTGTAAGAAATAGCATGGGGTATGATCACAGCAGTTGAGGAGATGTGTTTTCCAGCCCAAGACCAAAGTTAATCCCCTTTTCTCTTTTGTAAGAGGGAAGCTGAGGCACTGGGAAGCGGGGGAAATCAAAGGCTGGGATGTACTTGGCCCCCCTGCACATGGAGGTTGATGTGCAACAAGCATCATGGGGCTGGTGATGGGGCCAAGGTGTCCAGACTGGTGGAAAGCTTTCCCAGCTCACAAAAAACCCCAACATTTGAGAGGGGAAAACTAAACAAGAGCCACACAAAAGCTCATCCCCTCAGTAGGAAGGA
This sequence comes from Acridotheres tristis, assembly GCA_037013685.1. NCBI lineage: Eukaryota > Metazoa > Chordata > Aves > Passeriformes > Sturnidae > Acridotheres > Acridotheres tristis. The sequence goes on along the minus strand of CM072884.1, from coordinate 29,670,465 downwards.
ACCAGTGAGGTTTTATAGACCCTCTGTTAGAGGCAGCTCTGATCAGATGCACTGACTTGACACACAGGCTTTATTGGTGGTGTTCATGGTTGATCATAATTTAAGCCAAAAATAGATGGCAAGGGAAGAACAATTGAAAAAAATATTCGGAAGTGGCAAGAATAAACTTCTCACATTTAAAATCATGGGTGGTCAGACTCTTCTAAACAACAAAAAACAGGGCTAAGGGTTAGCTGCTGCCTGCCAGCAACAGCGTGAATACTTAAGGACATCTGCTTGCCACATTAGCAGTAATGCAGGGAAATTTTGGTGATAAAATTAGAAAGGAGGCCATGCCCAGAGCAGCACTGGCCTGGCACAAGCTTCTGTTCCCATTGAGGTGTCACCTGCATCTGTACATGGTCACCACGAATCACATGAGTGATTCACCTCCTCTAGGACCAGCCATTTCCTCCAGTTTCTCATTATCTGAAACCCTCCTGAACTTTTCATATTAAGGTATTTTCCTGTAATTCAATTCAAGCAATATTTGTGCTACAATTATTTTAATTAATTTATTAGTTAAATGAAGAGGATGGCCAAAAATCTGTAGTTCCACGAAGGCCTTTTTTGGCAGCAAAAGCTGATTTCTGACATTTTCCTTCTCTTTGCTTGTTTTCCCCTCTCCCCCACAGATCTCAGGGCTGCTCAAAACGAGGTGTTTAATACACCTCTGTTCTCTCCTCTCATCAAAATCACCCATGAAAATAACCCTAACCCCTGCTATATTTAGGTTTCAAGCCTGTCCATGTGCAGTGCTGAACCATCACCCATCCACAGTGGGAAACTCCAGCAGCAAAAGACAAAAACTAAAATAAAAGACAAACCCGCAGTCTCTGAAGATTTTATAGGGGGAAGAGTAGACCCTAAAAAGGACTCCAACCCCAGAATCCCCTTAATAGCCTTAAAACCAGCTGCCAGGCAGACTAGGGCAGGGATGGATGGTGCTGCTGCTGCCCCTGGGAGGGCAAGGAGAGCATAGGGCCTCTTTTGATTTGTGATGTGTTTTAATTGAGAGACACTCCATCAGTGTAAATTAATTAATATGATCATCCACCCTTCCTCTCACCACTAGAGGTATCTCTTGCCCAGTTAGCCACTGTGGGCTTGCTTTAATAAAAAGTAATTTCCTACTGACCTGTTTCACCAATTTGACCCCAAAGCTGCTGAGGGGAAGGATCTCACTCCTGGGGACGTGGGAACAGAGGGGCACAGGGTGAAGTTTGTCACCCACAGGGGTGATGAGTGATACTGTGCAGAGCTGGGTGAACGGATTAAAAAGAGGAAAATTGAAAAGAGAAAAAGGACTCATCCTTGAGACAAATCAACAGCAGGAGCTTGGCTTTTATTTTGTTAGCAGGCTGGAAAGCACTAGGGAAAAGCTGGAAAACATTAGGGAAAAGCTCTTCCACCGCATTTAAGCAGCAAGTGGGTCCCCAGACGTTCCTCTTGCCCCACAGGGAGGTGGAGCCCCAGCCTGCACTCGTGGCAGACCCAGATCTTCCTGATTAACTTAGTTGCATTTTCGATTTCAGCCTCAGCGGGGGAAGGAAAATTATGTAAATACGATTCATAACAACACTTCACATCTCCTCAGTGTCATGCAAATGAAGCCACAGTGATAGGGCTGACATGAAGGCTGTGCAGGGAAAGGAAGAAATAATAATGCTTTAAAACCAGACCGCCAAAATGTGTAGGAATAAGGTCAAAGGCAAAGTGGATGAGGAAAGCTGCAGCCGGTAATACCTCCAAAAAATAGAATATCATTATTCACTCTGGGATTTCAAAGCAGATGACTTAGTGAGGTTTTCCTTCCTCCCAGGAATATTTGTTCCTTCTCATGCAGGGGACCCCCAAGGTGACATTTAATCCTGGGGTGGTTTGAAGAGTGTCTGCCTGCCCAAAGCAGTGGCAGTTGAAGAACTGCTCAATCCTGCCATCTCTGCTCCTGCAATGCCAGCTTTCCCCTCCTGAGGGCATGTTTGGGTGAGGAAAGTGAGACCAAGACTGCAGGTGGGCAGTTGGTGCCGGTATCCTCACTTTCATGCCATAGAGATACAGGGATCAACCTCCAGTAGCCCCATCCCCAAGGCAGGAGCTGCTTGGTGAGAGTTCTGATGATCCCATCAAGTTGCAGTCTGCTGCTCCTCTTTGAAAACATCATAAAATGAGCCTCTGTTTGTCCATCTGCACTTGAATTAAACCTCATTGTTCTGAATTCTGCAAAGTTTTTCGCCCCTGAGTTGCAGCTTCTGGAATACCAGTAATGTATTCTCTCCTTTCCCTCTCCACATGATTGCAGCATAATCTCCTACTCACTTGATTTATTTAAGCAGGCCTTCAGATGCTCCAGTAATGGGAGTCATTTAGGTCCCTCTGCAGATATGTATTTATTTATTGCTGTTCATTTTAACTGCAGAGCCAGTTGGCAGAAGAGGCGCAAGACTGGGGTCACAAGGATGTTAAATTATTCGCTGTCAAAAATAGCTGGTTGAGAAAGTTAAATTAAGCAAGGTCACTCAAGGTCATAGTCAATCACTGGTGGGAGGAGATGGGCATTAATTAGCTCTTTTATTTATGGGGGTCATCCTGACCAAAGGACCAGCAGTTGTAACAAATAGGCAAACTGTAGTGACTCCTTGTATTTTTGGCAGAAGCAGGTCTTGGATGAGAAGCCAATTTGCTGCCCTTGACCACGATGGAGAAGTTGAGGCTATTGAAAGGCAATGTTGTGATGTTCAGCAAGACCCCGTGGAACCCCACAAAGCATGGGTGGGGGACTTTCCCCTTTCAAAGCCTGTCTCAGGGCTGAACTCAGCAATGCTCATTCCACAAAAAACTTTGCCAGAGGCTGGGGAGGTGCTTAGCAGGGGGCAGGTCTCAGAGGGCACCTGAGATACCTGGGGATAGCTTTGGTCACTCATGCAGACAGGCCCTTGCCTGAGATTTTGCCACCTCTCTTGGCAGACAGTTCAGAACTTGCATATCCATTCTGCTAATACTTGTATCTCATTTTCCATTTGAACTTCATCGGCATCTTCTTGCTACTATGAGACCTCGTAATACCCTTCTCCTCCTAGTTTAAGGCTGCCTAGGGTCAGGTCTCTCCTCCCTTTCCATTCTCCTCTACCATGCACTGCCAGGGACATGATTTAGACTGGCAATGCTGGGTTAATGGCTGGGCTTTAGAGCACTTTCCCAACTTCAGTAAGTCTATGACCAGTTTAAGTAGGACATTCAGGTCATAAACTGGGTAGGAATAGCCTGGGGTCACTGGCAGCCAGAAGATCCTCACTTTGTAGCTTGTAGCACAACCATCCGACCATCCCCAGGAGAGCAGCAGGAACACGACGGCCAAGTATTTAATGGCAGCAATGACATCTCTACCTAAAGATCCATATTGGAACCGTTCATCATGAAAAGACCCCTTTAGTCCCAGTTTCTGCATACAATGCAAGGTGGAAACCATAAGGGTTCCTGATGGAACCCACCCTCTGCCTCACTGAATACATCAGCCACGGTTCAGGGTGCACAGCACTGTGATCCGCACCGCGGCCAGTTGGCAAACAGCTCACGCTAATTGAGAACTCTGCTGGGAAATCCATACCATTAATTAATTGTCTTTATCAGCACTCACTTCTGCACAGTCACAAATCAAGCAGCTCCCTAAAGGGCTGTCTGCTAGTAAAGCAACATGGAAGGCAAACGGGAAGAAGCTCCTTGATGAGAGGAATGAAATCATGGCATCGGGTTTGTACTGGAGGAGAGGGTTGATGCTGCACCTGAGATCAGGGTGGGAGCCGTGGCCCTGAGAGATGCTCAGAGCGGCCTTTCCCTGAAAATCTAGTGAGGTAAATAAGCAGAGGAAAGGTTACCTGGGATTGTATCTATAGAGGGTAACTCAGATATCACAAACCAAGCTCTGGCAGCACCTGGCTGCTTAAGCATTTAGTCTTCTTCTCTATCCTGAATAATTCTTGAATCCTTCTCCTTAGGGGTGACACCAGGTGACACAGGCATAGGAAATGGGGCTGAGGTCCCCAGTCATGGCCATGTGAGCAGCCTTTTACTCAGCACTGCATAATCAGAAGAGAGCTGGATTTACTCTAACACCTTTCCTACTCTGCATCACTCTGGTCTCCTACGTGAGTGCTTCACAGAACCACAGAATGGTTTGGGTTGGAAAGAACCTTAAAGATCAACTAATAACAGCCCTCCTGCTATGGACAGGAACATCTTTTGCTAGGTCAGGTTGCTCCAAGCTCTACCCAACCTGCCCTTGAACACACCAGGGATGGGTAGGACCTCTGTTACAGAGACAGGCAGAGAGAGTTAGGGTTGTTCAGCCTGGAGAAGAGAAGGCTCCAGGGAGACCTTAGATCACCTCCTAGTGCCTAAAGGGGCTACAAGAGAGCAGGAAAGGGACTTTTGACAAGGGCATGGAATGATAGGACGAGGGGGAATGGCTTCAAAGTGACAGGGAAGGTTTAGATTAGATATTGGCAAGAAATTAATTCCTGTGAGGATGTTGCTGCACTGGCACAGGTTGTCCAGAAAACCTGCAGCTGCTCCATCTCTGGAAGTGTTCAAGGCCGGGCTGGATGAGGGCCTGGAGCAACCTGGTCTAGTGAAAAGTGTTCTGTCCATGGCAGGGGGTTTGGAACTAAATGGCCATTTAGTTCTCTGCCAACACAAACCGTTCTACAATTCCTGGCCACAAATCCTCCAGGACTTTGGTCATCATTCAGCCATGACCACCCTCCTGGAGGGGCCAGGGCTCAGCTGCTTTGGCAGGAGTGCACCTCTGCCTGAGAGCCTACAGTGTTGTAGAAATTCAGTCAATGACCTTGATTTTTACACAGGATTTTCCACAGTGAGAAGCAAGACTGTTTGGAAAACAAGCAAATTGCCAGCAATCCTACATTCCCTAGAGTGGAGAGGAATGAAAAGAGCAAATGGCACCGCTGTCCTCTCAACTGCTCTTTGTTTATGACAGGTCAGAAGCCACTCTAACAAATGCTGACTCCAAATAGTCCTGACAAGTATTTTTCAGGCAATTTGCTTGCTGATCCTACTCTTCCCAAAAAAAAAAAAAAAGTAAAAAAAAAAAAAAGAAGAAAGGAAGTTTATTTATTTTTCCCCTTCTGCCACCATCTCTGTCTTCACCTTCCAGCAGAAAGACACGGAAACTCCTGATTCCAGCAGCTCCTGAGCTGGGCAAGGCAGAGCTGCATATCAAGGCTCCTCCACAAAACTCTTCTTGCAGATAAACAGCTTGTTGTGATATAAGATTAAATAAGATATTGGCTTGACAAGCTAAAATCATCCTTAGGATCACCTGAATTACTTTGGATTTACACTGGTAAAACAGAGACCTAGTTTTGCTTGATAAAAGCTTCCCTCTCCTACCAGACATGCTCTCTGTGCAAAAGTAGTGGCATGCTCCTGAAGGACTCACAGAAAGGCAGAATTTGCTTTTCCTAAGGACATTTTGGAAAACCCTGCTGTGTTTTGAGTTTCTCCTTGTTTCCCAGTTGCTTAGCAATATTGTCCATTTATAAGGTGTAGGTAGATACATCAAAGCACTGCCTGGTTCCTGTGACAGAAGACTTTGTCCTTCCAGGCAGTGATCCTCAGATGTTACTTTCGACTGCCTTCCTTGACTTTTGGAGTGGCCAGACCTGGGGAGGAGGAGCAGGCAAATGTTGGACCTCATGGGAACACCTTGGCCAAGTCCTTGCTACCACTAATGTGGAGTAAAGCTCCTAGAAGAAGACAAATGTGACTCAGATTATTCCCTGCAAGACAAGACAATAAGATGAGTAGCCAGTGGATCTGAAAGGACAAATTTCCCCAGGAATTTATTAATTTTGTGCAATATATACCTCCAACATACTCCAGGGCCCATGGATTGGCCACTGGCATCCATTGCACTTCAAGGAAATGGATGTTTTGGAGAGGCTGAGGATACTTTGCCACGGTGGCCATGTGTTCCAACAATCCACTTTTTCTCCTGCACCAGGAACCATGCCTGCATGTTTTCATCATTATCACCCCATGGGAACTTGACACCTGTGAATTTCCCCATCACCTCCAAGGCAGATATTTTCATTCTACAACCTCTTCTTCAGCAAGGAACATCTCTAGGACATGTCCTGGAGTCTTGTAGGGTAGTTCCTTCTATGTATTGTTTATCAGCCTAACCTTGACCTAACATCAGCATTCAGCCAACTCTAGCACTTGTGCTGACTCCTGCAGTTGGTGAGGCAAAATCTGCTCCCAGGTGTCTCTGATTACAGAGCTCAGGGGAAATTGCTTGGGTATTAATTGGAGGTCACCTCCACACCTCAGCTTCAACCAGGCTGAACTTCAAACACAAGGCAAGCATAAAACCATCAGCACAGTCAAGATTTATTTGCTGCAGTACAGACAGGCTGGAAAGGTAGGCTGTGGGGGAAAGACAATAGTGATGTAATTCTTAGTGAAAACCCTAGGAGCAAGGCACTCCTTAACATCCTCATCTAAGCCCTGAACTGTAACTGAGATGCTCTGCTTGGGAGTGCACAAGAGCCTTGATTTGGGTACTCAACGTTTGCTCAGAATCATCCTCCCTTCTTGCAGTGTCTGGTGATTGACTTCTTCTGCTTCCTCTCCTCTAAGCTTTATGTTTTAGGGGAAAAATACTGTGCTGTAGCCAAAAAGACTATGTAGGAGAAGGAGATGTTCCCAAATGTTCTTTTTTCAGACATCTTTGACACCAGTACTTTTTCATTGCTGCCAGTCTGCAAAACGAACTCAAGCATAATTTTAAAAGCTCCAGATATGCTTTTTAAAAATGCACTGGGAAAAGCAGCAATTATCCAGCACAGCTGATGAGACTGGTGCTTACCAGCAGACAGTCCTCTCACACACCAGTAATCTGGATGCTAATTAAACCAGTGGCATCTCATATACCTCAATTCCCCTCTTTTACAAAGTTTTAGAGAAGAGGAATGTTTCAGTCTTCAGGAGAATATGACAATAATATTTGCCCAGAGAAGCTGTGGCTGCCCTGTCCTTGGAAGTGTTCAAGGCCAAGTTGGATGGGGTGCTGAGCTACCTGCTCTAGTGGGAGGTGTCCTGCCCATGGCAGTAGGGCTGGAACTAGATGATCTTGAAGGTCCCTTACACCCAACCATTCCATGATTCTAATTTTAGATGCTCTGTATAACCAGTGCAGCCTCACGTATTGCAGACGTGGTGACAAGGACCCCTGAGTTTTCAGAGGGTTCCCAGAAATGCTTCTCCACTACCCCCAAAACTATGATATGTCCAAAGCCTGCCAAAACCTCAGCAAACCCTGCTGATTTAAGTATGTTGGGTTTTTTTTCAAACCTTAATTACTTGGCCCTCCAAATAGCTTTCTCCCATTTTTTTGCACAACACAACTGCATTAGTCAAGAAAACAAATAACAATACTGTTTCTGAGGAGAGTTGTGATGCTGCCAAGAAGTGGCTGCCTCATTAAATCTGTGTCATATCTACTTTCACTCACACAAGGAGGCTGCTGGACAGTGGTCAGGAGCTGGGAATCTGGGCTTTTTTTGTATTTCAGATTCTCGGTGGCTTTTTTTTTTAAAGGAGTTGGTGTTGCACAGTCTGTTGGATGCAGTTGTAAAGAAATCAGGATCCCTCTGATGCTGCAAAAAAGTAAATATCAATCCATCTTCTGGAGAAAATGACACCCAGCTCAAAGCTAGCATTTTCCTTGCAATGTGGAAGAAAGCAGAGTTACTCCAATTCTCTCCTGACTCTGCAACTGTACAGCTCATGCTGCAATTACCGATCTCATTAACAAAGCGCTGCCAGACCTGGCTGAGATTTAGAGAAGAGATCTAGGGAAATGATAGGTGTTGCAAAAAGAAGTAGGGCTGATTCACAGCTTGGCTATTTTCCCTCTGAATCAGCAGGAAAATAATTAATATACAGGCTAGCAATCCGAGACAGCAGCCAGCAGTCCTCCTTGCAATCTGAAGTCCTCCTTATTTTTCAGTAACTCAAGTCATTTTACTTACTTTCCAGTTGTGTTAATTAGCAAACAATTGTGTGAAGCATTTGATGAGGAAAAGGAAAGACAAAATTAATAGCTTTACCTTTAAATCTCCATGGAGCCTCTTGTTTCACCTGGGCAAGTGTTTGCAACCTAAATGCCCAGGACTTGCCACAGTGTTCACAGTGGACCTCAGGTAGTCTGGGCTGAGGAAGGAGATAATTTCTGCTTCATGGGGCCTGTGGGAGGGGTTTGGGATATCTGACCCGGGTGTTGCATCCTTTGAGAGCTCCTGATCTTGCTCGAAGATTTCCCTGGGGGACAGCACTGTCTCACATGCATATCTCTGTATTTTAAAAGGGAAAAAGAGAGTAAAAAACAGACCCAGCAGTAGTCATGTAGCACAGAAAGACCAATCACTATGTATGAGGCTGGGAAATCATATTGCCCAAGGATAGAAATCCATCTCAAAGCATCTAGATTACTTCATCTTTGCATATGGTGTTTTAAAGGCTAATGATACACATGGCCAGTGAAATGTCTTTTCATTGTTAGATGCCTTTGCCAAAAAGAAGGCATTGAATCCGAAAGGAGATGGAGGAAAAAGTGTTTCAAAAGTTTGTATTTCAACTCTGAAGACAGGAAAAAGAAAAAAATCCAGTTTAGTGGCATCAATAATTTAGAGAAAAAAGGAAGATGAAATTCCCCTTTGCATTCAGCTTCTTACAAGGTAAAAAGCCCAAAGGAGGGACAAGGCTTGTATGTAGCTGAGCTATTGGGGAATACTTTCCAAGCCTACCTTTGGAGTGGGCAGGCAGGGAAGGCTGGAGGATCCCTGTCAGCAGAGGTTTCAAAGAGGCTGAGCTGTGCTAGGACATGTCAGCTGTAGGGATGGAGCATCATGCCAGCCCTCACTGGCTCATCTCATTCCCCAAGGGAAAACAGGGTAAGTCCCAGGCACAAACACTCCTGTGCTTTTGCTACAGCATGGCTGTGTGCCAGTTTTGATCTAAGGGTGAGTTAACCAGTGAGACATTTCAGTCAGGGACACAGGGCTTGTCCTTTCCTCTGGACACCTTACTAGAAGAGGCATTGCTCCAGTTGTACCCACAGATTAATGTTGGCAGCCTGGGGTCTCTGTCAGGAGAAGTCCCATAGCCTCATTTCTGGGTGAGTGCAAGTGACTGCAGGAATCACATTTCTCATTAGCCAAGCCAAGAGAAAAAAACTATCCTTTAATGCAAGAGCAGGAGAGTTTTAGTCTTCACATTGACACGAACCGTACCTTCATAGCTCATAGAGATATATGCTCCTTTCCAGGACCCATGTATGAGACTTAAAACTACTGTCACAATTTAATGAATAAAACAAGACTCCTTCTGCCCTCTCTAATTTGCTGACTTCTAGCTTCAAGCTTCAGGAGCTTGAAGCTTCAAGCTGCCATCTCTGGTATTATCAGACAGTGTATATATATATATATATCTATATATCTATATATATGTACACGATTAAACTATGACTCCCTAAGCAGACAGCCAAGCTGGCCATGGATTCAGGCAGAATAACACCTGGATTTCGTTTGAAATTGAAGGTTGTAAAGAGATGTTCTTTAGCTCCAGACTTCCCACGAGGATGTTTCCACTCTAGACATAAATCACCACCCTTGCTGGAGGTAACTGCCTCCAGCGCTATGTTTAGCCCTGTTGAATCTAATTAAGGCAAGAATGGCCAGGTTTTTATTTTGATTTAGGGTTCTGCATTTAGTATGTTTAAACATCGACTTCCTCTAAAAGCCTGATCATCATGACTTGGACCTGGTATTGTAACTATCATGATTGTACAAACCTGACAAGGGGCTGCTGATGTGCCCTGTGATGCTTACTGGAGAGGAAGGGATCTGCTGGGATGTAACACAGCTCATGGCATGGGAAAAAGGCTTTTTAATCCATCCTGAATATGAACACCACACGATGTGAGCATATGGACAAAGCCACTTAGTATCAGATATCCTGGGCATTACTGAAAAGCCACAACCACTCTGGGGGGATGTGCGTGAGTGCCTTGGTTGCAAAACAAATTGATAGTGAACTGTCAAATCCAGGGGGATGTGGCAGAGAGATTTTCAGCAGAAACAAGTCCACAGCGTTAATCAGCCCTCCTGCTTTAATTAATGTCAGCAGCAAGAAAACAGCTGGAGTTTGTTTGCTTTTCAGATAACCTGTTAAAAATATCCCTTCTGTAGCAGCTCTGTTTTCATGCTGCAGCTTGCAGGTTCGTTGTTGTTTTTCATTTTGTAACTAGCACTTAATCTTGCTTTCATTTCAGCTGAGGTGGGATGTTAAAAATGAGATGATTAAAGAAAAAATCCTAAACAAACAGAAGAAAAAAACCCCAGAACAAATCAACCCGTAGAGGACTCCAAATGAGCAAAACCCTGTTAAGCAATAATACCTTGTGACTCACGAGTGCCTGGACAGGTTTGCCTGGCTGCAGAGGGGATCTGGTTGTTCTGTTCATCACTTCTCCTACCTGTGAAGTTGGATTTGTCCCCAGGCTTCTACAATACCGCAATATTTTAACAAATGTACTCCGTTCTGCTGTTCGGCACTGAGTCAACACATCAGCTATGAGGAAAAAGCAGTGCTAAGGTTAGACATCCACATAAATCACTGCAGCTCTGATACTCAGCCAGCCTATAAATATTAGGGGTTTGTCATCAGTTTATATCAGCAGAGTAACTTGCTTAATTCCATTTCTGTGGGATCATGCGAGCTGCTGTTGATTAGCATTCACCTACCTGATCTCCAGGATGATCCAGATCAGAGTCAGCACCCTCGATGTTGCAGGGTGCTGTGCCGTGGGCATGAGGTCCACAGGACCTGCACACCCCATGCTCCAGCTGGTCTCTGTGTTGGCTCTACGTGTGTGTCAGGGCCACTAATTACTGCTAATTTCATTATGTTGGTGTGTGCCTCTTGCATGCATTATAAAGTCAGTCTGAGCGAAGGTGATTAATGAGGTTGGATGTTTTTAGTGGCTATTTGTATTGCTGTAGCAGCTGGAAAGTGTCATGCACTGAGAGCCTTGGGTGTTGCAAGTGAGTAAGGTGAGAGATCCAGCTTGGGGGTGACTCACCTTGGAAAGGAGTTTAGGAGTCAGGATGCTAAATTAACTATAGTGATTGCAAACTAGATCTAAAGTAAATCCACAAAGTTTCTGCTTGTAGGTTGGGACGTTTTATCCATCGCACACAGTGCTTCACAAAACGTTAGTTCTGTCTTGGCAAATACAGAGTTTTATGTGTCCCTCACATACAAAAGGTGAATGAGGACATCATCCTGCTGAGTGTGCAAGGGACCTCTTCTTGAACTCATCTCATAATCTCCTCTTGGATGACTGAGTCCAGACATTTGTTCCTGTCCTGCTTCTGTTGATCCTCTCCCATACCAGCACAACCATGGTCCATATCCCCATGGGGACCCATCAGAGTAGTCCTCAAAAGTGACCCATAGAAGAGATAGACCCACCACAGCTTAATTAGTGACTCCATTGTCTCATCCATCTCCATGAACTTAGCAACAAATATCCAGGCTGGATAGTGAGTTCCCCTGCTAACTGGAAGCAACTTTCTCCATACAGCACCATGAACAGCCAAATCTATTATTAGAGCCAATGGGACTTAGGTGGTGCAAGTATAGACCTTCATTTTTAGCTTTTGAACAGGCTGAATAAAAAAATCCCAAAACAAAAACCTCCCCCCCCAAAAAACCCACCCCGACACCTCCCCTCCAAAAAACAGGGAGGGGGGGGGAGTTGAAGTGGGGGGAAAGAGAGAAATTAATAAAGCTGCAAGTAAATTGGCAGTCTTAAAAGAGAATTGTCAAGCTCAAAATTCAGTTTTCTGTTTGGGAGAAGGGCTTTGACAGAATCACAATGTTTTTATCCCAGGGAAATTTTGAAGTATTACTCAGTTCTAGACCAGCCACAAGCTCAATATGCAAAGCTGGATTTCACCCAGACCCAGAGTTCTGGCAACGCTTGTCTGCAGAGTCTGGATGTACCTCTGTACACAGCATCACTGAGAGGAGGTGGCACAGCTTGCCCCAGCCATTTATACCACTGGCTCTGAGGTTTGTTGCCCTGTGGCTTGGCCCCTGCATAGTCAAGTCCAGGTTGTCCCTGCAGAGACACAGCTTTGAGAGAGATAAGCAGAAGAAAATGGGGTCTCTGAGCAGCTGGGAGAGCAGTGGGGTAAACACCTTATGGTCATTACCAAATTCTGGCTGCTGGGGTGTGATGAGACTTGCTGGATTAATGCCTGGTTGTCCACAATTCCTGCCTGGAAAGGTTCTGCCCTGCCGTGATTATCCTCCTCTCTCACTGAAAGGAACAGGAAAAGGCTGAAGTAAAGGGTGTGCAAACTGCATGCTCTGGGCTGCCTGCACGTTCACCTGGATCCTGCCTGTTACTCTCCCACCTGCAGTCCCTTCTAAGTGGTGTGTGCTGAGGAAGGCTTTGAAGAGAAGATGGTCCTGCAGTATTTACAGCCAATACTACACCTCCGAGCAAGGCCCAGTGCTCAAAGGGCCCAAGCACAAGGCAGAAAGACTGGAGAACCCTACTGCCATGGAGGCTCTTAGCTGCAGCTTCCCCATCCACACAGGACACACAAATCCTGCTGTTCTACTTGCACACCACTGGCCAAGATGTACAGCCACCCATCTACTGAACAGCATCCAGATGAACCAGCCAGCCCTGTGCAGCACAAAGCCAAGAACCACCTGGGAAAAGTTGTATTTAAAACAAAATTCTTTAATAGTTTGTACTATAAAGACACAAATTAGTGCTTGACTGCAGCATGAATAACAAATGAAACATATTAAATATTTCAAAGCTACTGTGGTTTGGAAAAACAAGATATGTTGATACATATAATGTTAGATACCAGCTGGTTTGGTAGGAAGAGTCAGTTCTGTGTATCAAAATTGTCGATAAGCATTTCTCAATGTATCTGTGCTCTACAAGTCAACTGCTACTCGTCTGTCACAGTGTTGTTATCTATCTGCAATAATGTACTGAATTTCAGGAAGAGAAACCCACGTGTTAGAACTCATAGTGTCAATGTTAGAAAGTTTGGTCAGGCAATGAACAGATTCCATGTCCACTCCAGGTGGACAGATCGTGTTTGATCAGACTGTAACATCATCTGTACATTAAGCTGAGATCAACAACCAACATGAAACAGTCACCATTAATTTGGAAAATCAAGAGAAAAAATAGTTTCTGTTCAGTCTAAGGAGTAACTACTGCTTATGCTGCTTGAAACCCTCTCTTCCAAAATCCAGGGAGCAATAGTATACACAAAGTTCTTCCACAGCTTTAATGTAGAAAACATTTTGGTACATATCTTGCTATGAGCCATTTTATTCAGCACTGTCTTTGGAGAAACATATATATGTTCCAGAGCTTTGGGGACAGAAGGAGGAATCTAAGATTGTGCTTATAGCTATTCCTGTGGACAAATAAGCAAAATGTCCTTTATCTTTACATTTTTAAAAATCTTAACGATCTGCTCTTAAACATCAGGCAGATTCAATTTGTGTGATATATGTGCAAAAAAAAAAAAAAATTGCAGGCACTGGTTTAGGGTCTCACATGAACTCTGAACTTGGTTCTTCTTAAATCTACCATTACATACTTAATCAAACCTAAACAATTTCAACAAGTAAAATGGGAGAGTCCTGCAGCAAAGTAAGAGATCCAGGCATCAAAGCTGCCTCTCAAACTGTACATATGAATCCCCCTGTCCCCAGCCCTGCTAGAGCATCCAGCTGGGAGCTCCAACAAGGGGGCTCCACATAAAGTGCTTGCTTGACTGCTGCGCCCTCACACTGCCTGTCACTGAACTACACAACCCAAAATAAACACCTCCTGTACAGGTAAATCCCGTACCCAGCTTTAAAAGCCTGGAAAGATGCAATAGCATCAGGAAGGTGGTTAGTCAGGCTCAAGTTTGAGTTAGAGGCAGACATATATTGGATAACTGGAAAGCCACTAAAAATAGTGCTGTGATTCCTGCAGAAGGAGAATTTTTAACAAAATTGACCCTCACCTATAAAAATCTTTGTCTTACAGACCTCAGAAGAAAACACAGACCCAGCTCTCAGAAAAGCCTTGTAACAACGAGATCAGGCACTTGGCAGCTGTAGGCAGTTGTGTATGAGAAACAGAACAAAGAAACCCAATTTTAATAGTTACACAGAATGTTCTCTGTCTTTAGGTTAGACTCTCAAACAAAGCTGGCAGAGGACATTCTAGATAGGTCAGAAATGCATTCATTCATGTACAAAACAATCTGTGTCATGTTCCATCCTCATAAAACAGCCCCTAAGTCATCTACAATGAACTGAATGTAACAGAAACTACATCACTTCTGTGGTGAAGAGAGCAGAGTCAACATGGAAAGTTAAATGTATAAATAGCAAAATATTCAAGTATCTAAAGTGCAGATACCAGGAGGGTGGTTGACATAATACTACAAGATTCTGTGCTTAATCTTTTGTCACTGTCTTTTCATGTAAGATTTCTTAATCTCCTTCTGGCTTTTCTCTGCTCATGTGTAATAAAGACACCATCATTTATCCCTCTTCATGATAAAGTCTCACAGTCAAATAGCACTTCACAGTTAAAACCTCCCATTCCCTACTTACAAAGTGCAGATGGAGTTTAAAAGTACACCAAAAGTTTTACCTGAATATGTTAATCTAAATTATGGGGCACACATTTCCCCAAAATGGATGTGTGTTCCCAAATTCTGATGTCTCCTAAAGAAAACAGCAGTGCTTCTCTATTACAGCTCCTCTGACTGAGCAGTGCTGTACTGAATTGTTTCCCCACCTGCTATTAAAATGTGTAATATAGCCACAGAGAGAAACAGGTTTTAAAAAATTGTATTGTTGAAATTCTTGAATGTAGATTAAACAAGGTGATAGTGACTGTGAGAAACACTTGTGGTACTGGGAGGATTTTCTGTTGCTGAGATTCACATGGAAGTGTTTCCTGAAAAAGACATTCTGCTGCTTGAAACAAGGTGTTAAAAACAAATCCACAATGGCCAAAACAATCAACTACATTTAAAATCGTACAATTCAGCTTTAGCCAAGGAAGACAGTACAGAACAGGATTTAAAAAGAATTAAAACTAATTATATAGCAATATTTTCCACTATATCCCTCCCAAAAGATTTTGCTGCACCTGTCTGAAGTCCTCCTACTCAAATCTCTCTCTAAAGCAGCCAGACTTACACAAAGATTAGCAGCAGACTGAGCACAAGCTCAGTGACAGACACCAAACAAGTGAGGATGTTTGCAGGGAGTGAACAGAATCAATACAACACTCTTGCCACTCCCAGGGGCTGCATGGTCTAAGTCAGGCTGCTCTGATGTGCACACATTCAGGCAAATGTAATTAAGGGCACAGGTATGGTACAATACATGACAGAGGTAAACCAGCAAGTGGTAACACTGCATATTCCAACTCTGACTAGGGGGGAGTTTTTAAACACTCATGAGCAGCACATCAGCCCTAACAGAAAAACCATTAAGATTCAGTCTGGAGATCACTAATACTGCCAACAACACTGCCTTTGAAACATGGATGAGATTCCTCCTCACATCTTCAGTTCTGGAGAATGCATGTCTTGAGCTGTTTCTAAAAAATCTAAATTATCAGAATAAGGAATGGGTTTGACCTGTAGTGTGAGAGTAATTGTGAAGTTTTTCCTCTAATTTCCAAGAAAGAATTTTTAAGCTCACGGACTGCAGAGATACTTCCTGCTCATCTGTGTCAAACTGATGGTTGTATGGTGGCAGATTTCCTGGTTCTTCATAGATGTTAAGCAGTAGAAGAGTTCATTGCTATCAAGTCCAACACAACCTGTAGAACTCACATGAAATGACACCATCTATTCCATAATTCTCTTTAAAGTAGCTGCTGTTTGAATCCTACTCAAATAATAGAATCACATGACTTGGTAAGATGCAGTGCAAGAAAAGTTTGGGATATACTGCTCTAAGGTCTTTAGAAAAAAAAAATCAACATTGTCATACAAGCGATATAAATAAAAATCAATTAACAGGCATTTAACATATTACAGGAGTAAGAATGTATGTCCTTCCAGGCACGAGAAAAGGCAGTCTGAATTTCAGTGACACGCAGTTAAAACTGGCTTGTCATTTTTAATATCACTCACAAGATCAATAAGGCAGTCAAACCAAAGCACCCATGATTTTAGATTATTTATCCTAAGAAGGATACACAGGTAAATTACATTCTTCAGGGTGTAATATAACCTGTTGAAAGAAAGGCTGCTGGCAGGGTGGTAGAGTTGTGCATGTTTTTGGTCATTTGGAATGTAGGAAGAAGCCAATTTGCATTTTTTTTTAAAAGAAAAAACCATCAATGACAAACAATACATTAATGAAAAACTAACAGCAGTATAAAATTAAAATATGAGCTTTTCCAACTTTTCTTTTAAATCCTGACAATTCAACAAGATCTGAATCTCCCATCATAGATTTCCTAGCTGCAAATGTGTAGAAGAATCAACAGATTTCTTTAAAATATACCAATGTAGAGATGCCTGATCAATAAGAAAATGATTTTCCAAGACACTCTGGTTCTTGCAATTACTAAAATAAACAGAGCCCCCAGATCCTTCAGTAACAAAACTAAGGCCACTAAAATCAAAGGGTTTTTTTAATTTCCATAAAAATAATGTCATACCAAGAAGATGTCACAAGTGACAGTTGGTATGTCTTGCTGCTACACTGCTTATCTTACATGACTCCCTCCCTAACTCAAGAACACATGTAAACATACTAAATAAGAAAATGGGATACAGTGTGCAGAAAAATGCTTGAGAAAGCCTGAAGGTGAACAGGCAGGCACTTATTTTCAAGCTACATTTTTGAAACAGTTCTCGAATCTCTTTACAAAAAATATACCTAATGGATAATTAAAGACACCTGATCCGTAACAGCTTTTTCCTACCTCTGTGCTAGTTCTGCTAACTTCTTTCAATCTGAAGAGCACTCAAATTTCCCAACACAGATGCTGACCTTGTCTATGGAACTGGAGTCTACTGATACCAAAGCTGTTCTAAAATTACCCTTCAGGTGTCTTTATAGAGGTGTACAGGTTGAAATGCACTGCTATCAGCACATGCTTAAACCTCATTGAACTCACTTAAAGGTTAAGTATCTTTTTCCAGTGCAGTTTAGGGTTATTTGATCTCAAAGGTCCAGGGTCATCATATAACAGAAGCCACATGTTTATTTGGAGGTTCACATCAGTAGGAGAGTTATGGATAGATGCCAAAGATGCAGAGAAACTGCAAATATTAAAGGGATGAGACCATTTTAGCCAGCACTGATTGTTCAACAGGACTCTGACACCTGGGAGACAGCTTTACAGCTACATTACCATGCTTTGCTGCTGTGAGCACTCTGTAAATCAATACAGAATGGGATTTTGGATCACTCTGAGTGTTTCCCTTTTTTTCTTCATAGCAAGGAGGAGAAATGTCTCAGAGCATCAAAAGCAGACAAAAATTGCATAGAATGGCAGCAAGTAGGCACAGAGATAGACTCTGTTAGTTGCCCCAAAATCAAGAGCATCAAAACTACAGTCTTCATATGAGGTATATTTTGAAAAACTGTGTTAGTTTAACATTTTCTTTACATTTACTTACTAACTTTCATCAGCTGAGTAGATAAAAATTGCAGAAAACAGTGTTTGTCTCCCCCATTAATCCCCTAAGTCTGGTTTTAAAATGTGGTCAGCTTTCTCACAGACTAAGCACATAATAGACTAAAATCAAGCAAAGCACTGCTACTTGTATTTGGGGATATCCTCAACCTCAGTCTTGTTCTTTACTCCTCCTTTGAAGTTTCTCAAGAAGAAGACACTTCTGAAAGTCAGACCAATATTTAAGATTTGTAAAATAAGAGAAAGATGAATTAAAAGCTGAACTAGAGCACATCTAAAGTGTTTGTCAATCTGTAGTATGAATGGGGAAATGGGAAGTTAAAGGAAGGGATAGAAAAGGAATGTATGTAAATTACAATTACAAAAAATAAAAAAGAGTGTTTCTTATGTTTCTGCAATCACTCTACAGTTTTGTGACGAATCACTGGTCAAACAAATTAGGAATTGAGTTCCCAGACACAAACAGGAACACCTATAAGGCTTCACCATTTCAGTGTCTTCTGCAGGTCACACTTTGGAACATCCTCCATGATGAACCTCTCGGTTGGACTAAAGAGAAAATGGAAGCTTGGTACAAAATTAACTAAATGGCACAGGTACCTCAACCATTTTGCTTAAAATATAAATTGCAAAGGAGGCTGTGGAAAAGCAAGGTAGAATAAAGGCCTAAATCAACCGTTACATACTTCATTAATTGTATAAAAGTGCAAGTTAAAGTAGTTTGGGTTAAGCATTCAGTTCACTATAGGCCACACAAATGCTAGCTTGGCCATCAATGGCCTGGTTTTGTCATTCAGTTACCAATATTAGTTTAGACGACAGAAAGAACAAAAAACTGAATGAAAAAATGTATGCAATCCACTTCAAAATTGGTTAGTCTTCTGTGACCAGCACGAAATATTACCTCAATATCATCAGCTATACAATATATACATAAAACTCTTGTGTCTTAATCTTTGTTTTAACAACTTAGAATAAAGCTGCACTAAGTGCTATTTCCCTAGTGTGCCAGCTCTTTGCTCTGTTCTGGCCGACTGGCCTTGTAGCACAGAGAAGTCCTTTAATAGCAATGGTACTTGGACTGATCCATAATTTTGACACTTCAGCCAGAGTAACTGTTGAAATGCTTTATTCAGCCAGGCGATCACGTGTGGCTGCCCAGGGCTCAGTCAAAGCTTCTTGGGTGGCTCCACAAACAGAACAGGCCATATTCCAAAAACAAACTGTCAAAAGAAAAATAGGAATAGGAGAAAGATTCCTTGGAATATTATGCTTCTTGGAACAGAAACTAAACACGATTAAACACAATCTAATGATAGGAGAGCTTTAAAATGAAAGGAGGGAATGGCTTTAAAATGAGAGCAAGCTTACATTGGATATTAAGAAGAAATTCTTTTCTTTGAGGGTGGTGAAGCACTGGCACAGGTTGCTCAGAGAAGCAGTGGATGTTCCACCCCTGGAAATGTTCAAGGCCAGACTGGAGTAGCCTGGGGGCTCTGAGTAACCTGGTCTAGTGGAAGGTGTCCCTTCCTATGGCAGGGGGGCTGAAACTAGATGATCATTGAGGTCCCTTCCAACCCAAACCATTCTGTGATTCTACGAAAATTTCAACTGCATTTCTTGGGATG
The DNA here is from genome assembly GCA_037013685.1 of Acridotheres tristis. Classification (NCBI taxonomy): domain Eukaryota; kingdom Metazoa; phylum Chordata; class Aves; order Passeriformes; family Sturnidae; genus Acridotheres; species Acridotheres tristis. The sequence continues at coordinate 29,651,001 of CM072884.1, read as the reverse complement.
TAAGCAGAAGTCAAAGACAGTACCCTAACAGGAACAATTACTGAGCCTCACCAAAAGTTCAAAGCACAAGATATCCAAATGTACATTAATAAACACAAAATACTGCTTGCTTACCTTCACCTTTGGCCTGTGTTTCAGGAAAAGTGTCCTTGTATATAAACTGAGGAGAAGTAAAAAAGCATGCTTAAAATTTCAATTATAAAACAGTATATAAAATAAAGATGTCCTGATCCTAGTTTTATTTTCCAACTAGAAAAGAATTGTGTCTGTGATTGCAGAGCTACCCATTCTGCCTAGATTTAGTCAATATAGGAGACGTTAACTTCCAGTAGATCCTCCTATAGCAGACTAATCAACAAAATAATTTACCCTATCATTTATGTGGGGAAAGAAAGAAACCCTGAGAGGCAAAATAATAATAATAAAAAAAAATTAAAAAAAAAATTAACCTGTCATTTTAGAAGGATGAAACTAAATTAGTGTACCACAAAATATAGCAGATGTTTAAGAGGGGAAAAAGCAGCATAGCTTGATTCAGTATCTTATTTTCGTTCTTAGACACTTTCTCCTCTCAGTAGATCTTTTCCTGTGAATGACCTCACTTTTTAAAGTGGTAATGCCGCTTTGTGGCACGTTGGAAAAACCTTGCCTGTGCTTGATTCCTGCAAGGAATCTTTAAAATATTATCTCAAGCTCTTTAGTGTAGCAGACAACCTGTAAACCAAAGTGGAGCAACTGTTTTCCATATACCTTGACATATTTAATAACGTATGTATGAATATATACATTTGCATATGTGTAGGTAAATATGTTTGCATATATATATACACATAAAGGTAACTATAAGCTATCAGATCATCTAATAGAAATGTAATTATTTTTCTTGTATTTTCCTTTTATTTGGTATTTTAACATCTGACAAAAAAGTAAATACTGTGTTAGCTATAGAAAAATTTATATGTAATCAAGTTTTCTCGACCACAGAGGATGTATATGTAAAACAGACATCCTCTCTGTGATGGATTAAGTGGTAACATATTATTTCATTAGATGACGAACAAACAGCAGAAATTCTTCACAGATTTCAGCCTACATCCTATTCTTGCCCTGGTTCCACTAGATGGTGGTATAGAGCAAAAATGAGACAAAAATCTGCGGGCTACAGACTTGCGAACTTACATTCTTGTTTAAGTCTCCTCCTCAAACTAATACCCTGCCCTTTTGGGAACAGCTCCACTACAACTACTTTAGCCATCACTCTTCTGCAAGACAACAAGATGCCTGGTGGTCTTCAGGAGTGACAGTACCTATCAAAGAATTCATTAAGCTGCTAAATTTAAACATGTTTAAGTACTTCAGGATTGCTGCTCAAGAACAGACAGGTATTAATGGCTTACATTCTGAAATTAATATACTGTCAAATAGTTTTGGTTTAACTGCCACATAGTTCCCATTTCTGAATTGAATTTTCTTGAAGAACCATGACTATTTAAAGACTAGTGATTACATTTTGAAGAATATAAATTAGTATTAGAGAATTTTTATATCAGTTGCAAAGAGGAAAGAAAACTGTACACCAGTTTAATAAGTAATTTTCCTGCTCTTCTGGTACAACATTTTGAAGTATGTCCAAACTTGAGAAAACTCATAAGATCTGTGTGAACATGCAGTTTAGAAAACATGTCCTACCTCAGCAGGATATGAAGGTAAGAACCAAGGCCTGTGAGAATATGCCACCATGCATGAAACTGTGTCACAGCTCCCACCACGGGAGGCATCTTCTCTCGTAATGCTCTGAAAGAAAGAAATACCATGCAATGGGATATCTTTTCCCAGCTAAGCAATCTCAAATCACAGTGTTGGATTGTCAGATCACACATGATTGTTTCTGTATCTCAGGCATGTGCTTGACAGGTGAGGCTTCAAGGAGTCAGACTTTCAGAGAAGCAGCAGTTATACTTCACACTGCCAGTACAGGGCAGTACAGATATCGGCACATTGACTTCTTATTCATTTAAAGAAAACAGACATTTCTTCATATGATGAGTGATCAATTATTTCTGGATACAAATTTCAGGGAATATATATTATGCCATCCCACAGTCCCAAATGAATTCTACTATTCTCCTCCCCAAAACCCTGTGAACTACTGTCAATAGGATGAAATTCTGAGTATAAGGTCCAAGAGAGGAAATGAGATTTATCAGATATCATTACTTTCAATCTGGCAATCAAATCACCTATTCTGCAGGTCTATGGAAGCTCAACTTGCCTTTCTATGTTGGACTCTAAACAGGGATGAAATGGGTGTTTAATGACGAAGCAATTAGAGGGTCTGAAATACTCCACCAACATGCTTAGAATTTTATAGTTATGGGATGTGAGCAACTTGGGAAGGGGCTAAGGGATGGAGATAAAGAAATAAAGAGAAGAAACTACATTGCTCCTATTTCTCCTGCTCACTAGGCTTCTGCAGATAATGCCTATTTGGGTTGATGGTGGAGGAACTGTTTGCAACTGCCGGTCTTTTATTTTCACTTTAATTTCACTTGTCAAAACAAAAAATGGAAAGCAACAACTGCATGTGTTAAGGAAGAAAAATCTGCAGCTCCTGGAATATATCCTTACTGCTTGATATTATGGTGCTTCATCCAAAGCTGCTCAGTCACAAACATTAGCACAGAGCTTCAATTGAGTCAGCCCAGCAATAACACGGGAACATGCAGACAGTCAATCCACCACGACTTCTGAGCCTTTTGATGCCAGGAAATTTCAAAGCTTAAATTCAAAAGTGTGTGGTTCCAACCAGAGAAACTGAGTGCTACAGATTTTTTGTTATTTTGATTTTTTTTTTAATAAGCTGCAGATTTAATGAAATACGGAACAAAACACCCTGAATCAAAACTCAGGTTTGAACTTTAAAACTAAACAAAGCAGGTAGGTGGATGATTCACAAGTTAGACCTTCAGAGAATAAAGAATTTCAAGGAATCGAGATGTATTTTCTCCAAAGGTTCAAATTATAATACCTCCCAGAGAAATCCAAGGCTCTGCAGATGTCTGATTAAAGCTAGTAAACAAGCCTATTTTTTTTTCCAGTACCATAACCAAACAAGTATTACAGAAAAGACACTAACATTTTTTCCCCTTACGAAATGAGGATGGAAAAAAGTGCCTCAGCAGCTGGTGTCATTTTTGGGCTTAGGAATCAGTTCAAAAGCCCCATGGACCCACAGCAGCTCAGCAGGTTCGGTGAATTGTGGGTTATGATCTCACTAGTGATGTGAGGCAGCTGCAAAAATCAACCCTGATGCCAATATTTGCAAAGTAACTGTAAACCAAACCACTTGTGCTGCCAAATATCTACTCTATCTCATCTGTATCTAGTGGTCCTAGGGATGAGGATCATGTATTATATTAATTTAAAAAACATTTCAAGAATACTTCATTGGAATTAATTTTCAGTTGGCTTAACCTAGCACAGGGATTGCAGAGCCAAAAGAGATGGAAAACTTTAGACTTCTTTACGGTACACTGTTGCTTGGCTCTGACAAGCCAGCTTCCTAGGACAATTCTGTACAACACAGATTCCTTGGCATAACAGTGTTTCAAATTGTCAAAAATCTATTTTTCTGGATGCTGGAATTAACCTTTCAATGCTGCAATTAACCTTTCCGTCTCCTCTAGGTTGCTGAGCAACACGTGAATTGCAACTAAGTGTTGTTTATTGGTAACATGGATATTGTAATAAGTATTTCTTGAACAATAATACAGAATTACTGGTTTTGATATTTTCCTGGGAAATGGCAAGAGCAGAACCTAAAAAACCCCAATCAAGCAGGATAAAAACATTCAGATGAAATCAAGTGTGAATAACAGGCTTTAGTCAGCCACAGATCCTCAAAATTACTTCAGTGACATTATTTCTCTCAATTTAATTTGAAGTTAGAGAGAAATAACAAAAAATAAATCTAGAAATGGTTAAAAAAAGTTTAAAAAACTCATGTTGAGTGCTGACCCTAGTCATGAGCAATCTGGATAAAATGTTTTGTAGACAGCATACAATACATATAATGAGATGGACTTTAATACCCACCTCAGAAATAATCCAATCTTTATACTTAAAGGCTACAAGAGCTATCCAGACAAGTGAAAAAACTTACCTCAATTTATCACAGAAAATGTTGTCCACATTCCAGAGAAAAAATCCCATTAAAAATACAGTTAAAGATGTATAGCCTAGACCTCTAAGCCATGGGTATACCCTAGAGAGAGAAATAATGCAAGGTTTAGTTCAGAATGCTTTAAGACACAGAAATATACTAATATATACTACACTAAATATGTGTAACATACAGAAATGCTATTATATGTAAATAGAAATCTTCATCAATTTGGTTTTTTCCCAAAAAGAAAAAACACCAACTTCAAATTTCATCTGTTTAAATATTGTATTTTACTTCTCCCCTATCTTGATCTTATGTTCTCTGAGACTGTTCTTTTACTTCTACAATATTAATTCTTTTCCTAAATACTGCACTCTCCAAGCAAAACCAAAAAGCAGGAAGAGCAAAGCTGGCTAAAATACACTAATTCTTCAGTCCCATGCAGATTCTTTCATTAAAAAAAAAAGAAAAAAAAAAAAAAAAAGAAAAAAAGAAAAAAAAGAAAAAAAAGAAAAAAAAAAGAAAAAAAAGAAAAAAAGAAAAAAAAGAAAAAAAAGAAAAAAAAAGAAAAAAAAAGAAAAAAGGCCCTGTTACCAACTAGGACCTTTTTTTCCAAAAGAAGAGGGTCTTTGTCAAGAAACAATACCTCTGTACTAGGGAATTTGTATAAATATGGTCTTTCAAAATTACTCTTTTATGAATGTAGACCACCATGACCAACAACTAACTAAATGAATGGTATTAAACCCCAGAACTTTTATGTTAATCTTTGAGTTGAATCCTACTTGGAATAGAAAAATGTTAATTTAATTTTGGAAGAAAAAAAATATCCTTTAAGACATGGAAAGCACACTGAAGAATTAGATGTAAGAAAGTGCATCATTAATAAATTAACTTTCCCTACATTCAGGTTGGACCATGAAACTGTAAACTTCCTACGTGGAAGGCTGCTTTCCCACTAATAAGACAAGTCCAAAAGCAGACCCAAATCCAACCCTGAAAGGCTGCCAAGAAATACTGTTCAAGTTATTTTAAATCACTATGAACGCACAGTTGAGATGCTGAGTTAAAACACATTCCTGAGCTGCTTGTTCCTCCACTGTGTGTGTTACAGCACATTTCAGAGCTGTGAGCACTGGGAACCAAAATATGCAAAACACAACAGGTAGCTTGCCCAATGGAGGGAGCTCTAACCAGATATAAACTGTACATATTCACAAATTGACTGCCAATATAAACTAGCAAAATTATTATTTGTTTAGTCCAATAAATGTGTGGAGCACCATGCAGTACTTGGCCAAGACTACCGTGTAATATGACCCCCCCTCAGTGCTTCAGAGACATAAGCAGACTGTGACATGACAGAGCACTAAATGGTATATTAAACATGCTGGTAATTAGATAATTATAGGTGGAATTGTTGAGGAATAAACAGTGGTGTTTTGTAAAGGAATCAACTGGCACCACTTATTAATAGGGAACATGCTTTGTGAACAGAGAGTAACATTTGTCCAGTTGTAATCTGGGGAAGGGAGCAGACCTAACAAAGAGATGAAAAGTGTGGGGAGAACAGGCAGGAAGAGGAACAACTGGTGAGGACAGGATGAGGCAGTAGCATGGAAGGAATAACATTCTGTTCTTTGGAATTTGCACTCTAATCTCAGAGTGACTTCAATGCCCACACTAAGAAATATGAGTGATAGGAAGTGAAATAAGAAAAAACAAGCAGAATTCAAGGTCAGTATGTGAGCTGGAAGAGGTTTGGTGAAGTGCTAGCACTACTGATGGAAATAAAGGAGAATGTTCTAGCAGTGCAGAGAAAGTAAACCTAAAAGTGTGCTTGGGTATGAATTTTAGAGAAAATAAAGGGTACCTTCAAGTCGGCAGAGCTTCTATAGCAGAACTAATTTAAAATTAGTAGTAGTTTAGTTAAAGTGTAGAAGTAGTTTAAACCTACTTCTCTTCCCATCCCAACTTTCTACCCAGTTGGCATAACACCACCAATGGGGGAAATAAGTCTTTGTAGGGCCCTGTTGCAATGAAGTGATCAAGCTAATTAAGAATATACACTCCAAGCCCCTAAAACTGAAGTGAAAAGTAGGTGGAATTTCAGAGACAGACTCTGCTGGAGCAAAACAATGAATGATACTTTGGGAGGGAAGGTAGTGATGTTATTGATAAAGACAGAAGACTATGAAATGCTTCAGAAAGAATGAGAATGCATAACTATGTGGAATTTGCAGAAGTAGGAAAACAGCAGGCTCAAGAGTTTGTCTACACAGATAGAAAAATTTAATCCAAGAGACTAGAACCGTGCTAAATCCTTGAATAAGAACAAAATTAAAATTACTTCAATTTGATTCAATTTAGTTCCCCTTGGAGGTGAATTAGTGTAGTATCATTTAAGATCTCTAGGAGAGGATTAAAATTTCCAGTCCATAGGTTTGAAAAGTGCCTTTAAATTGATGTTTGTTTCTAAAGCTGCAACACACTATCAGTTTTAAGGTATTGCTTAATAAAAAAGTCTGTGAACATTTGCACTTGGTCTGTGGGAATTTCTCGGGGATAGTCAAACCACATGAACTGAAATGGCAATTGGAAGGTGATTCAATGAATGTACTTGATCCTTGTGGGTGTCTTCCAACTCAGAATATTTGAGGAGTCTATAATACTTCAAATTCACATTTTGTTAAATTCTTCTTTGTGTTCCTGAACAGACACATGTGGAACTTGAAACAAAATTTAACAAAAAGCACATTTAAAATGACGTCAGAAGAAAGAAATAAGTAATTTTCAGAAGCAATCCCCAAACACATGAGAACACCAAATGTTCACAGGAGACAGACAGAAATGGGCCATCAGCTGAGCCCCTGAGGGGTAAAGGTATATGTTTACTCAAATACTGATTAAATTCCATTTTCCTCCCTTTTACCTATCAAGTCAAGTCTGCTCTGATGATTCTAATGCTTCTCAATGTCTCCTAGCACCTTTAATACCTTTTGTTTGTTACAGTTTTAATTTCAGTTTCCATAACATTATGTCTAACTTTATCAAATCAAAACTGTAAGAAAAACTATCATGTGTTATTATTTTTTAAATACTTGTGCAGGGAAAAGGACATTACTAAGTGATGGTTGCACTCTGCAGTCTTACAACTCTCCCAGTATTATCATTAGAGTTTGGACACTAGCAACAGATTTCACACTACACAACAATATGAAGACAAATTCCATTTCTGTTAAAATCCCAGGCTAACAGCTGAAGCCACCAGCAGAACACCTGACAGTAGACACTGATCATAAGTGTAGAAATCTCAGTTTAGTTTAATATTATCTCAGTGGCTTCAAGAAAGTGCAAGGTGATGAGCCATTCTCTTTCAACCCAGGGGAGCCCAGGACATATTACCTAGTTAAAGAAATTCTCCCATTGCCAATTTCTCATGTTAAGCTGACCAAAGAAAGAGCTGCAAATGCTATGTTGTAACTCACAATGCTGAATTAAATGGTTACTTACCATAATACTATATAAACAGATCTTAGAACTATGATGGAAACTAGTGTTCCATACATGATCTGAAAACAAAAAAAAAGAGATAAAATTCAGCAGTTGGGTTCAAAAGACCTTATAAAATACTACAAGAGTAAAACATTTTTGGAGCCTCTTTTTTTTTTTATTTTTAAGTCTCAGGAAAACAGCATTCCTTCTAACTTCATCTCCAGAAAGTTTTCTGTTCAAGTTTCAAATAAAAGTATGATTGTAAAGCATGTCCTTTATACAATTACAGGAAAAGTCAGTTGTGTAAAACCAAGGTTCCACTGCTCTGAATCAGAAAGCAAACACTAGATGGCACTCGGAAAGCATTCTGAAATCAAAAACGGTAACTAACCCCTATTATCTCTTCTCTCTCCGTGCATTTTAGCCCAGGATTGTATAAGCATCAGCTAGAACTGTTTTTGAAAGCTGTACTTCTTTCACTGATACTTGATTAATATGTTTCCTGAAAGCAAACACCTGAATAAACTATTCCCACACTAAGAACTTTCCAGGAAGCATTTCAAACAACTATTACAGATTGTTTGGATTCAATCAAATTATATAGTGGGAAGGCTGCACACTCTGAAAAGATCCATGAGCAAAATCTGACTCATTGCAGACTTGATGAATTTGAATGCTATCACCTGACTTATAAAAAGTCAAAGTAATAATTTGTTTTTTGCCTTGTGATCTTGAAATCGCTCTCCTTTTTTTATTCACAAATTAAAATCCATGTAACACCATCTCCAAGACATACAGATTAAAGAAGAGAAAAAATATGGCCAGTCATGCCTGAGAGTGATGCAGAAGTCACTGCAGCAGGGAAGATTCTTAGACACTGGTGACATTCAATTACTTTCTATAGTTTTTATTCTGAACATTGGTTTTCTCCTGCCAAAAGGCAGTTTTTGTTCCAAGCAGCTGTGCCTTGCTCTTTTTGACTCTTTCCAGGCCTCCCAGTATTTTTTTCTTCCTTGTTCACTGACTTATATTTCTCATCTTGCTTCTAGTTAGTTTCTATCTAATTCTGCCTTTATTCTACATGAAAAAGAAAAATTATAAACCTTTGCTGTCTATTTTTAAAAGAAACTACACCTACCAGAAAGAAGTGTGCTTACAAACCGGTGTCCTTACCATGTTCTATTGACCACCTCATACCCTCCCTTCTTTTCTATTGTCTTTGAGACAGGGACTGCCTCTCACTCTGCTGTAACTGGGGTGTTCACATCCTACTATCCTGTAAGCATGTCTAGTCATCTCACATAAAATAGGTTACTGTAATAATGCAAAGTGAAACCTGCCTTCCAAAAGTCAATAAAGGCAAATTTACAAATTTCTTTTAGCTTTAGGGATGAGGTTAGTAGCACATGCTGTGTTATCAGTGCACGTATACAGAACAAGACAGACAACAGAGCCCTTATGTTTGACAATAGGTAAAAGTACTGACTATTCAAAGTCAGTCAGCATAGCAGCTCTTCATTTGCATTCAGAACAAGATTTAAGAACTCCAGTAAATAAACTACTACTAATGTGTATTCTGCTCTGTAGAGCTAAACAAAGCAAAACTATTTGAAAGGTTAATTGGTTCTGGCTTGCAATTTATACAAAATTGTTAGTTAATTCCAGTCCCCTTGTTGGGGTACAGCACATAAACCAGGAAAAAAAGAAAACCAACAAAACCTGGTAGACACAGCCTTAGTATCAAGTGCTTATCAGTTAAGAGTAGGAAGAGGAGTGCTCAGGTGTGCTAGGTGCTCTCTGCTGGTACAATTCTTCATTGCTGACATTTTGCCTAAAAAGATCCCACCACATAAATACATTATCAGCCTAATTTGAAAAAGCCCTTTTCATTTTTTCTAATCAAATCCAGCAATTTATTCTAAGAGAGGGATGGTATAGAGGAATATACTCATAGAAAGGCTCCTCCAGAATCCAAATTACAGTTTGATTTGCTGATCTCTCTTTACTGATCTTCTTCTTAAAATTTCCATCGCTAAAGTACTCCTTTGCAGTAGAGATATGGGAAAAAAATCTATCCATTAAGATCAATTTTTGTCATACACATTAGAGGTTGTGACCACCCTTATGCTTGTATCCAAATTGCTTTTGGATTCTTTGTACAGGGAGTTCAACAGTGTCAGACTATGCCTAGAGCCCAGGTAAAATGCTGTGTTTTTCAGCAGTTGCTAAAAGCAGGAAAGAGCAAAAGCTAAGAAAAGCTTTCTTTACAGAGTTTCCAGCTTAGTATTTCCTAGTGAGTTAATGGCTTGCAGAAGAAGATATATTAATGGAGGGAGGAAGGAAAAAAACCCAAACCTTGCAGTGACTGAAGAAAAATAAGAAAAATATGCCCAATAGTTGACACTTCAATTTCTTGCCTTTTCCGCTTCCCTAAGCAAACAGGTTGTTAGCAGTGAAACACATTTGTGTTTAAAAGCCTGTAAAAGACTGGAACAACAAGCTGCTCTGCACACTCCAATCCTCCTCACTGAAGGTGAGCACTCAGAAGGTTCTGCTGTGATATACAGAGACTGTGGCTGCACGCCTCCCTCAGCTGTTTATTACTAGTTGTTTCTTACTTGGCTTCACACTAAGCTGCACAACTTAGTTCAGATGTCAGGCAGCAGTGCTTACTTTATCTCCTTTACCATCCATGGCTTTACTATTTTTATCATGGTAAAACTTTATTAGGTATTACTCATCCACCTAAAGAATGACAAAATACAGTATTATATAAAAAAAAGAAAAATCTGCCTTATTCAAATTAACTCAAATTTTTCCATTCCTTTAGCTTCCTTTGTCCTTCTTTTCTTTAACTAACACATCATTTAAGTGACAGATGACAACCCAAGCAAGTTTTCTGCTATTTTCTCTCACACTGCCATTAAACTGTAAGCCAAAGAACATCTTTGTACTGCAATGGAAACAAAAGGAAAGATCAGAATCTCAATCCTCTGTTACCACTAGACAGTTCCCTCTTTGTTGTTTCAGATACAAATAAAGCTCTGTATATCTCAGCTTTGAAGGTATCTTTGCAATTGAGGGGAAAACCCAAAGTCTGATGAATATACAGTGGATTACCTCATAAAAAGGCCAAATATGAAGAAATTGCTAATTCACAAATGGGAAGTAAGCACTTCAGGGCTCAATGTCTGGCAGCATTTTTAAGGTGGAAGCCATTAAACAAATCATACATAAATTCACTTATGTAAGTCAGAAGCATGGTTGATACTCCACACTGAGAAGGGAAGCATACAAAACTGGTTCTTCATCTACCGTTCTAGCAGAGAAAGCAGCAGTAGCCTGCTACTTCCACTTCTCTGTTTCCTGTACTCCTGGCCTTCTACTCATGCTTGGTTAATAAAGTCAATTTATCAGCTTCAAATATTAGTATACACAATGGGCACTGCACTGAGATTTCAGGTTCTTGGCAACCAGTTTATCTAATACCCCAACCAGCTATCAAAAGATAAATACTTAAGTACTTGAATGTGGAAACTGTATTTGCAATCTGCAACAAAGAAAACTGAGTTCTACATGGGCTTGGTTTTCTGGAGAAGAAATCTGAGCTGGGAGGAATAGGAAGGACAACCAAGATGACAGTGAAACAACAAGTAACTCAGCATAGTTACAGCTGTGTACTACCACAGGCTGCCTTGACAGCTCCCAAATGAACTAAATCAGATTCAATGGGTTTGGTCTGTTTAGATGCATGTATGTGATGGCAAAATGATTCACAAGTCACTGCTGCTATAGAGCTTCTGGGACACTGTCTGCCATGCAAAGTCAAGCTTCCCCTCCAGTGACTTGTAGAGCTGACCTTCCTCATTCCCTAAGCTACTGTGCAGGTAGAAGCACCAGCCAGAAGGAAAGCTGTACTTGCTTGGGAAGACATTCCCAAATGAGCTGTGTAAGAGTGAAATGTCACTCAAGTTGGTTTTATACGTGCTCATCAGCAAGACAATGACACCAGGAAAAGCTCTGTGGTGAAGACACACTTGAAAAGGTCATTTTGAAGAGAATACTGGTGAACCTGAACTTATGGGAAGTAAGAACACATTCCACTAAAAGGTATAATATATTAGCCACAAGCCTACAATCAACTATTGCCTTAGCAGCAGGAGGGACCCTGGAGAGCTGTGGGACATCCAGTGGATCCACATAAATTCCCCAAAATGGTGACTCCTACAAATCTGGTTGTGCCCGGACATAACATAGTCTTCATGCAGTTCCAGGCTCCCCTACGTACTTTTAGATGTACATCTATCTTGATTTCACTTTCTTCTTTGCACTTGTATATTTAAAACACCCCTAGAGAAAAAAATCCATTAATTTTTGCATTAAGGCAAATTAAATACCTTTTCCTGCTATTCTTACTTTCTTCCTCTTACTCAAAGTCACCTGGAGATGTAAATCCAATACTTGTATTTTACATCTATCAAAAGTAAAAAAAAAAAATCCCTGGTCATGTTGTTACACTGTAAACAGTGAACACATCCAGGCACTTCTTCCCCTCCTTTGGTGATCTGTGAACAGTTTAGAACAAGAATAATTTATATTTGTTCATCACTGCACCTCTTCCATTTTGAATCAGTCCTCATCCTCGTCCTCAGGGCCTCTCAGTTATCTCTTCATTTCCTCCCCAGTACCCAGTGATAACTCTGAACTTTGTATCATTACAAATACCAGCAGTACACTCTTCTTTTACCTGCTACAGGTTGTTAAAAAGGAAACCAACCAAACAAAACAATCCCACTACTGATTCCAAGAAAATTCAGGCCTTTCCATAATCTCATTTAATCATTTTTCACTAGTCATTATCTTACCCTATTTGCAACTCTCCTACTGATCTGCTTCTCCAGTTGGCTTGTTCTCATAGGACATCCCAAGAACATGTTAGAATACCTACTTTTTACATCACATTTCCTAATGTAGAAGAAACAGCTATTTAATCTATTTTTCCATTAACCATTTAATTATTTGTTTGCTAAAATTTACCTCAAACTGTCAGAGCAGATGACTACACAAATAAAAAAGGTTTTTAGAACTATTTCGCTATTCACATAACTTGGCCTGCTAGCTGAACGAGGTATTTTGGTCACTACAAGTGATCACATACAGTATGCAGCAAGCAGACAAATCCAGCTGGAACACGTTGCTTAGTTTGTGACAGCTTCCTAAGCCTCATCATATTAGAAAGAAGGCTACTTGTAAGACATGAGTTGAAAGTTGAACTTCCAGAGTAACTACTTCTACTTCCAGGGCTGTCTCTGTATGTCTGTGGATCACTTTGCACCAGCAGCCATCATTCCCCTGCCCCTTTCCTTGTATACATGTGGTAAACAGGATGAACAACTAATCTGATTTAAAATTAATTCTGAGGAGAGTTAAAACTTGTTGCGTTTCCCAATCAAATTCACATCAGAAAATAAATCTGTGTGCCAGATGGAACAGAGGGGAAAGGCACAGCCGTTTTCTGTGACAATGATGCTGGCTTAAAAACAACCAGGCAGCTGGGATGTAGGGTTGTTTAGCACCTTGAAAATTAGGACTAAGAGTGCTCTAGCCTGAGAGATTTGAACATAAACAAGACAATATATGCCTGTAAAGTCCATTAATATATTTAATTTAATTGATGAGGAGGCAAAAAATACTAGATCAGTTGTCAGGCAAGAATTGGATTTTTTCCTTCTAATGATGTGCTGCCTCAACAGCCCAAAACATGGATCTCATCCCTCCTACAGCTGAAGCACTAAAAGCCTTAAAGACCTCTCTTAATATGTGGATGCAGAATAAGAAGTTGGTCTCTGTTGCCACTATGTCATGGATAACAAACTGAAATCACCTTTATGCCCTGCTGGCAGCTGGCAATTTATGAGTCTAAATTGGAAAGACAAGTAGAAAGTAATTTGAGGAAAAATGAGGCTTGGATCCTGCTTGCTAAATATAATAGAATCCTTTTTTCCATTCTTACTGGCTTCCTTCCAGAGGGAAAAAAACCCCACAATCCATACTGAAACAATGAACAATAAAAAGCTATCCTTGTAATTCTTCCTCATTTTGCAAGGCTGACAATTTAAAATGATCACAAACACCTAGAGGAACCAAATGCTGCTTTATCTACTGATGCTGCTTTTTAACCCAATCAGAAAGACTGTGATTTAAACTATGATTGCATAAGCATATCTAATTTTACTTCAAGTCTAAGTGACCTATTCAGTTGGAAAATGCTTACAGAAATTATTTAACATTTTTTAATGCACTCTAAAATAATGTACAAGTATTAAGAAAATAACCTTGCTCAGCTGTGTGGTCAGGGAAATATTTCCTCGGGATTTACAATATATTTGGCAAAGATTGTGAAAAAATCAGTACAGTACTTGAACATTTGGAATTCCGCCATAACTGTATGTTCTCCATAAAAATCAATTTGCAAAGAATTCTTGTAAAAAGTCCAACACTTTTATGGGATCCAAATATTTTCTACATTGATTCCTCATGTATAAATTATAATAGGGAATTCATATTCTGAACCTAAGAGAAACCAGATGCAGAAAATTAAAGGACTGGGACAACAGTTGAAAGTTTCCCTATTTCCCTCTTTCCCAAAAAGTAATAATATCTATTATTTTAGTTTTTGTGACATGGGGCAATACCTATGCCAATACTTCAAACTGGACTATAGTGAAGCCGTGATGTATTTATTCCAATTAATCAATTATTTGCCCAAGTTGCATTTAAGAGATAAAAGTTCACTATAAATAATAAATTTTGCCACTGTTGTTAAGAAAACTACTCTAAGTCACTTCATTCAAAACCAGTTATGACCAGCTCAGTAAAAGCACCAGAAATTGTCACTTTCATCCTAGCCAGTATCTTTCTGCTGGAAATGTAAGCAAGGAAAAAAAAGAAAGGATTTAATTAATATCACAAAAAAAACCCCACATACTGCATTTTTTTTTTAATCTACAGGTAGGATAACAATTCATGTTTCTAGGGGAGATTTTCTGTAGCAGCTGAAAATTTATTCTCTTGCTCAGCACTTCACTAATCCACCAACAAGAGCCACGTATCATTTTACAACTGCTGATGCAGCAGGCACGTTTTGACAAGCAGTGGCACTACCAATTCCAAAAATTAAGGCTTTAAAGCTCTGTCCTGCAAAGAGCTCAGTGCTTTTTGCTTGGCAATTTTTCAGCTGTTATCCTTAATCAAAAGATAATAAATGAGGGAAAACTACCCATGGCATAGAGAAACGAGCATCATTTCTAACCTCCTGTGAAGAGGTAAGCCATGCAAGTCCTATCCCCACAGGCAGGGGATGCATATTAATACCCTTGGGCTGCAACAAAATGAGCCTGTACCAAATAGGCCATTAAGCCTGCACAAAGCAGTCTGCTACATAGCCCTAAAAGGCATTCTGTGCTTAAACTCACCTTGAATTTCCACAAAGTAAGACTGAGTAGTTAAAAAACCCGATAAACTAATGTGTTAAAGCAGAGAGAAGAATGTGGTGCTAAGTCAATCAAGCCATCTTATGATGTAAGGTCATAGTTTCAAAGCAGCTGCTAATGGAAAGCAGCAGAAAAAGACTCATTTAGCTGTTCCTCTCTCACACACCTTAGTCACCTCACTACACTTGCCACTGATGAAAACCACAGGAAATATTAGGTCAAAAGTTAAAACACAACACACATTGAAGCATTCTAGTTTTTCAGGTCACCGAGTAAGAGGATGGTGACATGACAGGCAGCAATAATGCTTAAAGAAAAAGCAAATGACAAATTGCACTTTCCTTCCATCTTTCTTCTAGTAAAATACTGTAACACATTCCACTAAAATAGCATAGTTAAATACAAAATTTAGTTGTTCCAACAGAGCAAAATTTACCTGATGGAATACAGGCTCTTTCAAATCTAGGTAAACCTGGAAAGATTAAAAAAGAGAAATAATTTGCAACAGAACCATCATTATGTTATTCATCTAAATATTGCCAAGGCTTCTCCTGTTAGAATCAAGCCATGAGTGCCTATCCATGCACCATTAAAGTTGGTCAAACATTTGAAGTTTCCTCTGGCAGAACCTGAGGTTTTAACTGTGGAATTATTTTAATCTAAGAAGCACAAATAGAAACATTAACGTCTGACAGAAGGCTTTTAGTTTAATAGAGTTGAACACATACAAAAACAATTAAGATGCTGCAGTTACCATATGTTCTCAACACGCATCACAAGAAGAAAACATACTCAACTTTGATTTGCTATTATTGTTTTTGACAATAATGCAACATTTCAATTCATTTTACAAAAAGCTAGTAGCTCTTCCTGTTCATAATACAGTTAATTCAATTTATGTTTTTGAAGAGGGAAGGGCACTAGATCTTAGACATAATGTGACACAAGCGTAAAAAATTCTAGAAGAAACAGAAGAGAAGAGGCAAGTATTTTGGCAGCTGAAGATGACTTAAAATAATGTTTTAATTATTAAAGAAATGGTTATCAACAGCCAGCATGAAACTGAATTTATTCATAAAGGAAGAACGCTCCACTGACAAAAGGAGTCAAGTTAGCTGTGTCTTAAAAAGTTAGAACCGTTTAAACTAACAGCTAAGTTCTTCTCTTATTCTGCCTATTTTAAAACACCAGTCTGCATCCTAGAAAGGGTACCACAGTTCACTTTTTTGCAGTCAAACAGAACGATTCTTATTTCTACAGATGAATTAAAGTGAGAGAAGGTGAGGAACACAGGTCATCCAAGGTCTCATATCAATTTAGTGGCAACTGTTTTTCTCACATTCCTATTCTAGCAACTGGATTATTGCTTTTCTTCCTTATTTACTCTACACAGTGGTTTAGATGGAAAGGTTTCAGGTTCCTCTGGCCAGCAACATAATTTTCCCAATATTCCTAAAAACAATAATTTTTCTTTCTTGACTGGAAGCGACAGAGATTTAGTATTGCCTCTATAACATTCCTCCACTGTCAGAATAACTGAAGAACCTAAGGGTGAAAATGCCATGTTAGAAAAAGTTACTTACTATGCTGACTACGACGCTGTATGTTATTAACAAGAAAAGCAGTGCATAATTGACTGTATTCTTGTACTTGAAACATTCATACCTGGAAGAGAGGATAAAGGAGAGAGATAACAATCATCACTTACCATATAATGGATGCAATTTCCAACGTATAATAGTAAAAAAAATTGTGAGAAAATTGATCCAAATTAGCCTTAGGCTCCTCAAGAAATTCTAACTCTTTCAATAAAGATACATTATTAAAAAAAAAATTCATGCTCTTACAAATAAATGTTTTTTTAAAAAAAACTAAAGCAAAAAAGCCCTAACACCAATAAGCTCAAGCATATGCCAAGAAATAACCCACTCTTAGAAAAGTTTGTAAAGCAGAAGCGTTTTTAGAAGGTGCTTACAGGGTGATAACGGATGGCAAATTAGAAATTAGCTTAAAATGCAACACAGCTGTCAAAAACATTACTGAGCAAACAGCAGTGTAGGAAAAGGACTGCCTTGCAAAACAGTGAACTCAGATCTGTTAAAATGTAGATTGTTTATGGCTTCACTACAGTTGCAATGCTGTAAATTTGCCAGATTGGTTACTGGCAGAAGTACTGACTGCTCCCAGCATGTAAAACAATCAATTGAAATTACCTTCACAATCTATACACTGTATCTCAGTCTTAGTTGTGATGGAAATACACACACATCCCAGACTGTCTCTCCATCAGAAAAAAAGGTCCATAAAAACCCCACAAAAATGAATTTTGAGAAGGCCATTATCATCAGGGCTAGAGGAAGTTGTCTATGTAAGTTCAAGTTACATCTCTCTAGTTCCTTTGTTTATAAACTTGGAGAAATAGACTCCATCATGAACTGATAAAAAGAAATAAAATAAAAACACATCTGGGAAACAAAGAGTCTAAAGGCAGCACAATGTGTGACATTGCAAAATGGCAGCTTGAGAATCAGCGGGACTGAATGATGTATAAGGGAATGTCCTGTGCACAACCACCTGCAACCTACCTTCAAGCAAACCAAAACAATTAAAGGCCTCCTAAACTACACATTAGCTCATTTTTGGAGCATTTTAATTGCTCCCAGACATACCTACACAGAATCTTATTGGAGCTATAAATGCAGTAACAGACTTCAGTGTTTGTGAAGGTAACAAAGTAACCACTGCACTAAAAAAAAAAAAAAAATTCAGATAGATTTTTGTAGCCACTTCTCATCCTTTTCTCCAATCACATTCAAATCAGACAAATGCAAAGGCAATGTCAAGGTGATAGGGAGCTACAATGGAAATATTTCCACTAAAAGAGGCATTATGATTCTTGTCCTGAGTTTGAACAAATCACACTAATGTATTAGCCACAAACTGAGGGCAATTTCCATAGATAGGGGTTTAGTCCTAAAGCATCCCATCTCCATTGCAAGCTGCCAGTAATCTTCACCAAGACATCAAAATTTTCAACAGCTGAATATTTGATATGCTCAAAAGCAAAAAGACCTTTTTTGTCTCTTTTTGTCTGCAACAAGCTAATTTATCATTTGGATTTGCCAAGTGACAGAACAAATCTTATTAAATCCAGATTTTGCAGCAACAGGCAAGAAGAAAAACAACTTAGGGTATCTTTACAGTTGTCAAATGTCACATTGCTCCCAAAATTAAATGGGAGAACACATCCTGGCATTGCATTAAGCTGTCATGCATGTTCCAAGACACTTTCCCCAAAATATGCATTCAACTCCTCATAAAATCTTGTCTCTTTAATTTTCCAGATGAATGAAAAGCAAGTTTAGCCAGAAATCCGAAATTTGCATTTTGAACTAGACTACATGATAGAAATCCAGCTCCAATAAATTATAATGTTGCTAATTTTGTAGGCATTACTAAAGTTGATTTTATTATGTCTGCTGTTTTCATACACGTAGCACTGAGCTCTGATTGTATACTACACTAAGTCTTTAATGAGTGGGTTTTTATCCCTACTAAAAGAAAAACTGGTAAAATACATCTAAATTAGCGAAAACTAGGACTAAAGCCAGCCTGGCACTCTAATAACATAATGCTATACAAAAACAGATCTCACTGAAAGCAGTAGAAGCTTTCTCTCTATATATGCTAAATTTGGCTTCAGAGACTACATTTCAAAAGTGAACATTTCATAAATATTCAAGCAAAAAGATTAACAAATACTTACAGGCAGTAGACAAACACACAACAACTGTATATCATTGGCAGTTCATCCAACAGCTATAAAAAGCAAAGACATCAAAACATGAAAGATACTTTTAACTCACAAGCTTGTCTAAGTTCATTAAGGAGAGGTATGTCTTAAGTAAACAGGAGTTTTTAAGTCATTTGGACATCCATCTTCTTGACTGCACTCTAACACCTAGCACTGTCAAACCCTGTTCAGCTACTGAAGCTGCTGCATTAAAAAGCTTATTGCTCTGAATCTTTTGAATATTATGCTTCATAAACACCTACACCTTCAAAGAATCTTGGCATTTTTGCTGCTCATATCTCTTAAAATATTTGTAGGATTTAGTTCTGTAAAGCCAGGCTGAAGAAGACCATCCCTTCTATGACCTTACAGTCAGTAGCATCTTCTTACTTGACAAGGAAATTAAAGTGTAATTTTTCCATAGCACAAAATAAAATTTTAGCGTATTAGGATGGGCAATATGCTTGCATGTTTACTTCCTAATTTTAGAAATTTCTTATGTTATTTTAATTCAGAGATACAGATTTTTGCTTGTTTGATGTGGGGTTCTTGTGGGCTGTTTTGTTGGGCTTCCCCCCGGAAATTATGGAGACATATAATGTTTTATTGTCTTAAATAATTTTTATACTTTGGGAGAAGACACTTTAGTTGTGTTACAGCTAAAGCAGTTTTTTCTCCAGAAACTTGCCACCTTAATAGAATGGAATTAAAATTGCAATCACAAGAGAACTGATTTCTCAATAGCAGGAACACTCAAAATTGCCATTCATAATTTGAAGGAAAAAGAATCATAGCATAATTTTCTTGTAAAACTTCTCATCAAAGAACTTTCATTAATTTCTGCTCATAAGTATACAGTTAAACTTACCTCCTCTTAAGAACGACTGAAAATCATGGAAAAGAACAAGGATACAAATGGATCAATGAAGATCCATAGCCTCCGGTTTCTAATATGTTAAGCAAACATTAATAGTTAGGGCTTTCAGAACTTTTAGAGCTTGACTTTTAAGAAAAACAAGAACTAGATGCAAAAAAGATTTTGACCTTTTTCCATCATTACTCAAAGTTCTTGGTGGCTGTGCCTGTGAAGAAATTGCTTTCCTACTACTGCTACAG
Source organism: Acridotheres tristis (assembly GCA_037013685.1). Taxonomy (NCBI): domain Eukaryota; kingdom Metazoa; phylum Chordata; class Aves; order Passeriformes; family Sturnidae; genus Acridotheres; species Acridotheres tristis. Next base: position 29,630,939 of record CM072884.1, on the reverse strand, counting down.
GGTACTTAACAAGTTCATAACTATGTTACTCTGAACAATGAGACTACTTAAGAGCAGTAAGGAGCTTACTCAAACACTTTTATAAAGCCAGCCTGATTCTGCTCAGTTTGGGATAATTTTCTAACCACACAGCTAAAAACTTCATTTCAGCTTTGAAATTTCCTACTGAAAAAAAAAAAAATTTAAAAAAGTGAATGTAATTCTGTAAAGAAGGAGAGAGATGTATTATCTTGAGTGTGAAGTATTAGCTTGTTGTGATTTTGGTCATATAAAGCTCAGGAACTGTTTCACAAGAGTGCTAAACAGCTCTGCTGCCCAGCTGCCACGGATAGGGCAGATGTTGCTTCTTCCCCCACACTGCCACTGCTTCTCTCCAGCGAGGAGATAAGACTGCTCTGACTTTTGGGGATCCAGGTCCAGGTGCTGAGCCAGCACATGACCAACCTTGCAGAGCAAGGTTTAAATCCCAGCACCTGTGCAGGGTCAGGGACCACAACAGGCAGCACAAAGGCAGTATCAGAAACATTGGAGCAACTGAAGCTAACAGGCACGTTCGGTGGCACGTTGCCTTCACAGGTTTTTCATAGGTTTTCTTTGCTATGATCGCTTAGAGGGGACAAAATAGAAGCAATAGCCTGAATTCAGCTTTATAGTAATAGTATTTTACAAATGCAGAGATGTGCTTTTCCAAGTCTGATAGGAATTAGCTGCAGGATTAATTCACGTGTCTGTTAAAGACTGTGAGTCATTTAACACCTCATAAAAGAAAAAGGTGGGGGAAGAACAAGAAATATAATCCAGGAAAACTTTTCAAATTTGGACAGATGATTACACTTTTAAGTTCATGTGCTGGCAGCATCTCAGGGACATTACAGTAGCAACAAAGAGCCTCTCAAAAGATCTTAACTAGAATTTGCACGAAGAAGACAATGACTTCTGTATCCAAAGGAATTAATGTTTCTAGGGGTACTGTCAAAGACACGCCTAGACAATGAAGAACCATGGAAAGAAGGTAACTCACGGAGCTGATTTCACTGGCTAAATAAGCATTTTGTGCATTCCTCAAGAATCCAACTAAGCAGATTCCCATAAAAATAACAGAAAAAGGGATGATTTCCTCAGAAGTATTCTAAACAACTGCTTTCAAGAACAGAGACTTCCCTATTATTCTTAATTAAGCAAATTGAATCAATCGTTTACAGTATTAAGACTGCAAAACAAATGTAAAAAAGTCTCCTTGAATAGTTATGGTGATTTTTAACCATAACAAGAGGTAAAGTGAATAAGAAAAGTTTATTTACTGGTTAAACTGTTTTCTCCATGGTGATCAGTAAGCAAACAATTGGAATAACTATGGACCACTTGTGGATTCCACTTGGCTGCCAAAATAAATGTACTTTCTCCGCCTCACACAAAGACTTTTACATCACTTAACAAGATGATGAGAGACATTCCTGCTTCCCTCTCATCTGCTTCTGCCCCACTTTATTTACTACAATTCATACGCCCCTCAGTTGTTCTGATGCAACACCTGAACTTCTGGGCAAGTAGCAGCAAAATGACTTGGATTAAAATAAAGCCTCTACACACACACACACAAACAAAGCCTCCAACAACTGAAAAATAATGCCAACCAAAACCAAAAAACACCCTAAACAAAACCCCACAATCTCTCCTTTCATAAAAGGTTTCAAGTATGGATCATTTTAATGATTGCGATTTCAGGGTGCCCTTGCTCACCTCTGCATTAGCGTGAGAGAGGATTTGAAACACTGGCCATGATAGGAACAAGCAGATGAGGGAAGTAATATGAAAAAGATAGAAATTCAAGGCAGGTTCACCACCAAGTATAGGCAAATGGCAACCTAATTTGGGAGGGAATGGTGAAGTGGCTTTACAAACCACCTTTTTCATGCCAAGAAAAGCACCAAATATTCTTGCATGGTGACAATGGTATGCTCTGTGGAAGCTGACAGTCTCCACCACATGCCAGAGATACAAATCTGAGCATTATGGAGGCATATATCAAACAATCAGCAACATGCAATGCCATCTGAAATGCTCTGTCACCTCCAATACACCCATCCAAGGCTGGCAGATATGATGGGAGTCTAAGAAACCTGCACCTCTGTGGCATGGAAGCTGGAGGCTTGAGAGAGCACTCACAAGGGTCTAAAATAACACTAAACATCTCTGTTTAGACAAATGAATCCTTTTTGAGCAAAGATTGCCAGTGGAGTCTGTAGAATGATTCAGTCCAGCCAACCACCTCTCTCCACTCCACTGATTTAACTGTACTTCCATTAGCTGCTGTGAGAACACAGACTTTTGAATGTTGGTTTCTTAGTTTTGAACAAAATCCCACTTCACCCTGACTTGTATTCAAAGATTCATTTCCTTAATCTTTGCAGGCCTAACAGAGGACAACAGGACAAGATTTCCAGTGTCCCTTTAAAAAATAGGAAATACCAGGAAAATCCCTATGTCTTGTGACTTGTTAGAGAATGCTATCTGCTTGAAAATAAGAGAGAAGATGACTCAATTACTGCTACTCAGGAGATACTGATTTCAGTATTAATGCTACAGGTACATCTAGATAAATAGAAACATAAAGATGAGAAAATTTACAATAAATAGCAGTAACTCTAGTTAATATTGCTTGCTATTATGCCAAAGCTCTGGGAATTTAAAAATAACATCATATGTAAAAATATAACATGATTTCCCAAAGGATAAAGTATCCTCTGCCAACATAAGCAATTGATGATAGTTCTTATTTTAGATGCAAGTATATATTTCTGTACATAATCAGTGGAAAATACGTATTGAAACAAGACCTGCATTACTGCCTTGTTGAGAGCAGGAGTCATGTACAATGATACTTAAAGCAGATTAAGTCATTTTGTACAAGTTTCATCTAGCCAAGAAAGGGCAAAATGACTGTACAGTGAGATACACACAGAAAATGATTCACAGCTACTTATCAGTACTCACCTGCATTTCATACTTCAGGGTCATGTGGAAGCACCAAGATCCCAATCCCACAGCTGAAACCAAATCAAAACTATCATCAGCATAATAGTACACATGTAAAATTTTCAGGTACATTAACTTAAATGCATGAAACGCATGCTTCAACTGTGAAAAAGAAATTAGAATATCAGCATTCCACTGCCAAACCCCAGATTTTCCACAGCCTTCTACTTTATATATTAATCACCAATGAAATCCCTGAATTTAGGGTCTTTAAAGGGTGTGAGTGTCCTCTTTACTTCCTCTCAATATTGTGTCCTATGAGCTGGGTGCAATCTCAAAGAGGAGAGGAGCAGAGGGAGCTCAAACTGAATGAAATATATCAACTTTTTATCTTTTTTTTTTTATTTTAAAGTAAATTAAGATTTTTCTATTCCAGCCCTTCTATAAGTGAAAGCATCATTCAATAACTAGCACTCCTAGAAGCCTCTCAGTATTTCTGCTTACTGTCCAATATTAAAACATGTATTTCACCAGAAGCATTTTGTTGTCTCCACAAAACATGGTGCCAATAACACCAAGGTCTTGGGTTTGATCCTCACAGGGGCTGTTCATTTAAGAGCTAGACTCAATGATTCTTGTGGCTCCCTTCCAACCCAGACTATTCTGTGAATCAAAAGCAGAAGTGAATTGCTACTAGAACTCAGAACTAGAAATTCAAGGTAAACAAACCAACCTCACATAGGATGGATTCGTTTTGCAAAATGAGATCACCATTTCCAGGCCTTCTCTATAGAAAGATGAGCTTCTAAGAAATGATATCTATTTATTCGAAATACTTTCTTTACACAGTTTGAATTGACTTCTGAAATTACTTTATGAGACATATGCTTTGCCTATATAGTTTTTTCCAGTCAGGCAAGAATAATGCTTCTTGGATTTCTCTGTTTAGAGCAAAGCTGGTACAGTATTTAATGCATCATTCGTTACTTTGAAATATTACCAGTAAAACACTCATTAAGCACCAGCTCAATTTCATTTTGGGAGACAAGTACAGTGATGTCTTATCTTCCTTCAAGAAATTATTTTTTACCTCAGACTGTAGTTTCAGAGGAAGCCAAGTAATTTGCACTCAAGCCTTGATCACTGAGTAGTGCTGCCATATTTTGTGGCTAGAGTATCACCTTGCCTACATACCAGTCAAGTTTCACTGATGGATAAACAAGAATTCTATCTCTGTGTACTCTGTAAAGGATCGCCAGGACAGTCAAGACACACGTCTGGAGATGCTTCCTTAGATGTTATTAACTAGAACTGTGATTATTACACTTACTTAATGAAATTAAATACCTAACCATGTAGCTTTACTGAAACACAAAACTGTAATACAGCAACATTTCAAAAGGTATTACCAAACATTTCAATGTCATTATTTCTCTGAGAAAATGAAGCACAGCTCCTACCAGAAAATAAATAACCACAATGCACTTCTGTAAACTGTGATTATGTTGGTTTGCTTCTGAAAAATCTTTCCAAACAATAAGCAATAACTGCTTTCACCTTCATTGAGATTCTAATGAGAAAGTCTCATAGCCATTTTTTTATGTATCCAGAATATATGATGGCAATTGTTCATTCTGGAGAAAAAACCCCATTAAGATTATCATTAAAACAGTACCATCCATTATCCTGGCTGTCAAAGAATACAAGCTCCTACAATTTGTAACAAATGTAATTTTCAAGTATGGGCAAAATCATTGCAAAAGAAATTTCAACAGATTTTAAATTAACAAAATATGTTGTTGAGGTTTTCTTGTTTGTTTTTGTTAACGTTATTTGACTTAAGAAATCTCAACAATCAGCAACTGAACTTCCCTTCCGCCTGTAAGAGAAGAAGAAATTATTTCTAGATTAATTTTTCCTCTTCAGTCTTTGAAAAAATCAAGAATGCTGCAGATATTAGTGTTTCAAGTCATTAATCCCATGACTATAGTCAATTTCTACAGTTAAAATGAATAGAACCCTTCTGTGTAATAATCACATCTGGAGTTTCTATGACTACAAAATTTTACTATGCAGTGTAGAACAATGTTTTACCTATAGCATCTATCCATATAAAACAGATATCTGGAAGAAGAAAAGCTTACAGATCTTATGGTTCTGGGCTTGAGGCATTTCTAAGAAATATTTACTTCACAAATACCATCTGCAAGGAGACATTTTGCCAGCTTTGTACTTTTCAAAATATAAGTGATCATGATCACTGCAATGACACAAGTTTTCAAGAGAAATAACTCTCCTATACAGCCACTGACACATCAAACAATGAATTTGCTCCTACCTTGTAAGCAGGGGTTACAGTTTTCACATTTTAGGTGTTTCCTTTGCAAAGGAGCTTAACTCAGTAAAAGCTGCATATTTGTTGGGAAGCTTTAACACCATCTGAAGCAGTAAGTAGCATTTCCTCTCTAACTACTGTAACTCACTTTTCATATACTACATATACTTTACAAATACTACAAGTCATTTATTTAGCATTTTTACATCAATGAACCTCCCAAGTAACAGGGGATATATATAAATTATGTACTAAGCACAGAATATACATCAAGTCACAATATTATGAGATTAAAATGGTACTTCAGAAGAGCAGAAATGAAAGTCAGGGTTGCTGCTCTATGTAGACTAATAGTTTTTCTGTCCAGCAGGAAACACCCCCTGTGTGGTTACTGCCAGCAGGTGAAACAGTGGTGTGACGATGATGTAAAAACAATGTATCTACAAACTTTACTTCGTACAGGTACTGTCAAAAAACAAAGGCAATAGCTATGGCTAGAAATAAGCTAATATTATACAAAAGATCCAGCTCTATATATTAACCCTATAAACCCTTCACGATTTGAATCCCAGAGGGATTTTTTTCAATAGTTTTAGGATGCATCAGAAGCATCACATAATCAGTGATAATTCAGTTTCATGTAACTATGCATCAGCACTCAAAATTATCATTATGAACTTAAATCCTTTACAGAAAAAGCAGTTTATTAGGATTTCACAGATGCAAACACCTTTATTTAGATATCTACATATGAACTAGGTGTCAAAGCTTCCACTTAGACAATGTCATTATTAAGAGTAATGCAGCTGGCCAAACAGGTATTTTAGAACAAGTCAAATGATTCTCCTGGCTCTACTGACTGCATTAGCAGACAGAACCCTCTGCATGGGTAGACACATATGTTTAGGTGTTTAAATTTGGAGCTGAATTCCATTTTATTTTTTTTAAATGATAGAACTTAATTGACCACTAACAACATCACACTGCATCATTAAAAGTTAAAGAATGAAGCAAGATGAAAAAGTAGAATTAAATTAATCCTTTTTAATGGATTATTTTGTAATGTTGTAATGGCTTCCCTCCACCACATAAAAGACAGGAGAGACACTGGTTACTCCAGATGTACAGCTCTACAATTAAACTCCAGCTTGGCTGGTACTAGTCCCAGACATTGCAGTACAAGTGTCTGCACTAGTGAGTTGTTTGAACAGTCTGTAGTATGAATCTGGCCTGTTCCAACAAGCACTTTCCCCAAGCAGCTTCCAGGCATAGCCCAGCAGCTGGCAGAGTCTGGGGCCAACACTCAGCAGGCAATCTGTATCTGTGGTCACCTTGTTTTGGAGGCTAAGATGAACAGACATGGGCTGTTCCACGCTGCTTGGCGTCAGCACTCAGGAATGTTCCCAACCACAGCTGATTTACCAACACTGACACAGCCCTGGGAGCTTCTCTACAGGTGTTAGGTAAGAGGAAGAGAATTAACTCTGACTGAAGAGGTTTTAACAACTGTTTTCACAGACTCAGAGTTTCACTGGAAATTAAATTTAATAAGTTGTTTGAGAGTTCCTATGGCTATGCCTAATATAGAAAAATTTTTGCACCTTTTTTCTTTCCTCCGCTTTGGCACTGCTTGAATGACTGAGCCCTATTAAACAGGCCAAAGAAATACAAATCAGAACAATCCTTCAAAATTTCAAGTGAAGCATCTCACAAACATTACTTCATTGAGTGCTTTCTTGTTTCCTTAGGTCCAGAAGCTACACTTCTTTACATATATTTCTCTCTCTATATATAGACATACACACAATTTTTTAAAAATCAAGACCCTTCTAGAATAGAAACCATTTCAGAATCACAGTTTCCCAGGATGCATGAGGAACTGGCATGTGTAGAACCTGATACAATATCCCAGAATCATAAGGAACTGCTCAAAACCAACTGCTTATTCCTTGAGGTAGTAATGGTCTGATGATTTGTTCCACCTACTTCAGGTGCCACAACATACTGAAATAATGGCTTAAGACTACTCTTCATGATTTATACATTGATTAAATGGTTCTCTACAGCTTAAAATCATATCCAGTTCCTACTGAGATAATTGAGAACATGCACGTTATGCTTAAAAGCAGCAGAAAAAAGGGCTGAGAACAGTGTACTGTATCTCAAAGGCCTTGCTGAAGAAAAGCGTTAACTCAGTCTTGGCACCAGTATGAACAAAAAAAATTATTTGAACAATTATTTAGAAATACCCCTTGTTGCACTGCCAAGATCTTACCACGTATATGTGAAACAAACAGCGCTTCCATAATTCAAAATGCATTAACTTCAAAAAGGAAATAAACGGCAACCAAAGAAATTGTGGGTATAAAAGTCAAGCACTGAACGTGGCATGGTAAAACACAAAGGAAGTGACAATCAGCTAAATGTCTGGAAGCATGCAAAAGAAACAGCTGATGTGGATCAAAATAATGTCTAGAAACAACTCCTCTTACATTCTCAAATGCTAACAGATTTAATTTTAACATTGGCTTTGACAGCTGTCTTTTAGTATCTTCTAAAAATCTCAGTAACTATTCAAAATTGTTAAAACTTAACTAAAGTGCCCTCCCTTCCACCCCCATCTTCACAGCAGAATTGTTAAAGAATTTCTACTTTGACAAAACAACCCCCAGTTAGAAGCTCTGCTGTACGGTCTTTAATGAAGCATGCTGCCTCAAGTGAAATCACAAGTTTGTGTTAAATTCACAACCTTTTCACAGATTAAGTCTACAATTACTTGTTACAAATTAAATAGAGTGAAACCTATTAATAAATAAAATTCATATGATGGAAAAAATTCTCTCTGGTACTTTCTTACAAAGAGTAAGTGTACAGAAAATTCTTTATCTCCACTTCAGTATGCTTCTTGTTCTGTCACATTCACAGAGAGAATGCCAATGTTCCTGACACATTTAAACCATATTTAATTTTTTTTTATATTCTCATTCACTGCTTTTATTCTGTAGTAGAGCAAATGTTAAGTGGTTTGTGATTCAAAATCATCTTGCTCCTGTTTTTCACTGAGAATCTATAAAGTCTTCCACATTTCTTTACATCTTTCAACTGCTGTAAAACAGGGTTACAAATACTGAAGCAGACACAAAGCAGAAGGGAAGTGCTTCTGGAGAGACCTTTAATGCTAGGTTCCAACATGAGATAAAAATCAAGCCATCTATCACTTCAGACAGGAATCAAACCCAACTCAGTCACACACGAGCAGGGTCTAGATGGAACTCAGGACTGTCTTCCAGCACTGTTGTCTAAATGCTGGCTGAGCTCCCCTGCAGCAACACTGGAGAGAGGAAAAACTGAAGTCCAAGGTATTTAGTGTCATCAAAGAGAGGGTTTTTTTGGTTTTGTTGTTTTTTTTTTTTTATATTTTAAACATCAAATGGGATACGAGAAATGCCAGTCTGGTGTGACAGCCTGACATTCTGGTCAGATAGCAGCACACTCTGTCCATCATAAACTGTCACTGACAAAGGTAGCCAAAAATCACAGTGAAGTCAGTTTTCAAACTGAATTTTAATTTAAGGGGCTCCTTTTCATAGTTTAAAAAGAATGGCAGTATGGACACTTTGATTCAAGAACACACAAAATCAACTTCAGCAAACATTTACACACCATTTCTTACCATGTCTTTTTAAAAGTAAACCCTGACCTTTAAGAATTCTCTCTGTTTCATACTGAGACAAAAATTAGTAATTACTTGAAACCATAGAAAGCCTACAAATGGCTACTTAGAAAGTGCTCAGACAATATGCAAAGCAGCTGCAGCATTTGATAGGCATTGTTGCTGCCTATCTTTCACATAGCTCAGCAAAGTTGATATAACTAAAAATTGTGAATTTGCAGCTTGTATATGTAACAGTTTAACTGGTATCAAGGATATGTTTAGCATATGGGTATGTGCTTTTCAACAATGTCTGCCTAAATAACAACATGCCACTATTGAAAGTAACATTTATCAATCCCTTACCACTCCAAAGACTGGGAAAATCTCCATAAAGACAAGAGCAAACACAGAAGTCCTGTGAAACTCAGAAATTCTATGAAATCTAGTTTTGAGACCCAACTGCCAAATCTGAACCATCTTCAACCGCCTTTTCTCAAGAGGAACAAAACTTCTAGTCACACAATTAACATTTAAAAGGCAGTTGGTTCTTTTCTGAATTTTGTTATTTTAGACTGGACAGACTTCCCTTGAGTTGATCTAAACATGAATATCACGCTGTTCTTCCATTCTTGCAAAACTTCCCAGACATGATGGCTGGGTGATATATGCCAAAGAGGAACTGGAAACAAATTCAAAGTCATGAAAGAATGCCTTTCCAGTTCCTTCTATATCTTAGCTACTTCTTCTATTACTCTCTCATACGAATGTCACAAAAATTTTAAAATAGTGGGAAATTGTTTATAAGTAGAATATACAAGACACCTTCTGTAAATCATCAGAAAAGCACACAGCAAGCCAAGATGCACTGAGCAGGACCCAAAGCCAGAAAAGGACCATTTTCAAATCTGATGGAATTACTTAGTGTATTTTAATTTCATGTCCCTCCAACAGATATAAATTTTCTGTAAACATTAACAAGTGTAGCAAATTGAGGTCCACTTTTCACACATAGTATTTGCATGTAACTCTGGGTTTGTTAATATCTAGATATATTTTCCATTGCCTATCTGAGCCCTCTTTATAATGAAAGAGCAAATTAAGTTTTACACATACCTGTAAGACACAAATATGCAGCTAAATACCGTTTTTCAAGGCCATCTTTATAGGTCTGAATCGCACCATAGATTGGAGGTAGAATGAAAATCAGGTTACTCACTGTGTTCCCTGTAGGACAGAAACACAAAGCAGAGATTTAGAATTGGGTATTATGCACTTTAACTAAACCTAACAGAATTACATTCACTCATTAGGGACAGGTTCAACAGTTTTCATCCAGGAAGTGGCTCAGCAAGACACCACTGCTCTCCATCCCTGGTGTAGTGGAAGGTGTCCCTGCCCCCAGCAAGGGGCTTGGAACCAGATGGTCGTGAAGGTCCCTTCCAACCCAAACCTTTCCAGGACTCTATCCTACATTTTACCCAATGCAAAGAAATTACATGTGTTGCAGAGAGCAAAAGCCAAAATAAAAGCCTAGAGCCCAGCTCTTGTACACTGATTTAGATTCAGTTTGCTTTTCTTTTCCAAACTGCACTGACCCAAGAAAAAGTGCAATGAAATCCTGCAAAGTTTAAGAGAAACAAAAGGAAATGGTGCATCTCTCAACAGAAGGGATGCAGATTCAGCTTTTTAGCTTAACCACAAATCATAATTTTGAGAATAGAGGTTATGTTATGGGAATTAAATGCCATACAATTTGGAGAAATGAGCAAATCTGTTAAAAAAGGCTTATATAAAGTAAACTTACTGCACATTTTCACACACCATCAGTTAAACATACATAAAACTGAAATCTAATTTGAAATATCCCAATGGAATATCCAATTTATGATGCAATGAAGACACCAAACTCCCCTCTATTTCTGTATTTTTTATTCAGCAGAAAATCCCAGAAACATTTCACATTCTAGAACAAAGAACAAGAGTGAGCAGATCCATTCTGAATCACACCCCTAATTCAAGCAGCTATTTTTCAGGAGTCCTACTTGCCAAGATCCATCCAAAAGAAAAGCAAAACCAACCAAATTGTTCATATAACCATAAGGTATTGCAGCACCTCTAAAAACAAAAATTCATACTCAAATGGAAAAAAGGTTATTCCAGAACATGTATAGCAGAAGTGTACCTAGTTCCTTTGAGCAAGGTAGCTCTTCTATATTCTCACAAAGTACATACAAATCTCACTTTGAGACAGTCTTCTCAACCAGTTAAAAATCTCATCTGATTTTTATCATAACTTCTTTAAATCATTTCCTTACTGATTTTACATCATATCCTGCCCAATTTCACCGAGTCAAATTAGATGTGCCAGAGATCTCACTCTTCTAGTCAGCTCTGAAGTAAGTTCCTCCATGTAAAAGAAGCCCAGCTCAAAACAAAACCCCTTCTGCAAGGTTATACAAGTTTATACCAATATAAAAGAGTCTTTTGCACGTTTAAATTCTTCGTGGCATCATTTGCCTTTTACCACATTCCCACAGTGTTGCAATGGGTAGTGATTCACTTTCAACACAAATGACGTTTGGAAGAAACTCACTCAAATGCTGTTGTGTGATACACTGACCATTTCCACGTCCTCCTGTAAGTCATGGAAACATGTCACTGAGCCTTGAAAAGCAGAATAAAGGTTACATAGTCTGGATAGTGAAACTTCTGCTTTCTAAAGCAGTGCTCAACTACACCCATTTTCAATAGAAGTCAGTAGACACGATATAAACGTCACTGTTCGAGGTCACTTGGTTATGAAACTGTCAAAAGCCTGGCAAAAATTCAAATATGAAAATGCCAAACAAAAGAAATACCATTATGTTTATCCACAATTGGAAGGCACACGACTGTGGAAGAGAGCTGCAGTAGGATAACAAACTTAGACGGGTGTAAGAATGCAGAAAACAGATCTTTCTGTAGGAAAGGGAAGGGAAGGTTTCAACACTTCCTGTAAAGCTATAATTACATTAAATTATTGAAAATTTACGAGCATTTAATCTGGGACCATCTTGCTGAGAGAGGAAATACCATAGACCTAATCTAGCTGTACATTCCTGCCACTCCTCTGCACTTTTTGGCCCGTATTATTCAGAACAT